>CM056587.1:10933166-12133166 GCA_029721435.1 Gymnothorax reevesii | reverse complement strand
GTCTCTCCATATATGATCGAACAGCGTCTTTAGTTTAAGACAAAGACGCCTCACAGGTTGTCAACTAGCAGCTGCGCTAAATAGTTCCCGTCAAACACCAGTTTCAGAATCAACAGTGAAGGTGGGATTTTTTTTTGATGAAGGCAAAGTTTGAAGTACATATTCATCATTTCTAACTCAATGTCAACGTCAGCATGTTCTGTTCATTTGTTATATTTCCAATTCAGACTAATTTCATGTGAGTTTCCATGGAAAACAGGAAAATGTCCAAGTGATCCCAAACTTTTGAGTGGTAGTGTACATTTCAGTGAAAGTCCCTCAATTCCCAGGGCACGAGAAATGAGGATTTAAATTTGCATGAAACATACAAATTTTGGAGCTGCGGTCTGTTTAAAAATTTAATATTGTTGATGGTTGTCTATTGCCCTCGCAGTCAGAGTTCATAATTTGATTATTTTAGGTTCTGCCGGAATAATAATATTACAATATAAAACGAACTTCACTGCAATATACTGAAGGCATGAGTCTGGAACTTAGAAGAGTTGCTTGCTGCTGCTGTTTTTCTTTTCATTGGTGAAGGACCTTCTGAGTCAATGTTGCTCTGCTCTTCTAGAAGTAGAACTTTTAAAAGATAATTTTTTATGTCATGCATCTGGAACAGGATTGGGCAGCACTGCAGGCACTGTTATCTCAACCACATTATCCTGTGGGTTGTCGGGGAAATGATACAGCACCGAAACAGTTAACAGCCAGTCATGTTGGAAAATGAAATATCCGAACTTGGATATATTGCTAGTATGCAGATCTCTGCTAGTGAGTGATGACTGGATCTTTCATTGTGGACAATCTTATGAATTTTAGAATTATTTTATCCACTTAGCTTTTACAGGGAGCACCCATGCACTTCATTCCAGAGCTAATCTACTGCTTTGATTTCAGCAGCAGAAATACGGAAAACTACGACACTTGTGTATGGCATGGCTTTCATGAGCAATCTGTAATGTAGCCACCCTATACCGATGATGTCGCTGGTATCCAGGGCCACTGATTGGTTGGGGATGCATATGCACGGCTGTTCTTGCTTGCGATTGGACACAGAAATGCTGCGGATGCTGGAAACTTCCCTATCGGCATTTTTGGCCTGGTTTCCCTACAAGTGCTCAGTCACGTCACCCTGCAGCCATTCAAAGGTCAGAGGTCGTTACAGTGGTCAGCTACTGCCTCTTGCTGTCAGTGACCTCTGACCCTGAGCGACACTTCTTCAGACTTCGTGGGAACAAAGACACCCTTTCATCACAAGTCAACCTGCGAGACGTCTGCAGCTGGGAAAGAAACGATCGCCTCAAACACTGAGGAGTATCAGGCATCTAGGATGAAGATTTAATTCCTTTCTGCTCAGACTCATGAAAGTGTGCTTATACGCCCACGCAAGTGAAACCTTTAAAACATTTTCTGCCCGATCACAGCTTCATCTTTCCCTACGTGTGGTTGAGGAATTGGTGGCCATATGCTTCATATTCGGAGATCCACAAATTTATTTTCTTAATTTCTTCCAGAGATGTTACTGGGCTCAACATATGGAACAGATTTGTCAACGGCTGAAAATAAATCTGCAGGCATCATTTTTCTCTGGATTTAGGCAGCGTGTATAAGAAGATGAGTTTGGTAAATTGGGTTGCTGTTAAATGGTGAACCTAGCGCAGTCTCTGTGTCAACACTCGAGAAATTACTAAAGTGTGTTGAACTCTAGACATGCAGAGGGAACATGGATCTTTTATTATTCTGTCTAAAGACACTCTGTGCTCTCCCCCGACAATACATGCATTCGTTTCTACCCCTGTGATTTTATGCAAGTCATTTACAGGATAACATAAAAATGGTGATCTCAGGAACACAGCACACCTCCTCTTCATGTCAGCCTTTGTGTCGCAAACATGTTGAGTGCAATTTAAAGGCGTAGATTCAGTAATGCAAACGAACCACCTTTTCTTACCCTTTTCTGTGTGAAAGATTTAAGTTTTTTGTGCGAATAACTTTACATATTGGCACAGTGTTGCATGGCACAAAGGTTGACAAAGGCAATCTGATAACTGTATTTCTGTATCCATGCTTGGATACTTGCAAGCACGTGTGCTTGTCTAGATATTTGCTTGGACACTTGCAAGTCATTGTGTTTTCATTTACACATGAGAATGTCCGTTTGAATGTTGATTCATGTTTGTGTATGAACAAATTCTTCTGTGTGTGGGTATTTATACACATACGCTTGTCCATTTATGAGCACCAGTGCACATGCATGCAAGTTGTACGTAATGCGCGCATGAAAACGTGCATCTGTGTGTTCAGTATGTGCACATGCCTGTGTGTACATAAAATGCCCGTGCATCGTATTTGTGTGTGCGCAGTATACTCTCATGCACATGTGTGCGAAAGCCTTTTCGTTTCTTGGTTTCCAGCTCCCTCCCCTACTTCCTCATTAGACTGACTGACTCTGCTTGTGTCTAAACATAGCCTGGCTCATATACACACACATCCAAATGAATTGAACACATTTTTGGCATGTCCACTATCTGGAGCAGTTGTCCTTATATGTTGCTGGGGGAGTTTTGTTTATAATTAAACTAAAGCTGGGCTGATTACCACTGGACTGTGGGGAAATGCAGGCTGACGCAGCACTTCTTAGTGATTTATACAGACAGAATTGAGCTAGGTGGAGGCAGGGAACACGGTGTGCTTGTGCATTTTGTGCTAAACTCTGTGCTTATAGAGTTTGAACCCAACGCTGTGTGTTTGTAGAGTTTAAGCTGAACACTGTATTTTATAGAGGTTAAACTCAGTGCTGTGTGTTTGTAGAGTTTAAACTAAATGTTGTTTTTGATGAGTTTGAGCTCAAGGCTGTGTTGGTAGAGTTTGAGCTGAACACTGTGCTTGTAGAGGTTTACCCAGTGCTATGTGTTTGAAGAGGTTAAACTCAAGGCTGTGTTTGTAGAGTTTGAGCCCAACGCTGTGTGTCTGAAGAGGGTAAATTCAAAGCTGTGCATTTGCAGAGGTTAAACTCAACACTGTTTTTGTAGAGTTTAAACTCAATTCTGTGCTTGTACACATTAAACTCAACACTTTGTGTTTACAACAGCACAATAGTTTGCAGTTATTAAGTGCAAGCTCAAAACTTTGTGTTGACAGAGTCTTCGTTCAACAGTTTGCATTTGTTTAGTGTCAGCTCAACACTGCGTCTTTTTAGTGTTTGAAACCAGTTGTGTTTATTTTGAGGGTTTGAGTTCAGCACTGTATTTCTTTTTTTTTTTTTGAAAAAAAAAAAGATTTATGCTTTCCACCATCCTACTCCACTGCCCTTCCCCCAACCCCACCCCCTGTCACCCTCCCCTTCGACTACCCCCCGACCCCACTCAACCCCCTAATCACCCTCCCCCACCCCACCCTCCCCCCTGCAGCGAGGGTTAATCTGGAGAGGTCTTGGCTCGTCTTGCCCCAGGGGGTCTGATAGAAACCTGCACTCATACAACCCCAGCTACATGGACTGATGACTCACCAAAATCTGCTGATGCTGCAGCCCACTCCAGTCTTTCTGCCAAATGAGTCAGCTACTGCTGTGAGCTTTCTTTTTCTATCCTCTATGTATAGTCATGAATTTGTGGTTTTTGGCTAATCTAAGATTATATATATATATATATATATGTATGTATACTTGCTTATCATATGAGGAGTGGAGCTGACAGTATTGTGTATCCAAAATTATGACCTCGGGGTTGATGAAAACAGTTCTATATCGCCAATTGTCAAGACCATGAAACCATAACATGAATGTATGCAGAAATTCTAAATGGTAAGATTATGGTTTTACTGAAAGTAGCGATTACAAATATATTTTATTCATTAAAAAATTCTTCTTGGTATACTTAGCAATAGGAAAAAAAATGATAAACTTGCCGTCAAAAAAGCTTTTTAATGCATTTTGCCACAGAATGCGGTTTACTACGTTGAATGATATAACAAGGGCTGGCTGCAATAAACAGTTTTGTCCAATATAGAACATCTGGACATCACTCTTTATTGCAGTCGGCCCTCGATAAGATAGTGCTTTGGTGCAAACAGTATAAATGATATAAGATAGTTCTTTCATTCTTCTGTGCAAAACTGTGCATATCCTATCCAGACACATCAATCCATATTTTTCTAACTGTGACTGTATGTGTGTATTTTGACTGCCTAGAGTTTGAAATGAAACATTGAAACTGCTATAGATCAGAACTTAATGCATTAATGTAAAGGAATTTCTCCCTTTTACATGCAGACAAAACTTTGCTGTGGAACGTTTTAGCCAGTTTCGATCAGTATGAGGAAATCTGTTCAATCCAAGACTTAGAAATATACTTGGTTTACTAAAATATGTAATACTTTGAATGTTTTCAGAAAAACTGCATCAACTTATCAATATGTAACACGTTTTCACCAGCGGACATCTAAGCAAGGATCAAAGCTATTGAAGTTATAACAACCCTCTGAGTTATTTGAAATCCTAAAGTCTGATTATCAGGGGTTACCAAATATATCCAGCTGGCTGTCTTAATGTAAATACACCCAAAAAAGACAAATGCTGAGAGGAAATAATGGAAGGCCTTTCAGTCAGTGTTCGGCAGTCAGAAATCACTTACTTTCGAATAAGAAGGGGTTTGTGATCACAGTTTTGCCATCCATAGCATGAAAAAGCTTTGAAAGCTTTTAGGAGCAGAATGACATGGCATAGCCAATAAATTACCAAACCATCTTAGATAAAACCATGCTACCTTTTGCTGCCCTGACAGAGTAAACTCTTCTGGCTGTGAATGGAACGGCCACATAACACATTAGGCTTCACCACAGATAAAATGAAAAAAAATATAAATGTAACATAATAATATTAATAATAATTACTAATAATAATTATCAATAATAATAATAATAATAATAGAGCTGGCTGTGGAAATGAAAGAATGTTACTGTCGTACCCATAGTGATAGTGATAATTCAGAAAACTGTATTGCTGGGATCAGCAAGAATGCTCCATAGTGAAATCGCTGGCTGAGGTGGCTTGCTGTCACCTAACACTTGAACTGAAACCAGTTTTAACACATTTTTTTTACTGTGAAGATACAGCATAATAATAATAACAACAATAATAATAATAGGGCCCAAGCAACATGAGGCAATCATCAGTTTTGAAGCAGTAAAAGTACACAGTGTAAGACTTTTCGAAACAATTTCCAGTTCATGGCGCATAATTATACATGGCATTCTTTGTCCTGCAAGTTTGCTGTTGATTGGTCATTGCTACGCTGGTCATATAGCCGCAGTCACCTGATTTGCTGAGAGTGGCCGTGTTTTTTTAAGATTTCTACTCAACAGAGGGGCTATTAGATGGTTATTCTGAGGTAGAGTATGCAAAACTGAAACATGTTTGGTCAAATGGTTGAAAAGATAAAGGCAATTTAAAATTTTTGTTTCCTACAGCACCATCTATTGGCCAATTGCAAACAAATTTGAAGATTTCAGCTGTTTGTCACATAGACACAAAAATTTGAGTGTTGTGGACATTGCATTGAGGAGTTATACCCATTATATTAAGAGAGGCCATGACCATTACTGAGCAACCAAGCCAAGTACACAGTTTTGTTACGGATGCTTTAGGAGGGATTTATGAGCGATTATGTAAAATTTGTGAAAAATTTTACGTAACAACGCAGGTTTAAAAGTGTACAATTTTAAAATGGATTGATGTCTTAAAATTCCTTTGATCACTTTTGATGAAGAGAGTCTGTTGATGCAATACGCAAAGTTTCTTGCAGATTGGACTCAAAGCCTAGGACGAGCTTGAAAACATATTTTTTATGTTTTACATATTTTGCAATCTTGTGAAAACATTTTTTTGCAGAAATGGGTGTGGCCCATTTTTATTCATCAAGGGGTCTATTCTCCCATGCGCATAAGTCGAAAAAAAGCGCGGAGCTACGCGCTTTTCAGCCTATGCATATTCTCCCCTCGACTTAAGTCTGTGCTGGGGCGGAGCAAGGCCAAAATCGGGGTGTTTTCGGGCATTTCTCATGCAAATAACACTTACGCGTATTCTTCCCCTGGCTTACGCGCCTTTTCTGTTAAGCGCTTTTGAGGGCTGTATTAAGGTCAAGCGCCAACATAAGGCGAAATGGAATATTGCGTTTGATGTCGGTTCTCGGCCGAATTTTAACATTAATTTTATTTTATTTAAAATGGTACGTAGAGACATTCAATATTCGATTGTTCATCCTTATTTCAAAACTAAATTTCTCATAACCATAATAAATTATCAAACAAAATCATCATATGATATTACGCAACAGCCTGTTCTCCAATAGGTTCAATTACAAACGCATTACAAACAATTACAAACATACCAGTGGTCATCAAGGTCACAACTGCGCTGTCGGTCCTGGCATCTGGGTCGTTCCAGAGAGGGGCTGGTGATGTCATGCACACATCACAGGCGTCTGTGTCAAGGTGTCTGACACAGTTGGTTGACTCTATGCTTCACCACGTCAGCACTTTAAAATTCCCCAAAACACCAGCTGAAAGACTGGGGAGCCAATGATTGTACTCACGTTGCAATCAGAAACCCTTCCACTAATAAGAGTATGCACAGAGACCGTAGACGTTGGCACAGCATTAATGTTCAGGTTGTGTGCGATCATGATACGCGCATAATAAGCATCTGCGCCATATTCCCTGTCTCGGCCCATGACACCTATGTACTGCGCAACTGCTTGAAATGCCAAAAAAAACCAATAATTATTTGAAACCATATTAAGCTTGTTTCCTGTGTCTATCACAGTGACACTTTGAGCATAGGCAAATAAAAATGACCATTCATCAGTATCCACTCCAAGTTCTTCTCCATGCACTTCCACTGCAGAAAGAGTGGATGCCACCTCCTCCTCCAGTGCAGTGAAATGCACTGGGAATGATGGTTGCGTGCACACTTCTCCGGTGTGCAGAGAGCCTGGCTTTTACTGTGCCCCGCAGATTTTTCTGCGTGTGGGGTAAGAATCATTTGTTTGTTAAAGCGTTGCCTTGTTCTGTAGTTGCCAACCTGACATCGGAGTATTTTGAAATTTCAAGCGCGCAATTTCTAAATGAGATCATATAAACTGTCTTTGTTTGTTATTTTTGTGTTACTTGAATGTTTTATTTATTTGTCTTCTGTCCTGTCTTCCACGGAACAAACAGGCTGGTGTAGGAGGGGCACATTTTCAATGATCTGATTACGCTGGTTGAGAAGCTAAATTCTTTATTCATTATTTCATTATCGCGGCAATTTGTTTGTTTGCATAGCTTTAATGCCATGGTGGTTAGAATAAGAAATAAAAAAGAGGTGCCCGCATTACTTCTTGTAATTGGCACAGACATAGCCTACATAGGCCTACTATTATAGCGACATATCGTCAGCCTGCTGATAAAACCTTGTATCTTGAAAATGATAAACTTCACTGGAAAATAAAAAATATGCATATAATTAAAAAATAACAATAAAATAATATAAATTGATAAATATAATTTAAAATAAAAAAATTCTGCATGTAAGAATAGTGGACATACAAGTTTTTGTTTCTTATCAGTTTGGATATACAAGGTTTTATCAGCAGGCCCACGATATTCAAATTTAAAGTCGGGTTTGCGTTTTCCATGGACCACAACTGCATTTTTATGGTTAATTCATGTTAGTCAAATCCTTGTTCCTTGTCTTCCTGATAGCAATAATCAATGAGCTTTGTACAGAGTCTGCTTTTCTTTTGGATTAGTCACACCTCTTTCATAAGGCCGTCTGAAGTTAAGCGCAGTAGGCGTGATCGAAGCGAGTAGGGGAGAATACGTGTAACTCAAAAGCGCTTAACTCGAATCACGTAAAAAAGGACTTACGCGCTAATGGGAGAATAGACCCCCCAGAGAACATGTGGATAAAGTCTCTTTGAATGTGCAATGTACAATGTGGGAGTCACTGGCAAAAAAATTCTTACCTTGATTACATGCTCAGGGAATTAGGCCAACTGCATAGAAACTGACTGCAATTTGGGCATATGGCAGCCTTTATGTCACAAGATCCAGTTGGCACTTCAGGATATGAAAGCAAATGAGACTAAGTGCGAGAACACAAATTCTCAGATTTTTTAGCTGAAGCGATTTTTGAGCTATTCAAATGTGTCAATTGAATTTGGTGCTGTAGTTGTCACAAACAAGCCCAAATGATTTGGGACATTACAAGGACAAAAAATAATTTTGTTCTAATGCCTATTCTTGAGATATGAGCTAAATGTTAATGTGCTTATTATAGCGCCCCTGATTTGACAAAAATCTGTTTCATAGATTCTATGCGCCATTATGAATGAGCCAATAAAGTGCCATGAAGCTCAGCCATTCACACTGGCAAATACTGAGGGCTGAAAGTTTATTGGCAATTTTGCAGCCATTCTGTCCAATTTGAACCTTAGAAAATGTTAGCCAATGGGGCCAAGTACACCAAATTTCAGATTAGCAAATTTTGGGTAAAGCAATTCGTAAGATATTAAAATGTGCCAATTCTAGTTTCTCTGTGGGCAAAATTTTACTAAATTTTGACTGCATGGAAGAGTGTCTCACTTATGGTGTCTATCAGGTTTTGCTGAATTTGGACCTTTAGATCACAAGACATTGGCCATAAAAGTCACTATGGGGCATGGCTTCAAATTTACTTGCAGCATAACTTGAAAATGGATTGACAGATCAGCTGCTGGACAGCTCATTCAGCTAAAGCACCGCATTGAGACGCAGAAGTGACTATCATGCCGAGGATTCCAGCCCTGGTCGTACCAACTGGCAGTGGTCGGCAGCTTTTTCAGAAGTAGCGCTAAATTGGCCATTGCGCTACAAGGATGCAAATTGGGAAGGGGTTGCCGGGAAGGGAAATGTAAAAATGGTTGCTTTGTTTGTTGCTCAAGCGCTTCCTGTTGGCCAGCCGGGCACTCGTCAGGAAGATTCTAAGCTTGTTCAAGTTCGGGTATCCTCCGCCCTCTTTCTGAACTTGCGAGGATTCAAATATGAGTGTAAAGAAGCAGTATTGATGGGCACGTGCTTCGGAGGAGAGTCGTGAACCGTCCCTCTCTCCTGAATTGGCAACAAGTCGTCGCATAAGGTTTGCGCATAGTTCCTCAGTTGGGCATTCCAGATTTGGGTGGGATTTGAGATACCAAATTTATGATTTAGAGAGAAAAAAATGGATTGACGGACCAAAATTTCTATGACAATTTTTGTCAGCTTGGAGCGAAGGCAGTGTCCACTGAGTTTAGTGAGAAATGGAAGAATGGCTTCTGATTAGTTTGTTTTACATTCATCGCTGATATTCTTGAAGAAAATGGTGGGAAAATTTGGCATATGCAAATTAATGGCAATGAGTGCAATAGATTTGGGAGCTTTTATGGAATCACGGGAATTAAGATTTTTTTTGGCCAATGAATACGATTCCTAAGATGGAAGCAAAAACAAAAAAGTTCTTTTTACACTGCCACCAGTTGGTGGACTAATGTAATTTTAGATGTATGCAGTGTGTGTACACCCCCAGACATCTCACTTGCATAACTTTTATGGTAAGGCTGAGATGCCACATTTTCCAACAGAATGAATGAAAATCTGACAGATTACAATAGGGTTCCAGTTATTCCTGCTTGGACCCCCTAAACATAAAAATCAAAACAATTGCAATAATGTTTCAATAATTCATTCTCAGACATCTTATAATTCATCCGTCCATCCACTCATTATCAATATTGCTCCTTCCTCACGAGGTTGTAATGGAACTGGAGCCTATCCCAGCTGACTATGGGCAAAAGGCAGGGACCCACCCTGGACAGCTTGCCAATCCGTCGCAGGGTGCACTCACCATTTCACACCATCCATTGAAACATTCATACCCATGGGCAATTTGGAGTCCCCAGGTAGCCTGACATGTGTGTCTTTGGACCATGGGAAGAAATTGGGGTACCTAGAGCAAACCCATGTGAGCACAGGCAGAACATACCAACTCCATACAAGGCAGGATTCAAACCCCAAACTATCTTGGTGTAAGGCGGCAGATGGCAGTGCTATCCACTGTGCCACCCCACCACTAAGTATTATCATAATTTTAATAAAAACAAAACACAAGTTCCATAGCCCAAGGATGAATATCATAAAATACATGAAAATTTTAAAAATTTAAAAATCTCTCGTACAATGGAATTCAAACTAACCTTAATCATTGTTATCCCCCGCCGCGCGATTAGCGTGAAGCAGGGGATATAGCATTGGGCTCCATCCGTCCGTCCGTACGTAAGTAGGTACGTCCCTATGGACACATAAAATTGAGGTGGCGGGGGATATTGCCATGTTAATGGCAAACACTTGTTCTAAAATTGTGATACGACTCCTGCTATAAATCTATATTGAGCGGGATTTTCTTTAGAAATATTCCCTTTCAATCATCACTCATTACCCAAAGCAAATGTGTGGTGGTGTCTGTATCTTTAGAGATCCTGCCATCTGCCTGTATTTTCATGTTTTTACTTTGGTCAGTGTATTCGCGTCTTTGCATTCACTTTGAATGTAATATGTCATGCGAAAAATTCATTTCGCGTTCAGTGTGCAAGCGGCTGAAGGACACATACCCACATAGCCTACACACGCACTCACGCGCCCACATGCACACACATCTCTCTCTATCTCTCTCTTTGATTTGACATCAGGACAATCAATATAGATACTATAATTTATGTACTGATTCAGACAGTTACATGTCACTTAGGTTTTATCATTTTTAGTGGAGGAAAGGAATACAGCCTGATCGCTATGATGTCGTACTGGGTTAAGATCACATATTGAAAATAAATGTGTAATGTATCTTGCATTGTTGTCCATGCTTGCTAATTCCATAATTTTAAGCAGCAACAGGGTGTAATAATATGAACACGCTATCTATCGTTTCTCTTTCCAATGAGCAACCGTTGTATTTCATTCCAACTTCATATGTGTGAATGATCTGACGTAGTTTCGTTTTGAAATTCTATTCAAGTTCGCTAATGGTAATAATTGGCGAATGCCCTAGCTAGCCAGCTAACTCATATTTGTAATGCTTAATATAGACATAAGCGGTGCAGAAAACATGCCTGAAGCAGCAAAGTAAAATGCAACATTAACGCATCATGTAGAGGCTTCTATATTCCAACACGCGCGGGGCACGAAATTACAAAATATGCCTGGATACACCCTGTTGCTGCGGCGCACCCCCCATTCGCCGCACATGCGCCTGCGCCTGGTCAACGAATTTAGAGCTCTTCAGAGGAGAGTGGACTTTTACGCCTGGGTCCTCCCAAGGTTTCTTCCTATTTGTTCCACAAGGGGAATTTTTCCTTATCTCTGTTGCTGCAGGCTTGCTTTTGAGAGGGTTCAAGCCAGGGTTTACAGTATAGCACATTGTGGCAATATTTGTGAAGTGTGCTATTCTGATGAAACACAAGGTTTCTGTAGTATTATAGACTTCAAAGCAAATAACAACATGCTTGTAGGTTCATGCACAGTCCCTCTACTCTCCTCACTCCTTTCACATTGCAGCAGCAACAACCGCCACTTCAATTCCTTCATTACTACACTTAAGGTCATGGGACATTGTCATCAGCCATTGAACGTCATCTTCACTCTGGAATCAAGGACATATTAAAGGCTCAAAAATTGTGTAAGCTTGTGTAAGCTGATTGAATGTTTTAACTGTTCGTATGCATTGCTTGCTCAAACACATTCTTATTACGCTGGCCTTCATTCACTTCCGGTTCAGGCGTCGCATAGAACAACTGTCCATACACAAAAGAACCCTAAAGTGACACTGGACTGCACCATGGTGACTCATACATTACTACGCCCAGACCACTACAAAAAGTGGCATATTGCTCCTTCAAGAGCTTATTTCTTGCAAGTGAAGTTGTGCTAGCCACCTAGCTATCAGTTTCATATAGTATATTTCTCTTAAATTGGCTAGAAAGTGAAATTGTGCCAGCTGACAGGCTGTCACTACACATAGTATACTTTATGTAGGATGTTGCTGTTGAACCAGCATCAGGAAAAATTGTGCCAGCAACCAAGCTGTCACTATACATAGTACTCCTCATATAGCATATTTCTTTTGCATTGGCTTCAATAGAAATCATGCCAGCTGCTGAGTTGACACTACACATAGTTCACTTCATATAGCATATTTCTGTTGAAATGGCATCAAAAGAAAATATGCCAGCTGCTGGGCTGCCACTGCATAAAGAGCACCTCATATTGTGTATTTCTCTTGTAGCGGCATCAAGAGAAATTGTGCCAGCCACTGGGATGCCTCTGCACATTTAACACTTCATAATTTTTTCTGTAGTTGAAGTTAGCTTATGCCCTGCATGGTTCTGTTTGGGGGGTTGGTCGTGGCTGCCTGCCTTCAGTTCAACGTTTGCACAGGCAGGGATCTCTCAGAACAGAGCCATGTCACCAAACCCAATGCATGCACATTGGCCTGTATGTCTTAAATAAATCTCTTCTTTTTTTGACAAATTGGTCCTATCAAAAATGGAAGCCTTGGCATGAATTCTGATAGGCCTGGAGTCAAACAGCTTTTATCTACGCAGAGCAGCTGCGTCAACCTGCTGGAGAGTCACTTCAGTGCACATGACTGACACCTGACTTCACTATTAAGTGATTGATTGACCATTAATATGCAGGTTTGTTTCAATTGGCACTCAGAGAAGTAGCTCCTTGCGCTGCTCCTTCAGTAAACCTCCTCCACCTCAGCTCCACTCATCAAGTATATCATTCATTCATCCTGTTTTCTTATGACTTCATTGCCATTCTATCTCAATGTTTCTTCGTTTTGAGGTCATTGTTACTGTAGGCTCTGTTCTGTGAGGGGATTAGCTGTAGCTCCCTGCTTTTGGTTATATGTTTGGACTGCCAGGGACCTCTCAGAACAGAGCCATGTCCCCAAACCTAATGTATGCACCCATATCTGTATGTCTTCAATAAATCCTTTTTTGACAAAGTAATCCTATCAGAATTAATTATTATCACATTGCAACTGAAAGTGTGTGACCATCCGTCTTCACAATTGCATTTTCATCACGGTCAGCTCCCCTCTGACAATGGTGTGTGTTCCTTCTCTCTCCCATCTTGGTTACAAATTAAGAAAAGTAAATGGGATCTAATTTTAAGTTATCACACATTTTATGGTGAGGTTACTGCAGGCTACAGGACATTGGCCTGGTATGGCTTTGGTGGAGACATCCAGGTCCCGAAAGAATAGCAGAAAACTGTACAGGGGACTGATGTGACCAGTCACCACCCTTCCCCCGACCCCTGCTGACTCATTGCTCATGGTGTGTCTATCAGTGGTACACGTGAGGGGCCACAATTATCCATAACAGCTGATGAGAACATCCCAGGTTTTCTTTTTCAATGTTAAGTGAGTCTGACAGCTTCTTGTTATTTTAGCAGAGGAAGAAAAATTCATGCTGATGACATAAAGCTAGAACCACGCCACATTACTCTTGCACTGACAAGCACTCCCTAAAGATTATCCACCAACAGTAGCGTGTTGAATATGTCAAGCACAAAATCAAATATTAGATCATACAAAGATTAATGAGCACTGATAATTTCTCATTCAGATGAATTAAGCTGAAGTCAATTTTGGTAACTTTTTAGCAGTTATTACAGGGTTATATCTAAAGGTGGCTGATTTGAATTTGCGGGCAACTCACTTTCCTAAATAGAAATGGTTTGTATATTCAAGGGCATTATAGTGTGATGAGTTGCTGAGCTCAACAATCAAGTTTTAAATAAGTAATTGTACGTAGATTTGCTGGCAACTGTGAACCCGACAACTTTCTGAGCAGAGCTCAAATCATGCCGGGGCAGATGAGTATACATCCCTGCAGAGCTGAGACGAGTAGTACATATACAGTATTTTTGTCTTTGATTAAAATTGGGAACCTGAAGGCTATTTTGGGGGGGGAGGTTCCTGTTTAGTGTGCGCCCGGTGAGAGAGAATAGTTGAAAAGGGAAACAGGTAGTGCAGCTCTCCAGGACTTAATGGTAGGCTGGTCCTTGGCAGTATACCATAGATTCCCCAGCTCAGTAAAGCCTAACCTGAACATACCTTTCTTACCATAACTGGACTTGGATAGTGACTGAGCAGGGTACGTCGGCCATATTATAGTGTTTGTGGAGTTTTAACAAGTAAGACCAAACAAGTATCCAAGATCTAGTCTCTTGTTTTATTTCTTTGTTTTTATGCGAGTGCGTGTGTGATGGTGGAGCCTGTAAATGGGAATAGTTCCCGTAGGTTGTCCTTGAAACTAAATAAATAAATAAAAAGATAGCGCCATCAATTTATCCTGTGATCAGAAGGTTTAGTTTGCTAGTTAGGGAGCGCTAGATAGATTGCTAGCAGACAAGATTGCCAATGACTGTGAGCTGACCTGGACCTGCTGTTAGAACTGTTCTTGCCTGTGCTCTGTCATGAAAAGTTGTATTTCTAAGTTTTTTAATGTGTTTTGTGAATTGTTTCTTGTGTTTTCAGATTCTTATTTGTTTGTTTCTTCAGCGGGGAAACGGCTTTCAGTTCAATAATTTCTGCGCCGACGACTTTAATCCCTGCACGGGTTAGAACATCAGATGTCGAGTTTCTGTTGCTACCAGTGCTATACTGTCAGGAATCACCCTTAAATACTTTCCATTTTGCCTAAAAATGTATTTTGTCCCGCACCATGTTATATTGCTTTTATTTGCTGGTTTTCCGTGAGGAAAGCCAGATCACTTTTCCGTGTGACCCCTGTCTGATGAGATTTTTAATAGCAAGCATAAGCGCTCTATGCCGCCCCTGTTTCTTCTTCCTCTGAATATCTTCACGGAACATTTAGATCATTGGCGTGCGCATTCTCTGCGCCAGCTGATTCTGCTTTGAGATTCGACTTGGGCGTCAAAGTGGGATTTGGGAGTAAAAGCTAGTCTTTCCACCGGATAGAGCCTTCAAAACCAGTCATGATCTGGCTGCCTGCAGTGCATGTCAAAAAATTTAATCGCATATTTTCATATCTTCCCTTCTGCAGCCCTTTTTCGATCTCCTGCAGATGTAGTCACACCATTCAACTGTCTTTCTCAATCAGTCTTTGTTCCATTTCTTTACAGTATTTTTTCAAGGGCTCAGTAAAATATCGAATTGTTCGTTTTCTCTTAGTTTAAAAAGAAGATTCTTTCTCCTTGCAGTTTAAGTACGCACTGCTCAGTCCTTATTTATACATTTCCAGCATTACCTCATCGCTAAAGCAATCCTGTTCTATGTGAAATTAAATGTTTTATTTCTCTCACTGCACAAGTTTTATTCTCCTGCTCTTACTCTGGATGTAATGCAACCCCTGTTGTGTGATGTTCAGTCCAAAGCTAGTATTCACATTAATGAGTGTGTGCCATTTGAACAAAGATAAAAGCTTTACAAATAACTCTGGGAGATGAAGGATTGGGACCACAGGCCCGCTTGTGGTTATCATAACTCTGCACAGTTCATAGGCTTCAATATGAGTCACATGGAAACATCATTGGTGGAGGTGGGTGGTAGAGGTGGTATATCACAGAAAGTTTGTACCTCCAGAAAACTTAATGAGGTGAGAAAGACCCCCTCGCCCTCCCTCAAATGGTGCAGTCCAGTTGGCTTTGATGATAACATTTCTCATTTCAAAACTGAACCCCAGACTCCCCTTAAAAAAAAAAAAAACAACAAAAAAATTTTTTTACTGCGATTATTCCCCCAAAGCTCTGCATTGTTTTTCCCCTCGCCGAACCAAGGGAACGCATGCATCCACATACGTCAATATGGACATTGCACTTTGCTGAAAAAAAAATAGCATTTTTACTCAAATGTAAATAACTTGGCTACGCTGTATGACATGCACATGCCACATGTATGAAGATGTAAACTTGACGTGAGAAGGTGTGAAACTCTCGAGCAGTTGTGAGAAGATATTCCAAAAACTCTCCTCTGGTGCGAAATTACTGTCTTTTATGCGCTACTTGAAGTGTTTCTCATATCATATTGCTAATAATCTAAACTCAACTAAAACTAATCCAACTTACATTGATATTTCCATTGATATATCAGAGAATTAAATAAGTCGTTCCAAAAAAAAAAAAAATTGTCTTATGTATCTGCATTTGCCTGGGTCTCTGCACTTTATCAAGTTGCCACCACTGTAATACCAATAATTTATGTCGAAAGAGGACAAAATTAACTGCAGGTAAACAAACTCACGATTAGGGTCTGCCAGAAAGGGGAATATGAAGGGTAGAGCTGAAGTTGATTTCAGGGGAAACAGGTGAGGTCATAAAAAAGGGAGTGGATTAAACCAATAAACAAACAGGACATGGAGGATGAGTGAGAGGAATGAATACAGAAAGTACATGGAGAGCAACAGGTAAGGGATGCAAATGAACTAATACAGGAAGCTGCTAAAATAGAC
Source organism: Gymnothorax reevesii (assembly GCA_029721435.1). Lineage (NCBI taxonomy): Eukaryota > Metazoa > Chordata > Actinopteri > Anguilliformes > Muraenidae > Gymnothorax > Gymnothorax reevesii. The sequence continues at coordinate 12,116,592 of CM056587.1, read as the reverse complement.
AAATGAGACATGAGAGACAATAAAGACATGAGCAAATGCAATAAAGACACACAAAACCAGATTTAAACACGAACAGCGGTGTGGTCAGAAATTACATAAAGGGAGGTACCTAATAAAAGATAAGGGTTTTTGGTTGCCTGACTTGATGAATAGATGATAATCTCATAAATATTTTTTGCATAATTTTATCCCCCTCTACTTTACTCCCTTAACACAGCAGAACTGTTTGCTCCACACAAAGTGACCTGCTCCCAGCGACTCAGGCGGTAGATTTCCAGGCACATGACTTCTCTGAATCACGAGATGACTAGCCCTCACCTCTTTAAACCATGCACCAGAAGTGGTCACTTGAGAGCAAACTAACAAATTTTTGATTGGTATAACCCCAACTATCCCTCACAAGGCATATAATTTTGTAACATCTTTTCTTAATTTTGTAGCACATAAAGAACAGATGCACATTTCTCTTTGAGAACCTGTTCTGAAACAGAACTTTGCTGCCTGCTTTTTTCCACAATTGGAGATACATTCTTATTGCTTGGCAAGTATGCAGAATATCTGTATTTAAACATATTGGAAGTGTGCGACCCCAATTTAGAAACAAGTCAGGATGGTATGGAAAATGTGCATGAAATCAGAAAGCAGTGATTGCTAAATTTATTTGGACTTGTATGTCATTGCAGGCAGTATGACGACAACATATTTAATTCTTCATTCTCGTCTTTATTTTATTTGTAAATATACATCCATTCCTGCCATTCTGGCCTTCAACGCATTCCAAAAAAGCTGAGGATGGGGACAATGCAGGACTAGTAATAAGGTAAAAACAAATTTGAATGATGATGTGACTTGAAACAGCTGACACCAGCAAGTGACAGTAATCATGATTTGGAATACAAATAATTTACAAATGCAGCATTCAGCGTTAGCTTAGTCCTTCAGGAGTAAAGATGGGCTGAGGATGGCCAATGTGCTTACAAGTGACTGAGAAAATCATTGAGTGCTTTAAAAGCAATGTTCCTCAGACAATGATTCGAAGGATATTTCACCCAATATCAAGCAAAACTTAATTAAAAGTTTCAATGAATCTGAAGGAATTTCAGCAGGTAAAGGGCAAAGCAGGAAGCCTCATCTGAATACCCACAATCTCTGATTACTTGGTACAGCGAAATTAACTGTTAATTATCTATAAATGATATAACCACATCAGCTCAGGATTACTTGGACAAATCTTTGTCATGGACTACAATACGTAGCTGCATCCAAAAATGCCAGTAAAAACTTTACTTTGCAAAAGGCTGCCTTGCGTTAACAATTGTACTGAAGAGCTGTCGACTTCTCTGGGCTCGCAGGCATTTTGTACCGCAGTCAAAATGTTCTTTATGGTCAGAAGAATCAATATGTCTTATTCAGAAGAAATTGACACTGTGCATTCTGGCCCAAAAACAAAATGGAACATCGAGACTGTTAGCAGCTATAAGTTTGAAAGCTTGTCATGGTATGGACATATGTCAGTGCCTGTGCCAAGGATAACTTGTGCCTCTGTGAGGGCACCTTTTATGTTGAAGTGTACAGGGAGAATTTGGAGCAACATGTGCTGCCCTCAAGAAGACATCTTTTCCAGGGGCGTTCATGCATATTTGAATAAGACAATGCAATACCGCATTCTGCATGCATTACAAAAACATGGCAGCAGAGGGTGCGGGTGCTGGACTGACCTGCCTGCAGTCTTGACTTGATCCCAATGTGGAATGTGTGTGGTGCACTTTCGAATGCAAAATTTTATAACAAAGACCCATTTTTGCGCCTCTTGTTTCCTGTAAAAATGGAACAAAATGAATGAAATGGAACATGATTTGGTTTCTTCAGTCTCTAAACATATAACAAGTGTTGTAAAAAGTATGGTTAACATTGCAGGGTCAAATGCTTTACTGTCCCAAGGTTTTTTTTTTTTTTTTAATTTGTTGCAAGAGTTGCTACCTTGAATTTGGTTTACATCAGTTTCGTGGAGAGCACTTTCACATTTGCTCTGTGCATTGATGGTGGCAGCGTCAAGGGACACTTCGGGAAGAGGATGTGGAACAGGAAGTTATGGAACTGAGCAGGAGATTTAATATCAACATAACAGTCATCACATATGGACATGAACTAGGACAATGCGGAAGTTTTTGAACACGACAGAATGACTAGAACAGAAATACGTAAACTAGGTGAAGTTATACAAAGGAATACTCAAAAATAACAAACCCTTACAAAAGCCAAAAGTAACAAATCAAAACCTCAAAGTGAAAAAAGAACTAAGAACAAAGTAACCACAGGACACACTTCAAAAGCACGAACAGTAACAGCCGAAGATACAAAAACCTGCAAAATATCAAAGAAAAAACCACATGTAGAAAGGAATACAAATGTATTACAAAGATCTGAATAATATTAAATGAGAATATTAACAATACCGGGAAATGCTGGAGCCAGAAATATAGGAAACCTACATGTGCAAGAAAATAACAAGATCAGGAAACACAGGAGCTATGAAACAGGAGCACAAAAATACATGAGGATAAACGAGACCAAGAATCACTGGAACCAGGAAAACCGGAGCACAAATGACGATACCCGTGACCACTGAACAGACACTGGGAGTATAAATAGGCAAACAGACGGGTGAATACAATCAATATTCTGGCGAGTTTGAACAAGGAAGTGGAGACTTGATTGCAGATACGCCACGGGCGTAACAGGCAAAGGAAAGCTCCTTTCAAAAATAGGCACATATTTGGTTTCCGGAGACGCTTGGTATAATAAATGTGTTTATGCAAAGTGCGACCTTTTTTCTCATTTCATTATTGTTGTTTTTGGTCTTGCACTCTTAAAGTTTGGGAGTGAAGCCCGTTTGTGCCTTTATACATATTTGGTTTCCGTCAATTTCAAAGAAAATGGAGGATCCAATCAAATTTGAATTTGCTGTGTGCCTTGGGGGTGGGTTGAAAAATGCGTTGGGGGTGGGTTTAAAAAAAAATGAAGCCACAGTATGTAGATGGGTCAGATGGGTCTGCCTTAGCAGCCCCTCAGGCAAATGTCCAGCAACTTCAACTCTCAGGATGCGAGTTGCGAGAACCATTATTTTGTTTACCCCTTCATATTTTATTAAAGTTCAGCAACCCTTTAAAATACACAAAAGAGGGGATTAAACACAGTGAATTCCCCAGACACTCCCAAAGACATTCCACCCAGAAAAATGAGAGACAACTGTACAGCATGGTGCACGCTGGACAGTCATTAGTACCATGGTGTATGTGCGTGCGATGAAGTGTTTAAGTATTCCCTTTGTGTGGCAAGTGTAAGTTCTGCAGTCATCTCCGCATCCGTCCGTAGAGCTTGCATGCAGTGCACTTTCACTGCTGCAGAAGCCTGTGATCGTGAGCTGGACACGGAACGAGCTGCATCCCACTGCTGTTTCCTATGGCAACTTCTGCAATGCCAGTCAGAGGGAGCTGATGAGGATAAATAATTTAAGCAGTGCAAACAGGAGAATGTTGTACGTGCTCACACAGAAGAACACACTGTTTTATTCAGATTACAGCATTACTGACGCTCAGCTGTGTCCAGTGAGTCTCATGTCTGGATGTATCATTCAGTCCTAAATGTTATTTCACTTTCAGCAAAGGTTTTTTTTTTCTGTTTGTTTCCAGTGTATAAATGGTATTGGTAATGATGTTGATGGTTTCATCGGTGCCCTTTCACAGGCGTAAGTTTGTCTGAAACTGTGATTCAGTGTATTTCAGTTAATTTGGCTGTACTATGTACTGTACCAGTACTAAGCAAGGTCAGGTCCATAAATATTTGGACACTGACAGAGTTATTGCTACGATATTTTAGCTGTATCCCACAGTATGTTGCAGTTAAAATTAAACAGTTGAATGACTTTGAGCTTTTAAGTATTGACGTCCTAATCCAGTGGGCGGTGAAGGAATTACAATGACTTCGATATGCAACTCTCTGCCTCCTTCGCATCTTTTCAAAGAATCAAAGGTAATTGGACAATTGGCAAGTCAGCTGTTTCATGGCCAGATGCATGTTATTCTTTAATTTCATTTAGCATTTCAAGGGTGACATTTGCATTCAGAATCTGTTAGCTCTCAATATGAGGAGCTGTCACTGCCAGTGAAACAAGCAATCATTAGGCTGAAAAATTAGAACAGACCCATCAGAGAACTGGAGGCCATCTGGGATTGTACCAGCTGCAACATTGATGCTGGTACTGCTTTCAGTATAGCAGACCACATTATATAACCCCAGCTCCCAAACTCAGACTGCACATCTTTGAACGCAGCCTTCCTTTATATCCCAACTACTCACCTGAAATGTTTTGTGACAGCATCTTATGAGGTTGCGATGCCATCTTGAGAACAGGAATTGTTTACAAAAAGACTCTCATATAAGAGCAACTCAGAGCGCAGCATATGCCCCCGCCTGTACGTTGATCTAGGGCATATTGAGATGGCTGCTGTGGCGGCCATCATGGATATCGCACAAAGCTGGTTTTCGAAAGGAACCTTCCTCTAGCCACTCCCAATACGCAATTAAGAAATGGCATCAATCCGATGGGGGATTCTATAGTTATCCCACGGAAACGAAAAGTTAACGGACGACGGATGGACATGGTGTCGACATAATGCCCCCTTTCGTCTTTGGAGGGCGGGGGCATAAAAATACCAACGTGCTTGCTAAAAATGGTGTTTTTTCTTGTTTTCCGAAATCTTTCAAATATGACTTGGGCAACTATGCTACTAGGCTAACGATATAACACTAATCAACTGAAAACCAGGCTTGCATCGCTATCTGGTGATTATCAAAAAAAAAAAAAAAAAGGTTGGCCAAATCTACTATTTGGTTCATTTTTAAAACAAGCTATTGGTGAGGTATTGGTAATGAGTGTTGACTTTTCAGATCCAATCAAGGACAGGGACAATCCCAAATGTTATCAGCGACAATGTGAAAAAGCTATTGCTGTTGAAACTCCACTTTTGATGCTCAAACAATTAAAAGGAGATGTGATTTTACGCAGTGTTGAACATGTACCTGACCCAGAATGCGTTTTGGACGTCACACTTCAAAATAGCTTTTTTTTAAATTGTTTATTTAAAAAACAACCAGGTTGGTGAGTGAAGACATGGCTTATTTTGTTTTTATACTTTTTCAAATAAATAGAGGTTAAAAGGGATTTGAAATTTACTGCTTAATTTTCATCCTAAACATTGTCGCAGTTTATTTGGAATTGAGGAGGTACAATGGCCCAGTCCCTCTCCAGACCTGAGTCTAATTCAGCAAGTATTTCACTTGCATTTGGCAAAACTGATGCCAAAACCGCCCACGAATGAGCAGAAATTCAAGACAGCTGCAGTGTAGCATTAATCCAAGCAAATCTGTATCCCAACCCATGCAAACTCTAACAAAACCCCAACAAATGTTGGGCCTTATGTATGAAGAGAGCGTACGAACAGTAAAGATGCGTACGCTACTTTTTTTTGCAGATGTCAGATGTATGAAAACAAACGTGACTTTAGAAAAAATGCAAAAAAGTAATAGAATTTAGCATTTTTGCCAAATTAAAGTTGAATCAGATTTTTCATTCAAATTTGAAAGCTGAATTGGTAGCCCGCTATATTATAAATTTAATACTTTTTACAAAATGCTACTTTTCTTTTTATTAACGTACGCAATATTTAAGTATAAAATCCACGCAATTGTTAGTACATGAGGCCCCAGGTCCAACCGAATCATGCTGCACAATCCCATTGAATCCTGTAACTCAACCCGAGCAAACTCTTGTTACAACCTCAGTGAAATCTGCTATCCAACTCCGGTGAATCCTATAGCCCAATGCCACAAAACTCTAAATAAAGCTCTAACAAATCCTGCAAACCAACCCCTGCAAATCCTGAAACCAGACCCAACAAATCCTGTAAACACATTACAGTGAATCCTGTAACCCAAACCTCAGTGAATCATGTAACTCAAACCCAGCGAATCCTGTAACCCCACCCCAATGAATCCTGCAAACAAAACCCAGTGAATCCAGTGTCCCAACTCCAGCACACTCTTAACCCAACCTCAGTGAATCATGTAACCCAACCTCAGCTGTAACCAATCCCCAGTGAATCTTGTTGCCCAACCCCAGAAAACTCTTAATGCAACCTCAGTGAGATCTGTAATCCAATCCCAGCAAATCCAGCAACCCAACCCCAGCAAAGCCTCTCACCCAAACCCAACAAATCCTGTAACCCAACCTCAAAAATTCTTGTAACAAAACCCTATCAAATCCTGTCGCCTAACTGCAGCAAATCCTGCAACCCATCTACAACAAATCTGTAACCAAACCCCAGCGAATGCCCTCTGCTGTATTTTTAACACAGGGCAGCAGCTGATGCAACAGTGCAGGTGAAGACAGGGCACTGGGACTTCAGCCCCCGCCCCCCCCTCCCCATCACCAAACCCTCATGCTCCAGCCCCTGACCCAAGAGTGAAATGCAACCTCTCTCATGATCTCAATATAATCCCTATTATACTCAGAGATCTGCTATGCTAAGGAATTCCCAAGCCAATATCACAGCTCAAAATTCAGAATGGGTAAAGATTCACATATCACAGCTCAATATTCAGAATGGGTAAAGATTCACATATCACAGCTCAATATTCAGAATGGGTAAAGATTCACATATCACAGCTCAATATGCAGACTGGGTTATAAAAACGGCAATGCAACAGAGAGATTTATGGGACCTTTAAAGGAAAGGTATTTGCCATACACATTGGATGTGCTCAGGCATATCGCCCTAACCACAATAAAATGGATTCCTAATGGATTATTTGTTACATAACTTGATTTTTCAGACGTTATTTTGCTTACATTAAAATAAAAAACTCAGACAGTTTTTCCTGTTTTGCCACTATATTTTAAAATGACTTCCATAAAGGCAGGGCGAAGTCCTGCCCACTGTTTTGACCCAGTTACCTTGTTATAAACGCAGTTTGCGATCTAAAGGTTTACATAATAAATGAAATCAAGCAGCTGAGTTTTGGGGCTAATGAGAAAACATGACTTTTACTTCTCGACCACTGAACTACCGCTGACATTATCGGTGTGTATTTAATGCCAAAAGTAATGAGAAAAACTTACTCAATTCAATTAAACTGAGATTAAATAAATTGAAAGATTGTACGAAGTCTGATACAAAGCAAGTATTCATACTGACGTAAAACTTGATTTAAAGTTAAGTCTTTGCATTTTTGGAAGCCGCAAAAAAGAAAGGAAATTTACCACAGCATCAACTTGAATTTAATGTAAAAATGTGACAAAATCAACAGAAGTTAACATTTGAAAATTGGATTCATATACCTCATAGCAATTTAAAATCTACCCTCAATATACACTGTAATGCTAGGCCTGTTGGTTTAATAATCTGTTCTGGTTCAATAATTCCATGTTATGTGGGTCTAATACTGCTGAAAAAGTGACTCAAATTATGTGGTCCCAAATATGACACATTGGGCCGCATGCAGCAACATTCTCCTAAAATTCTTGAATATTCTCTCTTATTTTTTGTTAAAAATTAAGAGAAGTAATCTCAAGATGCACGATCCATGCTGAATGATGAATCCCACTTGATTATAAATTGAAGGCATGTGGCTGATTGTTTGTGATTAACATAGGCTACACCCAGTAAACCAAGAGATTACGCGCACATCCAAGTATCAAAACAGGTGCAGGACAAACAATAATGTCAAAAACTGGAAAAGAGATGTCCGCACACTGTTAAATGAGCTCCCAAGAAAACTTAAATGTAAAACAGTGTTGGCCGATATGGCCTTCGTCAGGTACAAACAAGGGCAAGTGAATATGTGGAGGTGTATATAAAAACTTTTGATGTGGAAGTGGGCAGGTACATCAATCAGCCTATAAAAGGGCAACCTATTCAACAACACATAAAGACCTGTGAATTGCAACTGATGAAAAAAAAAATATACGAAGAATTATACTCAGCAACAAAAGTTGCTGTGACACCAATATTGTTAATTATTTTTCATAACGCAATTATGAAATTGTCATACATGGTGATATCAGACTGAAACAGTACACGTAAACACAACATTGAAATGGAAATCATGAAAATGCGAGAAAATGACTTGGCACGTGAAAATGTGCGTAAATCATGCTTGTGGATGGCAATAAAAGAGGAGAATTTTTGGAATGTTCACATTGTGCCTGATGAACGACGGAAGCATCACTTATCGAAAACACAGCCATTTCGGATCAGGAACTCTACCCTCTAAATGCCAAGACTGTCTGAAAATGATCGGTGGAGGGCCATTGGGATGATTGAATCCGGAACCTCGCAGAGGGAAGTTGCTCATCGCCTGAATGTCCACCGAAACACCATTTGGAACTTATGGCAGCGTCATCAGCAGACAAGACATGTCAGAGACCGTCCTCGCAGCGGCCGTCCACGAGTAACCACTCCCAGACAGGACAACTGGATTCGAACAACCCATCTCCGAAATCGATTCCAACCTGCAACCATAACTGCAAGAACGATACCTGGTTTGAGGCGACTGTCTGCACAGACAATCCGTCGCCGTCTCCGTCATTTTGGCATTGTCCCACGTCGGCCAGCAAGACGTCCAATACTCACAGTACAACACCGACGACTGCGTCTACAGTGGGCACAACAACATCGACGGTGGATCCAACGTCAGTGGGATCTTGTACTCTTCACTGATGAATCAAGATTCATGCTTAACCGATGTGATGGTCGTTTACGTGTGTACCGTCGACGTGGAGAACGTTATGCCAACAACTGTGTTCAGGAATTTGATCGTTTTGGAGGTGGTAGTGTCATGATTTGGGGAGGGATCACGGCTAGAAACAGAACAGATTTGCTTGTTATTGATGGAAATCTGACAGGTCAAAGATATCGCGATGAAGTGCTACGGCCATTGGTGGTACCGTTTTTGATGCAACATGGTCCCGGAATAACGCTGCAACATGATAACGCCAGACCACACGTTGCAAGGATTGTACAGCAGTATCTGATGCAACAACATGTCAATGTCCTGCCATGGCCAGCCAGATCCCCAGACATGTCCCCAATCGAGCATCTTTGGGACGAGATGGATCGACGTTTGCGGCGGTTGGATAACCCGCCAGCTACACTCCAGGAATTGCGACAACGTCTACGTCAGATTTGGAATGACATCCCACAGCAATTTCTGGCACATCTGATTCGGTCCATGCGCCGGAGATGCGTTGCTTGCATCATGGCACGAGGAAGTCACACCCGGTATTGAAGTGTGAAGGTCACAATTGGTTAGACGTCAGACAAGTGCTTCATGACGCATGAAAATGACATTTTTCGTTTTGAGTGACGTTGGCACTGAAAAGTCAGTGTTTCTCCTGTTAAATAAACATATTGATTGCATTGAGATCTTTGCGTGTCATTTATAACATACACATAAATGGTGTCACAGAAACTTTTGTTGCTGAGTATATATCTGAATTATCCATAAATGAAAAGTATAAAAGTATAATAGACTGTGGTCTGGACTATAATATAAAAATAATCCCATTACAGGGAGGTTGGCGCGTCAGCCAGCCAATCCCACTATAACAAGTAAAGACGGATGCCAAGCACAGAGGGAACACAGATGCATAGAAGATTCCGGAGCCATTCGCCTCCTATGTAGGAAATGTCAACCTGTATAGATACAGAGTTAAAGTCACTCAGAAAGTATGAGCAGATATAAAAGCATAATCACAGTAAAAAACATAGTGTCAATTTTACTCTTTAAGAGTTGAATTTAACTCTCTGTCAGATAACATTTGGTCCCACTCAAAATCAGTGTAAAATTTACTCTTTAGCCAGTGTAAGATTTTTAGAGTAAATTTTACTCTACTTTGTGTCAAAATTTACAATGAGGTGTGTAAAAATATTTAACACTATAGGGAATCATCACCATGCAGAGTAGATTTTGTCCTTGTGTGGAAGTGGGAATTAACTCTCACTTTTGACACTTCCATTTAGACGATTTCACTCTGCATAGTGCTATAACTACTCTATCCAGAGGAAAATAGGTTTACTCTGCAATATTGACACTCCATTTTTTACTGTATACATTCCCAGGGAACAGAGAAATATGTATGATCTGTAAAACCTATAAAAACATGTTTAATATCAAATTCTTCATATGCCCAGTAAACACCATTTTAGGGCAGGTGTTGTGGTGAGTGCAAATAGCCAACTGTAGCTCAACAATTGAAGAGATGCCACCAACAAAAGGTAGTAAGAAGTAATAGTTCAGAAGCAGTGCAGTCAAATTTCTGTCAAATCAACTTAAACAAAGTAAATGTGGTCTTCCTGAGTTTTACAGCCTGAATTTGGATCGATGAACCAATAGTGTTTTTAACCACAAATAAAATTTTTATTTATTTAACCTTTATTTATACAGGGGAACCCATTGAGACTTCAGTCTCATTTGCGATGGTGCCCTGTTAACAACACAAAACAGAAAACAGAATACAATGTAATACATTATCATAAAAAAGCGAATAATAAACAATAAAAGTATCAAACAGAAGTGCATATAATACATGTGGCTGAGAAAATTGCCATAATATTATTCAAAACATGCACAGTCCTCAAATTCTAAATCCTTTATCACTTTTTTGAAATTCTCTAATGATATCAATTTACCCAGTTTAAATGTTTCTTGAAAATTGTTCCTCGTCCTAGGAGCACAGCAACTAAAAGAAGTTTCACCAAGTTCTGTTTTAACTCTGTATACTTCTAGGACCACCCAGTCCTGAGATCTCCCCTGGTAATTGCTACTGCGCCTTGAGATAAAAGTTGTAAGATAACATGGTAATCTGTGTAAGATTGTTTTATAAATGAAGGTCAGCCAGTGCTGCCTTCTCCTGGTAGCCAATGATGGCCAACCCACAGCTTTATACGGAGAACAATGATGCGTTTTAAAAGGATCTCCAGAAATAAAACGAAGTGCAGCGTGATAGACCGTATCGAGTTTTTTCAAGGTCGTTGGGGCAGCGTGCATATAGATGACGTCAACATAATCATACTCTGACAAGAAGGTTGATTTAATTTAAAGCTTCCTATTATCTCAAGAGAAACAAGAGCCGTTTCTGTAAAAAAGCCCAATTTTATGTCTTTACTTTTCTGTAAGTTCATCAAGATTTACTTTAAAAGATAGTTTTTCATCGATAAATATTCCATGGGATTTGTAACAATACACTTGCTCGATTTCAGAGCCATCCAAGAAGCGAACAATCCCTCAAAGAACGAGATCTAGAGAAATGCATACATTTTGTTTTTGCCACATTTAAAACTAATTTGAGCTCTAGAAGTGAGTGCTGAAATGAAACAAAGGCTCTTTGTAATGCAGATAATGCTTCATTTAATGAAGAAGCAGAAGTATAAAGCACTGCATCACCAGCATAGAAATACACCTTACAGCCATTATCAAATGAGACCATATTATTGATATACAGAGAAAAAAGAAAGGGTCCTAAAATCAAGCCCTGTGGTACCCCTTTAGTGACCTGCAAAAAAGTTGATTGAGCAGAGTCTGCTGCAACACACTGTATTCTATTTGAAAGATAACTTGAAAACCATTTGCAAGCATTCTGATCTAGGCCTATGAGCCTAGTCTATCAAGTAAGAGTAAATGATCGACGGTGTCATAGGCCTTGGATAGGTCAATAAACTGGGCGGCACAATGTTGCCAACCATCAAGGGCACATACAATATCATTTAAAACAGGAGATGCAGATCCAATCATCAAAATTCCTCTAAAACATAAAATAATATAAATTAGATTATATAATGCATTTTTTATATTCCTAAATTGTAAAACATTTCTGCGCATTGGACATAGAATGTGTGGACAGTTCTCTCTTATCTTGGTAAGAGTGCTTTCGACCACAAGTAGAATTTTCTCTAATCTAACAGAAGTGCAAAAATAAGAAAACATTGGTGAATCCCAGAAATAAATGGGTATCAACAAAATAAAAGTAAATTGTGGATACAAACAAAAATAAGTTAAATTTGTTTGAGCATCATGCAAGAAATGATTTACAATGTTGGAAAAAATGGAAATGTTTTCAGGCTAAATTTTTTGTGGTACCCACAATGAAGTAAAGTAATGTCATAACCTTGCTATCTCAAAACCAGTATTTGGTGATCCAGTGGCAACCATACACCTTCATCATCTACAATATGGCTTTGAGATTGATTGAAAAACAGTAGAGATACTTGGGTTCAAGAATTTCTGACCAATACAAACTCACAAAGTATAAAACTTACTTGTATAATTCCTTGCCTTGTGTCGGACACCTTTGTTTTAACATCTAAAAAGTGCCTCACTGTTTTATTTAGCCACATTAAGGGTATTCTGATCAACAGCTGGGCTTGATAAATGTTCAGCAATAATGAGTACAGAAGCATGCTGTGCATCTTGGATGGTCACACATGTGTTTCCAAATCAATTTATTTTTACATGTTTCATAATAAGCCTTTGGTATGTTTAGTTTGTTTTTGTATTTCCATTTTCTGATGATATGTGGTAATAATAGAAGGTGCAAAGCTGAATTATAAGTGGGTCAGGCCTGTGTGACGGCATTGAGGATGGGCCCATGGAGAGGTATCCAGGCGAGCTGGCAGCCTGAGCGGCCCTCTTTCCGAGTGGAGCAGATTTTCTCCCTGGTCACCCGATACTCTCACACCCTGACGGAACAGACAGGTGTGCCCCAGGCTCACTCATTCACAGGAACCTGACACACCAGCCACTTTCCAAGTTTTATCCCCGCCGGTTGCCTAATACTCCGCTGAGAATGGACGGCACCCCGCAATAAACACGCAGCACTGAAACTGGGCCTCTCTGCACCTTGGAGCGCCCCAGGTAATGCCACTGGTTACGCCCGGTGTCCAAAATCACACAATGTAAGCTTGCTGTATTTTGTCGTTGCCATGACTACCTCAAGTGTTTTTATTTTTCTTTGGAATTTCCCTTTTGTGCCAAAGTAAACGTGCATGCAGCATACACTATGTGGACAATAGTATGAGGACATGTATGCGGTTGGCTGTTTTTCATGATTTGGGCTGGAGCCTTTTAGACCTAAGGCAGAAAAATCTTAAATGCTTTAGCGTGGTGTTCCTCTGTGTTTAACCCCTTAACACTCTGACGGCCCAAATATGGGCCCACCAGGGAAGTTCAAGCCAAGAAAAGATTTCAATTTGCCTTGAGTACGTCCTTTATAGGCATTTTAAGAACTTGTTACCGGAGTGGTAAGGGGTTCATAGAGAAGTTGTTCAAAAATCAGCCTCTGCTCATACTGCTGTGGCATAACGTGTGCTAACGATAATATTGAATTTATGATTTGGTTTAATTACAGCAATGCTGTAACTAATTTTTAATCTTGTTTGATTTTATTTTGAAAATTCGCATATCTATTTTCAAGTGTATAAGTATGAGCACCTTCGATGGTTGCGTATTATGAACAGCACAGTTAATGTGTTAAATTAAGCTTGTTAAGTTCAAGCATGTCAAAACTTTGTATTTCTAATTTAAATATATTTATAATTCAGTGCTTTCCATGACGTAATCTAATTATTTTTCATTGAAACCATAGGTGTCAAATTACAGACATTTATGGTTCAGTACTTTGTGCTCTAGCCTCTTTTTCATTGGGTTTTGAGGGATTTTTGATCATACACCTGTGCAGGGATTTTCAAAATCAGAGGTATCTGTGGGTTTGCACTTACAGTATAGACTGCTCTCCCAAAATGCCATTTTAGTGCAGAAGCTGTGATGGTCATATAGGATACTGATGTTGTTTTCACTGACACTGTAAAGGATCAAGGATGTGAATTTCGATTTACTGTATATTGGCAGTGATACAGCAGAGACAACTGGGATTTCTGCCAACACTTTTGAGCACTTAATGGAAGTAATAATGGCAATGTCCTTGGCTAATGCCCCTGGACATTGCCAGTGCGGCGGCGCAATGTGTAGTACTGATGCCTCACATCTAGCTTGTGGGGTGAAATCCAGCCTGGGGCTTCTCCGTGCAAAGTTTGAATGTTCTACTCATTTTCATGTGGGTTTTCTTTGGGTACTCTGGTTTCCTCTCACAGTTGATTGACATGCTGGAGGCTCAAAATTGCTCAGATAAATGAGTGTGTGAATAAATGGACTGTGCACCTTGCGATGGATTGGAAAGCCGTCCAGGGTGTGTGTCATCCTTTCACCCATTTCAACTGACATAGACTCCAGCTCCCCTGTAACCCTAGAGAGGAAAAAGTGATATAAATGATGAATGGATACATTTTTCTTCCCTACATTTTACCTTTGGTTTTTGGAATGAAATTGCATTGCTTAACCCCATAAAAACTACGGACCCATATATGGGTTCATCAAATGCAGCTGCCGTTTTCAAACCCGTGGAACTTCAAGCCAATTTTACATTCAAGTGGAGACCCGAAAGTTTCCGACAATCCCAATGATGCCCTGCGGAATGACAGGGATATGGGTACAAAATGATGTACAAGATCTTGATAGTTTCCATTTGATTCTGTGGCCATAAAAAAACATGGCATGCTGGGTTTGCATATTTCTCTCAGTATAAATGAGATTTTGTTTCAGTGAAGCGCTGGAACCAGCAGATACTGAAAATGTACGTGATACTGTTCTACAATATGAAGAAAAGAACCTAAAGAAAGAAACGAGTGAAATGTAAGAGTTTAAGGGGTTAATAAAATAAACACTGAACTGAGAATAGAGATGTATGTTATACAGTTTCCCTGATGTTTGAATTATGTCCTCATTTTTGTCAAGGTTGCCAATATTTTCACCTTTCGTGACCATAAATCTGGATGATGACTCCTGCTTCATCATTGCTACTTGATCTGATCTGCCACAAAGCCAAGCAACACTCATTCAGCCCTGGAGCAAAATACATCACAAATGGTTTCCACGCAGAGCGAATGTTTCGGTGAACTTTTTAACACTTTCCCCGGCAGAGAATTTTTTTTTTCAAGTTGCCAGCCACCGCCAGATTTTTTGATTATATTCACTGAGCTTTCAAAACCTCAAGAATATTCAGTGCTACTAATATATACAAAGAGAGAATTAAGCTTAAAGTTTTAGCCACAAGATACCATTTCATTTGACCTTAGTTCATTCTTTTTTCAAACTCTTGAATTTTGGTCATAAAAAAAAAAAAAAACATGTTGTACAAAAAGCAGAGAAAAGCAAATGGATATTACCAAACACTGACCGGCTGTCCATACGTATTAGGGAGATCCATTTCAGCTTGTATAAAACTCATAATCATGTAAAAAAGCTTATTTCTGTCTTGACATGATTGCAAGGTGCGACAGAAGGCACCGTTTTCTTGTTCGTTCGACCCATTTTTGTCAGAAGACCCGTAACAGCGGCCGACACCATATAAAAGTGAAAATACTGACTGACAGAAAATCTTGTCAATGGCATGGAAAGCGTTAACGGTTATTTTCTCAAATATAGGAATACATATGTCTGTATTTGAAGAGCGGGTCTGATGAAGTTCTTGAGGCTGATGAACAGCTGGATAAGTTGTTTAGCCAAAAGAAATGACTGTTCATGTTCAGATACAACTGAACGCCCACCACTTCTGACTGCACCTTGGTTCCTATCTCATCTCTTCCCACAAGAGGTAATTGTATTCTCTGTCGTTACAGCTTTTCTTCCTTGTGCAAACCATGTATGTGATCTGAATACAATCTGCACTGTATTTTTTATTGTTCTTTGTAGGTGCAGTTCACTTGCTCTTGTGCTTCGGACGTGTCACAAGTACAGTCACTGGACTGGGAACATTGCCAGCCCAGACTGCCACTATTAATCACATAAATCAGTTGAGTGCACCTGTAAGCACTTGCACATGTTCCTCTGAATAATGAGCCAGTGTCTGCTGAATGGAAGTAATGCAATGTTGTACAATGTGGACAAATAGTTCAGGTCACGGAGTAGAACCAGACCCGAAGAGCCAGATCAGGCACATTGGATCTTAGTTTCATCGGTCCCTGAGTATTTGTATGCCAGCCTCTATCATGTATTTATTTGCATAAGTCTCCAGCTGGGACAGAATCACTTTATCCAGCAAAAATTTGAGTTTACTGAGTGCAAGAGTGATGCATAATTCAGGGAGTAAATCTGTATTTCAGAGGATAACACGATGCTTTGGTTTGGCAGAATGACCAGTTCTGTACTGTGAGCACAATAATTCATCAGTCAGTGGCACTTTTTAATTTTTTTAAATTTTGGCACAACAAGTAAGCTTTTGAGTTTGATAGACCACTTCAGACTCTATTTTGACGACCTAATTGTAGCAAATGTAAGTGCTAACAGATCTAAACTGGGTATGTCAAATTATTACAGTAATTTTGTGACAGGAGGTGATAGAGCAACTTTGTCCCTGTTGTCAAAATGGATGGACTAAGATTAATTAATTACCTAGGCGTGTGGTGGGGGTTTGTGTAACAAACCTTGTGTGTCTTTAATTGGTCCCTCTTCCTTTCCAATAGTCCGTGTGTGATTTTGCTGTTTGTCTACTTTAATTGATTTATTCTCTTGCCTCTTCCCTTGCTCCCTGGTCAAATTATTCGTATGCCTCCTTCCTTTAGTGAATGTCCTTTGTATATAAGTTTATTGTGATTTCAGTGTAGTTGCTGGATTATCATGGTTTATACCTTACTAAACCTTCCAGTTAGTTTGTGTGCCACAACCCTCCCCAGTCATTACCAACTTAACTGGACAGCCCATCTACAGTTCTTGGCTGCGGCCTTTCCCACCTCTATTACCATATTCCTCCTTGTGGAATCTACCCGGAATCTACATTTGGTCCTTTGTCCGGATCACAACAGTTTGGTTGTAGTAAGGGTAATTATATTAGCTGCTGTCATTCCCTTTAAAACCAGTGCATTTCTGCTATAGTGAACAGGTAATTTTGTCTGGTGAAGTGCACATACATAAATTTCATTGTGTAGGATGTCAGAATAACATGGTTTGGGTGAGTCAAAATCCATACAAGCTCCGTGGTGCAAAAATTACACAGCGCCAGCTTTCAGCATTGTCACACCTTCTTTTGCACTGTCCAACCAATTGAGACGCAAACACATTTATTTTAGAGCAGGAGACTATGAAACTGGGCGAAGGCAATAAATATGCTGTTCGCGATGGTTGTGCATGTTACTGCCGCGTGTATTTCTGTTTGTGAAGGCGCAAAAAAAAAAAAAAAGCCTTGGGTGTGCAGACTGTCAGATTTAGTTTGAGGTTGCTTTTGTCCATGTCTGAATAATGGTCTAGGAATGGTGGCTCCTTTGAACATAATCCCACTGGACTTTGTCGCAGAATGTACTGTAAAATAATTATTTTTCCAGGAAATGAGTGCTTGACATCTGTGATGCATGGCCATCACTAGGCAGTGAGTATCTTCTCTTGTGATGTTCCGCCAGGCTTGTACTGCAGCCATCTTCAGTTCCTGCTTGTTTTCAGGACACACTACCTTCATTTTTCTCCTCAACATGTTGAGTGCATGTTCAATGGGATTCAAATTCTGTGATAAATTATGCTCACAAACTAAAGTGACGACTAAGAGAAAAACCAAAGTAAGTTAATCTATGGTAAAATATTTCATTTTGGTCAGGAAAATTTGAATGTCTCAAATAAAGTGATGAGACTAATTAAGGATTAGGAAAAATTATCCCACTCTGTAAACCTGATAGTAGATGAACTCAAAGGTTTTGTGGAAATCAGTTACCCCAAAAAATTGTGTAGACCAAACTTAATTGCATTGTGTGGAAGGAACTTAAAGAAAATAAGGTTAATTTATTATTATTAATAATAATAATAAGAAGAATAATAATAAGTAATATTATTATTATTATTATTATGTTACGCTTTTAAGTGCTATGAAAAGAAGGTCATTAAGTTTGCATTCTCAATTTTTTGAGGTAATTGGTTAACAAACATTAGAGTTCACCACACTTGTCAGGGTTTCAAGTACAGTCTCACTTACTCACGGAACTCACTGAACCATTTATTTTACATTCAGCATAACATCAACTATGTAACATAAGAAAGTCCACTTTCAAATTACTCCCGCAATTGTAATTTACCCTATTAAACCTATGGACCCATATATGGGCCCATCAAATGCAGCTGCTGTGTTCAAATCTGTGGAACTTAAGGCTTATTTTAAATTCTAGTGGAGATCCCAAAGTTTTCAGCAAACCCAAATGTTCTGCGGAATTAATTGGAAATGTGAGAAAAATTAAGCATAAGATTTCAAAACTTTCCGTTTGATGTAATGTTATGGCCATAAAACATGGCTTCCTGGTTTGTAGTATTTCTCTGAACATAAGTATGATGTACGCTGTTATAAACTTGCACCTCCTTTTTGCCAGTTATTTTAACTGTAATTTTACCGTCAGTTTATAGGTTCTGTGAGTGTTAACTGTAACAGTGGTGTAGCCAGCGGGGGTGCATAAACACATCCCTTTTGACTGCAATTAATCATTTTCCTTTATTGACGCGTTTCCCAATTATCTTAATTGGCGACCAAAGACACTGTTTCTCTACATATGCAATCTAAGAGCGATTAAATCATGGGCTAAATTCAGTACAGTTGTGGAACAAGAACAGAGAATTGGGTTGCACAAAACTTCTGTTTAAAACAATTATTAATCAATGTTATTTTATTTCATTTAGCCTAACATATTCTGTGTTCTTCACAAACTCCAGGAGATTAACCTGAATGGTCCAGTGTTTTGAAGATTTTCTATTGCCCTGATTATTAATAGATTTAGACCTAGCTGAAATGGCTGAGGAACCACTGTGTTCAGCTTTGTCATGTTGCAGTTTCATTAGGTGGGGGTTTGAGTCAGTGGCCTAGCAGCCTGTAATTGGTTCATTATGAAAGCCCAGCAATTAGTCACAGGTCATTTGCCAAGGAAGTAACCACAAGAAGGCCAGCTTGAATGATTTTTGCTGAGTCATAGCTGGTGGCCAGTGGTGAAGCATTCTTGTAGGCTTTTCAAGTTGCTGATGAGAAAACCTACCACTGAGTCACTCCAAGAACATACACTTGGCAAACAAGGCCATATAAATTGTGCAGCACAAAGACGGGCACTTTATTTCATTTTGAACTTCCAAGCATGCCGGCATTTGCTTGATACTAGGATGGCAAGTTCAAGCTGCGGCTAAGTATTGCATATACAAGTTTTATGTACAGTATATTCTATGGCTCACATATAAACATTTAAAGTGATGCTCAAGAACAAAGTTTTAGTATTTGTACATTGTGACTCTTAATATTTTAACAGGCACTTTGAATGGATATTGAAGCCGCTCTACTGTCACATTGCCATCTGTTATAATAATTGGGGCTGTTCTCATCCCCGACTATTATTTGAAATATTTTCCCTATATCATCGTACATATCTCATCTTTCAATTCTAGTGGCTATTTTGACTTCCTGTGGTGGAACACAACAGATTTAAGAGCATCTAAACAACCAATTGCTTTTTTTCCCCCAAAAAAATTCACTCCTGCATTATCTTACCTTCTTATTCATGCTCGTGTCTTCTGGGGGCTGGAGCCCATCCTGGGCTTGTGGGACATTCAACGCAGGGTAGATTAAAAATGCACTCATAATATCTACACACAAGTTAAAGTCTCCAGTTAACCTCACCTCCATGTCCTTGGACAGTGGAAAGAAACTGAAGTACCTGGAAGAAACCCAGTTGGAAACAACAGGAAAGGCAAAATCCTCTCAAAAAGCCCTGGCTAGAACTCGACCTTGGACCTACCTGCTATGAGTCTTTGTTTTCGAGTGTTTCACTCTTTAGTCATTGCGTACATTATTCCATGAATCAGATATTGAAATAAATTTACTCTCATATGAATTCCAAGTGTTTATTTCTTCATGATTTGTTCCATGTGATCCTTAAGCTTCAAAGCTTGCTCAAATAATGTGAGCAAATAGGATAAATGAACCAAGTATTTGAAGGCCCTACCTGAATAATACTATTATGTGCCAGCAGTCTTTCTCAAATATTTATCATTGTGATTCAATGCACAAGTAATTCCGAAAACTTGAGCCAGCATGAAAAGAAATCAGTCATTTTAGATTTAACAATAATCCAAAGCATCATTAAATGTGTACTGAGGAAAAACATGATGTTGATATAGGGCTTTCTTCTGCTGAAGAATACTGTAACATCTAACAACGAGACTTTAAAAATGAGTGAAAAAATACAAAAAAGAGAAAAGAAACTACTGCAGATACGTTCTTCATTTGGTGAATTTTGCTCTATCTTCTTGTGGGGAATTTCCAGATCTGATGTTATCTTCCTGTAACTGAGGAGGAAACAAGCCTTTTGTGTTGTTTCACCTCGCTGTGCTCTGAGAAAGTAACGGTGTGTGGGTGTGTAAACTGGGGAAACTTCCTTCTCCGATGTAATTATCAGATTATCCTTCATTGCCCAGGAGAATTCCCCTCTGACATAATGGCTTTTTTCTGAGAGCAATGCCAAAGCCCGGTGATTCAGAGAATACGCAGGGCTTCACATGGACTTTTGATGCTCACGTCAGGAGCAGTGGGCCGGAGAGCTGGACCTGGGTGGGTCTTCCCGGTCCATCTCCATGGGAGACACCAGGGAAGCCAATAGCTGAGGGGATTAGGTGACCAAAAGACCATGAAGGCTTTCATAGAATGGTCTTTACTGCGAGATACCGGGCCCTTACTGCTCCACCAACAGCCAATCAGATAACATTGGAATATGAGCGCATTTCTTTGTTATCTGAAATGACCTCATACAATGGTGATTTCAAACAAACTAAAAAAACCACACGCCACTCTTGGCTTCACTTCCTGTTCTACGGTCATAGAGCGGCTATCCACAGCACAGCTGTTTTTGCAAGGATTTCGCAAATTGGTGGTCTGCTAATGTACAGTTGCAGCTAGTGGGAGAGGCTAATGATCAGCTGTCCAGCGAAGCCAAAGAAGATTGTGAAAGATACCACCAGGGAACTGCTATGGTGTCTGTTTGCAAAACTCAAGCGTGCTGAAAACTGCTCCTGACTGCAGCTTAACAGGCCACAGCTACAATAGCTGTGCTGAGGAAAAAGTCAAAAGGAGTTATTCTGGAAAAAGGACACATCCTGCAATGGCTGCAATTCAATTTTGTTTCAGCAAATGGAAACAGCCCATTAACAGCAAGCAACAACAACAACCATGTCACGTATGGCTGGGCTCAGTCTTGGAAACCCAGTGGTGCTCATGCAGGTTAGAGTGTTGACAAGTCTGTGGACTGGTGTGGGCTGAGTAACCAGATTCGCTGTTGCTGCTTTAAATGGTTTAGCACATTCTCAGATTTCACCGGATCCCCTGGAGTAATCAGCCCCCCCTCTGCCAGAAGTTGGAGAAATCCAGAGATGATGACAGGTCCCCCCACCCATTTTACTCTTTGACAGATTTTTGGACTTATATTTCATTAATATTCATCCTGTATTGATGGTAATGCTGAAGATTCCAAGAAGAGTAATTCTTACCAGTAAATACATCAATAAATAAATAATTAAAAAAAACTGCTCATTGTTGTTTTATTCAGTCCACAGCCATAAATACATGAACTGATATTAAAGTTTCAGAAGCTAGAGATATTCACGACAGAACAAGTAAATAATCCAAAAAAGATAAACATCAGATTAATGGAAATCTATCCCAGGGAATATCTTGAATTTTGTCCCCATTAAAAACTGCTTCCTTTCTTTGTTTGCTTTTACTTTACAAAGTAATGCGAGTCAGAGCAATGCTTTGCGACAAGGATCATCAACTTGTGGTCTTCAAGGGCTAAGAACTGTTGCTTTTTCACCCTCCTGTTATCTGGTAGTCAGGCGTAAAAATGCACTTTTTGTTCTGTTAACCAGTTAACTACCAGGAGAAAAGGAAACCAGGGCTGGATTTGGTTCCATACCTTATTTGATTGTTGACTCTTAGTCAAAGGGGCTTGACAGGAAAGGGTATAGTTTTTAATGATTTTAATAAATTAGTTTTACATTTACGTGAATTCCATCGTTTCAATTTGAATGATACTTTTTAGACTACACCCCTGTCTACAGCAAATAACTAATGCTACATTTACATTACAAGGCTCAAAGGCACTAACTTCTAATTTTATTGCCCTATTGTGCTACAGATCATCTACAAATCATCCATTTTCTCCATTGCGCTTACAAATATGACGTTTCTTTTATTGGTGACGTAGATGACTCGTGTTAAAACCTATCAATGTGCTCATGTGTACCATTTCAGAGGGCAGACGAATTCACATTACATACAGTGCCGTGAAAAAGTATTTGTCCCCTTCCTGATTTCTTACTTTATTGCATATTATTCACACTTAAAGTGATAGTAAACTCTGCCATGCTGTGTATATCTATCGAAAGAATTATCCAATCTGTGTTCATTCATTTCATTAAAAAAAAAAAAAAATTCTTTGAGAGAGTAAACGGCAATTTTATGTCGACGCTCCATTCCTCATGATCTGCGCCATTTTGACTGGGCTCAAACTGAAACGTGGCGTCAGATTGACCCAGCAGCTCTCCAATATCTGAAAACATAACACGATGCATGACAGGGGCACTGTGTTCTAACTCGTTCAGCATGTTGAACAGAAATGATGGCAGTGTTACAAGTTCAGACGAGGAAATTACACGTGACGGAGGTTTGCAGAGAAACCACTTTGAACCAAAACAAACAAACAAATTTTGATGTGACACAAGCCCCTGGCTTGATGGAAGTGCCTCTGGCGTGCGGAAGTGAAATAATGGCTATTCACTGTTTTTATTTATTTAGCTAGCTGGCTAGTTACGCAAGCGAACTAGCTAGCTAGCTATTTCCCTCGCCTAGCTAGTGATGTTTATTAAATATTCATGCTACCTAGCTTGCTGAATAACAGTAAGTGACGGTAAACTAACCATTTACTCCTTCTTTCGGTTTAGCTATGTGCACAGGATGCAATTAACGCACATGCTGGCTAGCTAGGTGGTTCACAAGCGTAAATATCACTAGCTAGGCTAGTAAAATAGCTAGCTAGAAAGCTAGCTATGTGAATAATGCTGCATTCGGTAACACTCGTAAACCCGAGTCGTGTCGTAAATTAAAGCCGAAGGTACGAGGGAGGGTCATTCGGACAGTAGACGGCAGAGACAGGAAAGTTGGAGAGAGGAATGGGGGAAGACATGCGGCAAATGACCCAAGTCGGAGTCAAACCCGGGTCACCACGGGAAAGACACGGGAAGGCCTTTATGGTGCGTGCGCTTAGACCACAGAGCCACCAGGGTGCCCCGATTTTGTTTATTTTGAGATAACATTCATCAACATGCCAAATAGGTGTGTAGTGGTAGGATGTAACAAGACTCCAAACATGCTGTGAGTTTACTTCACTTCCCAAAAAAGAGATGCCAAGTCTCACACATACAGTGGAGTCTCTCACCTCTTAGTGGCATTCACTTCCTGTGCCGTAGTCTGCAATTTTTCGATCTACGTGAACTGGAGAAATTGACTTGCGGAATCGAAGTCATTGTGCATTAAGTTAATCAGTTTCATGTGCATTACGGTGGATTTCCCCACCAGTGGCACAGAAATTGATTATGACTCTGGAATTCTCACATTTGTCTTTACTGAGAGATTTAAAGCAATGGAATTGCTTAAAGATGTTCCAAATGGTCTTGTTTCCTTAAAACAATTTAAACGATCATGAAACACATGCATTGTTTCCTATCCCTGAGTAAAGAGAAGCAGGAGAAGCCCAGAGACATAATAGCTTTCCATGTTGCTTGTGGTGAGGTCCACCTTTAAGCAAGTGAAACTGAAACTTCAATGTACAAGGACTTTAATTCCGCGAGAGAATCTCATTAATAAGCTTTCATTGAATAATTGAGGACCATGGTGAATAAGCCTTAAAAATGCATAGCACCTACGTCGAATGCGTGAGACTTGGCATCTCTGAGATCCGTTCTCCTGCTTACTCCCCACTAGCTCAGCTGCTACCCCGTCGAGCCCGGCGCGGGTAGCCCACGGCCCAGCCCCGCTGTACGGCTTCGGTGTTAATGTCTATTGTAAGAGTGCTGTGAAGACGAGCTGACAAGTGAGCTTGTGTTTATGTTACTCTGTTGTTGATAGTAACCTAGTATCGTTGATCATTGTTGTTGATGATAACATTCTGATTTTGCATTTGTGTTTGTTTCTGAAACACTGGCCATATCGTGATCCTAGTCACCGGGGAGTACTAGGACTTCGGTAAGCGAAACCCAAACATAAACGCAAGCGACCGGTCCATGTGAGCATGAAGTTGCCGTGTTTCGCAGTCGCTTCTATGTTCGAAGTCCAAAATTTGCGCTCATTTTGTGCAGTATACAAAGCAAGAACGCGTAAAATGACTGTACACACACGTTTATGACCAATGGAAACTTTTCGTTTTGCCATCCCAGATGAAATCAGAGCTTTGTTCATGGAAAAGTGAAAAACCCACAAAATCTGGACATTTTGTGTCAAATCATTACATTGAGTATATGAAAAATGTATCGATAAGAATATTTGTCCCAAATAAGATAACTATAAATTGTCTTTCTTTCACAAACTGGCTGTTAAAATGAGGAGTCAAACAAGTCATTTTGTGCTCAAGCTTTGGTGCAACTTACTTCTCATACGTGGCAGCCAATTAGCCAATTTTAATTTTAAGACGAGGTCTCAAAGTGTCTAGTTTCTTTGCCATTATGACATACAATTATGAAAGTCAAATGCTGGATTCGTAAATTACAGACAATAATGCATGTATACAGTGATTTTTTTCAGTGAGTTCCAAGAGGAAAACCACTGCTGACCAAAAAGAAAATGAAGGCTCGTCTCACATTTGCCGAAATATATCTTGATGATCCCCATGACTTTTGGGAAAATATTCTGTGGAATGAAGAGACATAAGTTCGACTTTTTTGAAGATGTGCGTTCCATTACATCAGGCGTAAAACTAACACAGCATTTCATAAAAAGAACATCATACCAAAAGTCAAACATGATGGTGGTAGTGTAATGGTTTGGGGGTGCTTTGCTGTTTCAGGACCTGGACGACTTGTCATAATTGATGGAACTATTCATTCTGCTCTCTACCTGAAAATCCAGGAGAAGAATGTCCAACCCTCAGATTGTGATCTCGAGCTCAAGCGCACTTGGGTTATGCAGCAGGACAATTCTCTGAAACAAAACAGTATGCCCACCTTTGAATGACAAAAAAAAAAAAAATGAAGATTTTGGAGTAGCCTTGTCAAAGTCCAGGCTTAAATCCTATTGAGATGCAGTGGCATGACCTTAAACAGGCTGTTCATGCTCAAAACCCCTCCAATGTGGCTGAATTAAAATAATTCTGCAAAGAAGAGTGGGCTGAAATTCTTCCACAGTGATGAGAAAGACTCATTGCCAGTTTTTGCATTTGATTGCAGTTGTTGTCGCCAAGGGTGGCACAACCAGTTATTAGAATTTAGGGGGCAATTACATTTTCACATAGGGCCAGGTAGGTCTTGATAGCTTCCTTAATAAATGAACTCATCATTTACAAACTGCATTTTGTATTTACTCGGGTTTTCTTAGTCTAATATTAAAATGTGTTTGATGATCTGTAAGTTGACAAACATTGACAGAGGACTTAGCGCGATTATAGAGAGACATTAAACACTTGAAATGATACTTGACATCAAGAGCCCAAATATCACTTGTGCTGAGCCGTGCCGGCAGTTTGTGGTCTCCAATTTGTGTTGCACATTGCCGCACACGCTGATCAATCTTGAAGGTGGTGGCGTCATCTCAGGTGTCCACACCAGACTGTCAGCAGAAGAAGCATGAGGGTTGACAAGAGGTACTTGATTCTGCACTGCGTGATCTAGTGCGTTTTCCTGGCACGGCATTGCCCTCTCCAGATCAGCTGCCTCCTGCTGCCCTCTTCTGTGCTCTTTGCAACGTCGTTGTGTTAAAACGAAGCATGTATTACCGAACCCACTTGTGAGGGAATTCACTGAAACCTGTTGTCTAGGGAAGAAGGAAAACTCTCCTTTCCCCCACAGCAGCGGTAATAGCTAGGACCAGCTAGCTGGTCAGTAAAGTGGCTGTTGTCCTGACTGAGGTTCTTGGGAGGCGCGACCCTACCTCCCCCACAAGCTCCACGGGTGGTAGCACGGGCCGAGGCTGGTTGAGAACCGCTTCCCCGACTAGTCGTCAGCGTACAGCCGGAGCAGCAGGCGAAGTCCGACGCTGGACGAACAGCTCCCAGTCGTCAGTTTAGTTCAGTTCAGTTCGGGTTTTCTTCAAATTTCCCTGGCGTCTAGTTATAGGACCGATTGCAGGTAACACACACCATTTCGAGGGTGGCTCTTTCCCATGCTCCTCGCTCCCGCTGGCGTTTCAAAAAGTGTCTCTCCACCACATCTGCCACGTCAGCAATAAGGTTTCACGCAGGTAAAACAAAAACATCACATGGTCACACCCCCCCGTCAACCCCATTCAGTCGACAGCCAGTGAAATCACTAGATGAGTATATTCTTAATTAAAACCGATATTAGTAATAGTAGTAGTGCTCCCAAACTACCAGCCTATGAGTCGGAGAGTGTCGTGGCACTCAAACTAATCTCCCGTACTTCCTACAGGGAATAGGCTGTCCGTTACAGTTCCCCCCCCCCCCCCCCCCCCATAAGCCAAAACATACAAAGGAAAACACAAAAGTGCAATACACCCACTTTTTTTTTTTTTTTTTTTGTTTTTGGTCAGGCCAAAGGACAACCTGTACCATTTCGACAAACAAAATCACATCTAGAATAATACGAGGTCACATTTATAAACACATTAAAAAAAAGGGAAAGGTAGCAGACCTCACATCTGCACCCAAGCCTCTCAGAGCAACATGCTCCTGGCAAAAACATTACTTCCGGCCAGCTAATGACCGGAGCGAAGATATCACTCGACCCAGATGTATATCATGGACACTCACGTTCCACACCGAGACAGGGCGTCGGCAACCACATTATCCCTACCGGAAATGTGTTTAACCTTTAGCGCATACGGTTGCAGGATCAAACTCCATCTGAAGACTCTAGCATTTGAACTCTGGAAGCGGGCCAAAAAGCTTAGAGGGTTATGATCGGAGTAAACCAGCACTTCCCCAACCACATTGGACACATACTCCTCAAAGTGCTGAAAGGCTAATACTAGCGCCAAAGCCTCCTTCTCTATGGTAGAGTAGTTCTTCTGATGGCGGTTTAGCTTTCTTGAAAAGTAAGCAACTGGCCTCTCAATACCATCACCTCAAGCTTGCAACAAAACAGCCCCTACCCCCACATCAGATGCATCAACTGCAAGACAGAAAGGCTGGGAAAAATCGGGTGCCACCAGAACTGGTTCACAAGATAGAATCGCCTTCACAGCATCCAAGGCTTGCTGACACTCAGGAGACCATACCCACTTAACCCCCTTCTTCAACAAGTCAGTTAGGGGGGATGTAACAGCCGCAAAGTTAGGTAAGAACTTGCGATAAAATCCGCACATCCCTAAAATCCGCATCAATTGCCGACGAGTGCGAGGAACCGGAAATTCCAGAATTGCCTTTACCTTAGCCGAACGCGGGAGCACCTCCCCACGCCCGACTTTATAACCAAGGTAAGTGACCTGACCCTGCCCAAACTCACACTTGGAAAGATTTACCACTAAACCCGCCTCAGCAAGACGGACAAAGAGCAAACGTACGTGCTCCACATGGCTCTCCCAGGAGTCACTATACACGACCACATCATCAATATAGGTGACCACATGGTCCAGCCCCTGGGTCACCTGATTCATCAAGCGCTGGAAACAGGCAGGTGCATTTTTTATCCCAAAAGGCAAAACACAGCAGGCGTATAAAGCATCATGGGTGGTAAAAGCAGACACCGCCTTAGCATGATCAGACAGTGGCACCTGCCAATAACCTTTCAACAGGTCAAACTTCGAGACATAGCGGGCCCGACCAACACAGCCAATGCAGTCCTCGATCCTCGGGATGGGATATGCATCAGCACGTGTCGCATTCACCTTCCTATAGTCAATACAAAGGGCGGTGCGCACCATCATCCTTTGCCACCAAAACCACAGGTGAACTCCAATCTGTTGGCTCAATAACACCAATCCGCAACATGTAATCTATTTCCTGCTTCACCAGGGCAGGCTTCTGGGGGGACAACCGATAGGCATGCTGTTTGATGGGGGCAACATCTCCCGTGTCCACATCATGGACAACAAGCTTGGTCACACCTGGGGCATCTCGAAACAGTGACGGATGAAACGAAACCAGACCCACCACGTCCTTCGCCTGAGACACTGTCAAATGGCTAAGCTGGTCATGAAGATTCTGCATCGCCTCTGTATTCTGGAGCCGAGCACTGACTGGCTCACGAGGAGAGTAACCTGCCTCCACTTCACCATCATCACGGTCCTGCACACGGTTGAAGCACACAGGGACACCAGCTTCCCTGTCCACATAAGGCTTAAGTAAGTTCACATGACACAGCCGTGTCTTCGCTCTCCTATCAGGAGTGCTAATCACATAATTGCATGGGCCCACCTGTTTCAACACTGTATACGGCCCTCCAAAACGGACACCCAACTTCTCTCCTCCTGCCGGCAACAAAACCAGCACCCGTTCACCAAGCACAAAAATACGCGGCCGAGCTCGCTTATCATACTGCCGTTTCATGCGCAACTTGGACCCCACCATCTTTTCCTGGGCCACCTCACAAGCCACCTGGAGCCGGTCAGTAAAACGAGCAACATGCTCAAGTGGATCCTCAGAGACACTCGGGCCCACTAAGCATTCCTTCATCAACCGCAGAGGCCCCCGCACCTCGTGCCCAAAGACCAGTTGGAATGGGGAGAAACCAGTCGACTCATTAACAGTGTCCCTCACAGCAAACATGAGGAACGGCATAGCAGAATCCCACTCTGTTGGAAACTGGTCATTATAAATCCTCACCATCTCTTTAAGTGAGCGATGAAAACGCTCAATAGCCCCCTGACTCTGTGGATGATAAGCAGATGACATAACCTGCTTAATACCTAGCTTATGCAGGACACCCTGGAAGACAGTAGAAGTAAAATTAGAGCCACGATCTGACTGAATTTCCAAGGGGAAACCGTAAGCAGTGAAGAAATGACTAAGAGCACTAATAACAGTCTTTGCTCGGATATTCCTGAGTGGGACAGCCTCGGGAAACCGAGTAGTGACATCTAAAATGGTAAAAAGATATTCAAACCCCCGCTTTGTCTTAGGGAGGGGCCCCACACAATCGATCATCACACGAGAAAAGGGAGTCGTAAAAATTGGCAGCGGCTGCAAAGGTACCGGCGGCAGCATATGCTGGGCCTTCCCAGCTCGCTGACATGACTCACAAGAGCGACAGTAATCAAGGACACTTTTCTTCAATGGCGCCGAATCTTCTCAAGAGTCCGATTAACCCCTGCATGGCCAGCTACAGGCCCAGAATGGCCCATCTTGGGCACGCCCTCTCGATAAGCCTGGGGCAACACCACCTGGTGCAACACAGCCCACTCCTCAGCAGGTTCCTTTGGAGGCCGCCAGCGTTGCATCAAAACATGGTCCTGCAAGTAATAGCCATCCGAGAGGTCAGCATCACCTTCCAGCTCCTCCACTAACTGGAATAAAGGTGCCACCTCAGGATCTAGCAACTGGGCCTCCACCAGGGCCTCATGACCCAAATGCGGTTCATCCTGCCCCTCACTTAAGTAGGCCATGAACGTATCAGCCAGATCAACCTGTGACCCAGGCTCCTCATCAGGAGTGGCATGCATCTCAGCTTTTGCCTGCGCACGAGTCACCACACAAGCTGTAAACACCTCTGGGAACTCCCTTGCCAATTTCTCGGTGTCAAGCACATTACAAGGTTCAGGCGAGAACACGGGACTATTATTAACCAAAGAGCCAGCCAGGTCATTGCCCAAAAACAATGACACACCTGGCACAGGAAGCGTATCGACAATGGCCACAGTCACAGGTCCTGAGATTAGCTCGGAAAGCAGGTAAACCTCCCTTAAAGGATAAGGCCCAAATTCCCCACCTAAGCCAACGAGGAGTACCACTGGGTTGTCCGGTGCGGGAGGCGGCAGACCCAAAGTGCCAGCCACCAATAAGGACTGACTAGCTCCGGTGTCCCTCAGAATCTGTATGGGGACTTCAGGAGTACCATGAAAGAGTGCCACAGTGCCAGGAGAAATGAAAGGGGAGCCATCAACAATGGACTTCTCTACAATGCCATTCTGCACCAATGGGACCGTTTCGGACCCCTTAGTATGAGCAGACACTAAAGCCACCACCTGGTCACGGTTCGCCCTATCACGAAGGGCTAAGCAGTTAGATCGAATATGCCCAGGCTTCCGACAATAATGGCAAATAATTTCCCGATGTGAGCCAAAACCGTTACGCCCTCTCTGAGCCTGACGCTCAGAGGCCTTTGGACCAGCCACACTCGGCTGAACATTAGTAAACGCCAAGCTACTACTAGAGCCCGCAGCTTGACTGGAAAAATTACTGATGGCCTGTTTCGCCTCAGTTTGAGTTAAACGCCTTACACTTATTCTGACCCCTATCATGATGCCCACGCCCAACACAACCAAAATGGATAACCTCCCAGGTGTCAGCGAATTCTGCTGCCTCTTTAACATTAGTCACACCACGCTCAGACAGGTGAACATTAAGCTCACGAGACAGACAGCTCTTAAACTGCTCCATGAGGAAAAGCTCAATCAAAGCGTCTAAAGAGTCAGCCTTACACGCAGCTAACCAGCGCGTCATCAGAATCTGTAACCTCCTGTACAAATCAAGGTGCGATTCACCATTTCTGCGTCGGTAAGACCTAAACTTCCCACGGTATTCGTTAGGGACGCTACCATATGCGGTCAGAACAGCTTTCTTCACGGCATCATACTGAAGGGCCAGTGAACCATCAAGCGCGGCAAATGCACGCTGAGCTTTGCCAACAAGCGCCCGCTGTACTAGCAATGCCCAACGAGGACGTGGCCAGTCCAGCTCCATCGCGACCCGTTCAAAGTTTTCAAAAAAAACATCAACATCATCCTCATTAAACTGAGGCAAAAGCCTTTCTGCTGCACTGATGTGAAAAGCAGGTTCAGATGGCACACCCTTCTCTCTAGCTACTTTCTCCACCTCCAATTTCAGCCTCTCAAGCTCAAACACCCGGTCTCGTTCCTGCTTCTCAAGTTCAAACGCACGATCCCTCTCCTCCTTCTGCTCTGCCCACAGCGCAGCCAAATTAAACAACGTCTTCACCAAGGCCATCAATTCCTTCTTCGATATTGAGGGAGAAACCTCAACACCGGCCGCCTGAGCCAGTTTGGTTAGCTGTGGCCTAGTCGTGGCCCTGAACTGGGCAGCTGTGGGCAACTGAATATATGCTTCAGGCGCCAGCGGAACCGTCAGTTCCACATCCGTGTCACTAACCATCTCCATGCGCATCAAACAAACTAATGCACAGAGAGCACAACAATGGGTACACAAACTTCACCAGAGGCCTCCTCACTATGACAATGAGAATCCTCCAAAATTAACAAACGGTCCCTGGAGTGCCACACAGGGAACAGCAAAACCACTCAAATATACCCCTAAATATCGAGTCAACGGCCAGCTGGATCAAACGGGGCAAGACCCTCGGAAAAACCCTTGCGGCTCCACACACGTCCTCCAAAGCGAACTATCGACCTGTAGCTCCTGTAAATTATAGTAGCCTCGGTAACCACCGGGGCTAATATACTTGCACAACGGCCCAGCCCCTCCCGCTAATCAGTGCGACCAACACTGTAGCTTCAGGAACACAGGGAGGTACTAAACAGCCTTCTCCCAGAGCTACACCGAAATTCCAAAAGGATATTTCGTAACGCCAAACAGAGAACTAGTTCTCACCAAAAAATTAATGCGATAACCACCAGTGTGGTCTCGCAAAAAAATTCAATGCAGCCACTACAATTGAACCAGATGCTTCTTCATGGGAGCGACAAAACTTGAACGCCAGTTACCACAAAATTAATGGCATTAATCGCTTCCCAACTACCGCACCGAACTGTCGCCAACGAACCAACATCCAAGCAATTACTTCCTGTGGAAATGAGTACAGACACAGCTAAATCCGTGTTCTGGGCTTGCACATATTTTAAACTAGCTAACCTACCTACCAGAGCGAACTACCTGGTGCACAGCCTTTAACAGGGCTCCAACAACCCCCCTGTACCTTTCCACACAAATATTTGCTTGTATGTACGTTAACTAACTGAACACTACCAACGTAGTCAGTCAACTAATTTGACGTTATAGATTACGAAAAGCTAATAAGACCGGAGATAAAGTACTGATTTTACTCAATGGAGCGAACACCAATCCAAATGGAAATTAGAAATCGGCTACGCATTTATAACCATTCGACTCCCGGTCGAGCCGCCCAATTCTATTACCGAACCCACTTGTGAGGGAATTCACTGAAACCCGTTGTCTAGGGAAGAAGGAAAACTCTCCTTTCCCCCACAGCAGCGGTAATAGCTAGGACCAGCTAGCTGGTCAGTAAAGTGGCTGTCGTCCTGACTGAGGTTCTTGGGAGGCGCGACCTTACCTCCCCCACAAGCTCCACGGGTGGTAGCACGGGCCGAGGCTGGTTGAGAACCGCTTCCCCGACTAGTCGTCAGCGTACGGCCGGAGCAGCAGGCGAAGTCCGACGCTGGACGAACAGCTCCCAGTCGTCAGTTTAGTTCAGTTCAGTTCGGGTTTTCTTCAAATTTCCCTGGCGTATAGTTATAGGACCGATTGCAGGTAACACACACCATTTCGAGGGTGGCTCTTTCCCACGCTCCTTGCTCCCGCTGGCGTTTCAAAAAGTGTCTCTCCACCATATCCGCCACGCCAGCAATAATGTTTCACGCAGGTGAAAACATCACATGGTCACACCCCCCCGACAGCCAGTGAAATCACTAGATGAGTGTATTCTTAATTAAAACCGATATTAGTAATAGTAGTAGTGCTCCCAAACTACCAGCGTATGAGTCGGAGAGTGTCGTGGCACTCAAACTAATCTCCCGTACTTCCTACAGGGAATAGGTTGTCCGTTACACATGCATCGTTTATGATAGACAGCTTTGTGAGCAACCAGTGCGACCTCGATGCCCTCTCCTACATCGAGTCTATCTAGCTGCAAATGTGAAGCGGGTAGCGAGCCCTGCTTTCCAAACTGCATCAGATTCCCGGCCAATGCCTTGTACCCACTCCCTCTGTTTGGGCGTTTCGTATTTTCTGAGAAAAAAGGGGACTCTGCTGTATCCTCTTGGCATATGGCACACAGTTCCCAGTTTGTGTTGGATGGGCCAACAGATGCACGATCCATGGAAGAATGCACTAGCTGGAACTTCTTTGACATGGTCACTCCCGCTCGTGTTGACTTCGCCCCTGATTATTATAATTCCATATTCACAATACACCTTGTTACCACACTAAAACTACAACTACTACACCAGTATTACCAACTACAACACCACTACTACCAACACGTCAAAATACTTCTGAACCTGTCACTGATGTTGTATGCAAAAAATCGATTTTCCCATAAAAATGGGAAAAAAAAAACAATTTTCCTTCAATACAATGGTTGGAAGTATAATAAATCGACACAAATGACATTCGTATTGTTTTCAATTGTGAAGGCACATCACATGGAGTATTTATCACCTCAGAGAAACCTACGAAGAGAAAAACAATGACAGATATCCCATGTTGTTCAAGTAGAATGGTGGCCATTTTGGGAAATGGCTGCCAAAGATGACCAAGGCAAATTCTTGAGTGGCTTCATATCCAGAATTGTTCAGAATACATCAGTCAACATGTGAACCAATTTTGGTGCTTTTATGAAAAGTCAAACAATTGGTTTTGTATGCTGCAGTACTATTATTCACCCAGACCATGGTATAACTGCCATTATACCATGGTCTGGGTGAATACTCTTTTCTGATTGGCTGGCGGGTATGCATTAAAACCGTGGAACCGCACAGGTAGTCCTGCCTACGGTCGTTTCACCATTCGAAATTCGTCCGCTGTCCAACCTTTGCGTAACCATAGCAACCTTAGAGAACGTCACTGTCAAACTGTCAATCTATCCAACTGTCAAACCATCAACTGTCGAGAGCTGAGCACAAGTTAAACAAATGGATCATTTTAGCATTTCTTTTAATATTTTTGGAGAGTACAATAATTTTGATAAATGGAATGCAGCACAAGAAAAAGAAATTGAGAAGGAAAAACCGATACGAAGTGGAAAACGGCACAAGGAACTGACATCCAAAGAACTTAAAAAGATAGAAGCAGAGAAGGAAGAAATAAATACAAAAAAAGTGACAAAATGGGGCGTTAATATACTGAGAGACTTTCTCTCCCAAAAACAAAAGAACACTGATTTGGAAACAAACTCTGCGGTTATGCTTAATGACATTTTACGCGAGTTTTATGCCTCAGTTCAGTACACTGCGGCCAGCGGTGAGTACAGTGTAGCAAGTTTAATGAGCATTAGAGGTGGTATCAACCGCCACATATCACGATTTAATATAATAAGTGACACAGAGTTCAAGTCGAGCAATGCTGTTTTTAAAGCCGTGCTGAAACGCTACTGGAAAAAGACACCAGTGTCCATCATCCTCGTATAACCGAGTCTGACCTGCAGATTATTAGAAATTCAGCCATCCTTTCTCCCGACACACCTTCTGGCCTAGTGAGGAAGGTGTGGTTTGACATCCAGCTTTGCTTTGCACGGAGGGGCAAAGAAGGGAATCGGCAGCTGACAAAATCATCCTTTGTCCTCCTGCATGACGAGGATGGTGTCGAATATATTAGCCTGGCGCACAATCCAGAGACCAAAAATCATAAACATCCCACTGACTTGCACAAGGAAAATCTAAGGGGTTTCATGTTTTCCATGCCCGGGAATCCCTTGAGTCCGGTTCAGGTGTCCGGACAATGCCAAAGCCTTGTATCTCCACCCGAAGCGCATCCCGGACTCTACTCTTAATGCCACTCAAGTGTGGTACAACCGGGAGCCGATGGGGCTTAATTACCTCGGCAACATGCTAAAAATGATCTGTGAAGAGGTGAGATATTTAGGCATACAAAAAGCTGATTAAAACCTATCATTTCATATGCTTTAACTGCCCATCCACAAAAATAATTTATTCACGTTAATTTTTTACCTTTCAGGTGAGTCTCCCTACATCCCTCTCCTGGATCTACACAAACCACAGCATACGAAGCACTGCTGTGGGTCGACTATCTGATGCGGGTCTACAGAGTCGGGTCTATGTCTGTGACAGGCCACAGATGTGAGACCAGCCTCAAATCATACTGGGTCCCATCCATATCGGAGAGGAAGACATGGAGCCATATCTTGTCTTGCCATTCCTCCACAAGCACCGTTAAATCCTCAGTTCATCCACCTTCCAATAAGCCAAACGTGCCCATTTCAATGTCAAATTGCACCATTAATGGAAACATGGAGTTTAATTTTCACGAAGTAAGGCAGTCTCATAATTAGGCGACACATTTCTGCGTTCAAATGTAGGCTATTTAATGAAAATGTGTTAATTAGACCTAAAATGAATATAATTTTTTGTGAAAAATGCACAGACCGCATTACATTGGAAATAAATGGTACGTTATGTCTAAACCAACGTTAAAACATTGTTTTTTTATTTTTTGCTGGTAGGTTAGAGCTAGACTGTTAAGTTTTCCAATTTGCCATTCATTATTTGAAATAAAAAAAATTAACAAATTGATGAAATGGCAAATGAATGAATGATTACCTGTATAGTAGCTTGTATCTCTCTGAATTGTTATTTATTTATTTAATGCCGGTTGGTTAGACCCAGACTGTTGTGTTTTGTTATCTGCTATTTATTAAAACATTAAATTGATGAATTAATGAATGAACGTTTTGTTACCTGCCATTCTTTATTTGGAATAAAAAATGAACCAATTAAATTTAAGAATTAACGAATGTGCATTTTGTTGTCTGCAATTCTTTATTTGAAATTTAAACAAAAGGCCATCGCTCTCCTCACCCTGACCAACGGTGGCTAACTGACGTGGTTGTAAAAGGGACTAGAATTATTCCTCGTCAGGATGATGGTAAACCCCTGCTTCATTAATTTAAGATTTTAAGTGCAAAACTTTCACCAAAAATTTCTGAATTCTGCGAGTTGATATCGCTGGCAAATGACCATGGTATAAGCGGGATAATCAACTCGAAGGTGAGCATTCCACGGTTTTAATGCACTTCGCGGAGGCAACCACCCGACGCGTTATTTGCCTCCGCGTCGTGCATTAAAACCGTTGAATGCTCACCTTCTTGTTAATTATCCCTTACATGGCTTATTTGTGTCATAAAATTGTTCATCAAGGAAAATGGTTAAATATAGAGAAAAGCTTGTTAGTCCTTGTCTTTCCTTAATGAGAACTGGCTACACCTGATAGTCCCGAGTATTTTTGGTGTTCATCCAATATCAGTTTATCAGTTCATCAGTTTAAATAAATGGCTGAAAACGGGTCAAGACCAATCATCATCTTCAAGG
This sequence comes from Gymnothorax reevesii, assembly GCA_029721435.1. Classification (NCBI taxonomy): domain Eukaryota; kingdom Metazoa; phylum Chordata; class Actinopteri; order Anguilliformes; family Muraenidae; genus Gymnothorax; species Gymnothorax reevesii. The sequence goes on along the minus strand of CM056587.1, from coordinate 12,079,778 downwards.
AATGTTCTGTACTTCATCTGTTTTCAGTTCACCAGCTGTCTGTGGTGTACAGCGCTTATTGGCCTATATTGTGAACACTGCATACATTTTCATGGGCACACAAGAAGGCAAATGATGAGGATTATCCATGACTGTACAAAACAAATACAGTGGTGAACCTTTTTGACGAAAGTTTAAACACTTGGCTATCAAACCTCCTAGATTATGAAGAATTCAAAGACAAAGCAAAGTGATAACAAGGCAAACCTGTGATGTGTTGAATTTTACAAAAAATGCTATGACCAGAGGTCCACATGGGCGAGGCAATATGATGCATATTGCACTATTTATTCTTCATACCCCAAGATAGAAAGCCCAGAAACAAAACCATCCACTTGGAAATACAAAATAAATAAAATGAGCAAGGTTCCAGTTAGAGCCCTGGTTAAGGGTGTATACTGTTACTTTTGTAAACCACAAGATTTAACCAATGAACTAAATTTGCATCAAATAAACAGAGAAGAACAATAGTCTTCATCCTGCTTGGCCTGCAGAGTGTGAATGCGCACTATGGCGACATTGGAAATTGCATCACTTTGTGAATCTCAGTTTCAACCTTGTGTAACTGACCCTGAGTGCACTGGGAGAGGATGAGTGAACCGAAATTGTTCCTGGAATTTGCTTTGCGGAGACTGGGGATAATTTTATCTTGTAAATTCCAGATAACATCTTGTGCTGACTTTTTATAAACAAAAATTGACACACAGTGCATATCGATTTCAAGCGCTTGAAATTAAATCCTAAATTAAAAGTGAATAAAAATATGCCTTCTAACTGTAAGAAGGACAAGCTTTGGAACAAGCACTGTGTAATACCTACATAACGAGACGTGTCTGGCTTTCGTTTTGACTTAAGACTGTTGCACAGACTGTTTAATTGTGTCTCTCTTTACTTCTTCTGTTTCTGCTCAGAATTAAAATATTCCACAAATGCATCCAAGAGAACAATAAAGTGTTCAACAGCTCACTTGTTGTTCATCATAATTCAACGTTGGAAAAATATACCACAAATAAAAGCAACAATTTGAGGGATGGGGTGTAAAATTGACGCAAGGTTATTTTAAGGTTAAGATCATCATGCACTGCTGAGGTAAGTTAAAATATGACAGGCTGACTGCATTTGAACACTGAACCAGAGCATTTAAAGGAGAATAGATTGCAATCTGTTCCCCTATCCTTGCTATTCGTTTGTGCTCGTCAATGGACTTATCGTGACTTTCAAGATGGAGGCGACTGGAAACTATCTCAAGGTATGGTTTGAATAAACAGTCTTTTTTAATAAACTACCTGTGCATTTTCAAAGTTCTCAGTGCCTCGTTTTAAATGTCAGGGCCCTCGGAATTCTACCGATGAAGTGTAAAGCTACTTTGAGCCTTGTTAATGATGAAAAAATGGCGATTTCTTTGCATGGCAACGGTATGCCTAATTCACTACCAATGTAAGCCTGTTGGGAGGTTCGGCTAAAAAGCCATGTATTTCGAAATGTTGCGTGCGTACGGAGGTGGGGTATTCAACAAAAGTTTGTACTCATTATCATGTTTCAATGTTTCCAAGTCAATTTCACACCGGAATTCTCCTTTAAGGCTGGTCTCTCAGTTGCATCCCTCAGGGTGGGGGTGTCTGTACCTTCCACCAATTCTAATGAGTCCTGAGACATAGACCACTAAATTCGTAGACCTTTGCCCTAATATTGGTTCTGCTTGGGCCTGAATGGAACGTTCCACTTCCGGGGGCGGGGTGATACGTTTATAAGGGCGCCACGTGCACTCCTGTGGAAGACTAGCTCTTCTTCCATTTGTAATTAGCGTTTCTAAACTGTGAGTATTTCGATTGCCTTCTGTGTTGGACCGGTTTGTTTTGACCTACGATTCTTGCCGTGCCCTGCTTATGGTTTGTTTGGATTCCTGTGATTGACCCTTGGCCTGTCGCTCTGTGACTTTGACTTTTGCTTTTGCCCTTCCATCTGGTTGCTCGGTAATAGATGCCCGGTTTTTGACGTTGATTCGCGTGTCCGACTACCTCGCTCGTCTCGCCCTTTCTGTGTGCTGTTCGGTTACTCTGGTTAGCTAGGGTAGTCCCAGCTGGATCTTACTATCCTTCCATCGGGATACCTCTTTATTGTTTTGCTTTGTTATTTTCCCTTTGTTATTTTTGGAGGTGACTCTGGGTGGAAACTTGTTTACGAAGGGGGTACACGATTCGCTCGCTCAGTCCACGCTTCTGGACGGAGCGTTCTGGAGTTGCGTGTTTAAAAGCCGCCCCGTGCCTGGTAAACCTTCGAAGACTAGCGGTAGGTTTTAGTTAGCTCTGGTTAGGCAGTATAGGGACCGGAGTGCTGGGCAGCGTTCGGGTTCTTTTGTATTTGCCACAGTTTTCTCTCCCCGTGCTTCCTTCATTTATCTACCTGTGGTCGCACTACCTAGATCGGGCCGTAACAACCAGGCGCAGGCACGGCGAATGGGGGGTGCGCCGCGCCAACGGGGTGTGTCCAGGCCTGTTGCAATTTTGTGCCCGGCGTCGCCTGGACGCAAGTACTCCTCTGTCCCGCCTCTGTCCCTCCTTCCAGCGCAAGTGGCAAAGAAGGCGTGTTTGGGTATACCACAGCCGAGTCAAATCTTCACGAGTCAAATGAATTAAATTATTACCGTTATCTAGCTTGAATGGAATTTCAAAATGAAACTACGTCAGATCATTCAAAGTTATGAAGTTGGAATGAAATGCGATGGTTGCTCATTGGAAAGAGAAACAATGGATAGCGTGTTCCTATTTTTAAACCCTGTTGCTGCTTAAAATTTTAGGATTAACATGCACGGACAACAATGCAAGATACGTTTCACATTTATTTTCAATATGTGATCTTAACTCAGCACGACATCATAACAATCGGGCTGTATTCCTTTCCCCCACTAAAAATGATAAGGCCTAAGTGACAATAATAGTAGTCTAGTATAAAGCTGCTTACACACTGGACGCGAAACAAATTTTTCGCACAACAGTCTGACAGGGTTTTAATATATCTCCGTGTCTGACAGTCGATTTTATTTTTAATTTCTTCAAATCTACTGACTCTTTTAGATATTTAACGTGAATGTTTGGATAAGAGGGCTCAAATCTTCAAGATGAGTCCAGAGAATTTCGATCAATGTTTCTGTTTAATCTCTGCTCAATAAAATGAGTCGACATTGGCGCGGGACAATGTACAATGCCTTTAGAACAGATTGATAACACAATAAAGAATAAAAAACCATTTTAACAACAGAACATCCAATGAACACCGCTATTTTTTTATTTGCGGGTCATCTTTTTGGATGTTCCCTGTGTTGGTGATATATTTTTATACTTTATTTCGTTATAAACCTGTTCTCATATCAGTACTTTTTGCTGGCTGCTGAACATGGAGTATTTTGCATTTCGCTTCGGACAGTCTTGATCGTGCATGCGATAATTCATTCACACTGTCAATGGTCATGGAATTGATTTGCTCCCGCACCATTTTATCGCTGCTGTGGAAAGGCAGCTTGAATCTGTTCGATCCATCTGACTAATTTTCAAAAGAAAGACAGCAGTCTTTATTCGGTCTATCTTCAACGGAAGAAAATAGGCGAATAGGCTAAAAAGACCAAGAAAAGACAATAGCTATCAATATGCATTTTGTGAAGGTCGAACACACACATGGCCAAGTTTGCGCGTCTAATAATTCCTGAAATAGTCGAAAAAATGTGAACTTTTATAACTTTTGACTCCGTGACTTTTATGACACGGAGCAATATTAAAACCCTGTCCGACTATCGTGTCTTTGCATTGACTTTATATATATATAGGCAGTTTGTAGTTAGCTGAGAAAGATGTGAAGTCGTTGGTTTGCATCACAGATTTAGCTGCATTGATTAAGTCAGGTCAAGTTTCTATTACACGTGCCAACCGCCTTTAATCTGACATCAGGACAATCGATATAGATACTATAATATATGTCCTTATTCAGATAGTTACATTAAATTGTGCTTCCTGTAATTATTTTTTGCATTGAAATGTGCCTGACATTCTGGAAACCTGGCTGTGAGGTTTCGGTGACGTGTGCGCATTGTGCGCCGGTCAGCCAAATTACCACTGCACAGAAAGTAAACCAGGTTGGAGCTGGCAAGCTTTCTGCGCAACTCCAGCGGAGATTTTTTCTACGAAATTGTCACTGCATCTTGATGAATATGTGACACCTCCCTCTACTACGCGGCCACACCCATCTCGACGCACGTCCGTCTACTGAATTGCCAAAGTGGTTGTCCACAGTGTTGCACCGCACTAAATTACCACTGCGCGGGCTGCGCCGGATGAAATTACCACTGCATGGGCTATGCCACCCTGCGCTGCGCCAAGAAATTGGAGCCCATTAGGAAATGTCCAAGAATATTTTTGCTGTCTTCCAAAACATTTTGGAAATTAAACCATGAACTGAATGAGCTCACTCTCAGCCTGAAGGTGGTTTCATTCAAATATTCACCTTGGATGCTACCGCCGCAGATTCTTCGTCAATGTGTTATAACTAGAAATGCTTTTAAGGGAATGGCTTGAACATTCATGTGTTCATTTCTGGCGCAAAAAGGACTAATTTTACTGTCTTATGTGACCCTAAACCCCCCCCCGGTCAACATTTATATTTACTGGAAAAATTCAGAGAGGTTTTATGAAAATCACAAAACACAAATCAGCTTTTGATTCATATAATTCGATCTGAATTAAAGATTTTCCGGTTGAATTTAGCATGAGTTTATCAATGTAGGCGCAGCTGGACATCAATGGTCTGCAGTAACCTCTCCAAACAAAAAACATGCCTTTTCGCCATGATGAAGTTCAGACTTTCATCCATTTTTCTACAAAGCCGCATCAGCAAGCACATGCACTCTTTGGGAGAACTGCTTATTTCTCAGTCAGAACGTTCACTCAGGCGTGAAGCTAGCTGTTTACAATTCTGATCATCCAAGCAAAAATCAAGGTCGTAACAACACTTTTCACACCCTATAAGGAGCAAGTATAACTCAATAATACAGTAGTTCTGCGTCATCCGTAGTTCTGATTCTGGTTTTGCCCATGTCTTTTGTTTATTGATTTGCTTATTATACATCCTGGTTTTTCTGTTTATTACCGTTTCAGTATTCATTGCACTTTTGTCACCCCTGTCTTGTAATCAGTATGGTGCGGTCTGTCTTCCCAGGCCGCGTGCCTTCATGCTTCGGGTGATATCAGTGGTTTTTGGTGTTTCACATTATTACTTCGATTCTTGTTTACTTCCTATGCCTTGCCTCCCTTGATTACGAATATATTAACATTTTTATTTTGTATTATATTTACTAACCAAACTAACCTATGTTTATCGGGGCGGCTCGTCCATTGAAGCAGAGGTCATAAAAAGAATCACAAAAAAATGACACGCATGGATTCAAACTGCGCAATTCATTCATTTAATGATTGATAACGTGCTACAGTTCCCACATAATCCAAGTACGAGCTGAGATGTTCAAACACTGGCCCCAGGTGGGTAAAATCTGTTTTTAATTGGTCAACGGACTGTTTTGTCCTGGAATGTGAAGCACTGCTTCTCCATTATAAATTAATGGTGCACTGTCTCGAGTGTTCAAGCAAAGATGATTGACAATATTTCCGACAAATGACAGCGTTCAATGCTCTGGCGACTTTTTGTCGGTGGCTTCCCGTTGTTACAGGTTAGTTATGCTAGGTTATTATCTACAAGAGTCAGACGACAGATTTCTAAGAGGTTAAAATAAGCAGAATTGAACTATGTCCTTGCCTTCTGGAAAGTTCAAAAATGCGGTCGACAGGATCATTACATGCTAATGTTCTCTGAGCTATGAAGAAAGGTGCAGTTCAAGCGAGAGGGTAGACCAACACCGGACTTGTATATGTAGCAGAAAAACGGGTTCCTTACACGAGTTATTCGGCGGGAGTGGTACGAGAACCATCGGTGGCTAACAGGAGGCAAACAGGCTAATCGACTGTACTGCTGGCCTTGACTCATTTCGGTGATGGAGCACCAGATCGCAACAGCTGGGTAAGAGGAGGTTTCAGTGATTTACGAAATTTTCGGCATTCGGCCAAAATGCATGAAAAATCTGAAGAGCACGTCAGAGCTGCTGTTAATTTAAACATGCTGGGCAAAGGCCAAGTGGATCATTTTGCAGATGAGGGTGCACATCTGCAAATGGCTGAGCACAATGAAACCTTCCACCGGAACCGGGATTTATTAAAAAGGATAATTGATGCTACTGCCTTGCTCGGTCGTCAGGAGCTAGCCTTCAGAGGACGTGATGAGAGCGAGCATTCGGCAAATAGAGGGAATTTCAGGGATGTCATGTCATGGTTATGGTTTTTGTGTTCATGTTTATGTTTATGTTTAGTGCTCATGATTTTGTCTTTTCTTTATTCTTTTTGGTTATTGTAATTCTCAGGTTTCAGTTCATGCCATTTTCAGTTCCATTGCAGTTTTCTCCAGTGTCGTATCTAGTTGGTTCCGTTCGTCTGCCCAGTCTGTGCGCTCACATGCTTCAGTACACTCCATCTGCAGTGGGTAGGTTAAGTCCCTCTACCCACAGCACACTTTCGTACTCTTTTATAATAATGGCCACCAGGTGTCAACCGCAAGTTGACGACGACTGAGGACCAATCAGACCTACAGTCTGTTCCATTCAGAATAACTGCCATTCTCCGTCTAAGAATCACATTTCCATCTGACAAATAAGATCAGCACTCCAGGCTCAGTTCTGGATCCATGCAATCATGTCATTTTCATCTGCGCAAAGTTGAGAGAATACAACCTAACTACTCTTACACTAGTGCTTAAAAAGTTTTCTGAGTGTCCAGTCAATGTCTTTCAATTACTGAGGAAAGCTTATATTGTCTGGAATTGGATGAGAATCATGTCAATCAACAGGTAATTACTTGGAGAGTTTCATGTGGGCGTGAAATATACCTGGACTTTACACAGATACCATTGAATCACCATTGTGACTTTATTTCCATGAAAGCTTGAAGGTTCAGAAAGACAGCTAAATTCTTTGACAGGCAAATCTACGCGTAAATCCATGGTAGGAAATTATGCGTTTTTAATATGTGATGACTATAATTGATAGTAGTAGTTGTTATCAGTGTTCAGTTCAAAAGCCAGCATCTCTGATGGTATGGGGATGCATTAGTGTATATGGTGTGGGACACATTTACCACGAAAGCTGAAAGTTTATAAAGGTTTTAGAGCAACATATGCTTCCCTCCAGATGACATCCATTCCAGGGAAGGCCTTGTGTATTTCCGCAGGACAATACAAAACCACATACTGCAGCTATTACAACAGCATGGCTTAGTAATAGAAGAGTCAGTGTACTGAACTGGCCTGCCTGCAGTCCTGATTTTTCACCGATTGAGAACATTTGGCATATAGCTAAACAAAAAGTCTGCTAAAGGATACCCAAAACTCTCCAGCAGTTGGAAGCCTGAATTAGACAAGAGTGGGATCAAATTCCAACTTTTTTGGGACCTGCAGCAGCCATAAAATTTGAAATGAGCTCATTTTGTGCATAAAATTGTAAAATTTTTTACTTTCAACATTTGCTATGTTATCTCTGTTCTATTATGAATAAAATACTGGCTGGTGTGATTTGGAAGTCATTGGGTTTTGATTTTATTCACAATTTACACTTTGTCCCAACTATTTCAGAATTGGGGTTGTATATTAATTGCCTTTCCAGCCCTTATTTGCCAGTGTCCCAACTTTTTTGAAACCTGTTACAGCCAGAAAATCTGAAATAAGCTCATTTTGCAGATGTAACAAGTCTCAGTTTCAACATTTCAAGTGTTATCTATGTTCTATTGTAAATGACATATTAGCTCGTGATCTGAAAGTCATTGCATTTTGATTTTATTTGCAATTTACACTTCGTCCCAACTATTTCGGAATTGGGGTTGTAATATGTTGGATAGATGCTGTGGCCAAGTATATTGAACAGTTTACACATCAGGCCTAGCTGAAGAGTTTCATTCATTTAGCTCCAGAAAAACAGGGATGGGACTGAACTCGTCCATATTCTAAACTGTGTTCAAGCTTGGCTTGCTAGTGAATATTCAATAATTGATCAGGTTGTGCCATTTAGTGATAGAAAAGTGTAACTGTGTACATAAATAGAGCAGCTCCATGTCTGCTGGTGTCTACATCTGCACAAAGTGGTTAATGGTAATTGAAGCACTGATTACTAAAACCCCACAAGTCAAGTCAAGTGTGACTTATGGGGTTTTAGTAATAGGTGCTTCAATTCACGTTATGTATTAGCATTGAGCTAATGGAGTAAGTGCAAAAGTATTGTTTACTCCAATTTTTTTCAATTATTTTGGCCCTCGCTAGAATCTGTTTGGGGGTGTGATGGAAGAAATTCCTCTATAGAGGAACAACAACAGCAGAAAACTCCCTTTCTAGTGTGCGATAGATTTGGATTGAACTGCAGAACTTTAGTACTCAGTTGACTTTGTCACTGCAACTTAACCCCTTTGTACAGAAGCCAAATTTGGCTATTTATGGGTTACCCACTTTAATGCTGTATAATTCAAGATTTAAGCTTCACAAAGAGGAAAAATGTGGCTCAATTCAGGAAAGACACTTACAGCATTTAGAATTACATTGTATTTCAGTTTATTTTCATGATTTTGGTAGAGAAAATGAGCAGCAAACATAAAAAATCTTCATGAGAATTCACCATTGAAATTGCAAAAAAAATAATTCTGACGATTGAAAAACTGCTGGGGCTAAAAACTATACATTTCTGGTATCAAAAACTCCTTGACCACAAGTAGAATTCATCTTCAACATTACATTCTAGATTACCAACATGCTATTAGCCAAATTATACAGCTACCCAAGTGTCTCCCCAAAGTCTCAAAATGATTTGCTGTCAAATCATTAAAAAAAATCATGTATTTAACACAATTAAAGCTTTAAGGCATGAAATTTAATATGAACAAATGATTTTCTGGTTGAGTTTAGTATGAATTTATCAATATCAGTGCAGTTGAATATCAGTGGTCACCAGTAACCTCTCCAAATACGAAACATGCCTTTTCTCCATAATAAAGTTTAGAGTTTTGGCCATTTTTCTTCAAAGCCAGCACAAACACGCATTAAATAAACTGCTAATTAAACGGTCAGAACATTCACCCTGTAATGAAAGCTACCAGTCCCCTCTTCAAAGCTCACAAACCCATTTCAACACTTATAAGGAGCAAGTACACCTCACTAACTCAATAATATCTGAATTCTGAAATATACCTTATTTTAACTGAACAGACACTCCACTTTCAGGGAATATCAAATCCATTGCCTCTCCCGATTCAAAAGAAACGTGCAATGAACGTACCGGGGGTCCACACCAAAATGCACGGGCAGTTCGCGTTTTAAACAGGAAAAAAACCTTGACATTCGACTTTGTTGAGTACATATACATTCCGAAACAGAAAAAAAAAACAAAGAAAAATAGCAGCCTGACCTTTTACGTGAATCCCTCCTCCAGAGACATTGACTGTATAAAATAGAGACCGATGTATCCAGTAGCAGGAACCCTCCGGTCCTGTTTCATTCGAAATAATTCCAATAGAGCATATCGTTCTCATTTAAATCCTGTAATGTAACTGAACACTTCAAGGCCAGTTTTGCGAACCGATTTTCTATAAATCCCGTCTATTTTAGCCGCGTAATGTGCATAACGTAGACAGGATACAACCGAGCCTGCTGATACGCATTGGTTTGTATGCTCTGTGTTTGTCCAATCAATGTGTTTCACTAACTCTAATATGTTTAAACACTCGGGAATTGGATAAGAAACGAGCCAATCAATACATTGTTACCAGGGAAACTTCACGAGGCCATGAAGTGTAACTCTACAATTACGCAGAAGACCCTGAGTGTATGTTGAATGATTGGCTATCAACGCCAGTACTCGGGTGGATATAAGGAAGCGCTGGATTTGTCAATGAAGGAATCTACGCGTAAATCCACGGTAGGGAACTACAAATTTTTTTTGTATGGGACAACTGTAATTGGTTGCTACAAAGGATAACGATTTTTTCTGTGTCAAGATATCGTTTTTTTAAACTGCTGAATCGACACTATGGGCAAGGATACTGACCAGTTTGCACATCAGGCTTAGCTGAGGAGTTTAATTCATGCAGCTCTCGAAAAACAGGGAGTGGAGTGAACTTCACCGTATTCAGAACCGCGTTCGAGGTCTGCTTGCTTGTGAACATTCAATAACTGATCCGGGGGTGCCATCTAGTGATCGAGTACAGTAACAGCGTGCTTCCAATTTGCGGGTCTATAGACGCGGGCATCTACATCTGCAGAAAGGGGTTAAACCCTCTTTACACAGGGGAGGCGATCGTTGAGAGATTGCTGAGTGATGAAAAAATTGCCAGATTTCTCAACGATCTTTCAGTGAGCACCCAGCAATTGGCATGATTTCTCAGTGATCTTCTAGTGATCTCCGCGGTTGCTACGGTCTTCTCAAAGTTTTGACTCGGTCCAAAAACATCTCTTAATGATCGCTAAGGGACGCAATCTCTCAACAAAAGCTCAAGGAGCGCCCAAGGAGCGCTGAACTATGTCATCAATCTCCCAATGATGTCTCAGCAATCTTTCAATGAATGCCAAATTTTTCCACCCTGAAGTCAGAGATGGCTGAGAGATCAGTGAGGGATCACTGAGCATCTCATGAAAGACCAATAGAGTTCACTGAAAGACCGTAGTGGAGATTGCTGAGAGATCATTGCGAGATCAATTACTACTTGAGAGATTGTTGCTCATTCATTGAGAGATTTCGTAGAGCCTCTCCTTCCTGCTCTGAATGTGAGCAATGGCCGGCTGGTTCAGCAGAAGTGCTTGGTGACCTAGTAGGATGGCACCATCTATCAGAGCTTGGTTGTTTGTCTTGGACTCTTCATCTTCTGGAAATGTTTCTTCTTCAACAACTTGTCAGAGACTGATGGAAGTGGACCACAAACCTCTCATATATATACTCAAAGGCTCCCTATCACCCAAGAAATGCTCAGCAATCTCCTTAGTCACCTACAGAACTCTCAATGATTCCTCAGCAATCTCTCCCAGTCTCTCAGTGATTTCTCTTTTTTTGTGAAGGTCGGATGTATAGTTTCTGAGATATGGCTCGGACAAGTTCCATTTCACACAAGTTTCCATGGAAACTGCAAAAATGAGGAATTCCAGAAATTCTTAAGCAAGAAAAGGCACACCTAGACATCATGCTCAACAAATCTGTCAAGTTTGGTGAAGGTCAGAAGTATAGTTTCTGAGATATTGCCTGGACAAGCTAAGTTCCAATTCACACAAGTTTTTATGGAAACGGAAAAAAAAAAAAAAATCCAGATAATCCTAATTATGAAAGGGCACATCTAGACATCATGCTCAACAAATCTGTCGAGCTTTGTGAAGGTTGGACGTATAGTTTCTGAGATATGGCCTGGACACCTAAGATCCAATTCACACAAGTTTACGTGGAAACTGCAAAAATAAAAGATTCCGAAAATTCCTAAGTCTGAAAAGGCACATCTAGACATCATGCTCAACAAATCTGTCAAGTTTCGTGAAGGTCGGATGTATAGTTTCTGAGATACAGCCTGGACACCTAAGTTCCAATTCACAAAAGTTTACGTGGAAACTGCAAAAATAAAAGATTCTGAAAATTCCGAAGTATGAAAAGGCACATCCAGACATCATGCTCAACATATCTGTCAAGTTTTGTGAAGGTCGGATGTATAGTTTCTGAGATATGGCTCAGACAAGCCAAGTTCCATTTCACACAAGTTTCCATGGAAACTGCAAAAATGAGGAATTCCAGAAATTCTTAAGCAGGAAAAGGCACACCGAGACATCATGCTCAACATATTTGTGAAGTTGCGCGAAGATTGGAAATACAGTTTCCAAGATATGACCCGGACAAGATATGATTACAGACGGACGCCTGGACGGACGGACAGACTGATGACTATATCCTATGCGTTATGCTGCCGGGGATGATAAAAGTAATAATAATAATAATAATAATAATGTTGAAATAAATGTAGCCCAGATCAGGCTGTGTTTCTAAAGCCGCATTCACACTGGATGCGAAACAAATTTTGCGTACAATGGATTACATTCAAAGTTATGTTACGGGACACATACCCACATAGCCTACACAGGCACTCATGCGCGCACATGTACACCCATTTCTCTTGCTCTCTCTCTCATATGTTGCAGGCAGGGGTATTTGCGGTCAAAGCCACTGCCACAAAAAAAAGCGGCTATGGCGCTCAAAGTAATTTAATATCAATACTCACTTATGTTTTATAACAGAAGTTCAAAACTTTGATTCAACATAGAAAACACATATTTAGAGAAAGTCATGGACGGATGGACTCATATCTTTTACTGACATGAAATAACATGCATTACTAACATCAGTGCCGCACAAAAAGCAGCAGCCGCAGCTCTAGTGTTGAGTATATCTTTGGGTGACCAGCCATCAGAGCTACAGATGACTGCAGAGTGGGTCTGCTTTAGCATCACTTTTGAGGATTTTAGGGGATTCATGTAAGTCACAAATTCAAACAGCAATTGAAGTGTCAAAAGTTTATGAAGGAGCTGTGCCACGATTACTGCATATGCTCGTGTTTAGCGTTCAGTGTCTGCGTTTCGTTTAGGCCACAGAGTTTTCACAGCCTTTCAAAGGCAAATTTCAGCCGCATTTTGACTTTAGATGCATAAGCTACGTCTTTGCATGACATGATTATTTGTTCTCTATTTGCACAGGATGATTCCCCGAACTAGCTGGAATAAACGTTTCTTGCAAAACAGCCGGTTGTTTCCTTTTATTTCATTTCCCTGGGCTAAAACACAAAAATAGCACATTAAAACCTTGAATTTCCAAAGAAAACTTCTTAATATAATGAGCATAATGCCTGCGTATCTCAAATATATAAATGCAATGCAAAACGAAGATGGATTGGCAATAATGGAATCAGATTATGACTTGCAGTCGAGCAGATTCATTTCGATTGGTCTCTTTTTTAGGCTAAGAATGTTCAATGTTCTGAGCATGAGCATTAAACATGGCACAGCTTTTTACGTCACAAAATATCCATCTTAAGGAAATTGACTTAGTAACTTTAAAAGACGTGTTCACATCTGTACCTCATGGTGTGTACAAATTTGACTTCTGTACTTTCAGAACTAGGCTTTTCAATGGCAAACAATATGCTAAACAGGATAATATAACATCAAAATGTCCTAGAAATCATGAAATGGGGAATATATAAAGCTATAGTAAATTCTTCATGGCAAACCCAAAGTGTAAATTATTATTGTTAAATGATAGCTGAGTACATGCACTCAGACCACATGAATAGTTTTACTGCAGATCTGATATTGCAAAGTTGAGCCTTGGACACTGAATGTTTGTTTTAAATACATTTTTCTTGATTAAGCAACACTTTATGCTTTTAGATTTGCAGTGGACACACACACACACACGCAGGCACGCACACTGACCCACACCCACCCACCCACGCACACACACACTCACACGCACATGCACACACAGTCCCACACATACTCATTAACACAGATATCAATACTCATGCGAGAAAATATACCTATACTAATACTCTCTCTCTCATGCACACACGCACACAGATTCACATTTAAATGGGTGAATCGTGGCGAGGCATGTATGAAGAAATATGAGAGAGACTCTTTTATACAGAAATGTTCTGTCTTGAGTGTACTTTGTGCAAGCCCTGTCCTCCACCAGCCCCTTGGGAATCATGGAAACTTTGAGATAAAAATCCCAGTGAGTGGGCAGAAGAACATGGCCCACTTGTTTCAAACAACCATGAAAACGCTGTGGAGGCAGATAAGACCTGATGAGACGTGTTAGACTTGGCCCTGCACTCTCTGCCCCGCTCCACCTCTATCACCGTCACCTTTATCCAGATATCTTTCATTTCTGTGGGGGTGCGCTTGGCACTGAAAGCTGCTTACTTGCATTTTCTCTCTCTCTCTTTCTCTCTCACACACGCGCGCGCACACACACTCTGTGGTTTATGACTAGTACCATTGACACATGATTGCCTGAGGTTATGTTTTCTTGTATTTCTCTTGCAATTTCATGCATTGTCATGAGCGATTCAATTGGATCTGAGATCTGGATGTGTCAGTCAAACCACAAATGGTACCCACAAGCAAAATATTCACATGTAATTACAGTTTTAAATGCTCATTTGAGCAAAATATTCACATGTAATTACTGTTTTAAATGCTCATTTTTGTGTGTGAGTCCCAGTTACAGGACTACTATGTAAAATGGTTAAAATAAAAATAATATGCAAGTCTAAAGTTACAGCTTTTCCCTGACAGATTAAGTAAACAAAGTTAAGTTGCTTTTATAACTTGCTTACTGTATGTACTCACTGGCAGAAAGAAAAGAAAATTACGCAGAATTTTAGTCACGTAGGTGACCTTGGCGATTTTTTTGCAACGCTATCTCAAATAGAGATAAGCTGTAAAGGACAGTGGATGATAGTTTGACATTCTGTTGATGTTCACATCATGGAACAACATCCCTTAATGATCATATATTCGCAGACAGTGCAGAGTAAATCGCACTGACGAGATATTCCCTCATCTCGTTGAGAAGAATGTGTCTAAACCTGCCTTAATAATGAATAGTACAGGGGTGCTACGGCTGTGCTCAAAGCAGATTGTCTTGCCTGAGATGACCTGATTCTAACATGCTTATAAAGGCTTCAATGGGAAATCTACTGGATGGTTTTTTGTTGGTGTAGATATGCTGTATATTAAACTGGAGAGTACTAAGGCTGACCTGTTCCAGATTCTAATGAGAGCTGCTCAGTTTCTGTTTCAGTACCTAAACAGAGAAAGATGAATAGGGACCGAAGTTGAATTGGAAACTTCTTTGGTGCAGCTCAGAGGAAAAACATAGCCCCTTGAGTTTCCTGCAAAACATTTTTTTGGATGTAAAAGTATATGCAAAATAAGAATAATTTTGCCACAGCAGTCTTCCGTGGGGAAATGTTCTTGTTGGCAGGGAGGCTTGATAAGCTGGAAGAGCTCTTGTGGCTGCTGGGGTTTGCCAGCTTTGGGAGGTTTGGGTCCCATGGTCTGTCTTTCTGTTTTCTGACATTGTTTTTTCCCCATTTACCCCAGCTGTCCATCTCTCCTGAACTTTGACCCTTTAGCCTTGATGTATGGAAATACATTTTCATCAAATCTCAAACCACTTAAGTTTACCTCTGATGTAGGCAGGGCAATCATTCTTATTGATGTTGGCAAAAGAAAACATCCTCTCCATTTCTGCATCCACTCAGAACAGCGCGAACAAAAAACCACCATTATCAGACCAGTGTTACCAAGCTAGTAAAACTAAACCAGTGGATGGTTATGAAACTACTGCAGCCAAATCAAGATATACCTTGTTCTACCCTGATATCCAAATAAATTCCTTCTCACTGTGAATTTCAGTTTGCTCCAATAGCAGAATACTTGTTACCATGGAAAAGATTTAACTCTAAGCTGCATGTCTTGACTCAGACTTTAGTGTCTTTGAGGTAAATTGTCATGGCTTTATTTCACAGTTCATCTGAATCTGAAAGGTATCCTTGCCATTGGTTCTCTTAGCGTTGAAAATTCGATCATCGTTTGACACAATTAGCAGCTTTTTCCTAGTGGAACCAATTGCTTCTGGGGTTGCCATTTATCATAAATACACGACCCTTCAGTGAGTTCTTCATATTTTATCATGTTACTACAAAAACATTCGGTCGCACTTTAGATGAAGTATTGCTCCCTACATAAGCAAATGTCATGCTTTGTAACAGGTGAAATAACACATCCTTATTCAAGATCTGATGGCATATTTCGTGGCATATACAGTACAGGCCAAAAGTTTGGACACACCTTCTCATTCAATGCGTTTCCTTTATTTTCATGATTATTTACATTGTAGATTCTCACTGAAGGCATCAGAACTATGAATGAACACATGTGGAATTATGAAATTAACAAAAAAGTGTGAAATACCATTAACTGAAAACATGTCTTATATTCTAGTTTCTTCATAGTAGCCACCCTTTGCTCTGATTACTGCTTTGCACACTCTTGGCTTCTCTTCATGAGCTTCGAGAGGTCGGCGCCTGAAATGGTTTTCACTTCACAGGGGTGCCTTGACGGGGTTAATTAGTGGAATTTCTTGCCTTATCAATGGGGTTGGGACCATCAGTTGTGTTGTGCAGAAGTCAGGTGATACACAGCCGGCAACCCTATTGGACGACTGTTAGATACATACATAATTCCACATGTGTTCATTCATAGTTTTGATGCCTTCAGTGAGAATCTACAATGTAAATAATCATGAAAATAAAGGAAACGCATTGAATACATGCATATTACATGATTAAATTTTGGTGCGTGACACAATTTAGAGAATATTTTTCTTTGCATTTAAATGTTTTTCAAGTGTTGACATTAACATTATGCAGAACAAATCCAAAGGGAGGGCAGTCTTAAGAAATAATTTTTTCTTTACGTAGGCACAGCTGACCGGACTCTGACCGGACTGTAATTTTATAGTTGGTGGAATTTAGTATAAGGACTTCTCCAATCACAAAGCATTGGTCCAAACATTACATTACTTCTTCATGTCAAGTTGTGGCTTGGCTTTATTTGTTCTTATGCGGTTTTTAACCAGGAAAAAGTCCCGAGTGGAAGCCCAGTTCCGTTTCTGGTATCGGGGAGAGGGATTCCAGCACGGGGCAAACACATTTCTGTTTATTCTTCCTCCCTTTCTGGAATGGCCATCTGTGTTTGTGCTCTGGCCTCGTGGCTGCGACCGCGGCTGTGATTGTTGGAGAGCGCTGGGGCTGCCTGCGGCTGAAATGCCCAGTACCAGCCACTGTTTTCTCCCATCCCAGGCTGGCGCTGCGGGGAGAGACAGAACTGATGCAGCAAGGCTGCCGACCTGTGGGGGGCGCCCATTTCTGATTAGATGCAGTCACCTTGCTGACCACGGGCTCATTTCACGTAAACCCTGGTGTACAAATTATGGTCTTCAAGGTCTAAGAGCTCCTGGTTTCCGACATAATCTTGACCTGGAAGTTAAGTGTAAGGACAGTTTGGCTAATCAGAGGCAGTAAGTGTTTATTTACTCACCCAGCATAAAAGAAAACCTGGGCTGGATTTGGATTTGCAGACCATATTTGAGGGTCCCGGACTTAAGCTGTCACTTGCGAGCGGTGATCTGCGAGATTTCATTTTTGTCCTGGATTTTTCGGACTATTTCATGAAGAAGTCATGATGGCAAATCTCAAACACGTTCCTGCATCTAGTCAGTAAATTGGCCTGATTCACTGGTTTCCCATCATGCTTATTGTTTTTGTAGACAGCATTTAGTGCTCATCAGCTCTATGTGGGATGATTACAGGTTTCAGAATCCAGTGCTCATCCAGAGACCAAAGTGAGGAAATTCAGCAGGCTGTCAGACTGAGTCAGAATTATGCTAGGCTGTAAGACCAGTGTTATAATATAACAATGTAATTTTGATTGTTTATTTTATTTGAACCGTTATAGCTCCTTGGCACATCAAGGCCATACTTTTGAGTAAGGTTATGCAAGTTGCTATTTTTAATATTCATTAAACCTTCCCACTGTCATCCAGCTGCCATCCCTCCGTATTGTCACCTGTGTTGAAGGTGAGGGATAAACTGTTTGTCCAAGCGTTGCTGTTGTGGTAGCCCCTGCAGTTGCAGTATCTATTTTTGTACGTTCCCTGCTGAAAATTCCAGCTTTGACCAGCCTAGGATGGTCAGGCTGGTTTAAGCTGTGTTTTGGACAATTTTAGCTGGTCAACCAGCCCTTCACCAGCTGACTCCAGCTGAAAATACCAGCTTAACCAGCTTTGACCACCTTCATCAAGCTAGAATCTTAGCAGCTAGAATTCTAAGTTGGTTTAAGATGGTCTTAGTTGTGTTATTAGCTGGTCAAAGCTGGTCTATCTGGTCTCTATAGCTTGATGAAGGTGGTCAAAGGTGGATAAGCTGGTATTTTCAGCTGGAGTTGACCAGCTAAAACTGTCCAAAACACAACTTAAACCAGCCTGACCATCCTAGGCTGGTCAAAGCTGGAATTTTCAGCAGGGTTAGTAATACTTCATGATTGGCACACAACTTATATGTACATTTACCAAGCTGTCCAAAGCATCTACATTCTAAGGGATAAGAATTTGCTCCAAGGAGGTGTTGGAGGACAGAGGCCACTTCCCTTGACTTCTGTTTCAGGGCTTCAGAGACATTATGAGCTCAGCATCAACAAATGGCCCCACAATATGTGAAGAGAAAAATAAGTTCATTGGACACACAGTACAGGCCATAAGTTTGGACACACCTTCTCATTCAATGCGTTTCCTTTATTTTCATAACTATTTACATTGTAGATTCTCGCTGAAGGCATCAAAACTATGAAAGAACGCATGTGGAATTATGTACTTAACAAAAAAGTGTGAAATACCTGTAACTGAAAACATGTCTTATATTCTAGTTTCTTCATAGTAGCCACCTTTGCTCTGATTACTGCTTTGCACACTCTTGGCATTCTCTTGATGAGCTTCAAGAGGTCGTCACCTGAAATGGTTTCACTTCACAGGGCTGCCTTGGTTGATGCACAGCCGACAGCCCTATTGGACAACTGTTCGATACATGCATAATTCTACATGTGTTCATTCGTAGTTTTGATGCCTTCAGTGAGAATCTACAATGTAAATAGTCATGAAAATAAAGGAAACGCATTGAATGAGAAGGTGTGTCCAAACTTTTGGCCTGTACTGTACAAAGAGAAAGTATCGGGCCATGAGGGAAAACAATTTGATGAATAATTAACCTGCTGCAGAAGACAATCATTAACTAATTTCAGACACAGGGATATATTAAATCCTATAAGATGCGAGTGCTAATGTATTTTTCACCTCGCAAAACGTGTCTTTATTTGCTCAGCTTTCTGAAGGGTGGTGGTCTGTGCCAGGAACATTTTTTAATTGTCTCTGATGAAAGCATAAAATTAATGGCATGTATCAGAACCTTCATTTTATTTATTTATGAATGGTACTGTATATTTATGATTGGAGAGGTCCCTGGGTGTTAGCCCTGCCCTCTGATTAAAAAAAAACATTATGCGTAGTTAAATTTGTTTTTAATGACTCACTGAGCTAACACCTAAATAAAAGCTTCTGAGCTGATTTAAGATGGGGATACTCTAGTGCAGAACTTTATTAAAACCAAATTAGCAACAAAGTGATGTGTGTAAGGTATTGCCCTGCTAAGAAGTGTCACAGCACTGTCAGCCTAGAGGTTCTGCTGCCATGACGACCAAACCAATCCAATGTTTTTATCAAGGATTCCCAAGGTTTCAGGTTGAAGGCAGGAGAATGAACTAAAATGTCCTCTTGTCCTTTAAACAAGCCCAAACCATCGCCTGGCTCTCATTCTGTGTGGATACTGTCCCCTCGAGCCGGTGCAATGCCAAACAGAAGTGATGTCATGGCATCCACGAATGGCCGTGTCCTTCACTGATTTTTCTTGACAGTGAAAAAAAGGCGAGAAGCAAATATGCAGAGCAATTCCAAAAAAGAAGAGAGAGAGGGGGAGAAAAACAACAACACCGAGATGGAGACAAAATCCCACCGATAATGCAGATCTTTATCGGGATGCTGAGAAAGCTGCTTCTCTCCCTTCCCTGTTGTGGTTTTGGCAGTGGGAAAGTGCACTGACAGGTTTTGGACTCTATAAAGGTATCTGAGAGAAAGAGGACATGCATTATTCAAGCACTGCTGGAGCTCCATGCTCAACAATATTAGATAATTACCCATAAAGCAGTGCCCTTACCTCACCAGTCACTACTTGTAAAAAATGCTAGCCTGAGACTCACTTCTGAATAATGTTCTGACCAATACATAACACAGCTTCTTGTCCGAAAGTATAATTTCTTCTGAGGTTGTTTTGAAAATTTATTTTAAAAAGTAAAAAGTAAAATGATGGATGTCTTTTTTTGTTTACATTCACACTTATGTTAACATTTTATCTGCAGATTATTGCCCACTTTTAATTGTCAGCTTCTTAAATAAAATAAAATAAATCAGAATTTTTGGTCATCGCAGATAATTTCCTTCGTTTTCTTTCTCTGAGGCCGTATTTGCTGCGCAGGGGAAACCAGGCTGAATTCAGCAGTTCTGACTTTCACAGACTGCGCCAAACTCACTTCCCCCTTTAAGTTTTCCTATTTCACAGCAGATGCTATGATTTTATAACAAGGGATATAAACTTTCACAAGTATAAACATCATCTATTATGGGGGCATGTGCTTTCTTCAACTGTGCAAATAAATTTGATGCTGGAACATTTAATCAGAAAATTCTTACTTTTCCCATTAAATTTGGCATTTATAACCCTTAATTTGAGAAGTCCAACTCTTGACTGTGTTTACATATATAAATCACCTGCTGGCAGCGATGGAAAATGAAGGGTGTTTTAAACACAGTACTGGTCAGAAACTCCTTCACAATTTAATTCCAAATTGTGGGAGGACACAATCGTACATGAGCACAGATAGGAAGCCGTGGTTGACACAAAGATGCTGCTCCCTCTGACTGGACCTCTCCTACACACTGCTTCTCTCATGTGATGCTGAGCCCATTGTGCACAACCCCTGCATGGTGTGGCCATAATACCCATTGGTCTGAGTCAGATTCCATCTTCAAATATGGTGCATACTCCTGTTCTGAAAGAAGTGCTCTGACCAAGTAATCCACCCTGCAGCCAAACAATACCTCGCTAAAAATAATTTATTCCCTTCTTCCGCTTTATAAATTGAAGTGTTGTGACTTCAGAAAGTAAAAACATAATTTTTGAAATAATATTTTTTTAATCAGATGCATATCATGGAGGCTAACTTTAACCAACCAAACTGGATTTAATCCACTCTAAGGTCCATCACATACTTGTAATAAAATGAGGATGCAGACAGGGCGAAGGCTCTGCTGACAATAGAGGAATCACAAAAACATGCCTTTCAGCGATTGATTTTAATTTTTAAATCATTTCCTTTATTAGAAATTTTCCAATTATCAGGCTAGTCAATTATGAGGTTAACACGGAGCTTCTTTCTGAATTCAGTATTAGGGCAAACAATGCAAAAATAAATAGAAATCAGAAAAATGTAAGCCATCATGCATAAATAATGCCAACAAGATGGTAGTCAGTTCTAATGGGAGGGAGAGGGAGAAGGGGTATTTTTACTCAAGAGTAAGTTCATTATGTAGAACTAAATGTAACTAATTAACCTCTTTCTCTTGTTATAGTACCACAAGCATTGTTTTGTATACAGTTTAAATGGCCCACATTCATACAAATCACATTGATGCTAGTTTTCGCTTTCCTATTTTCCTCACAGATCTGATCTGAATGGCCTTCATGGAACAAAAGCCCCACATTACTCGCAGGTCATTAATTCATATTGGACCATCCCTTTCGACAACAGTGCCACAGTTGCACTGTTGTCTCCTGTCACAAAATCATTGGAATGGAGTTTGAAACACCCAGGTTTGATCTGGAATACCATAAGTGTTTTTAGTTTGGCGCCTTATCAAATTAGGGCCCAAAGAATTTTATTTAGCATTTTTTCATGATGTGAAGAGCTGGTTCCGCCAAATAGAGTCGAGTGTTTTTGCAGTTAATGCATCGCTAATAAAGGGAAATGATCGAAAACTACCAAAGACTGATCAGCTGTCATGAGGGATTTTTTTTACACTTTCACTATTTTAAGCTTAACTGCTGCCACCAGATGCAGATAGCCATTCTTGACATGAAGCTGTTCGCTGTGAGTCTTTTGATTGATGTTCTTAAATGTTAAAAAACAACTGAAATTGAGACTGACAGAACAGACATAATCTCAACATAATTCGACTTCTTATCACCAAGCACTGCATCTGTACGCAGTTTCTGTACTTTATAGTAGTTCCAGTCACTTTCTGCACCATTGAAATTAATCAGCTGTGTTCTCCAGTAACCATGAGATGGCCATTCCAAAACACACGAGGCACACTGACTGCCTCCAGCAGGATAAACCATCATTATGCAGGAGAGGGGCCAGATTGTGACCCACAAACCAGCGCAGAGATGGAACGGAGCCTCGAAACGTGGCAGTGTGGCTACGGGAACGGCCAGGCCTAAAAAAGCGACCTTTCAGGCACATTCCTGAATGAATGCGAAGGGCTGCGCGTCCGTCAGGGTGCACGTGCGTTTTACCCCTTCAGAAAATCGCAAAATTCGGAGTGAATGATTTTGGAAGATATTTGATGGGTTTTGAAAGCCTTTTTTCAAAATTTTAAATCACCGTTCATGAACTCTATTGCTTTGCATTATCAGAGGCGATTGGCGCATCACCATTAGAATGTTCAGTTCAGAACATGATAATTGCATATTTGACCCCTCTCATCTTAAAGGCGCGCTATGCAGCATTCTCAGCATGAGAATATTATAGAGCAAGTATGCCAAGTATTTGCACACAATTTTTTAACATTTAAGGCTCAGCCAATTTACCTTTAATTAAAATTCTAAAATACATGTGGGATTTTACTGGGGTGCCACTGTCTTTTATGTGCAGTTTGGTTGTTCCTTTAAAGCCAGAAATATATAAATAAATGTAGTAAATTGGTTATGAACAATAAAAACTGCAGTGAGTGGATGGGGTTAATTATAGCACTGAACAGCAGCATGACAAAAAATTCAGTACAGTGAGCCTAAAGGACTGATAAATGATCTCAGACATCCAGGGTCACTTTTGCCCTCCTTAATAGACATGGTTTGCAGATGGAAAAGGAAGACCTGATCCTGGCCCTCTCCTTCTGCTCTGAAGCGGTAGGAATATGTTCTTCTGTGTGTGCGTGGAGACGGGGGAAGGGGGCTAAAAACAGACAGCTGAAGCCAATAACCTTTACTGGAACCTTATTTTAAAAAAAAATGTCTCTCAGTGCTGATTGGAGCACAGGCTTGTTTTGTTTTATGAACCGCAGTCCAAACAGACCTTTTAAAGGGAGGGGATTACAGGTGACGGAAGTGATTTCACGCCGCCTGACGTGATGTTGCCATTGTTTTAGTTTTCGGCCTCGAATGTTCCGCGGTACATGTCGTCCCTCTCCAGTCATGACAGTGTGTTTTATAGGATTATGAAATAAGACAGTCCTTTATATTCAACATAATTGAGTATTCACTATAGATTAGTCTACTTTCAAGCTTGTCAGAAGGAGTAAATGAATTCTCTGAGGTCCGGCAGATTTGGAAGCCCCAGGGGGGAATGCATAGTGAAGGTGCCTTTCTCAAAGTGTTAAGCTCTGAACTTTTGAACCCTTTACCTCGCTGTTCACTTCCTCCATGGGACTCGCAGTCTCTGTTTACTGAGGTTTGAGACTGGCTGTGTGGACTTTCTCTGAACTCTTCTCATTAGCTGTCTTCCAGCCCCAGAAAGTCTCTCCTTCAGGAGAACAAAGCAGCCAATCCCCAGATGAGAAAACAATCGAGATACATGCACGGTGGCACATGCAAAGCCAACACACAAACACACACATTTACAAACGCATGCTTGCAGATTCACACAGATGCACACACACATTTACATACTGTATGCGTATTAACAGATTCACACAGACGCACACACACATTTACATACGGTCTTCATACTTACAGATTCATACAGACGCACACACACGTGCATAGGGTCCTCATACTTACAGATTCACACACGTACACACACACACATTTACATATTGTACTCATACTCCCACGGTCACACAGATGCACACACAATTAGATATGGTGCTCACACTTTCCGATTTGCACAGATGCACAAACACATACATATGCACACTTACACATTCGCAGATGCACATACACATTTGAATATGCGCGCTCACAGATTTGCATAGACGTACACACACACATTTTCATATGTACACTGACAGATTCGCGCAGATGCACACACATGTACTGTACATACGCACACTTACACATTCGCAGATGCACACACACATTTGAATATACACGCTTACAGATTTGCACAGATGCACACACATATTTTCATAGTCGTGCACACAAATTCACACGGGCACATACACACACATTCACAAATGCACACACAAAGATTCGCACAGGCACACATGCGTGCGCACATACATACACACATTCACACGCACCAGAGTCAAATCTGAAAGTTGAGGGGCGCTGCTCTCATAGTAACCAGCAGTAGACTGTCTGGTGACTGTATTTGTTGTTTGTGAATTGCTTGTGGGCAGAAACAGTAAATTGTTTGCTTAATCAAATGCTGTGGAAGCCAGGTGATGGAGCTACTGTTTATTCTTATACTATTGTACTGGGGCTTGGTTTGTTGGGTAAATTGAATTTGCAGAGGTTTTGGCATTCAGTCCACTTCTTACGAGTGACCAGCTGTCGGTCTTCGGGATAACTTCAGCAGAACCCAATATGAGGAAATCTATCAGAAAAAGAAAACGTTCAGCCCTGTCTCAGCTTTTAAATGCAGAAGTGTTCCAGGTGAGGTGTGTGGCTGAAGTGTGTGGCAGGAGAGGTGGGGTGCGTGGTAAGAGAGGTGAAGTGTGTGGTAAGAGAAGTAGATTGTCCAGTGGGCGAGCTGGAGCATGTGGCCGGTGAGGTAGAGCATGTGACAGGTGAGGTAGGGTGTGTGGGAGGTGAGGTGGAGTGTGTGGCAGATGAGGTGGGGTGTGTGGCTGGAGAGGTGGAGCGTGTGGCAGATGAGGTGGGGTGTGTGGCAGGTGAGGTGGAGCGTGTGGCAAAGTGAGGTGGAGCATGTGGCAGGTGAGGTAGGGTGTGTGGCAGGTGAGGTGGAGTGTGTGGCTGGAGAAGTGGGGTGTGTGGCAGGTGAGGTGGAGCGTGTGGCAGGTGAGGTATAGTGTGTCGCAGGTGAGGTGGAGTGTGTGGCAGGTGAGGTGGGATGTGTGGCAGGTGAGGTGAAGCGTGTGGCAGGTGAGGTGGAGTGTGTGGCAGGTGAGGTGGGGTGTGTGGCAGGTGAGGTGGAGTGTGTGGCAAAGTGAGGTGGAGTGTGTGGCAGGTGAGGTGGGGTGTGTGGCAGGTGAGGTGGGATGTGTGGCAGGTGAGGTGGAGCGTGTGGCAGGTGAGGTGGAGTGTGTGGCTGGAGAGGGGGAGTGTGTGGCTGGAGAGGTGGAGTGTGTGGCTGGAGAAGTGGGGTGTGTGGCTGGAGAGGGGGAGTGTGTTGCTGGAGAAGTGGGGTGTGTGGCAGGTGAGGTGGAGTATGTGGCAGGGGAGGTGGAGCGTGTGGCAGGGGAGGTGGAGCGTGTGGCTTGAGAGGTGAAGCGTGTGGCAGGGGAGGTGGGGTGTGTGGCTTGAGAGGTGAAGCGTGTGGCTGAAGAGGTGGGGCATGTGGCAGGTGAGGTGGGGTGTGTGGCAGGTGAGGTGGAGCGTGTGGCAGGTGAGGTGGGGTGTGTGGCAGGTGAGGTGGAGCGTGTGGTTGGAGAGGGGGAGTGTGTGACTAGAGAGGTGGGGTGTGTGGCAGGTGAGGTGGGGTGTGGCAGGGGGGGTGGAGCGTGTGGCAGGTGAGGTGGGGGGTGGCAGGTGAGGTTGAGGGGGTGGCAGGTGAGGTGAGGTGTGAGGCAGGTGAGGTGGTGTGTGTGGCAGATGAGGTGGGGTGCTTGGAAGGTGAGGTGGAGCGTGTGGTTGGAGAGGTTGAGTGTTTGGCTGGAGAGGTGGAGTGTGTGGCAGGTTTGCGTCCCTTCCAGGCTCCCACAATAGTATGCACAAATATAATTAGCAAGCTTCAGAAATTTTAAAGCTTCTATCTGATTGTTTTACCAGAAAGCTTGGCTCGAGAGTATTGATGTGTGAGGGAAGTGAACCACATAAGACATCTGCAACGGAGGCTCGGTAGGTGGCTATGTTACCCTGTTGCAAGCTACGTTGGCATCGTAGCTGGATGGTTCGGGCCTGTGCAACTGTATAAAGTTATAGTTTCGTTCTTGGGACATGAACATTCATTTTTTTAGTTGCTGACTATATGCAATTTCTTTTAAAAGTATTGGCAAACCTTCTTAAGGTAACGTAACGTTATACTTAGATGTGACATTTGCAATGTCAGATTGCGGAAGCGCCGAGAAGACAGTTCTTCTAACTTAGCAACAAAAAGGGCTGGAAGGTACCGCCCTGAAAATAAGGTTATGGGCGTTTCTAGCTTCCTCCTCAAACAAACGCTGACTGTGGACACAGGCCCTTATGCTACCAACTGGTGATTTCAGAATAGAAGAAGCTGGAGACGGCGAGACAACAATGAAAACAACGTGTAAAAATTTCGAAGCCACTTCAGACTTTCTAGACTAGACTTCATACAGTCAAGTGGAGCGAGTGGGCGAGGAGTTGAGGCTCATGATTGACTGAAGTATCAAAACATAATCATGCTGATAATGCTTCATTATGACATCAGGACTGAAAGACTGTGCACAGGATGACAATATGTTGCATAAATTAACTTTCATTTGAGCTCAAGGAATCAGGATTTGCTTCGTTGGTGGGGTTTTGTCATTCGTCTTTTCCTGACTCTGGCTGGTCAAACGATTTTGTGCATCATTTCCTGATCACCACTGGCAAGGGTCAGAAAACTTGGTTGTAAATCATTAATTAAAGACGAGGGGTCGAATTTCCATAAATATTCATGCATCGCACTGACTGTCACAGTTCTCTTTTGTGCGTCAAATCTTAGATTTGCTCGTATTTGACCCGAGACCTCAGGCCATCGAGAGGCCTGGGAGCACGTGGCTGATGAGGTGGAGTGCGTCGCAGGAGAAGTGGAGTGTGTCAAAGCCTAGAATCCCACAGCATTTCACTGTTTTTCTCCAAAACTTAGTGGTGCCAGTGTCTTTGCTTGTACCAGAGTGTGACTTATTCCTGTGGATATCAATTTGGACCAAATGATTAATGGCTTCAGTGCTCCAGTTTATCCAGTCAGAAATGGACCTGAAATGGGGAAAAGGCCCAGGTGGAGGCATTTGTCTCTCCAGAAACCAACGATTCACCACAGTCAGAGAATCCATATGTTCAGCAGACAATATATTATTCGCAGCGCCCCTTTAATTTAGCCAGAGTGTCTCACCAGCTATGTTAGTTTACATTCACCCAAGAGCAAATACAAATTATGTTAAGGATTTATTTCAAAGTATCTCTTAAGCTAAAATTACAACACCCGACACCCGAGTCTCTTTATGAGCCATTTTGATCACTGCAAGGTGATACAAAATATTAAAACAATTTTTACTGACATGTCACTTGCTCTGCACGATATAACTAGACTTTGGATCTTGGTTATCGCTCCATTAAAGGGGAGTATAAATCATCGTTTTTCCTCCAACTGACTCTTCAGATCTTAAAAATGATCACCTCACTCCTGTATATAAATCACCTTTAAAGAGGGGCAAAATCTGAACCAAAGAGGCCAGGGGTGCAGAGAATGTCATGAAGACCATGATTGGTCAGAGTTCCAGAGAAAGCAGGCCCATCTGCTCAAAAGGTTTTAAAAATGTCATGGAACTTGCTAAAACAATGAACAGCTCTTCGTCGAGATTTGATGAAAAAACTGTTTTTAAACAAACACATAAGATTACTGTGAAACACAGAAATGAGGATACCAATCTCAGTCTTGACTTTCGAAAAGTCATTAGCATGCTTGCTTGCACAGCACAATACATTCCTTCAGTCCTGAGCCAGGCAATATCTTTGCAAAGCTGTTGAAAACCTGTGCACAGCAGCTGGGTGAAATTTTGTTATTGTTTTAATTTGTCACCAGAGCAACAGAAAGTGCCCCTCTTCTGGAAACAGTCAATTAATTTTCCAGTGCCAAAAAAAGGGGGGTGGGGGGGGGCTCGAGAGCTCAATTATTCTAGACCAGTGGCATTGACGTCTCCAGAGATGAAAAAATTTGAATAACTTATCAAAGTGGAGGTACTGAGCAGAGTTGGAGATCAGCTAAACAGCAATCATACAGACACAACACACACACTTACACCTACTCACACACATTCACAAACAAACATAAAGATTCAATCAAACACACGTTCATATCTGCACGCATACATTCTCAGACATGCATGCACACACACACACACACATGCAGAATGCCCACACAAACACACCTATTCAGAAACACAAACATGCATTTGTAAACACACATGCGCAAGCGCGCACACACACGCACGCTCTGCACGCATACATTTGTGTACTCACATGTATAGATTTACACATTTACAAACATGCATTTAGATTGTCATGCACACACATTAACATACACATGCAAATAGATTCACTCAAGACACACATGCAGGCACACACACACATTTTCTAACAGGCACACACATTCACATACACACACACTCGCACAGACTCACATAGGCACACACACACATACTTTCACACGGGTAGAAACACACACACACATTAACGTAGGCAAACAGACAAACACACTATAGCAGGCACACGGAAATTCACACATACTAAATACAATACATGCTCAGTATCTTACTGCACACGCAAGGACATTTTTACACACACTTGTACGCAAACTACATTTGCAGCCACACATACATGAGCACATACACAGGCTTACTGAGTGCATTGTTGAATAAAAAAGATCCAAGTGATCTGGTGTGACGATTGAAGTTCTGGAACTTAAAACAGCTTGGCACACAATGAGAAGAGAGTGCAAGGCTATCTCTCCCATTTCGCAGTAAAGATATGATCCTGGACCTCTATTTGTACTGAGCACCTGGAGGTAATAATTAATGCTAGAAATTAGCCGTTCTGGGATTGCTCTTTTGGTTGGGAGGCAGCCCATTCCCGAAATGAAGAGACAGATCTTAGTATTGTCTGGCATGGGACTCTGCCGGATGTGCTATTATTGCAGTTTACAACACAGTAGTGAGATTGAGATGGTACTCCCTTAACCTCACTAAATGGTTTCAAATGTCTTGGGGATCCTCAAAGACAGAATGAATTCACAAAAGCTTCTCTGAATACGCTCTGATTCTGAACTTGCTCGAAGTGGAAAAGCGTGCTCGGTTCAGGGCCGTTTTCAATATCATAAATACACAGTGAAGTTCCGAAGCACTTGGCCAGCGAAATCATTTCTGCCGCTTGGCTCTGTGCTCTAGCACATTGGATTTGAAAACAACTAGTGTGTGGTTAAAGTGTATAATTTCAGCTTTAATTTGAGGGTGCAGCTCTGGGTAAACCACAGATAGTTATGGGACTGTATTCTGTGTGTGCATTTTCAGTCCTTTCTCATGGATTGATAATGATTACAAAACTGTCATATAACGAACAGCTGGCTGAAGGTCTCATGTCCTGTATCACATGACGGTCAAATATGATCACTAGTATTGCTTCACGCATTCATGATGTCATTGAATCCAGAAAATATTGCATCCTCATATTTGAGCAAAAGGTATTTTTATGTATACAAAAATATAGAAATAAAACCCCCACCCTTTTGTATCATCTCAACTATCATCGCTCCACTTCACTGCGAACCCAGGAAATGAATCCCGTCATTTTGAATGGCACTGGCTTTGAATATGAACTAAGAAATAACATGGTATAGGCTTCTAATATGAATTCACCCATCCCTGAACGTATTTTAGTGAGATTAGCGTTTATTGCAGCTGTTTGGTAAGTACAGTGTTTTGATTGGAAAATGCGAAGAGTTTGTTTTCAAAATGCAATTAGTGCCAAAATGACAAAAATTGAGATAATACCATAGATCGATAGCCTTGTGCTTCTCACACATGGTGCAAAAATCCGTTTTTAGAAATTCATTCTATAAGGTGTATTTTTTTCTCAGTCAAAGTTGGTGTTTTTCTCATGCAGTAGGCACCAACATAGAAAAATCTGATCTACTCAAAATGAGTAAAGTGGATATATTGCATTTTTGGAGGAAAAAAACCTCTTTGTGTCAAGGTGGGCCTCAAGGATGTAGAGATCACTTTGGCATCTCTTAAACTCTGAGATTGAGCTCTTAAACCTGATGCTCGAGGTAACTGCTGCTGGATATGATTAACTGTGGCTGTTTTGCGCTGGAATGGGTCGCGCACGTCATCGTCAAACAGGGCGAAGAAGCGTGTCCTTGTGCATTACTCTCAACATCGGCTATGCTCTTATTTTAGTGGCAGTTTTGGAAATTCAAAACCCTCCAGATCATGGGACGCATTCCCCTCAGATGACACAAGGCGATTACGAGGGAATCAATCAGAGCTCACATAAAGACTGGAGTCCGCAGAACCCACCAGAGCTTTTTACAACCATTTTACATCGCTGCTATTGATACAGCCGAATATTACACAGAAGCAATTTAAAGCAAGAACCTTGTTCAAGGACACAACGAGTAGCACCTACGCAGGGACCTTTATCTCACAAGCACATTTTATTCCCTACCCACGGGGCACCTAACCACCTCTCAGCCAGTCCTTTTACTGGCTCAAATGTCGATTCTCATCCCCCTTCGGCTGGCAGAGGTTTTATAGTAACATGGAGAAATGACCAATCACTCCATTTGACCTGCCTCGACAACCTTCAAGCTGAGAACTAATGTCAAAATCATCCATCAGCAGTGCTAAAATTTCAGACCAAGGTCCACTGGCTGCACAGCACACAAGAGCAGCTGCACATGGAGACTTGCAGTCGCCGGTTTTTGTATTAGAGGAGTTGGGTATCATAAAAGCCAGCAAAGGCTAGAACTCTGGTGTCCAGTGCTATTCTCCAGGCACTAAAGCACTTCGAAATCACTTCCCTTCTGGTTTTAATTACATGTAATTATAGGTATGCCTTGCATAAGGGACACTTACTGACAAGGACAGGCATCGAGGAGGCAATCGGGAGAGTAAAAAGTGCAAATTTACGAAGAATTTTTGTCTGTGATCAGAGCAAGAAACAGAGGTAAGGAAAAGAGAGAAGGATGTGGAAATAAGCCACTGAAATGAGCCTTAGGCCGATTTCCATGTTGGCCGTGAATTTCAGCACGTGCTTTGGTGCACGGTTCAGCACTCGATTCCATGAGTTGAAATCCCTTTGCTTGTGAGTATGTTAGCAAGCAATTTTGTGCACAGACTCAACTAATCATTGGTGACCCACAGTTACTTTCTAGGGCACATCTCATACATATGATGCAGGCAGCATGGTTTCATTCTTAATGGTATGCAAAAATTAAAACAAAAAAAAGAGAAAACATTGATTCTGCTGAGTCAGCTCGCTAGGGTTAAGCTCCACCCAATAAATGGGTCCTCCAGAAATGGAGTGTTTGGCTTTCCATTGGGCTGTTTTTTTTTTTTTTTTTTCATTGACCTCAGGCACCCATATCTTGAGAATTCAGGCATGTTTTGGTTTTGGTTTATAGCCAGTTTTTTGCATTCCTTCTGTGAAAACGATTATGACAGTGACTTGCTAGAAATCACTCTACAGATAAAACCAAATTGCTGTGAATATGCACCTCCCGTTGGGGGTAATCTACAAGTCAAAGTCATGCAGAAAGGGTTGGGGGGGGGGGAAAGCGCGCTGATGTACATGAGGTTGTCCAGTTTATGAGGGCAGTGAAAACTGATGATGTCAGAACGCGTAAATAATTGCTGGCGGGATGTCCCTGACCCATGGCAGGCTTGCAGTAAGGCAAACCCCACAGGAGGACAGCACTTTGCACATGTGTCGAGAGTCAAGGTGTGGCCTCACCAGGCCGTGCGTGTTAAACTGAGCATATTCCACAAGAATGATGTCAGGCTCAGTAAACCTGACAGCCCCTGATTTCCAAGCCCCCTAATTGTATTTTTACAAGCGGAATTGCTTGTTGGTGTGGTCTCATCTCGAGAACTCATTGTCCTACAATTCTGGATCAGGCCAGTATCATCCCTGAGTTCCTGCTGTTCTATTTCCCTCCTGTATTATCCTGCTGTTTTACACATCTCCTGTACCATCTCAGAGTTCCCGCTGTTTTATATCTCTCCTGAATAATTCCGGTATCATCTCCGAGTTCCTTCTGATCTATATTAGACCTGAATCATTTCCAAGTTCCTGTTGTTCTGGATTACACCTGTGTCATCGCAGGGTTCCTACTAAGCTACATCAGACCTGTGTGATCATAGAGTTCCTGCTGTTGTTCGGGATTAGGCCTTTCTCATCACAGAGTTCCTGCGGATCTACATTAGACCTGCATCAAGAAAGCCACGAATGCTGTTCTTAACTCTACTTTCAAATACATACCATCTTGTTCTAATTAAACTGATGATATAGCAGAATCCACATTAAACTCAAAAGAAGCTGCCTTTGCTATTTTAAAACAAAAAGTCTCTAGGCGCTGATTGGTCCAAACCACTGTGATTCGGACACATTTGTGATCACCTGAATGCGGCTGTCTCGCAGGGTAATTTTAAACCTGTGTGATCACTGAGTTCCTAATGATTTGCATGACAGCTGCATCATCACCAAGTTCCTATTTTTCTTCACCTGAGTCCTTGCACAAATCCTGATCATCTATACTTAGACCTGTGTAATCACAGAGTTCCTGCCGTTCTGTAAAAGGATCACCTTAGCTAGTCATCGCAGTGGGAGTCAAAGCACCATAGTCTGGACCAATCAAAAGCACCCTTCGACTTTTGTTTTCAATAATAAGTTTTGATTTGTGCTGAAACTCAATTATAATGTTGGCTCGGGTGGCATAGATTATGTTCATCTTGAAAAGCATCAAAACAAGATTTTTATGGTGAATGATGTTAATTGTGATAAGCAAAACATAAAACAACTCTGAAAAATGCATTCAAAATAATTCCAAAATGGAATACAGTAGAACATAGTGAGTATGTGTATGCGTTTGCTCCTACACTGGACAAAACACTTGAGCATCACATCACGGACATACATATGCAAGTTTGTGTGGTATGAGTATGCAAAAAAAATAAAATAAAATAAACAAGAAAATATAATAAATCATTTGCATGTCCCTTACGGACAACAAGCCAAAGGCATGAGTTTCAGGTTAAAATAACCTTTACCCTCTGATTCATCTTGAAGTAAAAAATTGATCATGAGCAGTATGCTGAATTCTCTGAGCAATGAATAGCTGCTTCACCGTGGCAGGCTGAAGTGGATTTTACCTTTCTAACACGAGTCTTGTCATCCTCCGAGCCAGTTCCAGCGGTGTTGTGGGATATTTAAGCACTTTCCTAATTTATCTGTCATTAACGCACAGAGATTCTTCACATGGATCACGAAGCCAAGCGTTAGTCACGTCGGCTCTGTTACTTTCACAATGCCATTATGCCAGAGAGCCTTTATAAATCCTTCATTTACAAAGTTAAAGCAAACAACTATTTTTACAGAGATGTGCTTGGCAGGTAAAGTGTTTTCATCTGTTTTGGTAAACAAAAAGGCTTTTGTCAGTGGGAAGGCAACTCAAAAACAGATCAGCCTCTGCATTCGAGATGGTGTTCTCAAGTTACTTACTGTTTCTTAATTTTTGAAAATGTATTATTTTTGTTTTTCATGCTTTCTGCATCCTAGTCATCTGGAGTCAGTGATTTTTTGTGTACATCAGCTTCTGCTTTGTAAGCCATCAGTGAATTTAAGGCAGAATGATGACCTCTTTGGTAAATTTTAAATAGAGGACAGATTCAAGCGACAGCTGTATGTCACGCCTTGCCTCATGACTGTGCAAACACTGACGGTGACCGAAAATTTTAAGATGTCAAATTATCATGTCGCCACTTATGTCTTTGCAGCGCATTTTTAGCACTTCTGTATGCTCTGGCATTGCAGAAA
Organism: Gymnothorax reevesii; assembly: GCA_029721435.1. Lineage (NCBI taxonomy): Eukaryota > Metazoa > Chordata > Actinopteri > Anguilliformes > Muraenidae > Gymnothorax > Gymnothorax reevesii. The sequence continues at coordinate 12,045,753 of CM056587.1, read as the reverse complement.
CTGCCTCCTTGAAGAATAACTCAGTCAGGTCCAGCTTGGTAGCAGTGTTTGCCATTATCAAGAGTCGACTTGCGTCACTGAGGTATCTGCACGCGCAAAGGGCAGATAGATATGCGCACATCGCGCTAAAAGCTGTGGAACTGATCGCATAATGGGCTCCATTGTCTGCAGATGTTGTATCAGTGCGGCTAATGTTATAACATTTAGCACTGATTTTCCTTTGCGTCTTTGAGAGGGTTTTATTATATGCTGGGGTCATGCTGTTTGTGCAGAGCTCAGCCGGCTGATGAAGGGTCTCTGCAATTTTGGGAAATACGGCGAATGATGGAACTGGCTGGAGTGAGTCTATGTGTGTGAAAATGGAGCCCCGATAACAGCTTATGGGATCAGTTCCACTGAAAGATTGTTTGTTTTTTAACTTGTTGCCCAGCAATATCTAACCCTGAAATTTGAAGCACGGCTAAGGGCACTGTTGGCCTTTCACCTGAGATCTCTGCAAATCGGCGTGTTAACATCTGTATGTGAAGTATGGTGTTATTGCTAAAATAAGGTTTAGTTTGCCGTATTCATCCATTCATAGCGTAATGCCTTTTTATGCTTATGCTGTATGAGTGCTAGCAGTACTGGGTAGTACAGAAACTCAGAGAGCACCTTGGCAGCTCTTCACAGAATGCTGACGTTAAAGGTAGAGGAAAAATGGTGGTAGAGTGTATGATGAAGTTCACCTTTTTGGTCTTGGCCCATTTCCTCTTGGACCTGTTTGGGATCATTAGTGGCCTGACTGAGACACTCCAGTCAAATAAGACCACACTACCCACTGCAGTATCAGCCATCCAGAAGACACAAACAATTGAGGAAAATCTGGAACACAGGCCTGTCCCTGATGGCTACCTGCACAAGATATTGAGCAGTGTTGTCACTTCAATCGCAAACAGTTTCACTTTACAGAATGTGAGAATCACTGATTTGCCACAAGATCTTCAACCCACAAACCTGACAAGTCTTCTCACAAGTTGTGAGACGTCCTACATTGAAAGAGATCAGATCTGGGATGAGTGCTTTTTTCGGATAAACCTAGCGGCATGGAGGGAGTCTCCAAGGCAGCTACCGGTCAAAGAATATTAAACCATGTCTCCTGGTCAGACAGTGACAGCAGCCTGGTTAGTTTTGGAGAGGAGGACATTAAGAACTTGTTGTGTTGGTTGAGGCAACCCTGAAGTGGAAGTTAATGTGACACTGATAAAGTCCCTGCACAGTGCAGTAGCATTAAAACTCATGTCATGAGGGAATTCCAGGATAAGACTTATTCTGGTCTGCGGGCAACATTACTTTACAAAGGAGCCCTACAAATCAGGCTTTCACAATATGCTATTTTCCCAAGTTTACATTTTGGTCTTTGACTGCCCTAGAGTACTCCTAATCGTGCAAAGTAAAAAAAAGGGTACTTATTTCGCTCATACTGCCATCCTCAAAAAACCCCATTTGTAGTCCATAGTAGTCTCTGCCTGAAACGCCTCATTGGGGTGGCTCTTCCGCTATGGCCCCCACTCCCCGTGTGCCCACTTTCTTCTGACTGGCCAGCTCTGTGCTGGGTGGATCTAGGCGGGCCGAGGCAGCAGAACGCAGCTTTCCTGGTCCGGCTCCAGAGGAGTCGACGGGCATATTCCGCAATCTAATGCAGTACATGTGTATAGATCTAATGAAATAAGCTTGTTTTAATAAACGCAACAGCGAAAGTGGAGGATTCAGTGGAAAGTCAGGCAGCTCAAGCACAAATTTGCTATCAGCTACAGTTTGCTTGACTTGGCGCAACTTGACGTCAGGTTTTGCCCAGATCACCTGAAGATCTCGGGAGGGGCTGTTCAGAGATGAAATCACGTGCACAAAATCACATTCTTGGATTAAGGCAAAATCCCTGTATTTTATGTTTAGAAACTTTTCAGAGGCTGAGCATGGACAACCAACATTATAACATTACTAATATGTTTTAAAAGAAGGATCAGCATGTTTGGTCCCCTTTAAACCTTGTCTAAATTTTACTTTAACTGCCCATTGGCACAGCTCAGGGCAAAAGGGTACTTTCAGCACAAAACAGAATCATCTCTGATGTTCTTTGGCAACCAAACCACTGGAAGATCTGTTCAGGGTTTCTGCTGATGGTCCAGCCCTGGAACAGTTTTAGCAGGAGAAAGCTGCCCAAAAATGGACAAAATCCTCCATCAAACTGAGAAAACTTCAATATACAGAAAGGCCTGCATACCTCACTCCAGAGGATGGCTAGATTTTTAGACTTTAATGACACTGTGTTTTGATAGTGCTGACCGGTTTTCATGTCCTGTTTTTGTTAAATCAATGGTCACAATTTGACGGAATAATTACCTGTTTGAAAGAAACGAGTAATGTTGTGCTTACTAACATGTTGAACAAGATTCTCCATCGTTTTTTCTTTTTTTTTGGTTTGAGATTTAAATTAATATCAATGCAATTTCTTGGTTTTTTTGTTCTATCTTATTAATTTCCTTTTTTCAATTGTTTTTTTTTTTTGGCCAGTAACTTTTTCTGCTGGGCGAGTAAAGTTCTTGAGCTTGACGAGTAACTTTTACTGGTTGGCAAGTAAAATTTTAGAGCCACGGGCAAACAGTGAGTAAAAAAAAAGTTGGACTTTCAGGGCTGAGATAGTGAGAGGCTTTTGTCATTTTTGCCTGAAAATGAACAGCTCAGAATAATACAAGAACAGTCAAGCAATGTTTAAAAAAACCCCATCTCAGCTTCTCACGAGCAGACAAACATATGCGCTACACTCAAGATGTGGAGAGGTTTTTTTAGTTATCATGCCAACCTCATTTCACAGTACGCTATAAGTTTGCAAGCCCTTTCATGCAACACGGCACATGATAATAATAGCAGCAATAACAAGAAATCAAGTGTTGTTGGTATTCAAATCACCAAGGAAAACGATAAACTCAGCAATGCTTATGAAAACACTGAATGACTTTAATTTCATAATTGCGTGTGAAAACTCACAACTATGCATTTCTGTTTTCAGCCAGAGCTATTTTGAACAACTCCAAAAGAAATATGTTTCACGCTCCACGGTTTCAGTTCTTTCAAACGTGCTTCCCCCACTGAGAGACGTCTATTCACACAAGCTATGACCAGCAATCTTCCTACTGTACCTTAAAGCCTGATGACCCGTCTTCACCTCTGTATTTTGTGACAAACTCTTGCTGTTTTAGTGCTACTTGCAGAGTGCAGCTCTTACCTATCCTCCGGAGACACTGGGCTCATTCCAGGTTTTTCACCGCCCTCCGACCCTTCCTACCATTTCTTAGAACCTGTTCTAGCTTATGACTCAACCCGTTAGGGAGGCTGGAATAAAGTTAGAAATGGGAGTGGAGACTGAAGAATCTTGAATTAGCAAATTGAAGGAGATTGAAGAAGCGCGGGGTCAGCAAATTTTTACATCTTTGCCATTTCAAACATCATTTTTAAATACTGTCAATTTCGTATTAGTACAGGCATGGCAGATGGGGAGATGTACGTTAGCTGGTCAATCACTTGAAGTTGCTAATTTCAGAGAGTAATACTTCCACAATGGACGGTCTGGACATTCCTTGCTGAAGTTACCTTGGGGAAAGACCTAATTCACTTTTTCATATCATAATTAACGGGGTGGAATATCCTTACTGATGGTGAATCGCTCCATTTATTTCTCGGTCAGGCGCAAGGAAGGAAACAAAAAAGTGAAGAAATAAGTAACGGAAAAGTTCTTCCCAACAGTCTACTTGCCAAGTTCTCTAAGGGGCAATTATGAGTATTAATCACGCTCAATCGGAAGAAAGGGTCCTATGTGTCTTCACTAAACTCGTTTAAATGAGGCACTATTCATCAGATTGAAGCTCAATCAAATAAAATGTCCTCATGAGATATCTTTATCCAGCTAAAAATCTATGCCGATTGAATGCAGTAGTGTTCTCCTTTTGATAAGTGGTTCAGTGGCGATGCAAATGTTCTAATGGACTGTCTCTACAAATGCTAACAGTTGAACTATAACACCACCGACAAGGACATATTGGATGCAAGACAGTGCATGACAGTCTTGATTGTACCCGAAATTTGAGATATATAAGCACAAACAATCCCTCCTATTGCTTTCATGCAAATGTCATGCTTGGATTCATTGTTCCAAGAAATTTCAGTCCGCATGAATTAAAGAGCATATGTAAATGTAGCTACCTTCTAGTTTATGGGTTTTCTGTTGAGCAGAATGTGGAAGTTTTCGAGTTCATATGTGTCGTACAGGATTCCATTGAATACTCATATTCCATTGAGTATCAGTGGGCTCAAAAATTACTGGCACCCCTGACTGGCAATGCACAAACAATACTAAATTCTAAAAAACAAATTATAGAGACATTCAAAATAACAACATGTGAGAAATATTGTATGATATTGAACCAACCAAAATAATTTCCTTATTTAAATAAAAACAATTTTTCTCCAAATCAAGGTTTCACAATTAATGGCACCAGCAAAGATTATTGTACAACTAAATAACATCAACCAAAATTAAAACAGGTATTAAATACCACTTATTCAAGTCTTAGTTAAGTGTTAAGGGCCATTTTTGAGCCATTAAATCACTTCCTGTTTCACTAGGGTATAAAAATAAGATAACACGCATGCAATATCCCTTGGTCATCCAACATCACGAAGAAAACAAAATAACTGTCAGTTAAAAAGAGAAAGATGGCCATAGACCTGCATGGTTACAAGAAGACTCAAAAACAATTGAATATGCCCCGGAGCCCAGTCAGGGCAATTATTAAACAAGTCGACATGGTCTACAACATCCCCCACCAATCAAGTGCTTCTGATTTTCAAACGCCATCAAGGCCTTTATGGTCTGAAGCTACACACCAAATTTGGTTGTCCTATCTGTAATAGTTTCTGAGAAAAGTTGTCCCCTTTCTCTCGGACGGACAGACGGACGTGCACACGCACGGAGGGACGGATGGAGGTCAAACCTATATATATAATTAAAATTACAAGAATATTGAACTGTTAAAAACCTCAAGGGTAGAGGACGCATCTGCATTTTACCCCCCAGGATACTGAGGAAATACAGAATACAATACAATTTTGAATACAAAAAAATCCCCAAGAATCAATGTGAAGGAATTGTTGGCCTTGGTGGCATCTTGGGGTCACCAGGTTTTTAAAACCACCATTAGCCACTACCTCCACAACCACAGGCTCTTTGAAAGGGTTAGCTAAAGAAAGCCTTTTCTGACCAGAGGACAAAGATGGAAGTACTTGGAATTTGCCTGAAGTCATTTAATTCATGACTGGAACAACGTTCTCGAACAACGGTCAGATGAGGCCAAAATCTGACCTTTTTTGGTCAGATACAGCATCAGCATGATTTGCATCGAAACAATATGCGTACAAGGAGAAGCACCTCATACCCACCATGAAATATGATGGTAGGTCAATCATGTTTTTGGGCTGTTTTAATTCAAGAGGTCCAGGGGCTCTGCTTAAGATTAATGGCATATTGAGTTCCACCAAGTATAAGGATATTTTGGCTGACAATCTTGGTTACATACACAGAAAAGAACAAAGAGGTGAAAAAGAGCATCAAAACGGACAAAAAGAGATGGATGGAGAACATTGCGAGTAAAGCAGAAGAGGCTGCAAGAAGTCAACACATGAAGACACTTTACGGACTTACAAAAATGCTCTGTAATGAAAGACCTAGACAGAGTATGGCAGTAGTAGATAAGAATGGAAACCCTCTTAGTGGGAAAGATGAGGTACAGTCAAGATGGACAGAACACTTCAAGGAAATACTTAATAGGGAAGAACCACCAAATCCAGTCACCAATGACGACGAATTTGAATTAAGCGAAGCAATTGAAGAGATAGCAGTCAATGAACCAACAAAAAGCGAAGTCAAGGCAGCAATAAAAAGACTACAGAATGGAAAAACACCGGGAATAGACTCCATTACAGCTGAGTTATTGAAGGCAGACATAGAGGTTTCAACAGAGAAAATACACCAACTGATGGGAAAAGTATGGTTGTATGAAAGGATCCCAAAGAAATGGAGACGAGGGCTTATCATCAAACTGCCGAAGAAAGGAAACTTAAAGAATTGCAAGAATTGGAGAGGCATAACCCTACTATCTATTGTGGCAAAGATACTTGGAAAGTTTATTATTGATCGGATAAGAAATGGAATGGATTGTAGATTGAGAAAGGAACAGGCAGGTTATAGAAAGGGTAGAGGGACAACGGAGCAAGTCTTCATACTGAGAAATATCATTGAACAAGTTAATGAGTTACAAGCAACACTGTATTTGAATTTTATAGATTTTGAAAAGGCATTCGACTCAATACACCATGATAGCATGTGGGTAATCATGAGTAAATATGGAATTCCAGAGAAGATCGTGAGAATGGTTAAAATATTTTATGAAGACTTTGAGTGCGCTGTAGAAGACCAAGGAGAAGCATGCGAATGGTTCAGCATTAAAACTGGAGTCAAGCAAGGATGTAATATGTCTGGATTTTTATTTTTGATTGTGATAGATTGGGTAATGAGAAGAACAGTTGGCCATGGCGAGAACGGTATTAGGTGGAAATTCACATCAAAACTGGATGATCTAGACTTTGCAGATGACATAGTGTTTTTCTCCTCCACTAAACAACAGATGCAGGAAAAGACAACGAGATTAGCAGATGAAGCCAAACGGGTAGGACTTAAGATCAGCATGGAAAAGACGAAAATGATGAAGATCAATGCAAGAAGCCAGGAATCAATTACATTACACGGAAAAGATATTGAAGAAGTAGACGAATTCACTTATTTGGGAGCTACAGTTTGTAAAGAGGGAGGAGGAATGAAAGACCTGAAGAATAGGCTATCAAAAGCCAGATGTGCATTTGTCAGATTAAAAAAGACCTGGAGTTCCAGAACAATCACAAGAAGAACAAAGCTGAGACTCTTTAAGACGCTGGTAGTGCCAGTCTTGCTATATGGTTGTGAGACCTGGAAAATGAACAAATGTGACAATAAAATGATTGATGTGTTCCAGAACAAGTGCTTACGAAGAATATTAGGAGTTAAATGGCAGGACCATGTCAGTATTGAAGAACTGCAGGAAAGAGCGGAAATGAAACCTATGAGTAATGAAGTGAAGAGACGAAGATGGAAAATGATTGGTCACATTTTAAGACAAGATCCAAATAATGATAGTAACATAGCAATGACTTGGGCCCCGGAGGGAAAACGGAAGAGAGGGAGACCAAAAACCACCTGGCGACGTACGGTAGAGAAAGAGAGGACGGAAGCGGGATGGACATCATGGACGGAAGCGAGGGCAGTGGCAGCCAACCGAGCAAAGTGGAAAAGCTCTATAGACGCCGTATGCGCCACGGGGCGCGAAGCAGATAAGTAAAGTAAGTAAGTAATCTTGGTTGCCTCCAACCAAAAGGCTGGAACTTAGCCATTGTTCAACTTTCCAACACGACAATGACCCAAAGCATACCTCAAGATCCACACAGAAATGGTTCTTTGACAACAAAATAAAGGTTCTGCAATGGCCATCTCAGTCGCCAGACCTCAATCCAATTGAAAACTGAGTTGAAGAGGGCAGTTGATAAACGCAAACCCAAAATGTTAAACATCTTGAAAGGATCTCCTCATGTGAATAGCCCTAAATTCACCAAATAGTGAGCCTTTACCTTGTAAAAAATTACAGCAAAAGACTACATGCTGCTATTCTTGCCAGTGGTGGTTGCATTTAGTAGCAAATAAAGAGTGCCAATACTATGAATCCTTGATTTTGTTGAAATTTATTGTGTATTAAATGGTTGGTAAGACTTCGGTTGTATCCATCAAAACATTGATGAAGTATTGTACAAATGTTGGTATATTCAGTTTCTGTGTTATATTATTGTTTATATATATAATTTGTATTCTTTGTGCATTGCCAGTCAGGGGTTCCAGTAATTTTGGAGTCCACTTATTGGTTCCCATTGACAACTACTCAGTTTATAAGTAATTGTAAACTGTCTTACAAAAATTTGAATTGCAATATCTGGGGTGTTTGTATGCTGACATCAAATCTGAATTTGTATGTAAATTTGTTTTCACAAACTGTAACCCAGCGATAAATTTCATGACAAATAAAAAGCTAGTCTTTGTATGACCTCAAGTCTTTCAGAACCTCAAAAATATGCACTCACACTGGATAATCTCAAAAATGATACTTTCCTAAGTATGACTTAATTCTTAGCTGAATTTTGAAGTAGTAATCCTCATTAAGTTCCTAACTTGCATCAAAATTAATGGATGTGGCTTTGCTGGATTATACAGACCAAGTCTTAAATTCTTGAGCTGCTAATCCCACTCTAACAAACTCTCTTTATAGAATGTAATAGGGGAGAAGTCCAAAAGCTGTTCACAATAAAGTTTTACGTAAAAGTATTACGTTTTCTTCTCAGTAGCCAATGTATGGCACTTAAATCCTTTGGCTTGCATGATGACCTCAGGAAAGGGTTGTTCTTTCAGCAGGTTTGTGTTTTCTACCACCTTTCATGCTGCTTCAATAGTTTTGCATCAAACACAAAGAGCAGTGGTTTTGGCTTGAGAATGAGAGGTCACACCTCCAACATTCAAGACTGAGTAACTGTCTGACTTTAAACAATATCCCTGCCCAAGCAATGCAGCCTTTGGTTAAGTTTATGGATTAAGTGACCCTGTGACTCACCATTTATAGCAGCGAAGCAGCTCAGATACGCCAGTAGATTGAATGGATGTTCCGTAAACATCAGGTTACATCCCACCTTTTCCTACAATTTGATGTTTCAGTTTGATATAGTAATATCAGCACTGTCAGTTTCGGGGCCTCTTATTTTTTTCTAGCTGATTTGAAACCAGCTTCATGTTTATGGTAGTAAGATATAGTGGAAAAGTAGCATCATGGCAATGCAACATTGATGTGTGTTTCTCGATAAGAACAATGCAGGTTATTTGCTAGTAAACTTTTAAGGGCACGGGGTGAGAGGAGGTAGGAGTGGCAGACAATGACAGGCCCATCCATTGTTACTATGACAACCTGGAAACAAAGATATCTTTCATTCTAGAGAGGAAATGCGTTGGTTGTTCAATTTTCATGCACTGTTCATAAGTGCTGTTTATGCGAGAGCAGCATCAACCTGTTTCTCACGCTTAGCGCCCTGACTCTGGCTGCATTATGTGGCTTTAGTGCAATAAACACAGCAAACATGGAGAAACCACAGTGTACCCCAGGCAGCTCTGTGTGAGACACAGTTGGGCTCAGCTATTTTCCTCGAGTCTTTTTTCCTCTTACATTGTAATTGTGCCCTCCATAATCTACAAAAAGGTCAATTTTGTATAAAAGAGCTCAGTAGAAAATTGGAGGAACTAAATGATATTCTTTCTCTTGAATGACACACATCTTCGTTGTGTTCTGACCTGATTAATTCATGGTGTAGAGGATTCAATTGTCTGTCTGTGTAATTAGAAAATTGTAATATGGCCACAAACCTCTCATTTTCTCATGATGTAAGCACGTGTTCTATTTCAGAGAATCAAACAACGGCCAAGATGAGCTAAAACCCATATTGGGCTGTCCTGCATACAAAGGGTCCATGGCACTGGTCCGACCTCCCATTGGTCCGACCTCCCATTAGTTCCCTTGCGCGAGGAATAAACACACATGCCCCCCCCCCCCAGGTGTGTGTGTGATGTGCATTTCTCTCTCTCTCTCACGCTCTCTGTGGTCGATTTTGTCGGAGGAACAGTAGGTCGGACCAATGGGTCGTCGGACCAATGGGCAGCTACCCATACAAACACCAAGGAACTACTGAACATTTCAGATCAGTACGTTACTATGTAAAAATTACATTACTCAAGGGTGTTATAGGAAAGTATGAGAAGCCAGGTGCTACATTTAATAATGCTGTAATTTCCTCTGCCGAGCCGGTTATGTTTTCACTCGTTTGTTTCTGTTTTTTTGTCTGTCCGTCAGTCTGTTGGCCTGTTAACAAGATAACTCAAAAAGCTGCAAATGGTTTAGCCTGAAATTTGCTAGGATGCTCAGTAGTCATCAAAGGATTTTGAATTTTGGATGTAATCCAAAACATATTCTGGATTTAGGATCTGAAAGAATTTCAATATATCTGTCTAATGTTGGTCTGTGTGATATTTGTGACTGGATAACTCCGAAAGTTATGAATGGTTTGGCATGAAATTTGGTAGGATGATAGGTGGTTGTCCAAGGAAGAGATTATTTAATTTTGGAATCGCTCCAGAACATACTCTGTACCAAAAGAACAGAAATATGGCATGGCATATACGCTCTACTGAGTGCCCTCTAGTTTCTGAGTGAAATACAGCCCACTAATGAACAAAATGATCCCCTTTCTGTCATATTTGAAAAATTTTCCCAACATTTATGGTCCTACAGATAACAGGGTTACCGTGCCCTCCACAATGATTAGCACGATTTAGCAAAAATACACAAAATGACTCAAAATGACTTGGTGGGGGGGTGGGGGGCGGATTTCTTTATCGTTTATCCTCATGATTTTTAAAATGCAAAACAGGCACAAGAATTCAAATGTTAATAGAATTAACATACTTAATCCTCTTCTGCTCATCCCATGGATTTTCTATGGGGTTTATGTCAGTCCACTGTAATGACCGTGGCCAAACCTTTATTCTACAGTCAGTTAAGCATTTTTTTGTAAATTTTAAGGACTGCTTCTGTTATGATTCTGCTTCGTGTGCTTGTTTGTGCTTGTGCGTTATTTCCTGCATCTCTCTTGAATTGTGTTTCAGCTCCACTCCCGCGGTCTGACCATTGATTCCCTCTTGCCCTGACTCCTGTGGTGTCGTATGACAGCCTTGAGCATGCCTGAGTCTCGTTGTCCAATCACGTTTCCTCTTTCGGTTTCGGCTTGGGTATTTCATTCATTGCTTCCACCTGTGCTTAATTCTGGGTCTCGTAAAACTCTGAGTGAACGTGTTCTCTGAAAACTCTGAGTGAATGCTTTCTCTGATAGGGCCATTACTAACCGTACTAACCAGCACTTATTTAAGGGTGTGTAAATACTTTGTCACGTAGTTACTAACCTAATTAACTCATTAGCGAGTGCGAGCGTTTCTAGCTTCTCTAAATTCTTTCCCTGATTAACTGTATTTAAAGCTGTGCTTTTCTTTGCTGTTCTCGTGGTGCATTTTACTCGTCACGTTTAGATTGCCTCAATCTAAACTGTCCGGTTTGAATGATTGTCTCAGCGTCTTGACTCGAGTCATCATTGTTAACCCGGTCCTTGTGAATTTGTTTAATCCCCGGTGTTTCTGTTTCCAAATAAGATTGCCTTCCATATCCTGGCCTCCTCCCATGTGTACTTAAGCAGGGAAGATCGAAGAGAACTTCAGACCGGACTTTGTTTTGTTACTTTGGTTTCCTGAGTTTTCCCTTGTGTTGTTCCTCAGCCCCGTGTTGCTGCGCCCATGTCTTGTCTGCCCCGTGTCCGAGCCCCCTGCGCTCCCTTCAGTTAGTTTCAATTATTTTATTCGAGCCACTGGTGGAGTGTGTATTTTAGTTTCCCCCTGCCCTTGGCAGTGTACCTAAGTTCTCCTGGTTCAGTGTGTGGGCACAGCGTTTCTTTGCGGCCCGTGTGCCACTTCTTCCCCATGTCAGGGTTCCTAATAAAACCTCCTGGATCCTGCACCTGGTGTCCACCTGACCAATTCCTTAACAGCTTCAGATCACTGTCCTGCTGGAAAGTACCACAGTCCATTTTAAATTTCCTGTCAGAGGCTGTCAGTTTTTCGTTATACAAACTATATCTGCCGGTATTTGATAGAGACCGTGGTACCATCTATCCAAACAAGATGTCTAGAACCTTTGGAAGGAGAACAGCACCAAACCTCACAGTAGGAATGAGATGCTTTTCTATTTGGCAATCTCTCTGCGTACACCAAAATCACCTTTGATGCTTGTTGCCAAAAAATTTTGGTCTCATCTGACCATATAATGTTTGGTGCTTTAGTTTGTCATTGATTGACAGCAAAGCTTTTTTCCTGACAACTCTTCCAACAAGCAGTAGAAATGTTGATGGCATTTGATGGTAGATTTGGAGACTTTCTAACTCCAAAACCAGACCAACTTCCACAGCTCTTCCCTGATTCCTGGAGATTCTTTCTCTTGTCAAGCCATCCTCCTCACAGTGCATGGGCTCAGTTTACATACATGTCCTTTTACAGGCTGATTTTTAACATCATTTGTCAGTTTAAACTTCTCAGTTATTGCCCTATTAGTGGACATGGGTATTTTTAACTGCTCACATATTTTCTTATCCATTTCCTTGTTTTTACAGCTCAACAACTATTCATGGTACACTGTCACTGTGTTCTCGAGTCTTTCCCACTGCGATGAATGACTAACTTAGTCTGTAATATTGCATATTTATAGCACAGGGACAGAGGAAGTCATGCTGAACACTTAAGAGAATGTAGTGATAGGCTCAATAAATTGAGGCATACGGTATATGTATATTTTGGAGTTAAATGTTTACCAAAGTGCTTATTTGGCCACATAATTAAAACCATTTACACCTGCCATTTCAAAGATACAAAATGAAGAAATTACAACAACTCATTGCTAAATTTGACAAAAAAGGATATTTTGAAAAAATTTTCTGGAAAAATTCCCTGAGAAATAATTGCATTTAACCATGTATGGTGATATGCTTTTCACTTCCTGTGGATCCAGTGTGGAGTGCAGGTACTTGCATAACCTGTTAGGAAAAAAGTTGCTTGAAATCTAATTTAGTATTTTTACATGAATCAGCATTTCTGAGACTGAGTGATGATCATTCCCAGAAAGCATTGCTGTTGGAAGTTTTGGAGTTGTTTTTGCACGCCCTCGGTAACACATCCTGGAAATGAGGTTTGTGCAGAGTGTGTGGAAAACTAAGTGCATCTCAGGTTTCACAATTATCATCATGGGTGAATTATTCTCACACGATATGCCTTACATTCTACGAAATTGCCTCATTCCCCCGCCCCGAGGAAATGAAGAAGGTCATACAAAATGAGAGAGAAATGACAGTTTGTATGTTTGAATGATATAACTCACCTCACTGTCACGTAACTCATTTCCAAATTAATTATGACAGTATCATAAATGAAAACTAAAAAGGAACTTAAATCATCAATTTTATATTTTCTATCTTTTTTTTAAACCCCGGCGGTATACAGTATACACAAAGTGTGACAGGATAATGACTACTTTGGCCAATAAGTTTACATATTCTACAGTTTCCTTGCATAGTGGCTGGATATAAATCAGGCTTAAACCTTTTTATACTCTGCCTAATTACTTTGTTCGGAGTTCAACGAATCAAAAAATCAATATGAGTCACCCCCATCCACTGAAACTTTCATTATGGCCATGCCCCCGAAAAATTAGTTTTGCACCCCGTGTGAAAGCAGTTTAAGAATGGCTCACTCAGCTGGGTAAATGGCCGTGTGCAGCTTGTTGTGATGAACACGGGGCAGCAACAATGACGACCAATGCCAGACGATAAATTTACACCATTAGTGCTAGCTACAGCATTAACAACGTCACATAGATCACCACTTTTAGCTAAACTTTTCACTCGGTTATACATTCATCGACGAATTTCAACTCTGAGTTCTAACCAGAGAAAAAAATGTTATTACACGAACACAAACTCTGGTTTGATCAGACAAAATTACAAACTCACTAGCTTGCCAACCGAGAGTTAGCAAAGGTTGCTAATTCGCTCCAAAGAGGAAATATCAATCTCTCTACAGTTTGATTCATTCTGATCAGCATGATCTATGCAAGATGGCCTAACAAAAACAATACACAAGCTTTCTTCAATTTTGCTTGGGATGACAATATACAATTCACATCCAGCCGAGTTAGCGCCAGCTGTACTAACCTCAAGTAGAAACAAGGCGACCTGGGCGTCAGAATTAAAACCATTCAACTTCCGGAATTCTCTCCAACGTTGGTATGCTTTGCCTATGTTTATTTGCGACTTTGCATAGCTGCGATTGAATTCCTTTTTCCTCGACATGCACTTGTTTGAGCGTCTCTTTTTCGGTTTAGCTTCCACCATGCTTCACTTTGCCGCAAAGGTAGTGCCACTCCCACTCAGTCCCACCCATTTGTTTTGCATGAGCACGGAACTGGCGCAGAAGACCCACCCCTGCCCTCCGATTCTTTTGATGTTTTGATGTTTTTATTCTGTTGATGTTTGGGGACGCGGGTAGGTCCCCACGAGTGTGTGCATCTTTCTCAATGTCTACCTGGCTGTAGGTGGCCTACAGAGACCAGAGTTTTCACTGCCCACTCGTGTGAGGAGCTGCTTACAGTTTGTGAGAAAAAATCTCCTGTACGTGACAAATTATGCTTTGGCTCAGAATCACTGATGCAACCTTTAATGGAATATTTGCCTACTGCATAGGAGAACAAGGCAGAATCGATGCCATGCATGCAGCTGCTAAAAACAGTCAAGAAGGCGACGTACACAAACCTGCTTGCTATGGCTTTCGCGATCCTCCTTAGTCGGCGGAAAAACTTGCCTGAAATTAACGCTTGGTCAGTATCAAAACTCCTGGTCATACTCTTTCCAATAAAGTATAGTTACAACAATGGTATTTTTCTTCAAGAATCCAAAAAGTAGTTTTCTTTGTTGCTGTGTTGGGAAAACTTATGGGCACTCTGATCAAAAGGCAGATAAGTGACTGCAAACATAACTGCAGTTGTAGTTGATGGTGAATATCCAGTTGGACATGCAAGTTGATTCTTGAATGCTGCAGTGGCATATAAACCAGAGCAACTGTTTTTGGCTGCCAAAACCTGCAGAGAAAAAGGTTTCGTTGTCACACGTTGTAAGTTAAATTTAGCTGCTTAAAGGGAAAACAACCACTGCAAAATCTTAAGGCCCAGTCACACAGCGAAAACGCATGAATTACGCACAGATTTTCGTTTCTGCGCGGAGCGTACGTCGTATGCGTAATTCGTAGGTGGAACGAACGTGGACTGTCAGTGATTGTAAGTGGATGTGCGTCGAAGGCGGTTTGTGCGTGATTTTGAGTTTTGAACGGTTCAAAAATTTTCCAACGCACAACTGTGCGTTGGTGTGCGTAATTCATGAGTCGGCATGCGTAGTTTATGTGTCGAGTATGCGTAACTATGCGCGGGACACTCGTCGGCCGTCAGTGCTTATGCGTCAGAACTGGCTTGAATCCGCGCACGTCCACGTCCGTCCACTGATGCCCCACGTTCATATCACGCATGAAACGCGCACGTATCACGTTCATTCCACTGACATCCACTGACAATCAATTATAAAACTGACGAATAACTGACATATCACTGACGGAAAACGCATAACGACGCACATCCACTGACGAGTGACGCATTTCCGACGCACGACTGACTGACAGAAAACTGATGATTCACTGATGTTCCACTGACGAACCACTGACAACTCTTGTATGTATTTTGGCATATAAAAGCAGCCATTTCGGGCACTTTTGCCATTCCAGACCTACTGGACCTCCTAGCAGCAGCACCAGCAGCAGGTTTTTCAGCAGCAGCAGCTTCTGGTGGATCTACATGGACTTCTTCTTCAGCAGCTTTCTTCTTCTGCACCCTTGTCTTTGAGGGCAAGCGAGCTTTCCTGGGTGGCATCTCTTGAAGTGTTCTTGATTGGCGAAAGGTACTGAGGAACTCCCGTCGTTCACCGCTTTTTATATGTGCTGAACCGAAGCGATAGTGACGCCGAAGGTGCGTTTTTCGTGCGTGCTCCGCCGGTGATTCATGCGTCGGGCGTGCGTCGAATGTTCGTGGAATACTGCACCGTGTTTGCTATTATGCGTCGACGTGCGCGATATGTCAGTGATTGTAAGTGATACATGCGTGGTTCATGCGTGATTCGTCTACCGTAGAGATTTCTACCCCCGACACCCCGAAAAATTGGTCAATTTCTCAACGCACAAGCACGCACAAACCCAATCTGTGCGTGATTTGTGAGTGATTCGTGCGTGATCGGCTGTGTGACTGGGCCTTTAGCAGCTTCAGGTTGATTTCTCTGAGTAATTAGTTAGGCATACTTTTTTCTACTACCACTTGTTTATGTTGAGATGGGTTTTCTTTTGAAATGATATGCACTAGCTGCAAATGCAAACATATTGGATAGTGAAATATTTTTTGCCAATTTTTATTTGTACTCCAGCTAAGTGGACTTCAACGACAAGAACAAACCTGAAGTAAACATTAGCATACAGCTTATTAATGGTTCCCCCATTTAAAATGGATCTCTCATTTCAGGGGAGCAATTGGACAATTAACTAGTTCCCTGTTTCTGAGTTTGTTGTGTCTACGCTTGATTTCATGCGAAAGAAAGGTACTTTTTGAAAAGTGGATTTAAGGGTCGGATGCTGTATAACGCTGCTCTCAACACAATTAGCTATATGTAAATGTTAGTATACCATCATCCTTCTGAAAGCCCCACGTCATCTAAAATGTATCGAACGCATAGTTTTTACAGTTTCTCTGTTAATTAGTCTCATTGTGTTTGTGGCTGTGTTTGTTAGTTTTGGTTTCATTTTGTTGATTGATTGGCATCATTCAATTACTGTCTTCTACTTCCCCAATTCCCCGTATGCATGCGTACGCCTTTCTCGTTCCTGTTTCCAATTGATTCCAATGGTTGTCTCTGAACATTATAGTTCCTGTATGTCTCTGTGTCATTGCCAGATTGTTTACTCTGGCTTTTTTCTTGTGGTGCTCTCTCCAATCATTCTCATGCTGTAGTTCCTCCTAGTACAGGGGTGGGCAATCCCGGTCCTGGAGGGCCGGTGTGTATGCAGGTTTTTGTTTCTATCAATTACCTGGACTAATTGAGTTAATTGATTGCATGCACAAATATAGATTTCGCAATGATTCAATCAAAGGAAAATCTTGTATGGAAGGAGACAAGAACAGTCTTTGGTGGTCATTCATAAGAATTTAAAGAAATGCGCCTGAAACGTCATATTTCATAAATGGTTTGGCCAGAAGGCCAGAAGTTGGTGTGAAAACCAGGGACAGATACGGCCCTCGCTGCCCACATCTGTCCTAGTACCTATCGCTCATCTCAACCTAATTATCGTCTTTGTTGCCCTTGTCCTTAGTCTGTGCCTTGGTCTGCAGCAAGATTTTCTTCCTCTGTGTTTCAGCTTCAAACCTGAACTGGACCACAGACTTTACTCTGCCCCCGCCTCTGGATCCTGAACACTGCTGCCTGACATCTGCCAGCTTACTGACTTCACACAACTGATCCAGTAATGCTCTGGTTGCCAGCTCCAGACCCTAGACTGTTGTCTACTTTAATATTTTAATAAACCTCTGAATTCTTCTGTCTGTGGTTCTGCAACTGGCTCCTTCAGTTCTGCCACCCCTGACATAGAGTCATTGCATTGGGATCATTTTTGCTTTGTTCAATCCCAGCCACTCAGCTGGCACACTATAGCAGATGAGTGTGTCTGAGGCTGCACTCTACATGTGTCTCCTGATAACCTGTCACTCTTACCCACGGGTGCCATATGGTTCGCATGTGTTGGGTTCCCCTGAACTTGGGCCTGATTTGTGTGTACATGACAGTGGCACGTGCCCATATGTCATGGCAAACCCCAGTCCTTTCTTCATTTTCACGGAGGGTCAACCAAAACTGTTGTGTGGCCCTCAATGGCTGGAGGGCCCCACCATTGAGTCAGTGAAAGAGAATATAAGAGAGATTGGGAGTGAGAGAATGAGGGGAAAATGAGAGAGAGAGAGAGTGAGAGATGGAGGGCAAGCAATAGATATATATAGTCAGAGAGAGAGAGAGAGGGAGAGGGTAAGAATAGAGTCCTCCCCAAGTTTTCAGTACTTTTTTATACTTGTTTAAATTGTCAGCAGCTGTGATGATGTCACTGCGTGCAGCAAGCAGCATATTCCTGGCCTGGTGCTCGGCTGTATATAAATGTGTATACTCAGGTGTGCTCAGTGAAGTCAGGACATCTCCCGGCCAATCCCAGGTCTGAGGGGAGTCTATTCAGCAGGCCAGCCTTGTTCTGCAGAACGGCCACTTCCCATGAACCCAAGCCCCCAAAACAATGTGGGGAATAAATTATCCTGCCCTCACTCTCTTAGCAGGGCTGCTTTCTTTCCCTGCTTAAATTTTTGCATTTTAATTTCTTGCATTACAAATCCAGTTAGTGGGATGCGCTGCTGGTGGGGTTTGTTCCTGTCAGCCCGGCTCGCTTGGATTGGCTGTGTTCTCTTTTTTTCAGCATATCAGGGGGTCAGGTGAGGAGAGCTTCAACATGTCAGGCTTAAAGGGGCCAGGCTATTGTTGGCAGCTGTCATTGCCCTGTGATTACTCTGAATATAACTTCTCCCTGAATCCTCGTTAATGCACCGCAGAATTCCACCAGTGCTGTGTACGTTCCGGTTGTCTTTACTTAGTAATGCATATAATTCTGCCTCCCGTCACTGCCAAAGTCCTACCCAAAAAATCAGAAAATAAGGCTCACATTCTTTATCTAACACTGTTGTACTAGTGCAGTATATCGTCCTGAATTAAATGAACAATCACAGAGTATATTCCATCCTATTCTGGCTTGAGGGCACAAGATATGTTGGGTAAAAATGCGTGTATAGTCAACTAATTAAATTTCAATGAATCGCTCTCCTTTTCGAAGAGTTAGTGAAACTAAAATCGATTCTCTATCAAGACTGAAAACTAAATAAGTGAGGAACTTTGAAAATGAAGGAACAGATTCAAAAAACCTGCGTTGTAGACAGGAGGCATGTAGACTGTCACCAAGGTCAAAGGGGGAGCAGAGATGTGAAAACAAAAGCAAAACTGAATCCGCTCGGATGACATTCATAACAAGAACGTGAATGAATCAAATGTATTCTCTGGCCTGGGGGCTGAGTGAATAAAACCATTGTAAATGAAAATGCTTCCCACATTTGATGGTGATAGGGATTTTGAGTGTACAGTCTGTTTCACAAGGGTTTGGGCTGTGACAGGGGCACTTCCACACTCTTCACAACTGCAATGAATTTGTAATGAAGCAAGGCTGATGACCTTGAAATGTTGACTCTCTGCTTTCGTTTAAGGGCTGTCGTTGAAAATATCATGTGAACTGTGCAGGAATTGTAACACTTATTGAGTCCACAATTTTAGGGACACAAAGTAATGGAATCAACTAACATAATTGTAAATTAATTGCCATTTTTGGAACAGGCTTGCAAATCCTTTGCGGTCAATGACTGGCGGAAGTATGGAACCCTTAGACGGCACCAGTCTCTGTGTTTCCCCCTTGGAGATGCTCCACAGATTTACCTTTGGCAGGGGAAAAGAATGATTTGTTGGTATGATTTTAAAAACAGTCTGGGGCTGCTTTTTCAGTTTGCTTTTGCTCATTGTCCTTCTGCACTGTGAAACACGCTCAAATGAGTTTTGTGCTGATAAAATAGCCTTGTTGACCACTAATTGCTGTAGATAATACACAGACTGGGAATAAGTACCCCACATCAAAAAAACGGGAACTATCCTTTTCAGTTATCCAAATTTTCCAAATAGTATTACACTCGTATTACTGTAGGTAATATTATGGTGTATAATTATGGTAATCAAGTTTTTGTGTCGAACTCCATGTTTTTATTTTTTTTTTTTTCATTTTAAATTTGGACTCCGAGCACAAGCAAGTATCAATAAGGTTTGATAAAATTGGTTCTTAAACAAGCTGGAAAAAGTACAGGTTGCTGAAAGCCTGATCTGAGATTACAGTAGTTAACCCTGTGATGCCCCAGGGGACTTGGCCCCTGGCTAGTGTAATCAAACTGTGATTTACTTTGGATGAAGACATCATCAAAAAAGCAACTAAATGAAGACTAGCTTTCAGCACAAGTCCAACAGTCAACCTCTTAGCCGCAAACAATAAAAATAAGCACTAAACCTGATGTGATTCAGTCCTTCGTCTGTTATACATAATGAGAGGCTGGACTCAGTCAGGCCATTTTAAACTCAGAAACCTTATCAAAATAATAAGCTTTTGCTTCCTAGGGGTACAAAATGAACCACAATTCTATCTTTACTGACTGAATCTCCACATTTATGTATATGAAATGCTCAGATTTCATTTTGTTGAAAATTAGAATGGATATTTAAAACAAAAATGTGTTCCATATACAATGCCACCGTAATGCATTAATGATCATTTTAAGCAATGAAGGATACTGTTGTTTTAATTTTTAAAAAAATTTGATTCAGAATCTTCTATCAAGTTTTTTTTTTTTTTTTTTTTTGCTATTTTGTGTGTTTTATTGTGTTGTTTCATTGCCATAGAGCAAGGTTCTGAAATTGTGTGGTGCAATTCAAATAAAATTATCAAAGTTATTGTTTTTTTTAGCAGTTGGAAAATAGCCTTTTTGGGCTGAATGGCCAGTTCTCATTATTTCACTTATGTTATATTAGCTTGCTGCCTGATACAAGGGCCTGAGAGCTGCACTGATATTACTTTGGCCAGACTGGAGCCTAAACTACAAACAATTTTTATATCCCATTCAACTTCGGGGAAAAGGTACGTAAGTAAAGTCATTTGTATGGTTGCCATAGCTCTTTTCTGATTTAGTGATGAAGTAACCACTGAGAGGCTGTGGTTAATAAGCAGATTGAGATGGCCAGTCTCACTGCCTGTGTCCACAGGCAGAATTTTTTGAGCTGGAAGCACCCATGACCTCATTTTTCAGAGCGCTTCACTCAAGAGCTTATTGTTGCTAGGTTACAAAAACCATCTTCTGAGAACATTGGCAATGATGGATTGCAGAAGTGAATTCTCCATAGTATAACATTACATTAGAAAGGTTTGAAAAAATGATGAAAACAAATTGCAAATAGTCTCAGCAACTGAATGTTCATTTTCCGAATGCATAGCTGGAACCATGAACTGTCAATAAACAATTCTAATTATGTAGCTAATTTGGTCACAAGGTTCTCAACTATGCTTTGGGGAACGTACCTCAGTAAAAAGTAACTGGGTACCTCAGTAATGACAAAGTAACTGTGGCAAGCTAGCGAACTGATAAGAAACATGATTGTGGTGACTCCAGCACTGCTGTTGATTTTGTATGGCCCGCCCTCTTCTTGACTTTGATTGGGCGGTGAGAAAGAAGTAACATTCAGTATGTTTAAATGCACAGTTAAGTTGGGCTGTGGTAATAGCTTGATTAGGCCAATTAATCGGACTACTGTCAAAGTCCTAGTATACCTGCTCGGGGTAAAAGCGATTTATTGACCGAAGCATGTCCATCTGTGCTGCTATAGGTGGCATTATGCCCCCTTTGAGCTTGTTCGTGTTGGAATATTTTCTGGTTGACCGATTATGTCACAGACCAAAAAAATTAGCAAACAGGTAGCCTGTCAAGTGGTGAGAACATGGACAACTTTACGGCTCTGTACATTTCAAATGGGCTGTACGCCATGCTTTTCATACAATTGAGATACACGCTATCCCTGTTGGTTATGGCGTTAGCCCAAGCTAGGTGGCAATATGTTTGTTTGCTGTGTTATTGTGCAGTTATTGCTGGAATAATGCAGATTAAGGTCAATAAAGCTGTATCTCTATCATTACCTACTATTTAATAACAAGAGCACCAGGAGCTGGTACATTATACGCCACCGACATTTTGATATAAATTTGACCTTTGACCTCGATGTGTGACCTTGACCTTCGAGCGACGGAGCCGACAGTCATTCGGTGTCTAGACCCTGACCCAGGTAATGTTCCTGTGGAGTTTTGTCCCGATTGGCCTGAAGCTTTGCACACAAATTTGCGGACAAGGCAAATGTTAACAGACGAATGGACGGACGGACGAACGGAGCGGATGACGCCAATATACGACCGCCTCTGGCGGTGTATAATAAAAATAATAAAAATTTAACTGCTTTTCAAATTTTGGATTGACTGCAGGTGAAACACAAACCAGCGTACAAAGGGCTTTCTCCCTCACCAAGCTTGAGAACCCCTGACTCAGACAAAAAAGTTAGGGTCGCTTTGGCACACACTCGTGAACAGAACGCCTGCAGTCGTGCATTCCAATCAAATCAAATGTGCGGGCCATCACTCAACTTTAAAATCTGACTGGATGTACAACCACCCCCCTGATGATTTCATAACTTCACCCCAGTCTACCCGGAACATCGCCTGGCCTTTCTCACAACTTTCTCACACTTAATTTTGCACACACTGGGCTTGGTGAAACCTGAGATGTGGGTGTCTTTCATCCAGACATATCTACTGCCAGAACTGCTCCTGTAATAACCATAGCTCATTTAGCTTGACGATTTCTGCCTGCCTCTTTCCCCAGGGAAACAGATGCGCAGCTCCAACAAACTACATACAGTTGACATCCATCGTTGACAGCATTCGCCCCCCCATACCCTATTTTGTTTGAGATAAAGAAAGCACCACATGACCTGGAGGAACCAGAAGTGACGTTGCTTTCAAAAACTGGCACATCCAGACTAAATACATTTTTATGCATGGGTGGGAAAATCTGTTCATAAAGTACAATAGGCACTGCTAATTTGCTGGGAAACAAACAAAGAAGCAACCAAGCACCAAACGAGTGGCCACTGAAGACTAGAATCACCTTCAAACTAGTGGCTCATTGCCAATCCTCCAATTGGCTGCTCCTCTGCTCAGTTTCTAACACTGGGACTAATGTGGGGAATACTTCCGTAGATCATATTAGTTGGAAGGTAGAAATAAACTAATGGATGGTCATACAGGTTGGAAGATATGTTGTCCAACAGGACAGTGATCTGATTTATGCATCCAATTCAACCCAAAAATCATTTGCCAACTACAGAATAAATGTTTTGCGCTGACCCTCATAGTCATCTGACCCAAATCCCATAGAATACATGTGGAACAAGCTCAAGAGGAGCGTCAACAAATATGGAACGAGGAATCTGAAGGATCTGGAAAGATTCTGCATGGGAAAATGGCCCCAAATTCTTCCTCAATGTACCTAGTAGGACATGACTCAGAGCTTGACAAAAGGAGGCTGCACAAAGTATTCAATCAAGGGAATCCTATAACTGAGGCACACTTTTTTGAGAGAGAGGAAGAGAGAGAGAGAGAAACTCATTTGTTTCATGATGATTATGTATTTCTTTCTTTTATTAATTGTACTTCAAGTTTTTATTTATTTTTTATATTTTGAATTAAGTACCAAGTGGGTAAACAATAAAGACATTTATTCATTTACACTTTTTTCATATTTTCAAAGAGTGTCAATATTTGTGGAAGTCTTCTATGACACATAATGCCAATGATATTTACCTGGCTCGCCAAACAATGCACAACTTCAAATACAGGTACTTGTTCGGAGGGAAGCTCAGCTGAAAAATGTCAGGGCTAGGAATATACACCGTGCTATGGATGGTGCAGAAATATAGACTGTGCTTTGGATGGTGTAGGAATATAGACTGTGCTTTGGATGGTGTAGGAACATCGACAGTACTTTGGGTGGTGTAGGAATATAGGCTGTGCTTTGGATGGTGTAGGAACATAGACTGAGCTTTGGATGGGGAAGGGAAATTAAAACCAGGCACAATTTCTGCCTGAGACTTTATTCTGTCTTCTAAGCAACAATGTGTGATTCAGCTTGTTCCAGCTGATAAACTAGAGAGTATTCGCTAGAGCGCATACCTCCGCCACACCCTATATCTTTTCTTTTGGTATAACAGAATATGATCTGGATCACTTCCTAAATTAAATATACTCTTCACTGGACTACAACCCATCATCCTGCAAAATTTTGTGCCAAACTGCTCCTTTTTGAGCTATCCAGTCATAAATATCACACAAACCCCCTTCTGACAGATATATTTTAATTCTTCCAAATCCGGAATTCAGAATATGTTCTGGATCACATCCAAAACTAAATCAACTCATCCTTGGACCACCACCTAACATCCTACCAAATTTCGTGACAAAACATTCGCAACTTTTTGAGTTATCCTGTGAACAGAAAGACAGACAAAGGGACAGAAGAACAATCAAACCAACAGGGGTGTAAACATAACCTCCTAAGTGGTGGTAAAAACAGTTTACGGAAAAACGGGAAAAACGAAAGGCTTCCCCCGATTGTTTTCTTGAAAATGATCTTGAAAATTGGAAAAGCTGATAAAGTTGCAGAACCCTTTTAGTTTTCTACCTTTTTGTGACTTTATCCTTCAATATTGCGGAATTCTTCAGTGCTTTATATTTCACCTTTTGAGAACACACATCTAGAAACATTTTCTGACGGCACCTCAAATATGAATCATGCTTTACAGTCAGATGGTCTGTAATCTTCAACCTGCCCATGTTTATCAAATTCAGAAAGAACAGCATTACCCACTTCATATGAAAAACTAATTGCCTGTTTCTTTCATTCTCCCTTCCATCATGCATGATTCAGTACAGAGATTAGTTTATTTAGAAAGCCAGGCTCCCCCTCTGTCTCCAGCGTTGTTGAGGGTACACAGTCCGTGCCAGCCTCGCACAGAGACCGGACTTCAAAGTGGCCTCCTGATGCTGTGCATCGATACAGCCCAGGGTAGGCTGTACTCCGAGGATTATCTGTCCTGCTCAGAAATTACAAAGAAAAGACTGTTGCAGAAGAAAGGCTTAAATTCAGGCCCATGATCGTTATTTGAAGTAGCTGGTTGCTTTTGAATAAAGGAGGACACATCAACCTTGCCAGGCTTAACATCTTGGTGGCCCAGTCACATGAACACGATTGAGAAAGATTTCCACTTTTTATAAAAGGTATTCTTCACCAAGTTGTTGTAGAAGACTCTTTAATGAAAACTTGAACAAAAGGTTCATGCTCTATACTGAATCCGTGCAAAGTGATTCAGTGCTTGTCAGAATGATTGCAGAATGATTCAGTGCCAATCTGAATTTGGACTGAGTGATTCAGTGTCAGGCTGAATCAAACAGTACTATAGTGCCAGCCCCAATAAGGACCGAGTAATTCAACAACAGTATTAATCCAGACATGCGGATTCGGTGCCAGTGTGAATCTGGCCAAAGTGATTCAGTGCCAGTCTACATTTGTCTGGTGAGATTGAGTGTGAGCCCTGAATCATGAAAAAGTGATCTAGTACCATTCCCAATGAGGAGAGAGTGCATCAGTGCCAGTCTGAGGCTAGAGACACACACAGGATCAAAAACAGAAAACAAAATCATTGCTTGTTCCATTCAAGTTAATAAAAAGTTGCGTGATTCAGTGAGCATCATCATCGCTGCCAGATGCAATAAGTATGCCTCAGTTTACTGCATGGATAATCCTATTCTGGTCGCTCTGAGTAAAAATGTGTAGAACTTTGATACCTGCGTTACTGCAACAAAGTCAGTGCAGCTGGGTACACCCTCGCTACCCACATGGAGGGAGCACTGATTCTGGCAAGATTTTGCTTTCCTGTACGATAAAATTACTTTCAGATTACAAATTGCAACTTAAAAGGGAAGCGGCATGGTGCATTTTGAGCCAAAAGTCTGGCATGGTCTCATTTTGTACCTGTGAGTGAGAACAATTTGCTTGCATCACAAATAAAAAGCTACAATGAAGCCAGCAAGCAAAAAATGCAAGCTTCCAGCCAGATGTGTTTCATTGTTTGAATGTATAATTAGCTCACTAACCAGTTCTAGTTCAAACTTTATTTTAAATCAATAATCTGAAATGGACTATGTCATCAGGATGATGGCGCGTAATAAGTGAAGATAATAATATCTTCGTGGAAAAAAACATGGTAAACTGCAGCCCCCCTTCCCTTTTACTGTTGCTTTAAGCCTTGCCAATGAATGTTGACTCCTACTTTTAAAATCCTGACAAACACCTGGTGGTATTTATGAGCATGGTATGTGGGCATGGTTTCAGTGTGAGTACATGGTTTTGGTAGTATTTGAGCTTGATATCACTGGTGTATGTGTGAAAGTTTGAATGATGTCCATATAGCTTATCCCAGATGCACATGATTGTACACAGGCTGATGAACACATGTACTGTATACACACCAGACCTCTTACAAAGGCACACACCGACATTCGCATGTACACAAACACACACACTCACACAAGCATAGCAGGTCCTCTCTCTGTCTATGTAGGAGCCAGGCAGGCTCACACTTGCAATCATCCATGTCCTGAAATGACTATCACGGCACTCGAATCTGGCTTTTACTGTGAAGTCTTTTGTGTACATCTCCTTCCTGCAGTCTGGTCGTCTGTGTCTGCTTTCTTTATTTGGTTTCTGTTATTAAATTATTGTCGCATGGCTTTTCCCCTTCACTTGAGCCTTCTCCTGCACCTGATCCTCATTAGTGATCGTCGTCTGTGTATTTAAGTTCCTGCTTTCTGCCTTCTCCTTCCCAGACTGTAACAAGCCTTTGTGTCCAGTACTCTTCAGCATTTTCTCCAGTGTATATTGTCCTTCCCAGCTCCTTTTCTGTCTTCTGTAATGGACAACCTATTCCCTGTGGGAAGTACGGGGGATTAGTTTGAGTGCCACGACATTCTCCGACTCAGGCTGGTAGATTGGGAGCACAAATATTATTACTAGTACTAGTGTTTTAATTAAGAATACACTCATCAAGTGATTTCCCTGGCTGTCGACTGATTGGGGTGAGGGAGTGTGACCATGTGATGTTTTTCACCTGCGTGAGTTTGATTGCTGACGTAGCGGGAGTGCGAGGGAGAGACCCTTTTGAAACGCCAGCGGGAGCAAGGAGCAGGTGGAAGAGTGACCCTCGAAAGAGTGTGCGTAACCTCCATTCGGTCCCTATAACTAGACGCTAGGGAAATTTGAAGAAAAACGGAACTGAAGTGAACTAAACTGAGGACTGGGAGCTGTTCGTCCGGCGTCAGACTTCACCTGCCGACTCTGGCCGTACGCCGACGGCCAGACGGGGAAGCGGTTCTCAACAAGCCACGGTCAGTGCTACCACCTGCGGAGCCCTTGGGGAGGTAAGGTCACGCCTCCCAAGAGCCTCAGTCAGGACAACAGCCAGTTTACTGACCAGCCAGCTGGTCCCAGCTATTACCCCTGCTGTGGGGAAAGTAGCGCTATTCATTTTCCCTAGACAACGAGGTTCAGTAAATTCCCTCACATGCGGGTTTGGTAATACTTCTGTCCTCTATTTGTATTTTTTCTCCTAATTGTTGTAGTGTCAATCATTAATCCTGCCCCTGGTGTCACCCACCCCTTCCAGATGGACCCAATGGAATTGACCCTGGAACGCACATTCTACTCTAATCAGCACATCTTCGGTACTCTGACCTCCATCCGTTTTTTCGACCGTGAGCTGCAGACTCCTTAATAAAGCTGTTCCTTCAGAGATTTGTCTTGCTGTGTGTGGCACTTACAGTATACAGCCAACACAACTCCTGTTCTATTCCTTGGAATTCAGACCCGTATAAAGCCAGGCATGAGCGACAGAGCTCGTCTCCTTTTTTGTGGAATGGTGAAGTGACTGTGTTGTGCGCGTAAAGTTGAATTTTAATGTGTAGTGACACTTCTTGGAGAGAAAAGTATTAAAAATATCAAAACCAAAAACTCTGGACCTAAAGATGCACTACGAAATAGTTGCTTTACTGTTGAGAATGTATAATTGTGGAAATCGCTGCCATGTAAGCCAGGGGATCAGCTCTCTGCTGTGGAAGAATGGTCACAATGCTTATTTCTTGCCAGTGCTACAAATCATGCCCTCTGGCCCCATATGGGTGAAGAGGCCTGTTCCTGGGACCAGGCTATGAAAACAAGAGTTGCCTCTCGTGCCAAAGTAAATTCTTCTCTGTCACTAATTATAAAGAGAGACAGGCTTTTGGGGAGATATGTAATTCTGTCAGTATCCAAAGCAAACAGAACCCACTGCTGACAGCGAGATGCCCACTGTGCCAGGTTCAGGCCTCATAAATATTCTACCCCTGGATTGCATTCTGTGGGGGGGGGAATCGCACTGGCTATGGGACAGAGACGGGCATGTGCTCTTCCCTGTAAAGGGCACAAGCTTCTTTGACTGTTGGATATTGCTTAACTCCTGCTACTTTGCTCTCTGTTCCATTAGGGACTCAACTCAACTCAATGGCTTCTTCCTCTGCAAGCCACCTTTGAAATTGTACCCGGAGAAAACCCACATGAACGCGGGGAGAACATGCGAACTCCTTACAGAAAGGCCCCAGGCCGGAATCAAACCCACAATGTTCTTGCTGTGAGGCAGCAGTGCTAACCGCTATGCCACTGTGCTGCCCAGGCATAATTGTTTTATGCCACATTAGCAATACTGATAATAATTTCTCGCACTTAACTCCCAATGCGGGAGCTGGACCTCTGAATCTCTCCGGTTTTGGACTGCTAAAGGCCAACAGGGATAAAGTGACAATAAATTGCTGTGAAAAAGTGTTTGCCCCATTCCTAATTGCCGCCCCCGGATGAAGTCGGGCAGCTGCTATGGACTCATGCTTGTCATCTCCGCTGCCGGGTCAGCGTCTGCGTCCATAGGCATTTTCTTGTGTATGCTGTACAGGCTGTAATTTTTGACCGATTACTTACATATTTGGTATGGACATGTGCTATACTGTACATCACTGTACATGACACCTATCGATTTTGGATGCGATGGCGACAGTATGGCTGAATAATGCGCGACAACGGGAAGCAGCAGGCTTTCGGGAGCCACACCCAATGCAGTCGCTGCCCACCGAACTGCTTCGTCTCTTCTTCTTTTGTTCATTTGCCATATTCAAATATTTCAGATCATCCAATTGATTTTGATATTAGACACAGACAATATGAGTAAACACAAAATGCAGCTTTTAAATGATCATTTCATTTCAAAGAATTATTCAAAACCTATAATACCCATGTGAAAAAATAATGGCCCCTTTAACTTAATAACTTATGCCACGTTTAAGGGCGACAACTACATTCAAAAATTTACTATGTTTGGCTTGAAGTCTTTTTACATCACTGTGGAGGAATTTTGGCCCTCTCCTCTTTGGAGAATTATTTAATTCAGCGACATTGGGGGGTTTTCAAGCCTGTTTAACTGTCAATTTGCAGTCAAACCACAGCATCTCAATTGGATTCAAGTCATTCTGTTTCTAATCAGTCATTCAGAAGTGAATTTGCTGTTTACCTCCAATTGCTGGTCTGCTGCAAAACCCAACAGTGGTTTAGCTTCAAGTCAGAAACTGATGAACAGATATTCTCCCTCTGGATTTTCTGGTTGAGAGCTGAATGCATGGTTCCATGAATTCTGACAAGTCACCCAGGTGTTGAAGCGGTAAAGCTGCTCCAGACTGTCACAGTACCACCAAAGTTTTTGACTCTTGGCATGATTTGTTAGAATTACGTTCTAATTATGGAATGCCGTGTTGGCTTTTCATCCAATGTCAAAGGAGTCATGTTTTTTAAAAGGTTTCAATGTTGTCTCATCAGTCCTTAAAATATCCCAAAAGTCAAGGGGGTCATCAAGATTTTTTTTTTTGTTGGCAAATGTGAGTTGAGACTTTGTGTTTATTACGGACATTGATGTTTTTCGACTTACAGCTCTCCCGTGGATGACATTTTTTCCGTCTCTTTCTTATTATGGAATCCTGAACACTGACCTTCTGTGAGGCAGGTGAGACCAACAGATTTTTGGATGTTAGATTGGGTTATGTGACCTCCTGGATAAGTGATCGATGTGCTTCTGGAGGAATTTAGGTGGGCCACCCCTAAGAAGTTTCACTACTGTTCGAAGTTTTCTGCATTTGTAGATTATGGCTCTGACTGTAGGTCACAAGAGTCCTAGAGCCTTTGTAATGGCTTTGCAACCTTTTCCAGACTTTTAGATATCAACAACTTTGTTTCTTCTCCATTCCTTAATATCTTTAGATTGTAGCATCATGTGCTGCTTTTCGCCTATATCACATGTTACATTTTATTTAAATGATGTTAAAATTCAACAAGGCTGGTATGTCTAGTGAAATTTAACCCATTTATCAATTAAATAGTTAAATTGCTTGACTAAAAAACTAAGGGTACAATTACTTCTTCACACAGGGCCGGTAGGGTTTGATAGTTTTTTTCCTGAAATAAATTAAATCATCTCTTAAAAACTGCATTTTCAATTTACTCTGCTTACCTTTGTCAAATATTTAAAAAATTTGTTTGATGGTCTGAAACATTTAAGTCTGAAAGATATGCTAAAATAGAAGAAATCTGGAAGGGGCAAATATTTTTCACAGGTCAAATGATTCCCAGTAAAGCTACCACAGTCAATATTTGACATTGCGTGACTGGAGATAGAGCCACCACTTTACCCTAAAGCACCACCCGGCAACCTTGTGCCCAGCTCTTCAAATGTATATCATTTCATAGTCGTCATGTTTTCATGTAGGAACAGGACAGCTCCAGGGCATCTTTGTCATATGCCTGCACGTTCCCAGGCTTAATAATTTACTAGTATTGGTGAAATTAAATAAATAAAAGCTCAGAACAAAATCAAAACATTGCTTATTTTACAGACATGCTGAAACCCGCGTTGTCTTTAAAAGCTCTGTCAGATTAGGATGATTCATGGCTAATTGTAAATGAGCCGCCAGCTATTGTGTTCTCTGCCAGCATGGAGATCACCTGCTGCCAGTCTTTCCAAGCACAGTGCTGTGAAAAAATATTTGCCCCCATCCAAATTTCTTCTATTTGTACATATTTCCAAGGCTTAACTGATTCAAATCATCAAAGTAATTTATAACAACAAAACACAGTATTTAAATTATGATTTTTATTTACTTATTTATTTTTAAGTGATCCAACCCTATCTCCCCTGTGGGAAAAATTGATTTCCCCCTTAGTTACTAAATCAACCAAATAAACAACTTTAACCAATAAATTTGGTTCAATTTCACAAGACACATTTGGACTACTGCCAGCCCTGTTGAACCTAAACATCACTTAATGACCTTGTCTGGCAATGTGAAGTAGCCTAAAAGCAGCTTATGATGCTGAGCCATTTCTTTGGGTGTAGGACTCCAACGAATCTTGGTCAAAGCCATTGTCTGAAAATCAAGAAAACTTATTACAATGGTCAGCGTTTCCAAGGGTGGCCAGCCTACCAAAATCACTCCAAAAGTATGTTGTACATCAATGACTCATTGAGGAGGTCCTAAAAGAACCTCGAAAAACATCTAAAGAACTGCAGGTCTCACTTGTCTCAGTAATGGTCAGTATCCACTCCTCCAAAATAAGAAAGAGACCGGGCAAAAATAACCTTCATGGGATAGCTGCAAGGCAAAAACCACAGCTGACCAAAATGAATACATCTCTCATCTCATCACACATCCGCTAAAAAAATCTTGATGACCCCTAAGAATTTAGGGATAACATTCTGCAGATTGATGAGTCAAAACTGGAACTTTTCAAAGACATGGGTCCTGTTACATCTGATGGAAACTCAACACAGCATTCTTCAAATTGAAAATAATAACAACAGTCAAACGTGGTAAAAGTGCGATGGTCTGGAGCTGCTTTGTTTCTTCAGGACCAGGGCAACGTGCCAAACTTGATGGAATGAATTCTACTTTCCAGCAGAACATCCTGTAGCAGAATGTCTGCCCATCAATTCTTGATTGAAAACTCAAGCAGAGTTGGGTTATACAGCAGGACAATAATCCAAAACACACGAGTGAGTCCAACTCTGAAAGGCACAGAAGAAATCAAAGTTTTGGACTGGCCCAGTCAAAGTCCTGCCTTGAATCAGATAGAGATGTGGTGACAGGGACGTTAAACAGGCAGATCAAGCTTGAAAACTGACCGTTGTGGATGAACTAAAACAAATTTTTCTAAGCAGAGGGCCAAAATACCTCCACAGCTATATAATCAACTTATTGCCACTCATTGCATAAGTTTGATAGCAGTTGTTCCTGCCAAGGAAGGCACAACCAGTCATTCAATTTAGGGGGGCGAGTATTTTTTCTAATGGGTGAAATTGTTTTGAATTACTCTTAAAGTAGGGATTCAAAGGAAAAACTGAAATATGGCAATTTTGACATCAATGGAAAGCTTAGAATGCAAAGAATTCAATGTAATGTCATTCCGTCACATTATTGATACAAGAAAATGGAAACACAGTGGAAACAACAGTACTTAATGGAGCGTGAATACTTCCGTGATGCTAGGAAAGAGGCGTGTTTTGGTGACATCACATACGGGTTTTGCAAGCTCTGCTCTGTTACATGTCAATAGAAATACTAAGCTAAGCTTTATATTTTTCAGGTTAAAATTGAGTCATACTTTACATGAGACGGAAAAATTATAATGGAGAAACATTTATCTGTCCTTTTTTTATTATTTAAACTCATATTTTTCTATAAAGGCCTAGCACATTGAAGATTAAGATGGACATATAAACGATCTGATGGAAATCATGTAAATACAGGGAAGGCAGGGTTTCCTCCAGGATTTTTTGAAACTGTGGCAGACGGCTTCAGCATTGGATCAAAACTCAGCATCAGATGTGGCCAGTTTTCATTAGTCAGCACGAAGGCGATGTAATAACTGAAGTCTATGCGCACGGAGGTTCATCAGTTTCATATAATATGAAAACCAATTATGACTCCGAACTCCGGAATTGGACTTAAATAATCATGAAGATAAAATCAGGTAGAGCAGAAAATGCTCACAGCAAACACAGAAGTTAACATAGTAGTTCATCGTTTTGCAAAGTGAACAAAATATTTTTTCTCTAATCATTGCACACATTGCATTAAGAAGAAAGCAGTGCATTTTAAAACCAATGGCTAATTTTTATTCATTGGAAAACGTGTTCATCAACCGAAATGATTGACAACAGGTCAAGAATGATTAGCGCTCATTTTAACTCAACAATGAGAATTGGCGAAACCTGATTGTCCTTAGGATTTTTATAGTTTATGTAAAGTCATTTCATATAGGCTTGCTGTGGTGCAATTTCTATCCCCATAAATTGCGTCTTTACATTGACTTTGAATGTAATCAGTTGTGCGAAAAATTTGTTTCGCATCCAGTGTGCAAGCTGCTATACCGAGCATAGAATATGCATACACACACTGTCTGATGCCAAGGCAGTTTGTGGATGGCTGAGAAAGATGTGAAGTCATTAGTTTGCATCACAGATTCAGCTGCATTGATTAAGCCAACCGCCTTTGATCTGACATCAGGACAATCGATAGAGATACTATAAATTAAATCCTGATTCAGATAGTTACATTAAAATAGTGGTTGCTGTAATTATTTATTGCATTGAAATGTGCCTGACATTCTGGAAACCTGCCTGTGAGGTTTCGGCGACGTGTGCGCACTGTGCATCGGTCATCCAAATTACCACTGCTCAGAAAGTAAACCAGGTTGGAGCTGCCGAGCTCTCTGCGCACTTTGGCGGAGCCTTTATCCACGAAATTGTCACTGTGTCATGATGAATATGTGACACCTCCTCCTACTAAGCTGCCACACCCACCACGTCCGTCTACCAAATTGCCAAAGTGGCTGCGCACCGCACAAAATTACCACTGCGAGGGCTGCACCGGATGAAATTAACACTGCGTGGGGTGCACTACACTGCGCCAGCCAGCGCTGCCCCTGCAAAAATTGTGCTATAGGAATTCCTATAAATGTGCTTTAGGAATCCAATAGAATTCTATAGAACTTTAGTACCTCAAGTACTATAGAAAAAAAGTCCTTTATAAAACGGGTAAATTATTTTAATTCATCAAATAAAATAAAATGGCTGAAATATACTGAGCAACAAAAAAAAGCAAGTTTGCTAGTAAATGTACTCTTATGGTTACTCAGTTAAAGTGACTGCTGAACAAAGAAGAGTTTGATGAAACGAGTGTAAATGTGCAAACGCTCATAATTTGATTTTCTATTATAATTTAGCGTAAACTTATTTCCCGGTTTGTTTTTAAGACTGCCAACTACAAGACAACTCGTAATGGCGTGTCAGAGCCGGTGCTA
This sequence comes from Gymnothorax reevesii, assembly GCA_029721435.1. Taxonomy (NCBI): domain Eukaryota; kingdom Metazoa; phylum Chordata; class Actinopteri; order Anguilliformes; family Muraenidae; genus Gymnothorax; species Gymnothorax reevesii. Next base: position 12,011,608 of record CM056587.1, on the reverse strand, counting down.
GACATGAAAATTTGAGGGAAAATATCCATCCCTTTATGGACAACAATTAGTCTTGGCTAAATCTTGATGATTTTCCTTTATTAACACATTTTCCAATTCAAGAATATTCAAGTGGCAATTGAAGACACCGCTCCTCTCCCTCATGCAATCTAACAGAGACAAAATATTGGGCAACATAAAGTATAGAAAAATAATAAAATTAAAAATAAGTCAATTTACTGGCAACGGTCTTTTTTTTTTTCCAGCGAGAGTGGCATTTCAGCTCTCTTTTGTGACTGACGGAAATTTTGGCGACAAGTATGTACACCTGTTTTAGCAGCACAGTCACGCAACTTGCTGTAAAAAATAGACAACTGTCCGATTGGAAAATGGAAACGGACGAAAACACGTACTAGTTACCAAAATTACCTTCATTCGCTGTAGAGTTCAGAAATGTCGTCACCGAGTGCCAGTGCATAGACCTAATTGTAATTCACTTGCCTTTCTTTTGTTGCTCAGTATATTTCCACTGTAGCCAGCTCATTTTTTCAAGGCCGGCCCATCGACGCCCACCGACAGCACTAAATAGTTAGAAATATCTTCATATGACTCCTGAGGCCACCGCCGCATGTCATCCACCCACTCGGTGGAGTTCATTAACCTCGGGTTTGCAAGTACAATCCCTCCATCCAACCTTTTTATATTTAATTTTGACTCTTGCCACGTTAGCCTCTGCATCTTAATTTGCCGGGTTTTTCAACGTAGCTAACTAGCCGTAGCTAGCCGACCGGAAGTTTGAAGACAATTGCGGAAGACAAGAAATTTTTTAAATGGGCGTGGCTGAATAAGGTGAATAGAACAGATTTTTTGGACATGCTGTAGTCATGGAAACCAGCTGACTGAGTGAAAGTAATTCTAGATTGATACAAATATGTTTTAACTTTTATGAACACAAACAGGTTCCAGTTGCACACCAGAGGAGGAACACAGTCCAGCCTCCAGTCCAGCTAACTAATTTGCAGGATTGGCTCACTTCTTGGGTAGAATGTTATGATCCAGACCAGGTATTAAGTGCGGAGACAGAGTGCAATCCAGTAGTGGGGTTTATTGAAAAAAATAAACGGTAACAATGGGATGGAGCCCAGGAGGTGAAAGCAAAGCTCAGTTCGGAAGATGTGGGCAAAGAGAAGCGACGTTGCTAATCTCCAGCCAGTGGCTTTCCAGGATTACAGCCAGATGAAGTGAACACTTCACCCGAGCCAAACTGTCCCAGAGCTGGAGGGTGGCTTAGGTAGAACACGGTTCCAGTTCTGATCGTAGGACTGGGTCCTTGTTCCTACAAAATAAACTGGACAGAGAAGCAGACTAGGACAGGATAAAAAAGAAAGCATCACCAAGCACAGAACCCTGAAGAAAGGCTTGGGAGCTTGTTCTTGTTAATTAAATAAGGAAGGTGGCTTTTTTGAATTACTATCATTCAAGATTATGTTTCATTTTCAGAGTTTAACTAGCTAGTACTGACTGGGTTTATCACTTCCGAGGATTTTGAAAGGTTCCTATACTTCCTTATAAAATATGACCCTACCCCCTTTCCACCTCAACTATATGGAGAGTGGGGGATACTGTGTTCTTATTCTGGGCATGAAATGTTTGGAATTGTTTTCTTCGTAATCCCTCATGGAGATGGATCAGTTAAAATGGCCGATAGGCTTTTTTTTTCCTCATGAAGACTATACTGTGTAGTCTTCATGTGAGAAAAAACCCATATCATGTTGTTTTCTTTGCTCGTAAGTTTTTTGTCTCAACTAGTCTGACTATTTTGATTTGATGTGTGATAGACAGTTGGCCTATTTTGCTTGAGTTTGTATCATGCAGGTCCCTGATCACTTATTACAGCATTACATCATGTATTATAAGAAACGGGAGAAGGGTCACAATGGGCGTGTGTGGATATGCATGTGCGTGCATGTGGAGGGAGAGATCAAAGCTATGGTTGGACCCAGAAAAAGGGAGGGGGGGAGGGGAGGAGGGATAAGAGGGGTGAATTGAGAAATAAATGAAGGGAGTGAATTAAGGAAAAAAGTGGAAAGGCATACTGCGTTCCACACAGTGTCTATTTATTTATTTGTTAATTTGCTCAGGTCTAAAGGGGAAGGGGCAGATCAGCTGTGACTGGAGGAACACCCCAAATGTTTTGCTGTGGTTTTCATTCAGACATATTTTCATATCAGGAGGTTCCTCCATCCCCAAGCAATTTGAGAGAAAGATTCTTCAGACAATTAGGCTTCATCGTGGCATATTGATAAATATAAAGCTGAGTTCTTTATGCACAAGAAGAACTGACATCTTGCTTATCACACCCAGGTTGAACCCACGTTCATTACAGGAAATATCTACCAAATATGGTCTTTCCGCTTTCTCATTCTCACGCTAGAACAGGACGGGCAAACCAAAACACCGCCAACTGCCCTTGAGAACTTCAACCAAAAGATAAGCATGCTGATCACGAAAAGGGAGCGGAAAATTACAGTCAAGAGAGGAAAAATATAGCCAAAGGTATAGGATACAAGTAGATACATTAATGATTCAATTGATCGTGTTTTCAGTAACAACTAATGATTTTACTGAACAAATATTGATCAAGCCTACAGATATCAAATACATCATCTGATTATGTTTTCAAATCAACTAAACAGAAGCCTGCTTAATAATCAAAGCTACAGAAGCCTGCTGCTTGTGTGTGTGAGCGGCTCATGCACGTGTGAATTAAATTTCTTGCATGTGTGTGTGTGTGTGACTGTGTGTGGACTGCTTGTATGAGTGTGTGTGTGCGCATGTGTACGTGTGCTGCGTGCGTATGTGTGTGAGCTTGTGTCTGTGTGCACTGCTCATGTGTATGCAAACTGCTTGTATGCGTGAGTGTGTGTGTGTGTGTGTGTGTGTGTGTGTGTGTGTGCACTGCTTGTATGTGTGTGTCTCTATGTGTATGTGTGTTTCTGTATGTGTTACTGCTGCATACATAATATGGATACTGATTATGATTATTCAATATGGTTATTGATCTACTGATGAATATGATGAGAAATATTGAAATAAAATCCTCAACAGATTATTTCTTACTTTCTTATTTGACTTTAGAATATACTTAAAATCATTTTACCCTGTATTATATATACATCATAGAGGTTGTTTACCTGATGCTTTCATCCAAAGCAACTTAAAGGAAAAGTAAACGCATGGTAAACCTTCATTGCCAGATAAAGTACACAATCTCTGCTCTCCAAAACGATAAGCCATTATTATTTTTTTAATTGATTACATCATGTAATCTGCTTTCAAACATGGCAGAAACCTAGGAATGTCAAAATCTACCATTGCCGCCATAGAAAATAATTGACCAATCAATCAATAGGAAGTATTCTGCCCAGGCCAGTGCGTGACGTCACTTGTGCTCGTCATGTCTCATCATATCTTTCGAGTGTATAGAGTCAAAGTATAAGTATTGAAAGATGAAGTAACCCCCTGCGCTTCACCCCCTCTATCAGCAGAGGTTGGTGCTCTCAGGACGAGCAGTACAAACAAATAAAGAGCAAAAGAACATTCAATTAATCATTCATTCATCTTCTATACCCACTTATTCCTCACTAGGGTCACGGGGCGAGCTGGAGCCTATCCCAGCTGACTATGGGCAAAGGCGGGGACCCACCCTGGACAGGTTGCGCAAAAGAACCTAGAGCGACTAAATAAATTGATGCATGTGATTCGAGTGCGCCAGTCTCGTCTTCTATGTGTGACGGTAGAGGTCACTGGAAGTGTCTCCTAATAAGTACGCGCCCTGGCTACCTTGCCATGTGGTCAGCGCGCATGACTCTTACCCGGAAGTCTGGAGGTTCAAGTCCCCGCCCGGGCCCTCCTTCGGCCTGCTACATATGCATTAGTATTGAAAGCTGAGTCGATGATTAAGAGCAGTGATGTGCCATCAGAGCTCAGTTAGGTGAGGCAGAATCCTCACCGTTAAACAAACGATAACTCCCTATTGCTTTGCTTGATTCGCAATCAGAGGACTGATTAACTAATTTACAAGAAACGTAAATTAATCTTTTTGTCACTATCACCTCGTAATCATTACAGGCTGCAGGCTGTAGCTTTATATCCTTGTGAAGTGGTACCAATTACTTTGACTGAGTTATACCAATCTCCCCTGAAGCGATGTGGAGTCAACTGCCTTGTTCGAAATCTATCAACTACTGATATCATTATAGCTGCACACACCCCAAACATCCAGCTTCTAGCCAAGGGCCTCTGTCATCTTTTAATAAAAGTTGTATAATGCAGAAAATGTAAAATGATTGTTGAAATGCATTGTTCTTTTCATTTTGCCCTGTTGCATCTGCCACTTTGTAAAGGGGTCAGAATGGGCTTTTATTTGCACATGGAGCTGGTAGAATTTTAGTTGGACACCAATGTTTTGCCAGCTACTCACATTGCCTTTGCTCCCACATTACGGGAAAGAGGTAAAAACTGCCTTTGTTGACTACCCCATGGATAAACTAACAATGATTCAGGATTGTTAGGGATGCCAACCCGTAGGGAGTTGAGGTGTCAAACTCTGTTTTTCAAGAGTTTTTTGTTAATCTTGTCATTATCGCAAATAACATGCTTGCGACTTTGTGAGGGCTTAAGGGTTTTTACTGAAAACAAATATTACAGTGGAAAGGTGGGACCAATCTGAGTATGTTTAATGTGTTCTTCTTGCTTTGATTACAGCCACCTGAGGTTGGTATGCAGAATGTCAGATTTTTTTTGTGAAATGTGATTCGATCGCATAGCCATCAGCCCATGTGTTGCAGACCTGACTAATGTCCAGCTGTTTCTGGATTTGCTGATGTATTTTCCCTGGATTGAGGTCAGATAATTGGGTTTGCCAATACTGATAACCATTCCCCACCCCCCACACATTATTTTCAATGTTGACAACAATTTTTTTTTTTTGCTCTGGAAATTTTTTCTACCAGGCAATGACCAAGCAAACTACCTGCTATTTGATTGCAAAATATCACCAAAGAAATACGTATAAGAATACAATATCCTAGATCTGCATTGTTCTTTATTTCTAAAGTCACTCAGCAAAGCTACTACCAACACAGACTCCTTCAAAATCAGAGTTCTATGGCCTGCATTTTTGTTTGCTTTTTCATATTTTAGGCTGAATGCAAGCAGGCTTTTTTAATTTATCAGCTCTCCATCGTCATATAAATCTGAATGCTTATTTTACCTTATTACTTTTCCTTCGAGCTACGCATTGTGTCACAATTACTCTTTTTAACTTGTGAATTTAATGTAGTGGAACCCCAGAGGACCCTGGTCAACTTAAAGTGACCCCAGTGCTGGCAAGATGAGGGTCATTCTGTAACCCTGCAAAGAACCCCAGATGTATTGAGGTTTGGCCCAACTTGGTTTGCTTATAAACATGCTTTGTGGGAGGATTAACTCCTTTGCGCAGATATAGACGCCGGCGTCCGTAGATTCTGAAATTTAATTCCTAAATAATTCTGTTATTGAATTTCCAAATGTCTTGCTTCACTGGAATAATTTCCCAGTCTCTGTGACACAAACACTGAGTTATAAAGCCTAAATAGGCTTATGCATGACAGGAAAAAAAAATTGCATTATTTGTATTCTGCGCAAAGGGGTGAAGGAACAAATTTAATAGGTTTTAAAGTTCAGTTCAAGTCATGTAATCCACTGTCTCCAAGACATACAAATGTGACTCTTGCAGAAAGAGCACACCCAAAAAAAACATGCCAACAAAAATTACGACCCTGATTTGGGAATGTCTGCTTATCACTACTCTCCTGTCAATGACTTCCATTTCTCCTCCCATTAGGCAACTTGTGTGTCTATTAGAAGCACGTCTCCTTTGAGTGGTTTAGGTCTCGTGTGTGTTCCCTTCCCCAGCTGTGTCTTGTTTCATTATCATTTATTATGGACCGTGTCACGTGTATTTAAACCCCCTGCTTCGAGTTCCTAGTCACTAGATTGTGATTTGCTATTCGTGCTTAAAACCAGTGAGTATTCCTAGTAGAAATTTTTTGTCTTCATTAAATTAAATGTAACCTTTGATAACAGTAATTTTTGGAAACCTTACTCTTAGTTCATTCAAACAAGCTCCAAAGCCAATTCAGGGTCCTGGATTGGGACCGGGTTCAAGTTAAACCAGTTCAAGTCACCTTCTTTATCCAGTTTAATGGGAACAAACTCCCAAGCTTAATTCAGGGTCCTGGATTGGAACTGTGTTCTCGCTATGCCTGTCCAAGTCTGCATCTCTGTCTGTACCTTTGTTTGGAACAAGCTCCCAATCCTTCTAGAGTAATCAGGATTGTAACCAATGTCTCATCAAGCCACTCCATCGTGCTTGCGGACAGTTCGGCTCTGGTGAAATGTGCACTCCATCTGGCAGTCATCCTGGAACGCCACTGGCTGGAGATAGGCTTTGTCCTGCTTTATCCACAGCATCTGAGCTGAACTCTGCCTTTTTCCTCTGGGTTTTGTTACCGTATTACTTTCAATAAACCTTACAGTTGGATCATACTCTGCCTCTGTACCTGATTCCTGGTCAGGATTGTAACAATGGTAAACATAATTTGACACTTTTAATGCAATAAAAATGACAGGCAATTAGCATAGCTTGAGAAGAGATATTCATCCTAAAGGATGAGACCAGTCTGAATTCTTGAAGTTGAAAGCTGTCTATCAATTTAGTAAAATTACCTACATCCACATCAAAGTAGAAGTTAAAAAACTAATGTGTAAAGTAATGCATCCAAACCATATCTTTTACTCAAAGATTACCCATTAACATGCATTAAAAAAAAAACAACTTCCTCCAAACCTATTGAAATGTATATCTGTGTGTACTTATGTATAATGTGTGTATATATGTATGAATGTATGGGGCGTGAAAAGTGCGCATGCATTAGTGTGTATGGTGTACTGGTGTATGTAGCATATATCTAAGGTCTCTCAAATTTTAAAGATTAAGATAAAAGATAAGATTTATGAAAACTTTCGCTAAAATCAACAGGAATGAATGAACAATTCACTAAAACTTGTTTGTGTGCATATCGTGTGTGTAGTGTGTGTTTGTACATTTTTAATAGAGTTAGAGTTTTTGTGCTATAGTCCATCTTTGGGTCCACAAGCAGTGTTGGGTGGGGTAGTTTCGATGGGAGATCTGTCAAAACAGAAACAACCTTTCTATGTGCACAGATCATCCATGGGCTTAACAGTTTTTTTACAGCTACAATCTGTATTTTTTTCTGAAAACCAGGACCGCGAGTTGCCATTATAAACAAACTCACATATAAACATAAAAACACCTTACTAGTACAATCTTGTCTTAACTAAGAGACTTGCTGAAAGAAAGAATAGCTTTTGAATGGATTTCAAGATTCACCTAGAATACATCCAACTCCCACAGGCATTTCCTGGCTGTTAAACAATATATGTAAATTCTTTAACCACAAACCCAGAACTGTTGTGACAGGTAAACAATGAGATAAAGTGCAGGCCGGTCTTTGTCAACAAAGAAAAGAAATGATGGAATAATAGCAGAATGGCTGGTGGTTGTGTGAATCATTTCCGTAGGACACAATGACACACAAAGGCCTTTATATTGCAGATGTTCATAAAAATTCTTGAAAATGTGAAAAATCCTTTAGAAAATATATATTGCAGCTTTAATGTAAGTGGGACGGTAAGTTGACAGTGTCACATTTAAGTTTATTTACATTTTCACGAATTGACTTTGGGGAATATTCTCTATTATCAAAGAAAGTTGACCGGCACTTTCACGTCCACCACTGCACCATTTCACCTCTTCAGACACATATGGCTCAGACTGGAACCGTCAAAGACTGACCTTGCAGTGATAGACTATGTAAAACAACAGCAGGTGACAGTTGCTTCATCATGACGTTATCACGACATAACCAAATGATATATGGTTCAACAGGCCAGTGGGTGTCACAAGCACTACTCAGGGATAGGAACAGTGTTGTGGGAAACCGCTCAGCCCACCCCCATCCATTCTGAGCGACATTTATTCATCTCACCGAGTTGAGTCACAACTGTGTCAGGCATTCAGGAATTTCAAATTGTTCCCAGTAATGGTCAAGGCAATGAGACACAAATCTCACTGTTATTAACTAATTTATTGTGCATTTATATAAGGTGTTGATAAACTTTCCTTACTGGGTATATTTCAAATATCGAATTTGTGCATCATAACGTGTGCCGTCAAGCCCCCTCCCATTAATCCAAACAAATGAAAGCATAACATGCTCAGTAAACTCAGAGACGTACACTACCGGTCAAAAGTTTTAGGACACCCCAATTTTTCCAATTTTTTTTTTTTTTAAATTATGCATTTCCAGTCCAACGAATAGCTTAATATAGTACTAAGGTAAGTGGTGAACTGTCAGAAGTTTTAAACAAAAGGTAAGGTTACCCAGGTTTTTTGTACGCCGTTGAGTAGGTGAAAGGATGGTTCCTCAGTGCGTGACATCAACTGTCAAACATGGAGGAGGAAGCATGATGGTCTGGGGCTGTTTTGCTGGATTCAGGGTCAGTGACTCATTGAGTGAAAGGCACCCTGAACCAAATCAACAACCACAGCATTCTGCAGCGCCATGCAGTACACTCTGGTATGTGTCTAGTTGGTCAGGGGATCAGCTTACAGCAAGATAATGACCCAAAACATAAGTCCAAACTCTGCCAGAACTACCTTAGGAAAAATGAACAAGATGGTACGCTTGAAAACATGGAGTAACCAGCACAGCCTCCAGACTTAAACCCCATCGAGATGGTTTGGGGTGAACTGGACAGAGGAGTGAAAGCAAAGCAACCTACAAGCGCCTCACATTTATGGGAACTTCTGTAACAGAGTTTGGAAGAACTTTCTGAAGAATATTTGATTTCCATTGTAGAAAGAACGTCGTGAGTGTGTTCAGCCGTTATATCTGCCAAAGGTGGCTACGTTGAGTCAAAAGTTTAAAATACATTTCGGTTTAGTCCAAAAAGGTTTATACTGTCCGTAGAACCGAATTAGATTTATCGTTCTTATTTTCAGACAGAAAAGGTTTTATCCTACCTTAACATGTTTCGACGGATGTCTTCCGTCTTCTTCAGAAAGGTCACTGATGTTGTGAGTGACGTGCTCAGCTGATGTCAACAAGGTGACTTAAAACAAGTTACGTTTTGCTTGACAAGTGTGAATGTACTTATCCCATTGCCAGGATAGTCAAAATTGTCATGGTTTTGGAGCCTTGAGAGATCCTTTTGTTACTCCCGTCCGGGACCGTTTTGCTCGCCATCGTATTCTTGGGCCAGCTGGCATTAATTGGGGGCGTTACCCGGACTCTATTTAAGCTCTTGTTCTACCTTGTTCGTGTTGCTAGAGTGTCATTGTCTCCTTGGCGCTTTAGCCGGTAAGGTCTTTCGAGAGCGAGAGAGAGAGTATTGTCAGGATCTTAGCTGTATAACAGGATAAGTGTTAGTGAGTAAGGGAATCTTTGGTTTACTTCTCTTTTCTTTGGTTTTTTCTCGCGCTCGCCTGTTTGTTATCACGGATGGCGTCAGGTCCGTTGGCAGCGCGAGTCTCGTGATTTCTATCTGTTTCAGTCTCCCAGCACGTTGCTGGGTTTTCCTTTTATTTCTGGCCACTGCTCTTGGCGTCTTACCACCAACGCCCATCACAAAAATAACCTCAAATCAAGGACAAATTTTTTGTCTCACTAAGAGAAATGGTGATAGAAATAAGTGTTTTAAGTCTTAAAATAACTAAATTCATCTAACCTAGTGTTTTTTTCCTTTTCATTTTTGCAGTGCAGTTCCTAAGTTATATTGTTTTCTTTTTACATGTGAGAACTCAAAATCAAACGTGAAAAGCAAAGCACATGACAAGTACAACTTTTTCTTTTCATATGTAAAAATGCAAGCTCTCCTATGAATACTGCCAATCACAAGAGAGAATGGTCAATTCAAATGTGAAATTTACCTTTTCAGATTTGAAAATGCATATTTCATGTGACATATTTGTAAGGACAGGAATTATATTTATTATTATATTTACCTCACCATGGAGGATATGGGTGAGGAATTGTTTATAGTACTGTGTTTCTTTGTTTGTTTAGCGACTTATCACCTACAAGTTTTCAGTGATTATTTCCCAACTGGTGCAAATGTCGGTCATCATCCTGTATACTAGCAATTTAATTTTGGAGAAAATAGACCAAAGTTTTATGAAGATATAGGGTAAAATTCATAAATACGTTTTCTTTTCACCATGATTCCTATTGTAATGGTTAGACTAAGTTCACACCAAGCAAAAGTTGTCAGTTCTACAGCCAATAAGACACAACATTGTATCATGCAGGACACTCCGTCTTTAGCGATATGGGGGTGAACGTAAGTAGGTCAGGTAAAAAATGCCAAAAGTCCATAAATCTGAAATTTCCACCCAATTATTTTGACATTTGATGTGTTTTGTTGGTGTTGTCAAGACAAAGGTTCTGAAACGCTCGTCGGGGTGATGTATGTTGTGCTTCGCCCTGTTTGTTCTCTCAATGAACTATTTGTTTGGACTTTCCCCTTTTCCTTATGTTCAAGTTTATTGTTTTATCAAATCAATATTGGTAGCAATCATAACTTTGTGAAAACAGATCATTAGTGGTCAAAGATTTTGTCTTGTGAAAGAATGGCAAGAAAACTATCCAATGATAAGATAATAAAGTCTCTTAAAAGCATAGCCTGAATAGCCTGAAGTATACATTGTATTTTACAATTCAGTATTATGAAATGGATAATGAATGAGCCATTGTTGCGTAGTTTTATAAAATGAATGGGCTGAACAATTGCATACACCGCATAGATTATATACAGTACATGCCCTGCTGTAGCCTCTAATTTCTTTAAAAGCGCTGTTGTTGTTCTTTGTCCAGGATATGTGCTCATTGTTTTACCAAATAAATGTTTACAGAAGAATCCAAATGGCAATGATATAGCATTTTATATATTGTTGTCTCGTATATTCAGCATGAGCATCATTTTGCTGTGTTAAGGGTTTGCAGTTTGTTCTAATTTTACCAAGTCTCATCCAGTTGCTGGGAACTGTAGTTCAGAAAATGGCACTGAGATGTCATGGAGTTCTCTTGCCCTGAATTGCCAGATGCTGCTGGCTTCATATATGTCTGTCTTCCTGGAAAGATATTTGTGGCATTAGGAGAAATTCTAAAAAGGATAAAATATCAGCGATTAGATTTAATTGAAGTACTCCTGCACGATAATCTTTTTCAGATAAGACCAGAAAATATGAATCCATATTGCGTCCTGTTTTGGGTGAAATATCTATGAAAACAAACACTTTCAAAACTTTCCTTGTCCAGTTGAGAACAGGTCTGCCACTTCAGCTGCTAGCTCAAAAAAAGAGTGTGCTTGCTGTAGAATTATGCTTCTGGACGGTCCAGTTACAGGAGCCGGAATGCCTGGGCCAATGGGGTCACAGAGGAATTCGCCCCCATGGATTGCTGTTTGAGTCCTCGCAGCAAATTACCTCGTCTAGGCTGGATCATGTTATGGAATATGGCATAGAAACTGGAGCACATAGACACAGAGGCACACAGAGGTCAGGAGTTGTAAGCCAGCCATAAGCCTCACCAGTCATGAGGATAAGGATGGATTCTCAGCCCAGGTCATGTGTGTAACAGAGTACTAGTACTAGTTGATGTGCTACTTACCTTATGGTATGTGCGTATAGAATTTAAACGCAAAACTTAGACAACAGATCTCATTTCCCTGATACGACCCGAATAATTGATGGAATGTTGGTCATTTCATGTAGCTAGTTGAAAACAAATATGCTGCAAAAAATGGTAAGATAAAAATACTAGGTAAGATGAATTTACTTATTTTAAGACTTAAAACACTTATTTCCATCACCATTTTTCTTAGTAAGACAAAAAAAAATTTCTTGTTTTGAGGTAATTGTTACTAGCTTGCCAGTGGGGTAAGTACATTTCACTAGTCAAGTCAAATAGTAACTTGTATTAAGAAAAAAAAAAAAAAAACTTAAAACAAGTTACTATTTGACTTGACAAGTGAAATTTACTTACCCCACTGGCAAGCTAGTAAAAATTACCTCAAAACAAGATTTTTTTTTTTGTCTTAGTAAGAAAAATGGTGATGGAAATAAGTGTTTTAAGTCTTAAAATAAGTAAATTCATCTTACCTAGTATTTTTATCTTATCATTTTTTGCAGTGTATAAAACTGTTTAGCTAGCTACTTTCAAACCCTGCAAACTAGAGTGAAACGTAAGCAGTCGGCATCCAGGTGTCCGTGATTTTCATTTTCTATCCCTCTTCCACTTCTGCCAGTTCAGCCTTTCAAATGCTGCGGTGCAGAGTCATCTTAAGATGTTTCCAGAGACACTGTCTTCTGGTTGCAGAATATTAATAAAACTCCAGCACTTCTAACCGATACAAAGTAGTCAGAAATTGATCAATAAATTTTTACAGCAATCTAGATAACTGGCTGCTTATACACAATTTAAGAACCTTTTGTGATGGTTTGCAAAAACTGTTTGAATATTGAATCAGGAACTTTGAATACAGTCACCTCTTAACTGCTGTTACCCTGTTTCACAAGCCTGCCTATGGGGAGTGGACCAGATTCTGGCCATTAATTTCCGTAGATGGTTTCTAAATCAAGTAGTTAGGCATCCAGAGAATACTTTGCTCGTGTTTTCAGCACATATCTCTCCCTCCCTCCCTTATTTCACGCTCCCAACAGAAGGACTCGGCCTTTAATTCACGAGTGCCCCTTAGGTGAAAGAGAAGAAGAAGCAAGTTAACTTCATCAGACCCAACAAGATCATTCGCTTGCTGCAAGTGAGCCATGCTGGCCTCATAGGAGCAGTGCAGTCACAGTGCAGTGCCCTGGAACTGACTCTAGGTCTGAGGCCAGAGGCTTTATTGCTCGGGGGCAATAGCAGGACTGTTCCAATTGTGCATGTGTTTTCAGGTAAACATCTGCAGTCTGTGTCTGGGAAGTCCATTTATTTAGATACTGTCACCCCACCCCTGTACCCACCAGCTCTGAAAACCTCAAATCACTTATCCAGAATGGCTTTACTTTGTATTTATGAAACCAAAACGTGGCCTCATATATTTATTGATTCATAATGGTACGTATTCCTACATAGATACTTAATCTTTCTTTGGCATTCTATACCTTGACATGGTACAGTGTTACCTGCATATGTCATCTTTGTCATAGCCGCGGTCAGTTTAAATAGGCTTCACTGTGCTTAGCTCGTGGCTGTGGAAATTGAAGCACTGATTACTAAAACCCCACAAGTGAAGTCAAGTCAAGTGTGACTTATGGGGTTTTAGTAATAGGTGCTTCAGTTGTTAGCAAGTTTCAAATCATTTAGCTGTGCAATTAGCTGGAAGTCACCGCAAAAACTAAAGGCAGTACCAAGGCCGACTATTACATTTATTTCAGCCACCAGCACCAGCTCCAAGCAGGAGCAGCAGTGTTCAGATTAATGCTCAGGCAACTTCGGGTGCTTTGGGTTCAGTGCCCAAATTAGATGCTGCAGCACTATACATGACCAGGGTTACTTTCAAAAATTTCCAAAAAGGTCAAATAAAACATGTTACATGATGGAGGTAAATGCCTATGCTTGAGACAGGGAGAAAAAAGCTAAAAATATTCAAAATATGTTTCCACGCCGCTGAATCACAGGACACACATCACAGTTCTGAATATTATTTCTCGCATGAACAGAGCAGTCTCAGAGCTGCAGTGATATTTTTCCTCTCAACTGTCAAGTTACAGCACATGAAACAAAGTCAGTAGGGTTGGCGAAAGCCAAATTAATGCAACAGTCCATAATTGCTATCCATTATGTCTGACATACAGTAAATTAAAGAAAATAGAAGGGGACAATTACCCACAAATGTTTTACTGTAGTCTAAGAAATTAATGAGCTTTGAGGTGGTTACTTTGTACCAAGCAGAACATTCATAACCAGAACCATCAACCATTTTGTACACATAAGGGAATGGCTTGGCAACACAATAGAGTCTGCACTCGATCAACATTTGTCCCTAACTTCCATGGCCAAAAAGCAAGCATCACTTATTTCATTCACAATCGGGGTTAGATAAGTTCAGCCATATTTTAAATGAGTCAACAACTTTGCGTGTGGAGAACATTGCTTAACAAACACATGCATTTTTTGTAATCACAGTTAATGAATCATATGGATTAATTCCAATTTCAAGCCTCACTTGGATACGTCCAAACCTAGTGTCACCTGTGTTACAAATAGAATGTTAAACAAAGTATTCATACAATGGACAAGTCTTTGTTTACTTAGAGTTGAGTGCACGACCTTAAGCCCAATACCAAGAAAAATATGAACATACACAATGAGCTTCCTTTCAAAGGTCATTCATTTTGATTACCAGAAAAGAATTTAACCATATGTATGCTCAGTTGCCAAAAGTATGCAGACACTTGCTCGACTAACATCTGATTGCAATGTCACAATGTCATGGGCGTTAATATGGATTTAGTCCTCCCTGTGTGGTTATAACCCCCCAAATTTCCCGGGACGTCAGTACATCGCTGTGGAGACTGTCGTCCAGTGCAGCCAGAAAAGCCATCCCGGCTCAAAGGTGACTTTCCAGTTAATCACAGTGACTGGTTGCTTGGTTTATGGTCAGGGCATTGGCCACTGATACTATTTTCTCTTTCTGTCTATTGGCGTTATTTATCTTAAACTATTCCTAAATGGAGGATTTGCAGGTTTATCAAAATGAAGAGAAATAAACAACAAGGAGCTTGAACGAGTTTTACAAAAAATTTTAAATGGTCTGGTAAGACCTGTGTAGATTGTACCAGCTTTTGAATCTCTGTAATAATAGGGCAAGGTTAGTAAAGTCTCACTTGCTTTACTTGTCAAGATACACAAAAATAAAATGAAACAGAAATATTTACTTACCTTTTTGAAAACATCTGTCAATTTGGCAAAAATATATTTACTTACAAATTATGAAAAATATACAAGTCATTGTCTTCTTTTGGATAGGCAGGAACAAAGAATTACACTGAATGTCAGAATGAATGATCACTCTCAGAAAGCAATCTCATAGGAATTGTAATTGTGACATAAATAACTGCTTTCTATCATTCCTGAAGTGAGTGATATTTTCACAGAAGAGCCGTAGATATGCACAGTATTTGTGGAAACGCAAGGTTTCAAATACAAGTCTACACTGCAGTAGCAAAACTGTTATTTGGCTCTGCTCACATACATCCATTCACCCATTAAATGGCAGATCAATATGAATTTTTCAACATTAATTTGGGGACAAAAAAAAACGCGGAAGTTCCCTCAACACCACTGCCTCAATTCTCTGCTTACACACCAAGTTCAATATTCAACATGCCCTTGCTTTCAGACATGTTGCATCTGACCATCACCCTCTGTTGATCCAGATATCGTGGTGCACTCAAAGATTTTGTGGAAACTGATTATTGCAAAACATTTTGTAAACCAACTTTTATGATTATGTGTTGTTCAGAGCACTTCACCCAGGTGAAAAAGTATTACACTGAATTATATTAAAAGTATATTTGTTGCATACAGAAGTTATTACAAATATACTTTTACTTTTTGTGCCTAATTTGCAATATATTTAATATATACTTTTAGAAAGTGTACTGAAGTAGTACACAAGTAGTATTCAATGACTACTTGAGCACACTTAATTACAGATAAAGGGGGCGAAAAAAACATACACCATACATAATACAGTCTGTAAAAGTATAATTCAAGTATAGTATTTTTTCACCTGGGAAATCATGTTTAAAAAAAATTAATATACCACGTACTATCCTCACAAGGCTATTAAATTGACTGATGGAAGTTTGTGGGGTAAATGTTTTCCAGAAAGCACTTGAGACCCACATTAGGTGGGTTTACTGTGTATAAGCCCTCATCTGAATAAAATGAGTTTATAGCAATTAAAACAAAACCTTCCAACTTTTCCTTTATGGTTGGCATGGTGGCGCGCTGGGTAGCACGCAAGAAGATCATGGGTTTGAATCTGAATCATTTAAATTTGCATGTTCTCCCTTTGTTCAGGCAGATCTCCTCTAGGTACTCTGGTTTCCTTCCACAGTCCAACAATATGCATGTCAGCCTACTTGGACACTCAAAATTGCCCATAGGTTTGAGCATGAGCATGAATGGTGCGTGTGCCCTGTGATGGATTGGTAAGCCATCCCGGGTGGATCCCCGCATTTCACCTCTAGTGAGCTGGGATAGGCTCCAGCTCCTCCGCAACCCTATTAAGGAAGAAGCGATATAGATAATGGCTGGGTATTAAATGATTGGTATTGTTAAGTACACAGTGGCAAATTCGCTATATTTTTTGTCTCCTGCTAGCCTGGGAACCAGCCGAATCTGCAAGCTCATGTTTTATTTGCTCACGCAGTTGCGTCTGGCCAATCTCCCAGTCAAACTGACATCTAATTAACTCCCTAAAGCCCAACATCACCCCAGCGGTAACGTTGGTATTATGGGATTATGGAAGTATGGGAATGGCATGCTGTGAGCCTCTGACCCTAAAACACATAATTGTTTTCAAGCTGTTCCTGTTTAAGATCACTTGATTAATAATCACACAATTTATTGACTGAATAAGACAAATATATAAGCTGTAATTATTAAGAAATTATAAAGACAGATCACAGATGTGTTACGTTGATTACGTACTTAATAAGGGATGAAAAAATAATAATCCAATAATTTCTTTGAAATCCATCTCGTGTTTTACTTATTTTTTTCAGCAATGCAACCTACTTTATTTTAAGATGCACTTAATCAAAATTATTTTCAGTGCTCAAAAGAATAGGCTATATTTTGCAAGCAGTTGAACACTCTTTGCCTCAATACTATAATAATTAATTCACGAAATTACCAACGCTTCTTCTGGTAACTGAAAAATGTAGAAAATTTGTTATTCTTGCTTAGCAAAAGTTCCATGCATGGCATGCATTTAAAATGATTTAAAATGCATGCCATGTGTCGAATCTTCAAGGTCGCAAAATCATTGATGTCTTTATTGTTCAGTTTCTGGGAAAATTGTAAGAAGGCTACAATATGTGATGGCTAGAATAGTAATTATCTAATTAATTCATTAAAAACAAAATCTAAACCTTATCTAACTACCATCCTCAGCAGCATTTACGATATAACATTCTACTTTGAGATGGAATTCCAAGAAATTTCAGGTATTGCCGTCCATGCAATCTCATATTATAGCCTTCCTCTCTGACCCAAAGCTATATTCATTAATCCTAATCATTGATAGCAATGCAGCTAATTGGTAGCCAATTCACTCATTACATTAATTCAATTAATTGTCTGAGTCTTTATCGGAAACAGGTTGAGAGATAACCTGCATTATGGTAATGTCACTAGTTGTAGAAAGTTTTTTTTTTTTTTTTGCATAAGCAAGCTTCACACGCGAACCTGAGTTAGCAAAATCATGTTTTTCATACATTTCTTTAGACGTAACAAGCCGATCGGACACTGACACAGAAAAATATAAATACCGTTTTGTGAGCTACAGGAATCCAGTAGCTTCGGAAGATATTCACGTTCTTTGTCATCATTAATGTGGATAGGAAAATGCTTGATTATTTGTGGAATGAACAATAATGTAAGCTGATGTAAATAATGTAATTTCTACTGATTGATCCTTGCACCTGAGCAAATTTATGCTTAGTTGCTAATTACAGAGCATAAATGAGAACGAGTTTAGAGAAGTAATGCGCTGTAAGGTGAGGTGAGAGCTGGGCAACTCCCGAGCAGAAGAGGTTTGACTCTGATCGGACCAATCTAGGCGGGCTGAATCCGACAATATTGATGTATTTCCGTAAGTAATAAAGATAACTGGCGCTGATGTTGAATGGTCGGATGAATCTGCAATAGGAATAGTTTTAGTCAAACTAAATGAGATATTTTCTCTAAAAGAAGCATATACCACTGCAGTAAAAGCCTCAGTTGACAAGAAGGATGCATTTTCTGTACTTCTGCCCGAATGCAAAAAAGTGGTTGGTAGCAATTTACGCTGCTCCTTATATTAACTTTATAATAGCAACTTAGCTTCCCTAAACTATGATTTCATCGGAGTTAACAAGCTTACATTTCTTTTGTGCTGAGCTTTGCACATTTCGTTGCTCTGAACAGTTGTAGGTCAAATGAGTTGCGTTCACACTTAGTCATTTTGGTCTGAGCTCATTGATTGTGTCCCAAGGAAATCGAGAATAAACCAAGAGGTTCCAGAACATTTCAAATTTGCAAATCGGTCTGGCAATGCCAGGCTAGTCACCTGCTACACCTCATGTCAAATCATCATTTATATGTGTTAACACTGAAGGAAGAATCCTTGATCTGAACCTGGTATGAAACATTTTGCCATGAAAATTACTGCCGCATGCAGAATCACATTCTCAAAACATTAGATTCCCAAACTGGCTGATTCTCCAAAGAATTCTCAAAGAACAAATTTGTTTCTTTATATTGTTTTTGGATAAAAAATACCTGTCCTGTCCCAGCCATTTTATGACTTATGGCAGCATATCTTCCTTTGCGTTTGTAAAGCCTCTGTGTGAAAATAGTGACATCATTCAGGAATCCCTGTTGATAGAGACATTCCCCTGAGTCGTGTTTGAGCCCTGGGCTGGTTTCGATAAAAAGGCCTTGTCTCTGGGCGTGAAGGCCCCTGCCCTGAGTCCCCGGGAGCTTCTCACTGACTCATAAAAATATCAAAGCTTCTCCCTTTACCCCGCGAGTTATTCCATCTCCCGTCAGGTCCAAGAGACACGCCACCCGGCCACCGCCTGCGAGATGATCTCACTAGAGCTGCTGCAGATCTATCCTGAAGGCGCAGCCGGCTGGATCAGGTGAACTTTATCAATGCTTCGGAAAAGTCAAGTCACTGAGGTACTGTTGATTCAAAAGGGGTGTACAATGACAGGATTCAGGGGAATGAATAGTTAAAGCTCTCAGATATCTCCTTCCCAAGTCATTTTCACCTGATCCAAGCAATTTTCTGAGAAGTTTTTTTTTTTGTTTTTAAAAAAAAAAATGATTTTCCTACCCAAATTACTCATCTGGGGCGCTCGTTCAAAATTTGAACAACACCAGTGCTAAAGACTCCAAAAGAAAGTCAGATTTGTCAGAATTTCCTGCTGAAAGTGCTCCACAAGGGGTGTGAGAAGTCCGACATGGAACAATGAACGTCACCAGAAATTACGGGTGAGGAGAGGCAGGTGGGGCTCCTTAAGGTGAGATGGAGCTTCACAGATAGAGCAGCGCCAAATGCGTGGCTCCAGTCCTGTTCATTTCACAAGGTGATAGAGAGCGTGCTCACGAAGTCACTGCAAGCGAAAGTCATATGATTATCCAGTCATACAAGCCTAATTACTCCATTTTGTATTTTGTTCTCTTTGAGACTTACTGTGGGACGATTTGCCACGAATCCCTGTAGAGAAAGGGAAAATGGAAGGTAAACAGAACATTACAAGCATTATCACACAGTTTAGCAGTTTTCTGGCAGCTCCTTTCCCATACATTCACCCTGACTTCAGTTTGCAGTTTTTACTGAACACCGCTAATAAAACTGAGCAGGCCCCATAACATTTCACCATACAAACGTGTGCCAAAACTGTGGGCTCAGCTAAATCATGTGGGAACACATCGATCCTTCTCTCTTGGCATCAAGTGTTTTAACCCCAAAATATAAAGCACATAACTTACAGTATGTCACGTATAAATAAACAAATAAAATACCAGTATTTTTTTCCGAGACAAAATGTGTATGTATACATGGTTTGTCTTCGCTCTCTTCCGGTAGTTGAAGTGTGATCCACAAGGACTTTTTGTTCTCATCAGAGGACGTCTTTTCCCCAGCCTGACGAGGTTCTGTTACGTTTAGGGCAGGTTTAATCAAGCAAAGTCCCAGGAAAGCACACAATCTTCATGGAAAGAAAGAGGATCTGATACTGCAGGGCACAGCACATATTGAACTACATGCACATATTTAAGTTGAGCACCATGTGCTATTTCTTGAAACAATCTGCAAAGCCTGGCGCTTAATTTTTTTCATTGCAATTTTTTTTTTTCACCAGTTAAAATCATATCAGAAATTTTGATACTGTAAGTACTTTGCATAGTAAATGATACAGGGAGTGAACTGCTAACACCAAACCAGTCTCAGTGAAATAAACAATCTACAAGGAAAGACAAGGCACTCTGCCAGGGTCCAAATCATTTTGTACACTGCCCCGTAATGATCCCTGCTGGTAAGGGACACAATGTTGTCTAAACTCCACTGTACGGTTATAATGGTTAATGAATTCCTCAAGCTGTACCACACAGGACAGAGGTCACAGGTGATTTCTTGTAAAAATAAATAAATAAAAACTCTCACCTTTATAAAGGTGTACTCAGAAAGTCTGTGCTTTATTTGCATTGAACAGATTTGTTCTTCTTTATCAGGATTAATTCACATCTCCCTCTTCCGCTGTGAGATAAGAATGTTTCAGTCACTTCGAACAGTGGTGCTGTCTAGTCTGAGCAGACACTGTTTGAGAAATGTGGGCACGGTGTGCCAGCAAAAAAAAAAAAAAAACTCTATTGTAGGGACTTTTGACGAGGTAGAAGCAGAGAATTCTGCACGCACATGTTCTGTATCTGGTCTGGGGTTGAGAAGTTCACTGTAAAAAGCACTAACTATAGCGGAAGAGCAGCACTCCTGCCGATCCTTTTTATGGGTGGATGCTAACACATACTGCTCAGTTTAACTGGTACGATGACTCGATAAGCTGCCTAAATTTTCTTTTTGCGTCATCATCTTATTATCACCCATGCCTAAGGAGGTCTCTGGAGCGTGAAGGACAGAGCTACGATGGGATCTCATTCGCCCAGTCCCAGATATTTCACTGATGCATGAAGTTAACCTACCAGAAAGCGGACAGGGGTCTAGCAGCTGACTCTACATGATGGCGTTGCACGTAGATTTAGCGTGTCTTCGCAATTCTGAAGTCAGTGTGCATTTAAAGCGGCAGCAGAAACAGAGCGAACCAGTGGCAGGTCAAAAGATTGCAGCCTCTATAGCTTTCACCCAGAAACAGTGCTATGAGAACATGTAGTGGAGAAACCAAACATGAGTAATGAAAGAAAAAAAAATCAAAGAGAACTGGGATGTGTTCTGTCAAGCACCAATAAATCCAGTGTCAGGTTTGACCCACTCTTGGGTGCCGGTACTGTTTTCAGGTTAGACAAACTGCACTCAAAGACTTTTGATTCCAAAGACATTTGATTTTTCTTAGTTGCTTTCGATCATTTATGAAATCAGAATTGAATTTTTCAAAACTACTTGTTCACTCTCCACTTCATTTCATCACTTGTGCTCATTATAAAGGCAGTTTCTTGACATGTTAATTGATATAAATAATGACTTTTAAAAGGTAAACAAAGGATTTTGAGAAAGTTGCAAGCTTTTGCAGGTAATCCACTACGTTGTGCAGTTTGTACTAATTGTTTTGAGAAATGCTCTTAGTGTTTTGCGAATCAATATCCTACCTTCAGAGCCAGCCAGTGGCTTACCTCCAAAGCCTGCATCGAGATCACGTGCCCAGCCCAGAGGGGCCTTAAGATCCTTTGCCTGGCCCAGAGGTGCTTCCAGATCCCCTTACAGCCCTGACTGCGGAGCCTGGCCCAGCTGGTGCCCTCCCTCCCAAGCCAGGCCCAGCAGGCAAGCTCTGCCCTTTGCCCAAGCCAAGCGAGCTCCATCCTTCCTTTATAATCGCGCCACGTTCCCCCTAGTTTGTCTAAACTTTTTTGTGGCTTTCATTTTTCTGTCTGCTGTGTTGCTTCAGTTACATGTTTATCTGTTTTTTTGTCGGTGCACTTCTGTTTACTTTTCCTTTTTTGGTGTCTTGTCTGCCATCTCTTTTAACTGGGTTTCTTCCATTTTTGCTGTCTGCATCAGTTTTAGTTTTGTTTCGTTGACTCATTTCAATTATTATTCTACTATTGTCTCATTACCTCCCAGCTCCTGTGTTCATCCCCGCACCTTTTTGGCCGATATATCCCATTGTTATTCTTTGTCTCACTGCCTTTGCGGTCCTGTCTCTCTTCTTCTTATCACAAGCTCTTCATTCTTGCGTCTGCTCCATATCGTATGAGCCTTTTGCCAGGGCTCTTAAGTCTCACGCATTAAGCATGAGACACACGCATTTCAATAAGTTCACACGCTCACACACGACACATGACATTTATCACGCTGAGAAGTGATAAAACTCGTCGCACATTAATCAATTCATCACTTAATTTTTTTTACAATAGCTGCTAATTAAAGTTGAAGAACTATGCAGGATATTTGCTATATGGATTTTTTTTTTTTACCCTCAATTTAACAGCTTTTGATGGTTTTGGTTAGATTAATTGACTTGTAACTTGTTACGGGGAGAGTGGGGGCTCTCTGCTCTCCATGTAGTGGATTTTGGCTGAAAACAAACCCTGTTCCGATCCGGTGTTACAGGTGGTACCGCAACATCTCTTGTTTGTGACAGACAAAATGATACAAATAATTATTTAATTTAGCCTTTATTATACTGGGGAGTCCCACTGAAATTAAAAAAGTTCAGATATGGCTGAACATTATCTTGCTCAAAACCTAACAACTACTCCAAGAGTAAACGCTAGCGAGTTGAAATCAAATTTTTTTAGCTAAACTCATGTCAAATAACTTTCGCGAATGCCGTAGCCGGCCAGCTAACTCATATTCTTAATTCTGAATACAGCCACTAGCTGTGTTGTGTAAAATGGCTGATGTAGCAAAGTGAAAGGAAATATACATGCAACATGCAGATATAAGATAGATACTCGTATATCCCAATGTTTAATTGCTCACCGGCTTGAGCTACCACTTCTGACAACAAGATGTGACGGATCAACATTCATTCTGCAAACAGCCTACAATGCGCACAAAACTTCTGTGACCGCGCCCACTGAGGAGACAGAAAGTGTGACCAATTTCATATTGGGGGGGTGGGGTGATGAAGACTCACTTTTTCTTGTTTGTGTTTACTGGCAGTTTTGATTATTTAATAACTGATCCTGGTGTGCTATCTAGTGATAGAATATTGTAACTGCGCGCATAAATTTGCAGCTCCACATCCACTGGCGGACACATCTGCACCGTTGTTCTCGAACACGCCAAATCCAGATAATCCGTAAATGATGAATTAAATTATTATTCATTTGAAACGAGTCGCTAAGTTGCAAGTTTCAAAGTAACGTAGTGAAAGTATACTTTTTATCTTTTAAATGTAGCAGAGTAAAAGTAACAGTCCAGGTAAAAAAATAAATAAATAAATAAATAAAAATCTTAAGTACAAATCCTCAAACCCCCCCCCCCCCCCCGAAAGAAAATCTCACTCTAGCCTGCATTCAAAACTTGAGAGCCCTGCTTTTGCTGTCTGTCTGCCTTTTCCTGTTATCACCCTGTTTGCCCTGTTTTGAGTTTGTTTTGCTCTGTCAATTACCATAAGCTGCCGGATTGAGACATTTGCCCTGTATTTGCCTGGCTTGATTTTGTGTTGCTCTTTGCCCATCCAGTTTTGACCTCTGCCGGCCCAACCATGATTCCACTACGATAAACTTTAGTTTATTTGTCTCCAGTTTCTCAGTTTCTCATTTGAATTACTCGTGGTAGGAGTGGTGTAGTGTTTGCTGCAACTTGAATTCAACATGTTTAACACGGCTGGTTTGGAATTTGTTTCATTTCACGTTTTTAACACATTATTTACACATACCTTGTGACATGTAGAAAAACCATCCACCGGCGGATTTAGAAATATGGGGGCCCATGGCGAACAGGCAGGCATAGCATGGTTTGAAGGTAGCTTTATGTTTATATTAAATGAGTGAATTTAATTTGAACCAAGAATATGTTTTTAAGCCATCATTTAACGTCATTTTGGCATTATGAGACCACTCCTCAGTAAACGCACATTTACATGTATGCTTTTCCTTATTGTCTTTCTTACGCTACTTGCATAACAACACAAGTGATCTGCTACCACCTGAATTACCACGAGAGAATGAAAGAAATCTCGTTGTTTATGTTGTGGCAGAAGTTCAGAAAATTCTATCGAATGAAAGACTGATAAATTGCGGTTTTAAAAATACATACTTTATTTCGAATGAACGAGAAATTGTGGCCAAGCTTCTACTCAACCAGAAAAACCATTTTCTTTCATGCCAGTCAGATCACATAATTTCATACCACCCATATGGTGAAGCATCAAAAACAGCAATGAAAATTTGTCCATTTGTCCCATCGTTTGGTATTCGCTTGTTTGAGGAAAACAGACCTTTTTTTTTAGATCTCACAATGGCAGTATTTATAACGTTTTTATGAGAATATCGTCTTTTAAATTCCAAGTAATCAGCTACTCCTTATGATTCGTTACCCCTTAATATACTGTCGCTAAGTTCCTCTGTTATTACACTTTGACTAACAAACTCTGTTATTACATTTATTGAGCATAATATTGTTAGCAACCTGATATGGGCAAGTGACTGTGAAGTAAATGAAATGAATTCTCCAGAGTTGTTACAGTGGCATGATATGTTGACTGCATTTACGAGATACATGGGCGTTACTGCCTGCTTCAGCAATCGCTGTTCGTCAAACCATGCTGTTAGCTTCCACCAAGAGGCTCAGTGATGTCAGAGTATGACTATATTTTCTGGATGACAACCTCAGCAGTTTATGACCTTGACAGAATATTATTAATAAGATGTGTTGCCACGCTTCATTATTGACATGACTGCTTCAATTACTACTCCGTAAATCCATGAGTAAAATTTTCACCATAATTGAATAATTGAATAGATCTTTTAATTGTCAGGTAACATTATTGTACAGAATGGATCTGGCAGTAGATAGAGACAACAGTTACTGAGACTTTTCAGTTATGAGCAGGTGACAGGAGTAAGAAGAGTAACATTAGCAGTGTTGCTAAAAACCCTTTTCTCTCCTCTCGCTTATTCCTTTTTTCACAACTGCTTGGGTCGCTAATTTCTGTTTTTACACAACCTTGTTTCTGTTTGCACTCTGAATCCGTTCTGTGTATGCAATCATGCAATAGTCTACTGCACTGGGGACTTGGGGGTGGGGGATTGGCGGTGTGGGGTGGGGAATAATTCTGACTCTTTTCACAGTGCTAAATACATTTTTATTTGCAATGTTCTCCTAGAACATCTTCTAGCTAAAATATACAGTTAAAAAAATGTTAAAAGAGAAATTCTCAACCAGTGCCAATGTTCCCCATTACAGCAAACAATGCCAACATTATTTCAGCTGCATACATTTCATTCATGAAAGTGAGAGCTTAACTGGCTTTTATGAAGACAATAGTGCTTTAAAGTGTGAGAAGAGTGTGAGTGTTCTTGAGCTCGGAATTTGGTGTCTAAATCTGATCATGAGAGTGAGGTGACTGCACCCCACATTTGGGCATCAGTGAGAGGACTCTTTCATGATGGCAGAGGATGTGGGAGGACAGAGGAGAACTGAAAGAGCATAAGAAAATAATGCTTTCAGCTTAGCGAAAACTGGTTCATCCAGTTATGGTAATGATGTAAAGGGTAGTGCGGCGATTTTGAATACTTCGTGATGATTTTGGGATTGCCCGACTGGATCATAATTCATAGGGTTTGCAAAAGCCATTCATTATGTCTCTTATTATGGCTGTCATTACTGATATGGCTGCGACTGGGATACAGGACCATGACAGGTTACCACATGTACAGCAGAGACTGCTGGTTATACGCTGAATTTAACATTTCTGACAGGGTAAAACATTGTAGTGATGGAAAATATTAACTTTTTTAATTCAATTGCAGCCTAACTGCTGACTCAAAATATTCAGGTACACTGCATATAAATTAAGCACTGATGAATACACACCTGAAAATATGCATTTAACATTACCTCTTCAGGGGGTAAAAAATGTATGTTCTTGAGTGAATGTATGTACAAATTTTTAAACAACACCATCTTTATGTGAACAACACAAGTTAATTTTTTCAGATTTTTTTGTTTTTCCATTGCAGATTTATGATAATTTGTCACCTTATGTGCAGTACTATTCACGCAATATATCACATGATGAGTGATCATTAGCTTAGGTAAAAGAACCCTCTTAGAAACATAATTATTATTTTCTACCCTAAGTGTTCAATGTGCCATCTTGGTCTTTAGCCTAAAAGTAGGAGAGTGATACTGTTGTAAATAGAAGAAGGAACATTTTTAATAACCAGACCAACGAAGACCAACTCACACTACCGTGTATATGAAACTATAACCCATTTCATCCTGGTCAAAGGGCCGTATTCCTTAGCTGTCTTCTGGCATATAGTGTTCTTCAAAGGAATTGCAGAACTATTGTCCCGTTATTTTACACCAGTAGTCTATTTGGCTGAATGACATTGTGGGAGACAGGACAATGGAGTGCTGAAATCACAGCCCTGAGATAGAATTTGATGGCTGAAACTCTCAAACCTGGTGAAGGTGTAAACCACACTACCATAATCAAAGATCTCACCCGCATTCGAATGCTGTCTGATAGTGATGAGACCCAGAGAAGAAGCCAAAATTCCCTCCTGCTCCAGCAAACAGCGCCTTTATTGTAACACAAAATGGGGGGGGGGGGGGATGAGATATGTATCACGTTTCAAAGATGAATAATGGACTTTTTCTGATCTGGTAACTTGAGCGTCAGATTGTATCAGAATTGCTTTTCTCTGAAATGAGTATGTACATGCTCCATTGGCCGTCTATAAGAATTGTGAATTTAAGTGTAAATTAATTTTTATTGACAGAATTTGTTTTAAAAATGGTTTTGTCAGACAAGGTTTTGTCTTACAAGACAAGGGTGACGGAATTGCCTGCAAGTCCTTTTTATTCAAGAGTCAGATGGCCGCTGATAGCTGTTAATCTAGGATCAAGGCTAAACCTCGTCTCAGAGCTGTATGCAAAATACACATGGACTACATTTGTTTCAAAAATGGTTTTGTAAGACAAGGTTTTGAAGGAGGGTGACGGAATTGCCTGCAAGTCCTTTTTATTCAAGAGTCAGATGGCCGCTGATAGCTGTTAATGTAGGATCAAGGCTAAACCTCGTGTCAGAGCTGTATGCAAAATACACATGGACTAAATTTGTTAGTGAAGCACAGCGGTAGTTAGTCATAGTGGGTAAAGTCGTATACACCGGAAGTGAGTTGAGTGTGCACAAAATGTGAAAGCTGTGGAACTGAATTCAGTACCGATGTTTCGGATCTATTTTTAAGCCTTGGGACTACCTTTTGGTCACAGAGGAGCCATACATGAAATGGTTTTCAAAATTCCTAAGGTTATTTATCATAAGTTATATATAAGTTATACTATTTAATTCTTCCACTTCAAATTCCACATTTGAGTTTTTGAACTTACACATGAGGCCTGCAAGCTACAGCCTACAGCTGTTGGAGATATCAATAAATTAAGTGTTATGTGAAGCACTACTCAATCAAATGCCTTTGAGATTTACAACAGTAGGCCCGTTTCCACCGCAAGAACTTCAGGGTGATTTTACAGGGCCAGGGCCAAAAAAGTCCCTGCCTCGGAGTTGGGACTCTGAACGGCCCCGAAAAACTCCTGGGTGGGGCTTGGGGTTTACTTGCCGCTGATTGGATTCACTCAGGGCAGGATGTAACGTCTACAAAAAGCAACAAAATAGCCGGTATTTTTAAAAGGAGTTCGCCCTTTCCTACTTCGCCCTCTCGGTGGAGACACGGCAGTTGAGAGGGCCGAGTGAGAGGACGCTTCTGTAGTAGTTCCTGCCCCCCAAATACTACCAGGAACAACTTCTGAGGAAACTGGCCTAATATTGTGACTCCTCTTCAATTACTCGCCTATGGTTCGTACCAATTTAGCAGTCATTTTAATCAATAAAAATCCCCTCCTATAGTTTGATAATAAAAGGAACTACACTTAGCCACAAAAAATGGGATCAAGCAAATTAGAAATATTGATGAGCGACTACCAGAGAATGGCAGTTTATCTCCTGCCTTTGATCTGTGTTTGGATCGATTCATCACTTAGATAACTTATAACAGTAATATCATGACTTTTCTGAGTAACTGAACAATATAATCAGTAATTATTAGAATTTGGGTAAGGATCTTGATCAATGGAGTCAGGTGTGTAACTATATAATAATTGAAAAGACATGGACATTTTATTATCAAAATTGTATGCTTTATTGGACTTAACCCCCTTGGCAGAGGTAAAAACAGCCTATGTTATGTCTGTCAGTCTGTCTATTAACAGAATAACTCAAAAAGTTATGAGCTGTTTGGCAAAAAATTTGGTAAGATGATAGATGGTAGTGCAAGGATGAGTTGATGCAATTTTAGAAGTGATCCAGAACATAGTCTGGATCAGGCAGAATTAAAATATATCTGTCTAACGCGGGTCAGTGTGATATTTCTGCTCAAAAAACTCAAAAAGTTATAATTGGTTTGGCATGAAATTTGGCAGGATGGTAGGTGGCAGTCCAAGGAAGAGTTGATTAAATTTTGGAAATGATCCGGAACACATTCTGTGACCAAAAGAACAGATATATGGCGTGGCGGAGGTATGCACTGCACCAAGTGCTTTTCAGTTCGCCCTGAGATCGGTTGAAAAATCATAAGTCCATCATATATTCACATCTGGATTCAGTAAATAACTGTCCATTATAAGAATTGCGTTCACTAGAAATAAATTACTCAGAATAAAATGCCACTGTATCATTAGTCCACAGAACTCAATCAACCTTCATGTATGCTGTTAAAAACAGAAGACATATTTCATTATACTGACTTGGACCAACCTACTTCAGCTTTGGTAGTAATTTGTCTCAACACAGCTTGAGGGTTTCATTTCAGAAATACGTCTGATCGAGAATTTGCCTTATCATTTGAAGCCTAACCTATTGTACTATTGTGGTCACGCCCAAACTGTAATGACAGTTACACCCCCATCACACCCCCCTTTTCTCTCACCTCCCTGCCAATAACTCATGGTTGCGTGCCGGCTAGTGTGCGGTTTTACTGCTCAAGAGCAATCTCAGTCACCCCGAGGGCTGTTTGACTTGAATCCATAATATGGCAATGAAGTTCGAAAAGTGAAACACGCTGTTTTACGTTTAGACTCGCAGCCACCGAGGAAAGTAGAGCAATTGCCAAGGATCAGTCAACTGTGGTTCCTAGAGTGATGTAAGAGCAGGTGGGCTCCCATCAGCATTAACTGTGTGTGGGTGTGCAGGCCTGTGTGTGTGTGTGTGTGTGTGTGTGTGTACTGCACACACGACAGCCAATAAACTTTAGCATGCAAAGAATATATTTTACCACAGTGGACAATGAGTCAACCTTTGTATTCTCATTGTATTCTTTGTATTTTTGAAATAACAGACAGTGTGACCTAGGCAGAAACAAATTGGACCTTTAGCCAACAATATACCCATTTTAATGTTTGAATGAGTGCATTTCATGAGGTTTGCCGGTTCCTACTGCTCCAGGGTTTGTTCGTTCTTCTTTAGTCAAACTATTAAAAAAGCCCTTCTCAACAGAAATGACAAATTGTTACAAATTATCTGACAATGGCAAGCGCAGTGTTATCAAAGGAGCGTTGTGCTCTCTCTAGCAAGCTGTGATGCATAACCTTGCTGCCAAAAAAGTGAGGGTGCTCTGGTAAATGTGAGTAAAAACAGAATGCAATGATTTGCACATCATTTAAATTCTGTAATAAAATGAAAATGGTTCAAATAAAACATATCGGATATTAAAACTGAGACTTTATTGTTTTTCGAAAAATAAATGCTCACTTTGAATTTGATGCCCTCAACACTTTTCAAAAAAGTTGGAACAGGGGCATGTTTACAGCTTTATTTAATCACGTCTTCTTTTGACAACACTATGTTTGCATTTGGGAACTGAAGAGACCATCTGTTGTAGTTTTTAAAGGAAAAGTTATCCCATTTTGGTTGATTCCAATTTCAGCTGCACAACAATTTGCTGCACCATTTGACACATTTTAATTTCATGGTGCGCCCAATGTTTTCAATGCCTGACAGGTCTGGACTGCAGATACGCCAGCTCAGCATCTGGACTTTTTTTTACGGAGCCATGTTGTTGCAAAATATGCGAAACTGAATAATAAACAAGTAAATCTCCATATTGAATAATAATGGAATCCACCATTTTCCAGTTAACAGTGACATCAAATGTCCTATAGCTCTTTTAAGACATGTGTTAGAGAGCTTTTTAAGCAAGAGGTAAAAAGGATTTAACTGAAGACCTGAAGTGTCTGCTTTCTGAAAGCTGGATTTTAAAAAATTTTTTTTTTGTCATTCTAAATACTTTCTCTGACATGAAAATAACACAAAGCAGGTTTTACTCATGAAAAATGCGCCTTGCATATTCTTCATTATTTAAAAAGTAACTAATTTTGTGATCATGTTGCCAAAACTTCTTCAGTTAGAAGCCTATTAAATGGTTTATATCATTTCAGGACAAACAGCAAAGCTGCGGAAGCAACTAATTGTCTCTCTGCGTTTTAACGTATTACTCCTGTAAACATCTTCTACTGGCTAGGATGTCAGTGGCAGTCCCTATAGCTGGATGGCAAAAATTTGTTAAATTTGGCTCACTGACTGGGAACAGTCCCCTGATTCTTTCCTCCAAATTTGATATCTATGCTACTGGTATTGTAGCGCCACCAAAGGGTCAAAGTTGGAGGGGCGTTCATCCACGTAACTTTTCAACTGTATGACCGATTTTAAAAAATTTGGTGATACTCAAAATCAATTCAATTCAATTCAATTTATTTTGTATAGCGCTTTTCACAGAGACTGTCACAAAGACGCTTTACAGTGAGAGTTTAAAGAAATAAAAAGGCAGTGCCCAGCCTATTCCCCACTACAGCAAATGAGGCAAAAAACTCCCAGTTGGGAGAAAAATCCTCCAACAGTGGTGAGAAAAAACTCCCCAGTGGGAAGAAATCTCAGGAGGAACCCGGCCATAGTGGGGGAGCCCATCCTCCGCGGTCTAGCTAATTAAGAACAAAAAAGTAAAATGGAGTGAACAACAGAGGAGTTCCATTTAAGTCCATCTAAACAGTGGCAACGGTAGCTTCAGAAAGTGGCAAGTCGAGGATGGTGCAGGACTGGACCAGGGCCAAACCGGATCGGATCAGGACAGCAGCAGCCAGCGCTCATGGTGAGGGACAGGGCTCATACGGTCCAGGACTCAGGGAAGTGGAGGGAAAGATCCTCGGAAAGAGACACAGAAGAAAGGGGTGTGAGGCACTGGATAACTACTGCATGATAACAAAAGTACCGTCCTCTGTCATGTGCCAAGTGAGAAGTTATAAGGAGACTGGTCAGGAAACAGTCAACACCCCTCCATCCACTTCCTGCAGCACAGAGGCCCAACACTTATTCCAGGCTGTTTGATCACTTTTCATTTTCTAAACAATAGTACCATATGGACCACCCCGGTGACTAAGGCTATAGCAAGCCCCACTGGTGCCGTGTAAGTGCAATCTCAGTGCCACCGGTTCCACATGGATTTAAGCAATTTTAACGACCAAAAGCTAGTAACCTTCATCCACTTAATGCAGCGCAGAGGCCCTGAAATTCCATCCGACCAAGGCTGCGTAATTTTTCAATCAGATACCACCAACACCATGTGGACCTACCCGGTGACTAAGGCCGTAGCAAGCCCCACCGGTGCCGTGTAAGTGCTATCTCAGTGCCACCGGTTCCACATGGATTTGCGTAACACTACACCAGTACCATATGGACTTCCCCGGTGACTAAGGCTGTAACAAGCCCCACTGGCACCGTTAATGCATGCTCAGTGCCACCGGTTCCACATGGATTTACTTAACTCAGGCTTCCAATATCTTATGAACCCATCAACTAGGTTTTAGTCAGTCCCATCAGAGCCAAGTAATGTTTTATACATAATGATCTAATCATGATCTAATCATAGGCTTGACTAACAAGGTAAGTTTTTAGCCTACTCTTGAACACAGAGACTGTGTCTGAGGCCCGAATGTCCGTTGGGAGATTGTTCCACAAGATTGGGGCTTTGTAGGAGAATGCTCTCCCTCCAGATGTAACTCTAGATATAGTTGGAATTTTCAAATATCCAGCACCTTGTGAACGATGTAATCATTTGCCAATCACTGCTAATCAAAATAGGCGGCAAAGCTGCCAAGCAGGAAGTGAGCTCATATCTCAGCAACACTTAGATGTATCAGAATCAAACTTGGTAAGTGAACTTGGGATCCCATTTTGAGGAATCACAAAAATTGCACAATTTGAACCCTGGGGAAGCTTAGCAAGAAATAAAAATTCATTTTGACAAATAACTGCTGATGTTTTTACTTAAAAAAAACGGAATGGAAAAATGATCAGTCACATTTTCACGTTATGGAGAAATGATGAATTAAAAATTCAAAACGATCTGCGAAAAAAAGCACTGAAAAAAATATGCAAACATATAAAATATAGAAAATATTATAATAATATATAATATATAAAATATACAAAAATGCTTTTCACTCTGATTGTTTTTCTTATGTGGTCTTCAAATGCTTGTCTCTAGTGATACAATGGAAGGACCTCAGTCCAAGACTTGGCAACTTGTAATGTCAACCTAAATATATTTTTTTGTACTAATACAGTTTAGTTTCAAACTGAAAAACTAAGCAATAACATTCTCGAGGTCATACAATACTGTTCATAACTGCCTTTTGCCCATCCTTTTGGTTATAAGAACAGCTGTGCAGCAGTCAAAGTAATTTACAACCTAGAATAAATGATTGCTTAATTGGCTGGTTTTTCTAGCTGCAAAATCTGCGAATGAATTTTCTTTAGCAGCAATGGTTAAGTGGGATGTGCGCAGAGCAGGATTAAGTTACAAAATCCCTCAGGCAAGCAATCATGATCCCTCAGCATTAATGGGATATGTGACATGCCGTACACCTTATATCCATGAGCATGCTTGTGCACACGTGTCCCTGGATACTGTAGCTTTCTAACACGATATGTCTGACTGCCAAGTCATCAGTCTTACACTGTATTTGTCTTGCAGGGCTCTTCTAGACATCAAGCAGGAAAAACAAGATTTCGACTGTATTTGCTGTCAAAAATCTGTCAGTCCTTTATTTTCAGAACTTTCAGGAATAGGTGCAAATGCACAATGAAAGAGGACTTGTGATTAGATGTGCAATAATTGCAGACATTCTACATTGTCATTCTCCGCGAAAAACATGGAGGGGATTTAATCATTCAGCCATGGATGTAAGGATATACCTTTAAGGTTCCTGAAATAGCGTAGACAGTCAGGACATTGTGTTCTACTTATATTCATGGAATGTTTGAAGGACAGCTTTCTTACAGCCAAAAAAAAAAAAACTGATGTAAAACTGAAGTATAACTAAGTATCCTTCCACTTTAAGTGAAATGTAACTCTTGATTGAAAAATTGCTGTGTCCAAAGTTATTATTTTTCTATCATACGCATGACACTATTGAAACTATCTGGGCAATGGTACCATCAAACTCAAAATACAAATACTCAAGACGCTAAGACGATCAGACCAACAACACATACATTAACAGTAAACGGATATGTTCAGGACATGCAAGAGACAAGTTTGTAGTACATAAGGAGTTCAGGCAAGAGTGCTTCACATTTTTACTAAACTACGCCATGATAACAGGGAATTTAATTTATTTTCATTTATATTTCATTTATTTCAGTGCTCACACAAAATCTGTTACCACAGCATAACTACAAGGAACCGACCCATGATTCCACTCAAAAAAAAAGTTAAACGCAGTCTCACATGAGGTTTCTTTCTCTCTACAGCAGTGCTCCGCGAGTACTGCACTATGCACATTTTATGTCTCCTGGATGTGAGACACCCAGTTCAGCTCATCAAGTGCTCTACTAATGAGCTGTAGTAGGTTTCCCAAGAACATTGGATCTCAGGATCAACAAGTGTTTCAAAGAGATTCTTAAACAACTGACGTTGTCTAGTTACGTGGGTTAGTTTAGAGCGAACTAAAGAGATGCTTTGGCTACAAACATGTTTGGGAAACCCACGTTATTTTAAGAATGATCGTTATGAAGAGTCAATTAAAGATATTCTTATCCTTAAGACAAGAAACCTACCACAGATCAGTATTCAATCAGTACAGGGAGACATTCAAAATATGTGGGGTAGGGCTAGTCCAGGACTAGGAAGCACGGATCAACAGAACCTTCCAAACTCATGGCACCCAAGAGTGCTCAGCCAGAAGATCTCCACTTGATGTGAAGACTTTATGTTGCCGGTGGTCGCAGAGGACCTCTTCGGAAAACAATATTGACTGATGATTCATAAGTGCCCTTGCTGTTTCCCATAATTGTCTGCATATTGGTCGTGAAACTCTCGTGTTTCAGCAACATTTTAAGTTTATGTTGCAGGTTCTGCTTGGGTTTCACCCCATTCTCTGATTTGCTCCTGGGGTGTTTGTATGCATTAAGTTATTTTGTCAATACTGCTCACAGTTTGTTCTCAGAGTGAGATGAAATGCTATGACAACATACTCTTCTCTGTTTTGGTTGGAGGTCCGTTGTGCGTAGATGTTTTGACACCGTGGGTGCTGCGGAATCAAAAAGTTGGGTATAAAACTTCACTGTTTGTTGGAGTTGGAAGAAGTGCAGTGTCCTGCTTAATTTTCTGATATGATTTTAGAGGCAAAAAGTGTCTGTTTTTAAGACTGTGAATGCTGTCTGTGAGGGACCCGTCAAAGATCTATGGCAGCACATATCTGCTGGAGAAAATGAAATGACAGCTTTGTTGGCTCAGCCTATCATGATTAGAAACCATTAACATCCGTGCCTTCCTCTAAAATTACTTTTGTGACTGTGTATTTAAGGATCTATGTGTATGAAAGAGACCGTAAAATGTGACAGCATAATTTGTTTTGGCTCTTATAAACAGATCTTTATTTCCTAATAGAGCCAATGGGCCTCATTCAGGAATTTGAGCATAGAGATATTCCGAGCACACAAAATAGGACAGCGCACAAGGAGAGCGCATGAAACAATTTACAGACGATGGATGCATGTTAAAATGTTGTTCGATCTCAATCTGGAGAGTGCTAGCTTGCAGCATTCCAATGGCTTCACGTCTTTGACCTAGCATTAACCGTGGCATGGTGCGTATGGATGACAATGTGAAGTCACTCTGTGTTTTTGTAGTGGACAGTCATGTGCTGTTCGCATGCAGTATCAACCAGCATATCATGCATTTGGGTGGCAGAATGCAGCTAAGAGATGGACGTTGGGCGTTTCAATCGTGACGTCATGAACTGAACCCCATCTATCTTTACACACCATGGCAACAGATCAGGCTTGGTATAGGTTTTCATTAACCATAAACTTTAATGTTATCTCCTGTAACTATCTGATGATGGAAAATGGTGATTGTGTTTTTTGTTATTCTCTCAGTATAAAATGGTCCAGGTCAAAGAATGGGCAGATTGGCAACAGAGGGCAGGCAATTATGGTTGCATAATCTGGCTGCAGTCTGCAGTCAACAGTGTACAGGCAGAGAGGGTGATCAGGGTCGAAGATTTAGTTCGAGGTCTTATCTGTTAGGTCTGTCCATGGTGGAGCAGGTTGCACTAGGAGGAGGAATAACAAAAGGACCAAGGGAGACAACAACGAGGGAAATGGCCAAAACAAACTAAAAGCAGAAGAAGGTACTGGAAATATGGAAGGGGAAAACACTGATGAACCAATGGGAGGTGAATTGAACATGATAGCTAGTGAAAAATCTGGGGAAGGTGAAGACAAAGGCAGGAACTTAAATACACTGAGACTTCAGTTTACTACTAGGAAAGGCATGAGGCAATAATTCAATTCTGAGAACCAATTAAAACAACACTGAAATTGATGAAGGCATCCAGACTGTAGAATAAGGACTAATACTTTGGTCAGGGAGCTTGATGGGTTGGAACACGGTGCATGCTCTGCTGCAATGACACTTCTGTACGCTTGTCTTTTTGCCGCGAGCTTCAAATCTTAATGTTGGTGATTGTTCGTCTAAATCCTGTATTGTTTTGTATTTGATAAGTCTCAGTACTTTTTGTAGGTATGTGGACCCCACGGCACAAAACAGTTTGGATCATGTTAATAACGCTCTGGAGCACTGCTGGAGCCCGGCAGCAATCGACTCACCTACACCCGGGCAGCTCTGTTTCAACTCTGATCCTCCATGCCACGCAGTTTCAAGCCACCCAGAGTATTCCCAACAGAAATCCGATGGAGGAGGAGAGGGAAGCATGGGGGAGTTTGTACCAGGTTGAGAAGACGGCCCTTCAAACCACCTCTACCCTCCATCATCATGGCTAATGTTTGGTCTCTACGGAACAAAACTGAAACGCTCCATGCAAAATGCCAGGCGGAGAGATCCAACAAGGAAGCCAGCATCATAGCCTTGACTGAGACTTAGCTGGATGAAACTGTCTTGGATGCCGAGGTGAACGTGGACAACTTCACCATTTTTCGGGCAGACTGGACGAAGGGCCCAGGTAAGGAAAGGGGCGGAGGGGTACGTGTGTACATCAACAACTGATCGTGTACCAACATCAAGATCCACAGGAAGATCTCCTCTCTGAATCTGGAGATGCTTTCATTATCTCTCCGTCCCTTCTATCTTCCTTGGGAATTCCCCTCTGTCATCCTTAACTGCGTGTATTTCCCACCAAACACTAATGTCAACATCGCTGCAGAGCTAGTGGCTAACACAGCTAGCAACATGCAGGGGAAATATCCAGAGGTTCCTGTGTTTATCACCGGTGACTTTAATAGCTGCAGGCTGGACAAAACCTTGCCTTCATTCCAACAATATGTGGAAGTACCAACACGGGGGAAATACACTGGACTTGTGTTATGGAAACATCTGGGACACATACACTTCTCAGGCTCAACCACCGCTCGGCTTCTCCGACCACAATATTGTTTTCCTGCTTCCTCGCCACACAGCGGAAATGAAGCGATGCAAACCCCAGATCTACAGTGTTCACCAGTGGTCGCAGGACAGCACTGCACAACTTCAGGGCTCACTAGCCTGTACAGATTGGGACACAATCTCTGGTGGAAGTCTGAAGGAGAGGGCTGTGATCATCACAGACTACATAAAATTCTGCATCTCCTCAACAACCCCAATCAAATTCATCAAGAAATACCCTAATTCCAAACTCTGGATTACCCCCCACATCATTCACAGCCTGAGGGAAAAACAGAAGGCCGTCCAGCAGCAGGACTTGGCCTCCCTCAAATTCATAACCTGGCAAGTCAAGAATGACATTTTTAAAGCCAAATACTAGTACAAGGAAAAAATTGGAAGAGGATTTCAGCAGAATGAACACAAAACAAGCCTTCCAGAAAGTGTGAGAACTCACCAGCTACAACACAAAACCCACTTTTCCTACAATAACTGATCCCATCTCGTTGAAAACCTGAACATCTTCTACACCCGGTTTGACACCAAGGATTATTCAGAGGATTGTAGGGCACTCCTGGAGACCATACCCCTCCCTGATTCATCACAACCCGCCCCCTTCTCTCTGGACGACGTACGCCAGCAGTTGAGCCGGTGTAAATCAGGGAAGTCTCCAGGGCCGGACTTCATCTCAGCACGAGTCCTTAAAGAGTGTGCAGCAGAGCTGTCTCCCGTCATGCACTCCCTCTTCCAAGACTCCTACAGAACTGCCACAGTGCCCACCCTTTGGAAAACTTCCACCCATCTGAGCCCAATCATTACCGTCCAATTGCCCGACCATCAATATCTATGAAATGCCTGTAGAAGCTTGTTTTAAACATCATACTCCCATCTCTCAAACCACCCCTGGACCCTAACCAGTTTGCATATAAGGCCTATAGAGGGACTGAAGATGCAGTGGCATGTCTTCTCCACTCCCTCCTACAGTACCTTGAATTCCCAGGTAATTTTGCCAGACTCCTCCTCATCAACTTCAGCTCAGCCTTCAATACCATCCAACGCCATCAGATGATAAGGAAACTCCTTCAACTCAATGTGCCACCCCTCCTCATCCACTGGATACACAGCTTCCTCATTGACCGACCACAATCCACCAGAGTGAGCAGTTTAATCTCCCCACCCGCCATCACCAATACGGGAGCCCCACAAGGTTGTGTCATGAGCCCTTTTCTGTTCACCCTATACATCAATGACTGCATCAGGCCCTACCCATCACCACCTACTTGAAATACTCAGATGACACTGCAGTACTCGCATTACTTAAGGACAACAACTCAGAAGTGGATTAATACAACTCCATCTCATATCTCTCACAGTGAAGCACAGACAATCACCTACAATTAAATGTCTCCAAAACAAAAGAACTGGTTTTCAACTCCTCCAGCCGGTCAGCCCCAAACTCCACCCACAACCCTGTCAGCATAAACGGCGAAGCAGTTGAGATAGTGAAGAAACACAAATATCTCAGACTCACCCTGGACAATAAACTAAGCTTTAAGGAACACACCAATGACATCCATAAACCCTGCCAACAAAGACTCTCTCCCATCTGCACACTCAGAGCACTCTCAGTTACCCCTTTATAAAAGCATCATTCAACCCGTACTCCTTTACTGTTCCCCCTGCTTCTTCAACATGCTGTCAGCACCCAACAGGAACAAACTAAAACAAATCACACACAAAGCTGCCAAGATCACCCCCAAACTCTCAGACCTCAATAGCACAGCCACTGCACGCAGAGCACACTCCCTAGCACTCGATCCCAGTCATCCACTCAACTCATACTTTGCACTCCTTCCCTGTTACTCTGTTACTCTGCACTTAATTGATGAATGAAAGCAGTTCATTACACACTTAACTCATCTCACCTGGTGTCTTAGGTTTAAATAGGGTGGAGAAAACCAAACTCAGCACATCCTGCACTAAGGGAATAATAAGCCAATCAATCAATTACCAGGAACTACCCTCAAGACTCCTAGAGCCAATTAAACAGACATACAGGTTGTGACAGAAGTCTAAGTGGAAACCAAGATTTGTCAATGTTGTTGGACATTTAGCATAGTTGTAATCTGGACAAAGTAGAGGTTCAAAGTAAAGATAAAAGTGTTTAGGGCAGGGGTAGCAAGAGCTGGTCCTGGAGAGCCACAGGATGTGCTGAGTTAGGTTTTCTCCACCCTATTTAAACCTAAGACACCAGGTGAGATGAGTTAATTGATGAATGAAAGCAGTTCATTACACGCTTAAGTGCAGAGTAACGTCAAAAACCAGCAGACACTCCGGCCCTCCAGGACCGGGGTTGACGACCCCAGCCATATGCCATAACGGAACTAAATAAGAGAATGAAAAGACTGTAAATGTTGGGGAATGTATATGTGCATGGTGGCGGGTATACGTCTGTGGTAGTTTTTTTTTTTTTTTTTTGTAAGATTGTTTGTGTAATCTAGGAGTAGTGTTATTTTGTAAGATTGTTTGTAATTTCTTGTGGCTGTACAGAAATGAAAACAATTATCCTGAGAAGGACAATAAAATATATCTATCTATCTATCTATCTTGTCAATATTCTGAACAGTGAACACACTCATTTTTGAACGGACGCCTGTTAATTTTTGAATGCGTTCGAGGCTACAAACCTGATCACTGCGTTCGATGCTGATCAGCCTTCCATTCATTTTCTGATGCGTTCCTTCTCTGATGCCTGCCCAAGGCCTGATGCGTTCATCTATGCGTGAAGTGAGCTTTTAGATTATGGGCGCA
Organism: Gymnothorax reevesii; assembly: GCA_029721435.1. NCBI lineage: Eukaryota > Metazoa > Chordata > Actinopteri > Anguilliformes > Muraenidae > Gymnothorax > Gymnothorax reevesii. The sequence continues at coordinate 11,971,571 of CM056587.1, read as the reverse complement.
GATATTCTTTTGTGAACGGCGACTGAATATGGATGAGGGACTATTTAAACTCTTGTACAGGCCTATTTTAAATTCTCAATATTATTAAATATTTATTAAGACTCAGACGTGCTGATTTTATAATACTGTGCACATGCACAGGTTTTACTTTGCTCATCTGCTTGTCTAGGTCTGGACTTGTCGTCGGCAGCTCCCACTGAGCGGTAGTTTCATGTGTTGTGATATCAATCTGAAAAAAATACTGTACAATAAATTAGAAGAATATATAATCTGAAAAATGGTGCAAAATCTGCGACACACAATGGAACAAAATCTGAATATCATTGCAGAACTCATCGTGTACGTAGTGGGCTGTAAAGTGTGGCATTTTTTTATTTATTTATTTTTTTGCTTGCACGTTCACAGGTTTAAAAAGAAAGGACTAATATTGCGGATAATTTTGCAATTTGATTTGAGCGCGACTAAGTTATCCTTCTTCGACTCACAGAATAGTAGAATTAAACTTGGGCTGTCACGCAGATGATGTGAGACAATGTGTAAACAATAATTTTAATGTATTTAATTGAATTTATTTACAATCTTTCGGGTACAAATTCTGATTTGGAATTCTAAAATGCCTTTTTCTATAAGAAGGAAAAAATGGCAAACTGACACCACACGGAAGCGATGTTCATTCCAGTAAAGTGTTCACACAGCAACATTTGAATGTTTTGGCTGACTGAACGTACCCCGTTCCATTCCACTTGAGAGTGGAATGTGTTAAAGCAGCGAACTCGATGAAAATTGTAAGCGTATAGTGGAAGATTGACGATCTGTCAAGATAAAATCTCGAAACTGGAGGTTTGTTAGGATTTTTTAGTCGATGTGAAAACTGTTGTTTGTTAGGCGTGTGCCTTACAATATACTTCTAACTTCTGCAGGATGGCAGACGGGGAATTTTTTTCTCATAAGAAGGAAATATTTGCGCATGTTGCAGTAAATTTTGCGAAGTGGAGAGCAGATTCATTTCGTTACATGAGAGAGGGTTTTTGAAGGCCTGTTCAAATTTGAATGCGTTCAGTATATTGATAAGCTCCCTAAGGGATGTGATGCGCGCATATGTTACAGACAAAAATTGACTCACGCAAGCCTGCAAGTCACATTTCAACAGTGTCTCTTCTGGAGTGGTTGAATGGTTGAAAAATGAGGTTTGGGCTGTTATAACTGCAGCAGTTAATATTGTATCCACAGAGATGTGGACTGTGATTCAGGTATAAAAAACATTGTTTGATTTTTAAGTTGATACTAAAAAAGACTAATAGACCAACAGAAAAAAAAGAAGATGTGAAACTTGTCACAATTATTGGACAGACTTCAGTCAATGGGATCTTCCCTACAAATAAGGGTGAAAGTGATGACATCCAGCACGGACTCTCACTCGGATGTCATTTATTTCATAATTTTAAAATGATACTTTGATTTTCCAGTGTTTTAATTTTCATTTATGAATGCAATTCAATCAGAGCAACATTCTTACACTGTATTCAGATGAAAATAGCAATGCAAACAAATTTTTTTTATTTGAATTGAAGACTTTGATAAAGCTGGAGGTGGGGATGAATTACTGTTGACATCTCACACCCAGTTGACAGCCACTAACTGAACCTCCCAAACTAAGACACCCCATTAATCTCTTTGGCATGCCCGCATCCAATCTGAGGAGGTTTTCTGAATAGTTGCATTAGTAGTTTCAATTTCGGAAGGTTTAAAGTGCCTAACATTGTACAGCCGTTTATTTTAATTACTTTATTCAGACTGATTTTATAAAATCAGGCATTTTAGTTTAACATTATCAGAGATGCAGGATTAATTTAATGTGAGCTTAAAGTGCAGCTCTGCAGGACGGAACATGCCGGAATAATCCTGCGCACCTCAGGGGTATACAAGAGCTTGCCCCTGGCTGAGTACAAACACATCTAACAGCGCTGGAGTCGCCCAATAATGCACTCTATAATGGCGCACTTGCGGAGTTGTATGTAATTGTAGCACACCTCTCGAAGGGTGACAGGATTGGCAAATGGGGTCATCAGTCATGTGTTTAGGCCATATCCCCAGTCACCAAAACAAGTAGAAAAATATTAGCATAAATGGAATTCATTGGTAACATTTATTAGCTTTTATAAAAGATGCTCATCAACAAGCCATCTGCTTCTCACAGCTCTGGTCTCCAAGCCCATTCTCACTGTGCTGCGTAAAATGAGTTGTGGGTTCCCCTTGGCTAGCAAGCCACAATGCTTGGCAATCTGCATCTTACATTACCTGCAGGTTGATTAAATGGTCATTTTTTTCTGTTCATAAATTGGATGGAGTCAATAGATCCTGCTTTAATGGGCATATGGGTACAATTTATTGCTCCAATTGTGCTTGGTATTCCACCATTGCAGTAGAACTGCCTCTGCACATTCATTTGATTTTGTTTATCATAAAGCAATTTTATATGATAGGGCGTTGGACTTATGATGCCATTTAATACCTTTGAGATAGCACAGCTCAGAGACGCCCGCAAAATCCCTCAGAAGTGTCGCCATATCCAGGAAACCGATGGTGGAGAGGACTTGACCCGGAGAGGGTATTGGATGAGAACAGTGTTTCGATGACTGATGTGCCATTCAAGGGCATTGCGTAGTTGGAGCAGCACTTATCTTGGCAGTTGGAAACGGCTGATATGTGATTCGTCACTCTCATCAAACATGTCATTGCGGTCTCTGAGGATGAGCTCTCTCCTAATGGCACAGTCAGCAATATCTTCCCGCAAGGCAAGAAGTGCCATCTTAACGCTTGCTTCGAGGTGAATCAGAATTTTATTCAATGCTGTCTTGATAGGCTACCAATTACCCAGTGCCACATATGCAGTGACTACATAATATGCATAAATGGAAATTCTCGTATTCTCAATTCTGAGCTGACCAAAGATACTCTGTTTTCATAGTTGAATATTTTGATGTTCAGGCATCAGTTTCTTGATTATTCAATAAATTTGGTCAATGAATAAGTAAATCACCAGTTTGAAGTAATGTTGTTGATTTATTAATGAATGTGGTTTCAATATGCTATGCATTTTGTCAAAAAATAAAAAAGTGTCTTTATATTTTTATTATCCGGGGGGATATAGCGATAGCCGTGTCTGTCTGTCTGTCTGTCCGTCCGTCCGTCTGTAATCATTTCGTTTCCGGGGCATAACTCAAAAACCGTTCAATATTTCTTCACGAAATTTGATGTGTAGATCTGATATATCATGTAGATGTGGCTTTTGGTATTTAGGATTTTCAAAAATTTTCTTTTTTTGTGTTTCCATGGCAACAAGTTGGACGTAGTCTCTGGGAAGGGTATGGCTCGTTTCCGGAGCATAACTCAATAACTGTATAATATTTCTTCACAAAATTTGGTGTGTAGATCTGATATCCTACGTAGATGTGCCTTTTGATATTTAGGAATTTCTGATTTTTTTTTTTGTGTGTGTTTCCATGGCAACAATTTGGACTTAGTCTCTGGGGAGGGTATGGCTCGTTTCGTATTGAGCATAACTCAATAACCGTTTAATATTTCTTCACGAAATTTGGTGTATAGATCTCATATATCATGGAAATGTGCCTTTCGGTATTTAGGAATTTCTAAAAAAAAAATTTTTTGTGTTTCCAAGGCCACAAGTTGGACTTAGTCTCCGGGGAGGGTATAGTTTCCGGAGTGTAACTCAATAACCTTTTAATATTTCTTCACCAGATTTGGTGTGTAGATTTGGTATACAATGTAGATGTGCCTTTTGGCATTTAGAATTTTAGAAATTTTAAAATTTTAAAAACAAAAAAAAATTTATTTGTTTTTTGTTTTTCATGGCAGAAAGTTGAAGCGAGTGTCACTGGTTCCAGAGCAATACATGATAATTGTTCAATGTTTATCTATGAAATTGGCATGTTGATCTAATGAACCCTGAATATACACCTTTTCCTATTTAGGAATTGCTCAGATTTTGATTTTTTTTTGTGTGTTTCAAATTAGTTTGTGTGCCACAAAAGTTTTTTGTTATCTTGGGTACCATTTCTTTTTGTTTATGTGTTTGTTTATGTTTGTCTTGTGCATGTCCTGTCTATATATGTCTGCCTTATGTATGTAATCATCAACACACTGCACTTTGTGATCTATGCAGGTGGTTTTGTGACAGTACTCCTAAACTGCAAATATCTATATGGATAGTGCGAAAGGGCTTAAAATTATACACATCAATATCAGGAGCCTTAAACATAAAATTGATCTATTTAGACCATGGGTTGAGCAACACAAACCTAATATAATTACATTATCTGAAACCTGGCTCAACGACAAGATATCTAACAATGAAATCAAATTAACAAACTATGTCCTATATAGAGCAGATAGAGGCACAAGGGCCGGAGGTGTAGTCACATATGTCTCATCCAATCTTGCTTCTGAGCTAGTTGTGCCCACAGTTGAGCCTTTACATTTTGAAAGTATTTTTGTGAAAGTCATACTACACGAAAGCAAATATTTAACAATTGGAAACATTTACAGGCCCCCTTCAGCTCCAGCTGATTCCTTTAACTGTATAGTATCCACCATCAACTCCATCAAAGATAAAAATGAGCTGGTACTCCTGGGAGATTTTAATAAGGATTGGGCAGACAAATCCGCTAATACAGCTAAGAACACTATGAGGATTTTGAACTTAGCACAACTTATTAGTGTGCCCACTCGAGTCACGCCTACTAGTCAATCCTTACTCGACTGGATTTTGGTGTCACATCCTAACAGATACATCAAATCAGGAATCATGTCTGACTGCTTTAGTGACCATTGCACTATTTTTTGCATTTGGAAAATTAAACTACCCAAACTCCCTCCAAAACTAATCAAAATTAGGCAAGATAAGAAACTCAATATTGACGCATTTATTCATGATCTAATCTCTATTAACTGGGACCGTTACAAAATCATTTCTAATGTTCACGATGCATGGGAATTTTTGCACTCTGAACTTACAAAAATTATTGACAAACATGCCCCCTTCAGAACTATTAAAGTCAAGGGCAGTCATCTTCCTTGGATCACATCAGATCTTATAAGCATTTTCAGGCAGAGAGACAAAGCATGGGCTGTGTATCGCAGGACAAGAGATCCTGCTGACTGGGAGACATACAGATTGCTGAGAAACAAAAGCAAAACTGCTACTAGAAACTCAAAATCACATTACTATAATGAATCCCTTACCAGCGATTATAAAAATCCTAAGCAATTCTGGAAAAAAATTAAAACATTAACCAATGCACCTGACAAATCTGTTCATCATAATCAGCTAAAAGTCAACAACACCATATTACACAATCCTCTTCCAGTAGCTCAAGCCTTTAATCAACACTTCTCCTCAGTCTGCAGTGCTACATCTGATCCCTATGTCCTTAACAATACACCACGCTGCCCCAGCACATTCTCCTTCAGGAGAGTCTCACCTGTTGAAGTCCTGAATGCAATCAAAGAGCTTAAAGCATGTAGTAGTCCCGGCTTAGATGGTGTTGAAGCCAAATTTTTGAAACTTGCGCAACACATTCTCATGTACCCTCTCTGCGACCTTTTTAATTTATCCCTCTCTACCCATGACATACCCTCTATTTGGAAATGGTCACGTATCACACCACTCCACAAAGCAGGCAACCAACTTGATCCCAACAACTACAGACCAATATCAATTATTTGTTCAATAGCTAAAGTCTTCGAAAAATTAATCTACTACCAACTGTTCACTTATCTCACCAAACACAATATCCTGTCTCCTGTTCAATCTGGTTTTCGTCCAAATCACTCAACAACTACTGCCCTACTTAAACTTACCAACGACATACACTCTGCATCTGCTAATCGCAAAATTACCGGTGCAATATTTATTGACCTTACTAAGGCATTTGACCTTGTTGATCACTACCTACTACTGGACAAACTATATTCTATTGGTATGACACGAAATTCTTTACTCTGGTTTAATGCATATCTGCATAATAGAAAACATTGTGTTGTCATTCAGGGTACCAAATCCGACCTAGTAGTTCAGGAACGTGGCGTGCCGCAGGGCTCAACCCTAGGACCACTCTTGTTTTCAATATTTATTAATGGTCTTCCTTCCCTTTTCTCTGGCTGTAACTGTCAACTCTATGCTGACGACACAGTCATATATACTTCACAACTTAACCTTTCACAGACTCAGTCAACATTGCAGGTCAATTTCAATTATCTAGAATCATGGCTCATAGCGAATAAATTACTTATCAACAAAACTAAAACAAACCTGATGCTCTTTGGTACCAAACGAAATCTTACAGCACAAACTAACAATCAATCTTTAAATATTTCTTGCCTTGATGGTACTCAACTGTTTAAAGTTCAACAAATTAAATATCTTGGCCTTTGGCTTGACCCTAATCTATCATTTAAATTTCATATTGATAACATTGTCCGGAAAATCAACTTCAGCACTGGTGTTCTCTACCGTAACAAAAAATGTTTTACTTTTACAGTAAGAAAAAAACTTGTTCAACAACTCATATTACCAATTCTTGATTATGCAGACATAGTGTACCAAACTGCCACCCCTAAAGCAAACCTTTTCCCTCTCAATGCAGTATACAACCGCCTATGCAGATTTATCCTTGACTGTCCATATACGACCCACCACTGTACCCTGTATGAAAACCTCAACCTACCATCTCCCACTTCAAGAAGACAGCAGCACTGGCTGCAGTTTATCTTCAAATGCATTCACTTTACCTACCCACAATATCTGAAACAACTGCTCATACCATACACATCATCACATCAACTTAGACACTGTTCACAGGTTTACTTTAATATACCCACATCAGCTGGCAAAAAATCATTTATGTTTAAGGCTCCCTGTGACTGGAACAACCTACCTGTCCATATCCGTTCGATAACGTCTTTTCAATTGTTCAAAACTGCGCTGTCCTCTCATCTTGAAACTACCTGCTCTTGCTTTCACTAATCATCAATATCATAATAATAGAACAATTATGCAATGATCCATCTGTTTTGTCTTTGTGTCTTGTTGTTTTGTTCTCGTTTATGCTGTGTTGTTTTGTGTTCTTTTGTTTTTCTGTCTAGTTGATTTGTCTGTATAATATTGTCTGTCTTTATGAAGTGTATTTGTATTAAGAGGACACCCTCGAAAACGAGATGGTTTCATCTCAAGGGATTGTTCCTAATAAAGAATTTACAACAAATTACACTCAGTTTCTGGTTAGGGTGTAGCTCATTTCTGAGGCATAACTCAGTAACAAAACTTACTTCATGAAAACAAATGGAACAGGCTCAGAAAGATGTGGAAAGTTACATTCCCGTAGCAGAACTTGAAAGTATTTTCATGAAACTTTGAGAAGATATTTATTAGTACAAGGTACCTGAGGCCTCCCTGATTTTGCTGGGGGTGGGGGGATATGCCATCTTCTGATGGCTCTTGTTTAAGCTAGCAGAGCCTTCGTTGTTTGTACATTCATGTCTTCCCAGGAAATTCTAAACTTGTTCTGAGAGTTACAAATTCAGTTTATATACTGATGCTTAGATCGTTTGAGTCAATGGTTTATGTGCAGATTTTTGCGCATTTTAAGTCCAGATTTGTGCGTATTTTATGAGCAGATTTGTGCATATTTTAAGTAAAGATTTACTGTAAATGAGGCACATTAAGAGGGGACAGTACTGCGTGATTATTGCGGCAGGCAGAGCAGTGAGATGGACAGGAGGGCACACAGCTTATTCTGTTTCGATTCAGTCCCATACATGAGGTAAAGCCACACGCTAGCAGCCTCCCCCCGCAAAAATGCTTTGATTTTCCTACTCAAGGAATACACAATATTGCAGTTCTGTTGACTCTTTTACTCACATCATTTACAAAAAAAAAGCTTGTATACACATCTGTAGATATCCCTTGAACCATGTAGATGCAACACAGGTCATGCCATGCCAAGTGATCAAATGGCTCCCAGGTGACATCTCAGATTTTGCTAAATGTCTGTCAAAATGAACATTAGGGTGTATAAGGAATACCTGGAAAATTTCAGGGTCCAACTCCCACTGGTTTGGATTTTATGGCCCTTCAAACTGTTCCAGGGTAAATCTGTGCTTACTGTTGTTAGCCCAATATGTCCATGTCATTTCAAAACTAGATTCCCCAGTCTCCATGGATGTCTTTTTCGGGGGCATTGCTTCAAAGGATGTCAGCACCAGAGCATTCCTCTTGCTCGTAATGTATTTTCCTCTCTATGATCGGCTTGTGATGGGGTCAATAAGACTTTGCAGTGGTCATTCGATTCTATGGGCTCTGACGTTTCTAACGAGCCCTGAACCACCTTAATCGCACAAACCTAGCCTGAGATAGAGCATTGCATTCACAGTGCATCAAGCTGAGTCCATAGGCCATTTACATGTACTTAAAGAGCGCAACAATATAAAGGCTTAACTGGTTTGTTTGTTGTAATTTCGGTATGATTATTTGCTAAATATTCAACAGTCGTTTTCAAAGTCTTTTCTGACTGAGAATCCTTGCGCAATTATGCATAAGCACTAAGACTGGCGGCAGTACAAACGCTAAACTGGAATGCAGGATTTGCTTTGTTAACTCACTCTGTGACGGCAAGTAGACAGCAGGGAATCAGTCAACAGATATAGCCTAGTGGTTAGATCGATGCACTTCCACCTAGGAGACCAAGTTTCAGGTCCCAAAATGGCATGTTTTCATGTAGGCAGTAAAAGCAGTATTCTTGTATGAGTAATTGCTGGTGTTTTTGTTGTTTTTACTTTTAACCATTTTTACCTTATCATTGTATTTATACTTTTGTTTATTTGCTTGTTCCTTTAAAAAAAATGGAGTCAAAACTTTGAATGTTCTTTGAATGGGAAAATGTATACAGGACTGGCAGAAATAATAATAAAAAAATTGATATTTTTAAATAATAAAGAAGTAGTTGCATTTGGGTGGAATATAAGCCTCTACTGACATATAAGTGAAATTAAATGAGTTTTTCAGTTTGTTACCTCAGAAATCTAAAATGGCACTCAAGGTACCCGAACAGCCAATTTGGAGAAGCCACCGAGACATTCCTCTCAAAGTTTGCTCAGATTTGCTTGTTTAAAATAAACTTTGGCACAGATAATGATCAGATTCTGTGCTGTTATTTTTTAGAAGTTTCAGACTGCAACTAAATAAATTCACAAGGGTTAGAAGCAAGGGCGCAGGTTTGTACATGGAAGGTCGGGACATGTCCCTACCAATATTTTGGGAAGCCAGATTGTCCCTACCAATATTTTAGCAAACTCGTTCTTATTATCTTTCCTGACAAGCCATATAAGACCCAATTGTGGAGGCTATGTCTCCAAGATAACCTATTTATGCATTCTAGCATTTGATTGGTTGAAAGGGCGGGGCTATCTGAAGGCTAAAAGTCAAGAGTAAAGTGACCACGCTATTTTATGTCATGTATATTCATTTTTGTCCAAAGCGGGGCTTGAGACGCGCAACTGGATTGCCAGCTTTGACTACATGTGTTTGCAATGGCTAACCCATAGAAGAGAACCGTAATTTGGCATTTGCTCGAGATTTTTCTTCATTGCGTTACTATAGCACTTTTTCTCTGGCCCAACTCATGACATAGGCTACATTAGTGTTTCCTTAGGTACGTATAACTTTTGTGAAAATTTCATTGTCTGAGAGCGTGAGGAAAAAAGTCACTCCATGTTAAGTCATGCTGATAATATTTCGACAAACTGAATGCCAAGTGTAATGTTGGTTGAATAAGTGATCTAACTGGTCAGACACACATATGCTACGTGAAGTGAAAACTTGCTAGCTACCTTAAATTAGTTTTTACCGGAAAATAATGTCAACGGATGTTAATTAAACATTCACTAGTTTCAACTATCGAACTAAACCTGGTTTCTGTCGCATATTAGTTAGTAATCAGGTTGCTAGCAGTTGCAAATATAAGCCAGGTGGATATGTCAAATTATTAAATGAATTTCAGTGGAGAAATCCCACGAAAGTGCCATTATTCACCTCTGCCAAGGAGGTGTATTTTTTTTTATCTGTTTGTCTGTCTGTTTTCCTGTTAGCAGTGTTATCTGAAAAATGGCTTAGATTTTTTTTTTTTGGCATCTCCAATCTCACCCGAATCTGGAATGTCCAATTCGGAAACTATGAACAAGGTTTTTTGCACACTCGGCCCTCTTTTACCAACTCAGGAGAGTGAGACAGCTCGTGGCTCTCCTCCGAAGCACGCGCCTATCGCCACCACTTCTTATACACTCATTGATTGAAACCCCGCAAGCGCAGAACGAGGGCAAAGGATACCCAAACATGAACAAGCTTAGAATCTTCCTAACGAGCGCCCTTCTAGCCAACTGGAGGCCCCTGAGAACTGGCTTTTTACAATACCTTATCCTGGGCAGACCCTTCCCAATTTGCATTCCCAATTGGCGGATTTCCAATTGGCGTGCTTTTGGGTTTTGCTGCCACCTGGCGGTGGAATGCAACAACACTCGACATAAGCCAACAAAAATAACTAATGCACAGAGCCGCCTTGGTGTGGCGGAGGTGCTGCGCTCTCTGGGTGCTCTTGTGAATTATTATTATTATTATATAAATAAATTATTATTTTATATGCAGAAACCACAGCAGCAAGCTAGAGATACTGAGCAAGCAGTTGAGGATACAGGTGTATCAGGGCTTCAGGTGAGGTCATAATCATGACTTGTCCTGTGGAATTATAGGGAAAGCATTAAAGTTAGTCTCATGATGCTCAGCAAATATAATCATTGAAAGTCAAAATGTCCCAACCAACTTTGGCTCAGTGGGGGAAATGAAAGAAACACGTTATCTTAAATCTAACTCGATCTAGTCTGATTAACGCTTGTTTTGCGGCTTGTCCAATTCATAGTCGATGGTCCATTTTGAGGTGCTTATTGCAGCTGCAATTGCGGGTTTCATGAGTGCGCTGAGATGGTTTGCAGCTGTCAGTAAATTTTGTTGCAAGTTCATATATGTGGCATCTTTGTATGAAAATTTTGGAGGCACCTTGCATAGCCTAATGAAAAAAAAAAAACTGGAAAAACACTCATTTGGATAATCTCTGTATACAGTAAAGGCAGTATCGGCACACAGATTTACAAAATTTTTCCAGCTTTTATGTGCGCTTGCATTACACATGTATCCCTACCAATTCTCATATTAAACCTACGCCCTTGGATCGAGGTAAAACTTTGTGAGGCGCAAATGAGATCTTTTAAATATGCTGTGTTCCATCACCATTTACTCTGACTCAATGCCATACATAATGATTTTTACACCAGAACAGAAATCCCAAATGGTTTTACTTTTACTATGATACCAAGATAATTCTACTGATTTCATTTTGGGCATGCCATTTTTGAACCAGACGCTCTAAACCCTCTGTTCTTTCACACAAGTGCAAGTAAGTCTCAGTTCTGCCTGTCATTTACGAGCCTTATTCTAAGCATTGATTCCTGTGTTTTGACTCTCTTTGGTTTAAAGTTCACGAGTTTGGGATTGCCCCAAACTCACGCATTCGGCCCGAGTTTAAGTGGCATATTCACGTCCCTGTGCTGTATGTCAGCAATCATTCGACCAGTGCATTTGTAAGATATTCTCAGGCGGAATTGAAGTCCTTGTCTATGAAGGTTTATCAGTTTCACATGCGTTACGGTGGATTTCACCACTAGTAACATGGAAATCAATTATGACTCTGGAATTCTCACGCTTTTCTTTACTCGGGTTGAAAGCAATGGAATTGCATAAAAAATGTTTCAAATAGTCTTATTTCATTTAAACAATTTGAACGATGGTGAAACACATGCATTGCGTTAATTGAATAATTGCTGACTACGGCACGGGAACATAAATATGCCATTAAATCTCATGCCGAATGCGTGAGTTGGCTGCCCTGCATGTGTCGGCTGACTTTTGGCTAAGACTTGGGTTTATCACAGGTTTGCGATTCTGCCTTTGTCCCTGTGCTGCTCATATGCAAAGCACTTGTAAATTTCACTGTGAATATCTGTTACCACACTACCTGGAAAGCAGACAAGGCAGGGCTTGGTCGCTACACAGATATATGTAGTATTAATATCTGTAACTGTGCGCGGTAACTGTTTGGATTCCGAGTTTCTGCAGACTAAGAGGGATGGGCTGTCAGCACTACATGCTTTCACTAGCAATTTGCGTTAAAGTCATCTGAAACAGCGAAGTAAAAAAGGTAAATGACTTCAAGAAAAAAAAATACTGCTCATCAGAGCACACTGCTAAAGGCTTAACTTTCAGCCCAAGACATGATGCTTGCTGGCTAAAGAAGCACAGAAAAGCACAAGGGCCTGGAGGCAGTTGAATCCTGACCCCCCATTTTTATCTGCACCAAGACAGCTAAGATTACACAAGGCTGGAATTCTCCATACCCCAGCTCTTCAACAGAGTCCTTGGACCAAATACAGCCTGTTCTGTGATCTTTTAATGGGAGAGTAAGAAAGCATTAGTCAGCTGCACAGTTTTGCATGCAGTATAGATGATAATATAACTTAGTTTACTGTCTAAATGTGCTGCTGTCTAGAGCTTAAAATAGATATAGCTGTGAGGCGCCCAAGTTGTGTCTGGTCTCGGGTCTGTATTCCTACATTGCCCTCATGCCTACCATAAGCTATAAATAGTTTTTTCAGAAAGAATCTACTTTGTTTATACATCTGCTTCGCTGTACAGTTTTTTTTATAAATAGTATGCTGAAACTGGCCCTTATGCTCCTTTCTTCTTGTTTAATCTGTCTAAAGTGAGTAGATATTTAGCCGCACAGAACGCAAAGCAGATAACGCACAGACTGTGCACTGTCAGTTTGCATGACTTTGCTAATCCAAACACACCCGTTCAACATAGGGCTTTAAAGCTCAGCAGTAAATCATGGCTGCGGAAAAAAAAAACCCACCAGGGTGAAACAAACCCTGGTGTCACAGTTGACAGGAGTATTTTTGTCATTGTCATCAAGATTCCATTTCTTCCACATTTCAAATCTGAAATAAGTGCTGAATTATTTGCAGCTAAACAGATCATACGAACCAAATCTGGAATAGTGGTCACTCAACTGAAAAAGCACATTATTTGATGCTTCAACTTTTAAATTCTATTGTTTATTGTAAATATACACATATTTCAAATCTGATGAGTGCAACAGCCCCTTTAAAAGTTGCTGCAGGGGACAATTTAGGACTAGTTATGATGTGATTGTAACAATAAGAAGGTGATATGAAACAGCTGACGTTAATTTGGCGACCTAATCTTGTAATTGTATGAAAGCATCCATAAAATAGGCACGGTTCCTGGAGTAAAAATGGGTTCTGGTTCAAGAATATGCTGACAGATACATAAAATTGTATTCTATCACTTTGAGAAAAAACCTGCCCTCCAACCAAACGCTCAAATAGGTTGATTATTCTCATTTACTGTGATTTAGGAAACCCTCCTATGGGTCGTAATTCGCGCCCCTACTGGCAGCAGGAAGATACTGCTAGAGTTACGGTTTCAGTTCCAGATACAGTTTCAGTCATATTTGCACTTAAAATAACGGTATGGGTAAGGATTAGGATTGGGGTTAGGGCTAGGGTTAGTATTGGGAATTAGGGTTAGGATTAGGTTTATGTTCGGGATTTACTGACAGCGATGCTGACGATGGAAACCAGATTGTAGTTATTTAAATGACCACTCGAGGTCGCTTAACTCCTAAATGTAACTTTAAGTCGTAAAAAGCTGCATGACAAACAACGTTTCCAGGTGTATTTTGTCGGAGGACTGGTTGGAGAACAATTTTCCCCAAAGACAGATTTTGGGTATTTCATCCTAGGCAGTATGCAATGTTATGAAAACATGAATGGAATCCAGTCAAATCCCCTGCTTGAAGGGCAAGGCCAAAAACCACTTCTGAATGTCCGTAATCTTCAGTTCTTCACTCGTCACTGTCTTAGGAACCGGCATACGATTTTAATGGATATCACAACAAGGGCTCGGATATACTTTGGTAATCTTGGTCAGTCAACACCATTTAGTGCTGCATCCACAAATTCAAGTTAAAGCTTCACTATGCTAAGCCAAAGCTTTACATCGTCACTGTTTGTAAGTGTCGCTGACTCTTGTCAGCTTGTTGTCATCTGAAATGGAGTTGGACAGTGGAAGAGTGTATTGTCATTTGAACAGTCAACATTTCCAGTGGCTCTGAGATAAAACAGCTGCCACGTTCTCTGGACCATGGACAATAAGGAAAACCCAAGCGGTTATCAGTATCTAGTCCAAAAACCAGCGTTCATCACTGCATGCGGCAGAGTCAGTGCACATGCACAGGTGACTTGCACATTTGCCAGGATACCAGAAAGCTAAGTATGAATTGTGGAGCAACATGCCATCCTAGACATTGCCTGATCCAGGGACATGTTTGCATTTTCCACCAGACAACGCCAAACCCCATTATGTACAAATTTTAAGTGCATGGTTGCTTCAACAAAGAGTGCAGCTGCTAAATTAGCCTACCTTAAGTACAGATCTTCCTCAGTTTGGGAATGTATGATGCATTATTCAGTAAAATATACAGCAACATGGCCCCTTCCAATTTGGCTGCAGATGGCCTGTATAATCAAGGAGTAAGGATTATTTCAATTTGCTGGAAATCACTAACATTTGTCCTCAGTGCTTCAAAAGTGTGACTAAAAACATGGTTATGTCATAACGGTAGTTGACTATCCCGTCGTTTTTGGACTTTGTTGCTGTCATGACATTGTATATTTTTATTTTAAATGTTTTCATATTTTTAAAGTACGTTGTAATTAAATTGGCGAGTAAGAACATCCATTATTGTGATCTTGCACTGTTTTCAATCGTGTAGAGGGCAATTGGACTTTACAGGGGTACGCTTCCTAAAAGCTCAACTGCTGACAATGTTAACAACAAAACTATGTAAGTTGTTACCATATTTAGCAGCTCAGCTTCTGGGGAAAACACCCCTGGTTACCCCTTTTTTTATTTTATTTGCATTTTCCATGCTGTGCTAACATGAGTGGGGTTGTATATTATGAGAAAACTTTTGTTGCATTAGGCTTAGATGTAAATGTAATGATAAACAACTTTGTTTAGGGATGTGACTAATGTTAAAAGGCCGTGATTTTGTTATGTGACAGTGATGGTGGAGGACTTTGGATAAGTAATATGTGGTTTTAATGCCAGAAGACCTTGGTTTAACTGCTGAACGCAGGTGACGAGAAGAGGACCGGTTGCTAATGTGACAGAAATTTTTGAAGACTGAAGCTTCCATGTGACTGCAGCGTTCAGATAGTCTGCATTACTAAACTCTGATGGTAATATTAGACGACTGTAGGGATTCCCATTCGTCTCGTGAGTTGATCCACACAGAACTAACATCACGCAAGCATATTACACCATCACAGCACATTCTCATGGCAGTATTTTGCTGTACTTTGGGCAGAGTGTTTATTTGATTTGGCGTGGAATCACCTGTGAGACCCAGAGGGAATTATCAACAGCTTAGAGAAGGCAGAAACCAACCTAAATAGTTTCAGTGTGACTGCATGTGGATCTATGCTTTTCCAATCCAAATGAGATTATTTCATCACACTGTCACGCCAGCAAGCTGACCTCGCAAAACATATCCTCCTTCTGTGTGCGCTTGTCATCATATGTATGTGAGTGTATGTGTGTGAGTGTGTCCGTGCGTGTGTATGTTGGTGCATATACGTATGTGCTCATGTAAGAGTACTGTTTGTGAATGTGTGTTTTTGTGTGTACACTTGAATCTGCGCAAGTATGTGAACATGCACGTATGTGTCTGTGCATGTGTGTGTGAGTGTATCTGTTCTCGTACATGCTATGAAGTGAGAACCAAAAATCTTTGGTTACACTTTTCTTGAAGGTACCGTCATAAGAGTGACATGTGTCATGTAACAGTTAAGACAGTGTCACGTCACTCTTATGACAGAGTTGTCATAATCAAGACAACCCAAACAATGTCAACTTGTCATCTCAAAAACCGAATGACACTTAATGACAACGATTATGACATTGACATAATGTTTTTGACTGTGTCATGTCACTCTTATGACGATACCTTCAAATAAATTGTTACCAAATCTTTTCCAACTGTGTGGGGACATTATTGGAAAGTGAAATATCCTCACAACTTGAAAGGCAAATTGTGGATTTGTAGTTAAGATTTGGGGTTAGATTAGAATTTTGGATAAGTTAAGGTCAGGGTAAGGGTTTGGATTAGGCAGACATTGGTTATAGTAATGATTAGGAAAAGGTTGTAGAGACATAGATAGAATTAATGGACGTCAATGTAATGCCCTCACAGAGATATACGTTTGAGGATGTGTTTGTGTGCGTGCGCGTGCTTATTTGAGTTATTTACTGCTTGATTCACTGACATACTTGGGACTTTGAGCTTGACACTTTACTCCACTCTCCTGCGCTGATGCTTGGCCCCGAAAAATTTCTGTTATTAAGCAGCAGTTTAAACACCGCAAGTGCAGGTTATGACACTTTACTCAGGAACAAGAAGCAAGACACAAAAAATTGCTGAACAACAAAGGCATTCACACCTTTGGAGATGCAATTTTACCACAAAAAGTAATTTTGTCATGACTCAGTGTGTAATTATGCAGTCTAATTAATTGTAAAACCCAAACTGATTACTCCCTGGTCTAATTTTTAAAGAGGTATAAGAGTTTTGGAAATCAGCAAACTGTAACAACAGTTTTCTGCTAAAAAGAGGCAGAAATACAGACTTGTATGATTACACTTTATTAGAAGGTATCGTCATAAGAGTGACATGACACAGTCATGAACGTGTCATAAATATTATGTCAATGTCATAAACGTTGTCATTAAGTGTCATTCGGTTTTTGAGACGACAAGTTGACGTTGTTTGGGTTGTCTTGATTATGACAACTTCGTCATAAGAGTGACATGACACTCTTATGACGTGACCTAGACCACACTGCTTAGTCAGCTACCCCTGCGACCCGGCTCCGATAAGCATCAGAAATTGAATGAATGTTCACACATTTCATGCCTTCAGTTTCCTCTTCAGCATGTAAAATTCAAATTCATTTGGATGAAGATCTGATGACTGACTGAGCCAAAAGAACAAAAATGACAAAAAATGTGTCACTGTTCAATAAACTATGGTACACACAGTACATATTATTGAATTAAATATTTATTTTCTCTAGTCACAATTGTGATGCTGGTATTGTTTTTAGTAGATCTGCATATATGCTTCATCAGGGCAAACTACAGCCTTAGTAATCTTCAACTACTGTAAAATTACGCAACTAGGAAAGCCATAATGAGTATTTTTGCTGGCTTTTATCATTTGCAAAAACTTGTTTTCATCATAGTATTGATCATAGTATTGATCGTTATGTTTGTCTATATGTCTGTGTTCACTCTAGCATCCACAATTCTTGAGCTAACTTGAAATTTATAACACAAGAAATTACAACATGGAAAATGATTAGCAATGAAGTATTCACAATTGAATAACTGATTGACGTGCAATTTTGTGTCGGAATGATGTATTCACCATTATCAGGAGATTTTACTAGAGCTGATAGTGTTGAGTACATGAAAGGTTAATTTAAAGAAATGATTCAAAACAGGTCAAGACCAATTATTAGTTATTAATTATCAATTAGATAATTGGCATACATACAATCTCATATTGAAGACTTTCCCCAAAGCTGGGGGAACCTCATCAAAGTTTGACGCATGGCACAAATTTCAGTGATTTTAAATGCATGCCATGCATCACATTTCCATAATGCGCTAATAACCAATTGACTAAATAATTCAGTTACCAAAGCTTCGAAGAAAGAAGCAATGGTAAATTAATAAATTAAATATCATTGCATCCTATGCACCTGCACTTCCCAGAGAATTTAGCCTATTCTTTTGAATTCTGAAAATATTTTGATTAAGGGGAATCTTAGAGTAAATTAGGTTGCACGGCTGAAAAAAAATCTAAAATAAAAGATGGAATTCAGAAAAACTATTGGATTAATGATGTTTTTCATTCCATTCCTATAATATTAGCATTAAGTATGTTTTCAGTGTTGCCCATTGGTGATCTATATCTTTTCTTACTAATTTCTCCGTAATTACAGCCTTATACATTGGTCTTGATTATTCAGCAAGTATAAACCCCAATTCCAATGAAGTTGGAACGCTGTGTAAAATGTGAATAAAAACAGAAAACCATGATTTTCAAATCCTTTTCAACCTATATTCGGTTGAGTACACAACAAAGACAAGATATTTAATGTTCAAACCGATAAAGCTTTTTTGGAAATATTCTCTAATTTCGTTTGATGCCTGCAACACATTCCAAAAAGAAAAAAAAAACTGGGACGGGGCATGTTTACATCACCTTTCCTTTAAACAACACTCAATTACCAATTGGAAACTGGGGACACTCATTGTAGAAGTTTTGTTGGCGGAACTTTTTCCATTCTTGCTTGATGTACGACTTCAGTTGCTCAACAGTCTCCATATTTTGCACTTCATAATGCACCACACATTTTCAATGGGAAACAGGTCTAGACTGCAGGCAGGTCAGTCTATTACCCACACTCTTTTACTACGAAGCCACAATGTTGTAACACGTGCAGAATGTGGCTTAGCATTGTCTTGCTGAAATAAGCAGGGGCGTCCCTAAAAAAGATGTCACTTGGATGGCTGCATATGTTGCTCCAAAACCTGAATGTACCTTTCAACATTAATGGTGCCTTCACAGATGTGCAAGTTAACACATCCCTGTACCATCACAGATGCTGGCTTTTGAACTTTGTGCTGATAACAATCTGGATAGTCCTTTTCCTCCTTAGAGACCAGGGCATCCACGATTTCGAAACACAATTTGTAATGTGGACTTGTCAGACCACAGCAAACTTTACCAATTTGCGTCAGTCCATCTCAGATGAGCTCAGGCCCAGAGAAGCTGGCGGCGTGTCTGGGTATTAAGTTTTAAGTTTTAACTTGCACTTGTAGATGTAGCAACAAACTGTGTTAACTGACTATGGTTTTCTGTAAATGGTTTCCTTTACAGAATGATGTCGGTTTTTAATGCAGTGCCGCCTGAGGGACCAACGGTCACAGGCATTCAATGTTGGTTTTTGGCCTTGCCACTTATGTGCAGAGATTTCTCCAGATTCTCGGAATCTTTTGATGATATTATGGATTGTAGATGATGAAATGCCTGAATTCCTTGCAATTGCATGTTGAGAAACTTTGTTCTTATACCTTTGGGCTAATTGTTCACAAAGTGGTGAACCTTGCCCCGTTCTTGCTGGTGAACGACTGAGCTTTTTGGAGATGCTCCTTTTATACCTAATCATGACACTCACCTGTTTCCGATTAACCTTTTTACCTGTGGAATGTTCCAAACAGGTTTTTTTTTTCGAGCATTCTTCAACATTCCCAGTCTTTTGTTGCCCCTGTCCCGGCTTTTTTGGAACGTGTTGCTGACATCATATTCAAAATGTGTGAATATTTCGAAAAACAATAAAGTTTATCAGTTTGAGCATTAATTATCTTGTATTTGTAGTGTACTCAATTGAAAATAGGTCAAAAAGGATTTGCAAATCACTGTATTCTGGTTTTATTAACATTTCACACAACATCCCAACTTCATTGGAATTGGGGTTTGTGAATTGTGTGTGATTATTTATCAAGCAATCTTAAACAGAAATAGCTTGGAAGCAATTATTTGTATTAGGGTCAGAGGCTCACAGCCAGCCACAGAAAATCCCTCCCATGTTATTGCTTGGGGACATTGGGCTATAGGGAGTTAAAGGGATGTTCTGTCCATATTTTCAGCTCACCAGCCCCTACTGGTCTGGACTTAATGCTGCATCATTAACCAAATAGATCAACCTAAAATGGAATTCACTCATCATTTACTCACCCCAAGGATAACTAAAAGGTCAGTGAATTTTTTTTATCCTTAAAAAATTTTTGGAGTTTCAAAGAAATGCAGCATTGCAGACAAATCCAAATCAACTGAGTTCAGTGGTGGCCGCTCTTTCAATCGCGAGAAAACAGTATAAAAACACAACCTGCCTCCATACTGCTTGTGTAATCCAAGTGTCTGTAAGCCCCGACAATCAAGATTGACTCGTATGACATCTTTTCACCATGTTTTTAACCTAAATCTTCAATGTAGCCATGTTGCAAGGAGCCTAGTTCATTTTCGTGGAAGAAGCCCAAGATTCAAGATCTACTTACGGTGGCCGACAAGAGCAAATTCGTCGAAACTGCAGAACGTTTCTCTAATTAGAGATGTTTTGGCGCGTTGCAATGCGTTTGCCCTCGTTGACCAACGCAGGTTAGACGTTGAATCTTAGACCTCTTCTGCAACAATGAACAAGGCTCCTAGCTAAGTCGCTATATTGGATATTTAGGCTAAAAAAACAGTAAAAAGACATTTTTTTGAGTCAAATTTGAATGTTGTGGCTGACAGACACTTGGATTACGCAGACGAGCAGTATGGAGGCATGTTGTGTTTTTTTTCAATGTTGTTTTTTACTCTTGAACGAGTGGCCATAATTGACTTCAGTTGATTTGGATTTGTCTTCAATACTGTTTTTCTTCGAAACTCCAAAAGAGATTTGACGATGAAATAAATTCACCGACTCTTCATTTAGCCTTGGGGTGAGTAGATGATGAGTGAATTTTCATTTTTGGGTGAACTTTCACAGTAAGGATTTAAACGAGCGCAGACTAACACTCCTGTAACTGCCAAACTTGCACAAATTCGTAATACGCCAGTGCCTTATTGAAATGACTGGTAGGATGCGATGCATCATTATCAGCTGTAGGAATAATCACTTTAATCTGTAGAGCAGGCTCTTCTGAGCACACACCCAAGCACCATAGTGACAATAACATTTACTTTTACATCCATACTTTTATTATGAGGATATGAGGAAACCACTAGAGATTGAGGCTTGTACATCTGAACATGATTACAGTGGGTGGACAACTGACAAGCAAAATGGCTGTTTGGGCACCAATCAGTCATAGAGGGGGTTAGATGCATAAAGCCACAGAGAGTGCATGCCTCAGTCGCTCTTAATCCCCCAATGTGAGGGGTAAACCCCAAAGGCTTGGCAACAGTACTCTGGCCCTTGCTCTTCGCCAGCCAAATGGCATCATCTCATGCAGAGCTAAATCAATGCAAGATGGAGGCTGTCTTCGAGTGCCGGATGGTCTGCAAAGACGATTAGCACACTCCCAGAGGGCTGGTACACAATCTGGTGTGCTGCACTCCAGTTTTATATGTTTTGCTGAAGGACGTTTTTACTGTAAATAAAAGCGTAGACCAAAATGCAGATGCCTGAAGTTTCATGTGCCAGCATAAATCGTCATTCCCCGACTGTTTTTCCCGACTCAAGAGTTTGAAAATGTTGAGTGTAAATTCTCATCATTAAGTGTGGGGTATAGCTAGCTTTTATAATCAGAAAATGGCTAGCTTTGTTTTTACAAATGCCTTGTTTTTATCACAATTTTATTTTAAGTTGCATTGCATGACATATTTTGCCTTTTCAGACTTTTCTATCCTGAGAAAAGGGAGGAAAATGTGTGGCTCTTCCCCTCGTCAACGAATGGCGTGACGAATAGTGCCCCTGCTGGCTAGCCAGCACATTTCACAGGCTTTTTGCAACTCTGCTTGGCTGGGATCTTGGCAGTTGGTGGTTGCACTCCTGGTGAGGCCGCGGTAAAATCAGAGTGGCTCTTTGGAACCCTGAACAAGGTCTTTAACCTCCAATGTGCTCAAGAGGGACTGGCCCCTGCTTAGTTTGGCCAACTGTAGGTCCCTTTGGATACAGGCATCAGCTTAAAATCAAATTTAACTAATGAATTTTCACAATGCTACATCAGTGCAGTCCCTTCAACATGTCGTTGTTTGAACTCTCTCCCCTCCCCATCATGCAAGGGAATCGCAGTGCGGGGGAACAGTGGAATGTACTGCAGGCCTCCCCCGAGACATACAGCTTGTCCTCCCAGGCATCCTGGGGGGTAAATGACATCAAGGGGACTTGGAACCCCGGTCATGATTGGACATTTACTGAAACCAGGGAGGAGAGGGGAGAGGCCTTCTCTGTCCCCACACCCCATTATAAACAATGTGGTTCTTCTCCTCTAGAGTGGAGAGAAAGAAAAACAGTTCCTCCGCCCTGTTTGGACCTGCCCCAGCAGCCGGCTGGGCTGGCCGCCCAACAGATTTCTTGCCCTTCATTCTCGGTACCTGTGCTTGTCACTCAAAACCTTCCATTGCCATGGAAACCTGCAGGTAAGCAGAGCAATTTAGGGATTGATTCTGATTGGTCCCAGAAGGAAAGTCGGGAAGAAAAGCACCCGCTCAAAGGTCAACCCCTTCAGCATTCCTCAGTGCGCTACATGACTGCTGACTGCAGTTCTTCCCACTGCACAAAATCCTCTGATATGACATCAGTGCCTCTTGGTGGCTACCCTAGTTGTCATGAACTTTCAACTTCCTCTTGTCCCTCAGTCAAAATGCCAGATTAGCCTCCTCCTCCTTGCTGAAACTATGGTCTCTCAGTTTCTGTGAGAACCTCTGTAGTTTCACTCCATTGACTCATGCAGGGCTTGCATGAATATTCAAATACATACACATGTGCACATACACATACTGTAGATGCACACATCTGCCCATGTGCCGGTTAGCATGTGCATCCGGTTGTCAACACGTGTGCGTGCACAGACATACAAACATGCACATGCAGAGCGCAGAGCCTTAATTACATGCCTAAATACGTTAAAATCAACATTCACTTTCTACATACATTCCTACATCAATTAGTTGCACAAATGGGTTATGCAAAATGATTTCACTTGCCAAATGCCTGAAATGGCAGGATTATAATTTCAATATGCCCAGTAAGATTACTAATGTCAGTCAGCACACTCATCTTTTGAGATCGAGCGTGAACACGGAGTCTGTTAGCAGCTGACACCTGAAATTAAAAGGATATATATGATTTTAGCTGCTTATTTGAGAGGCTCTTGGCACTGTGGGAAAAAAAAGAGATCCCTGCTGGGACCCCTAGGCGATAAATTTACAGCCTTTCATTTGATCTGTCAAATGCTAAAGTAACAAATCTTCAGTGCATGATGTGCTCTTTTATCAAGCAGGTGTGAGCTCCCTTTAAAATATCACATTTAATGACAGCATCACTGTCGCTGGATATGACCCAGCAAGTGATAAATTTATAATGAGCGGCTGTACAAAACCTTTTGTGACCAAGATCTTAAAATAAAACGAGGAATAGAAAGATACTGATTAAAGAGAGACAACATCTAGACTTTCAAAGTTTCTACTTTATCTGGCCTCCTCTTGTGCTGAACTTTTACTCTCCTCTCAGATAAAGGCAGGATTTTTTTGCCCAGTTTGACAATTTGACTGATCAGGTAAGTAACAAGGCCCATATTGACTGAAAACATACTGCACATATTCTATTCCAGTATCCTGAAAAAATACTGCACATTTTCTATTTCAGTAAACTGAAAACATGCTGCAAATTTTCTATTTCAGTGCACTGTTGTGCAGTGCAGTATAGTCCACTCTCCTCAGGGCAGCTAAGTGCATAATAGACATGCAATAATACGGAGGCATTTTTACTGCATTTCACTGTAGGCTGCAGTAGTTAGACGGAGAAATGTAAGAGAAAAAAAAAAATGTGTGAAATAAATCTGTGCTCTGCTTTGCTGTTTTATGAGCTCTAGGAGCACAAAACTATATCAGAGTGAACCTTGTGAATCGACATTTGAACCCAGAATCCCAATTAAGCATTTGAATGTTTTTGCAAAAGTATTTAATATTCACGCTATCCACTGGTGCAATCGGTTATCTCAAGATGATGCAAGTCTTCCACGGGCAGTCTTTGCAGCATGTGCAATTGAAGATCTGGTGCTAGAAGTGCTTAAATCACAAAATGTCAATTTTGTGAAACAGGGTCTGAACATAATAGATTGATAAAATCTGCCAATTGAAGACCCCAGTGCTAAAAAATTTGTCACAAAATGTCCATTTTGAGAAAAATGAGAAAATTGACTTCGGTAATAATGAAAGATGTATTCCCGTTCTTATCTCACAATGTTAGAAAACTACTTTTAGCATTTAATTTATTTGCAGTCATAGATTTAGTTTTACTCATTGTCATTACCAGAAGTGGTTTTGTCTGAAGTCTGTTACCTCTTGGAAATCTTATTTTCATAAATTTAGCATGTAGCTCGCCTTGGAGTTGTATTGCCTACATGTAATCAGGACAGAAAGCTTTGACAACAGGTGTGTCTCAACTTTTGTTACGCTTCAAGGTCTCCCATTCATGAAATACATCAACATATACCTGACACACTCCTTGCTCAAGCTAAGCTGCATCCTTCTTTGCAGGTGAATGAATGACTGCAATAATCAATAGTCATAGAGCAAGCTAATTCAACAGGCATGTCATATATGGATGTCAAATGAAAAAAAAAATTGAGTTCTGGAGCATAAATACTAAATGTTGAATTTTGTTCATGGGCGATTTATTGAGTCTTTCTTCTCACAGCTAGCTCCTCAGGCCCCTTTCCCAATATCTGAATTGCCAGTATTCTCATCCACAGTCAGGGAAGAAAATGGGCAAAGATAACACAGTCAAATCCTGTTCATCATGGTTATGTGTGCAATTTGAATATAATTTTGTAATATTCAATTTACCTTTCAATCTTTCATTTGTCCTCATGGTCATATAAATATTTATACATCAATGTAACATCAATGCAGCCTACATATTCTTAATAGCCCAGGTGGTCCTGAAGAAAAAAAAAGTAAAAGATATATATAACTTGATTGCGGGTTGCAGGGTTGTCGTTATATAAGCATTCTTACACAAGGAGGCCAGGCAAACCAAAAATAGGCAAAAATGGCCTAGACCCTGGAGGCGTAACAGAAAAAATGCAGCCTTCCCACTGACAATTAAAAAAAAATTTATCATCTTGGTCTGACATAGGTTCCTACATTTTAACATGAGTACTAAACATAGATTGAATAGAAACTTTGAAATGTTTGTCCCTATGAAGGAGATTTGTTTGGCTTTGGTGCTCTGTATAAAGAGAGACATTGCAAACACATTGTGATGAAAGTAGAACAACCAGGTACTTTTCATAAATGAGAAATATACTACTGATATGAAAACCGTATTGACTTTGTGGTGTAACAGCAACAATTTTGCAGCTGTGACAACAGGCCCTAATCACACATAGGCCCAGGTTCAGCAGCACCCACTTAAATCCCTGGTATTTCTGCCACTGTTAATGACCTTGAAAGAACTGAATTTTTTTTACACTTATTTTGACATTTTCCAGCCTGTCAGCCAGCCTGCTCTCCGCCAATCACAGGAGGGTATGGAATGGTTTGTTCCACAGAACGTACTGTTACTGCCTAATGGAAACGTGACAAAGCCACATGGATGGCAAGTCTTTGATGTTGGTTGTATTGGAATTGATTCGAACGGAAGTAAGCCTATCGATAGTAGCATTCTGATAGGACTATTAGTTTGATGATTATTGCTTTTAGTATTTATATTGTTGGAAATTTTATCAGTACCAGCACTGAGATTACAGTTACCAGTAAACGTATTCACTATCATTGTATTTTATTTCCGATATGTTTCAGACCACACTCCTACCTTCATACATCCTGTGATGGGATCTACTGTACTGCAAAGGTGTATTAACGATAATTCAGTCTCAAAACAATTAAAGCTCCATCTTATTGCCTGTTTAGTATGTTCTGACCGACACCCCAAGGGAAGTGCTACTGTAAATATTTCTCAGCCAGTTCCCTATTTTTCAGTAAAATTGTTATTTTACTGGAAATGGGCCTTCAAAGATCGCAGCAGTAAGGCCTCCATCATCTCTGCTTTCAGAGGTTCAACCATTATCATATTCTGCAGGACAGGCTTTCAAACTCTGGTACGCCTTTCTGCCTTTTAATGGGTTTGAGAATGAAGATGTCTCCCAGATGCGATAAGACCCAAGTGGAGCAATACATGGATGTAACTTTGGCTGGCTGGACACAAAGAGGCGTGATTCCCTTGTTTCCTTCAGTATAAGGAAATTCAGAAAGCTTGGTTCCTAGGACATGGAGGAGAGGAGGTATCAGCAGAATACAGGAAAGGATTTCTTTAGTTGGTGGAGGCATTCATTTTTTGCGATAGCAAGGGCTGAGCTCCTGGCTGAATGGCACCTTTTCTAGCCACTCTTTTGGTCCAAAGGTCACAGGGCTCCACCAGCCAGGTTCAGCTCTCGGTCTTGACACGCAGCAGGAAATTCTGGGAGGTCCATTTCAGTCAATTACCTAAACCCAAAACAGGAGAACTTTTTTGAATATTTTAGTCATGTACGTGTAGTTCTATCGTAGCCAAGACCTATTATAACTTCTCAATGACTTGCCTGCCTGTCTCTGGGAGTCTGCGATTTATCTGTAAATGATATAAAGATTTGATGGAGTGCCAGACTAATCTGCAGTCAGGCATCTTGTGTATAAATGACATCAGCAGTGCACATGAGCTGATGCGAGGCTGGGTAATACTTGCTGATTGAAATAATTCATGATTCAGGTGATTATGTTGCTGCCAGTATACTCATTTTACCTTTCGTGGGGTCAATAATGAATATTTATTTATCACAAGAACCAATGGCCAATCTTTCATCACTATTGACAGTCCAGAGAGTCACAGCCGACCTTTCATTCGTATTAAGAACGTAATATAACATACATCCTTCTTTTATCATGTGTCGTTTGTAATATCATGATATTGCAAAGTCAGATGAATTCTTGAGAAAAGTGGCCAATCACTCAATAACATACAACTCGTAATCAAAGCAACGGTGCTCCATCTTAATATTGAAAAACCTGTGCCTAGGTGAGAATTTAAATAACGCCTGAGCATTTAAACAATGATGCATAATTTGAGCATTTGAATGATTCTCTATTATCTACACATTTGCAACAATACTCAAATGTTCTTCACATCTAAACTTCTGTGCATTATCTTAACATCAAATCAATTATGCATTAGATGAGCTGGATCTTGGTTCGTGAACAATTCAAGCAATCGTAAATATGCAAAAAATGATGTAGCAGTCATACCCCATTCTCCGATGCTTAATAGGATAGGATGGTGGTCGAGTCGCTTCCAGTCTCCCAGAGCTGCGAAAAGCTTCGTTAGCATGCATGGTTATGGATAATTGGCTGTACGATACCGAGCATAGAAGCCATATTAAGAAGCTTACAGCTGGGGAGCCGTTATTTTCTCGAAGTGTCATGAAGGGCCTTCCATGGCAATATTCAGTTGATTGATATAATTTCTAGAATAATTTTTCGCGTCGCCATCAACAATCACAGATGATGTAGATCAGAGCTTCTCAAATCTCTCCTGGAGAACCACCTCTCCTGCATGTTTTAGATCTCTCCCCGCTAGCACGGATGATTCTAATGATTCGCTTATTATCAAGCATCTTCACAGGTAAGGAGCTGATCATTTGACTCACCTGTGCTGAAGCTGGCAGAGCTCTATAACATGCAGGAAAAGTGGAACTCCTGGAGAGGTTTGAAAAGCGCTGATGTAGATGATTGCTATCGTTCAATGTTATTATGCGCATGCAATAGACCTAGGCACTAGCCGGCTGCGAACTGGAAGTGTGGTAGCATTGGAAGTGTAAGAAATTTCGGCGAAAAAGCTTGATCTGACTATTTTCTTGTGTATTGACGATTGCTTGAATTGTGCATTAGCTTAGCCTATAAGCAAGTTTTCATTAAGTCAACACCAAAAAAAAAAAAGTGTTCTGCATTAAATTAGCGTCTAAATGACTGTTCATCAACTGAGCATCTTGAAAATGCTGCATTTCCAGAACATCTAAACAACTTAGCTCTCTTTCACCATCTAAACAGCTAATGTGTGCTTCTCTGCTCCAAGTCATTCTAGTTTACCAAACGTTGCTCTATTTGAAATGAGAAGCCCCTTCCTGGGCGTTTGTTTGAGTCGATTTCAATGTTCTTTCTTCATATCTTGGAGTAATTCCTTTCATTTTGTTTTCCATTACTTGACATTTCATTTTGTTTTAAACACTGCACATGTAATGCGGGATGTGGGCTGGAGTGTGCTGTGATCTCATGGAAGGTGCACCTCTCTGCTCCAGAACAATAGGCCATTTTTCCCACCACCGTGGAGTAAACACTCACGTTCTGCAGAAAAACAGGAATGGAAGCCAGTCATTTTTTGAAGCTGATCTCTCTAAAGAGCTGAGAACAGACCCATATTTTTTTTCTCCCCAGTTGCATGTGGGCCACCCACTCACAAACCCTCTGGCTATGCCAGCAGCAGCAATTAAACACTCACAGATTTAACGTTATTCAAAAATCTGGCCAGGATGATCTCACTTATGCAATAAAATATCTTGCGCCAGATGTAACTATCTTTGCATTTGTGTCATTACTTCATAAAAAAAATATTTCTGTTAATTGGGGATGATATTTAGTGACAGGATGTCGAATGCTAATGAGGGGAGTTAAGATTCCTTCGTATATTGCCAATTTCATTGAATCAGATGGATGACATTAAATGCTGCTGAATTTTCATACTGGGTTTGCACTGAATTAATTTTGGGCTCATCAATATTTGAATTTCCATGATGTGATACTGGTGATATAAGTGTTTAGGCTCGGGCATGAAATGTGCCTCATTCACATCACTGACGAGATGATGGAACTTATCCCCTCAGGTCCTGAGGTCTGGTCTGGATTAGATATAGGTTTTTCTCTGAGATTAGTTTATGAAAACGTTTTTACAAATACAGTCTGGCAAGTTACTGTGACTGATTATCAAGCTTGTAAAACCTTGTTCATAAAAAATAAAACACTTTTATTCTATTATGAGTCAACAGTTTGGGTGGATTTTGAATGAATTTGGCCTTGAACTTTTTTGTGACATCTTGAGTTATGGTGTTTTCTCTCTCCAGTTCCCATTCTATTCCTTTGTTGCTCTCCGCAATGTATGACATCGTTTATGTATTTTATTATGAGTCAATGATAAGGTCAGATCTTAGACTTTGACATTTCTTGTTTTTTTTTTTAATTCTGTGACAGAATAAGTTGTTTAAAGGCATGGACAATATGCCATGTACAGGACTGGTTCTCTTCTGAATGCAGGCAGGACAAGACAAATAACAGCAGATCCAAAAACAATACTCCAGCGCACACCATGATGTGAGTACCGCTATTCTATTGAGTTACATTAAAACTAGAAATAGCGAATTTTGTGCTTCGCATTTTGCTTTTTCAGATTCACCTCGTGCTTGATTGCCCACAGGTGTCTCTTTAAAGAATCAGGTGCTGACTAGCGGGAAATTCAACAAGGTCACATTCTCCAATGAAAATATACTTGAATCAGCAGCAACAGGGAACAGCCATAATGTTTCCTCTGTACAAAATGATAAATCACGTCACTACTTTGAATAAGATAATGAGAAACAAAAAATTACATCAAAAAGTCAGATTCATTTTATCACTGCGCTGAAATTTCAGCTTTCAAAAAAACACATGCTAACACTACAACGTGCTTAAAGGGTACTTAACATGCTGATCTTTCTTTTAATACATATTGGTAATGTTATAATGTTCGTTGTACGCCCTCCACAGAGCTGGCCAGTCAGAAGAAAGTGGGCACACGGGGAGTGGGGGCCATAGCGGAAGAGCCACCCCAATGAGGCGTTTCAGGCAGAGACTACAATGGACCACAAATGGGGTTAAAGATGGCAGTGTGAGCGAAATAAGTACCCTTTTTTTACTTTGCGTGATCAGGAGTTCTCTAGGGGAGTCAAAGACCTAAATATAAACTTAATAAACTTTATTTAAATAGCATATTAGGTCCCCTTTAAATACAGTGATAAAAAGCAGATAAATTTAGTAGTAGAAATATGTACGGAAGGTAGTTCCCGAAATAATATTACAAAAGTCAAGAATGTTAACAATACTGGTAAACATCAAAAATCTGGGTACATAGAGAAAATATCCTTGTAGTAAAGTACAATCCAATTATTAAACTAATAATTAATAGAAAAAAGTATAGAAAACAAAATGAATATAATTATGTACAGAAAAAGTAACAATCTTACTTCTTTCAATTTGGTGCTTTGTAAAATACATTTTAGGCACAACATATTTCCATGTACACAAAGCCTTCAAGAAAACACAAAAAAACAATAATGCACCAACAAATGTATAAATAAGTTTTTGTTGAAGAGTGGTCATGGACCTTTTGGTTTGCTGTGTGCACTGTATGGCTAAATATTAATTTGTTGGAGAATTTGTGGGAAATGTTTTTGAGGATAAAAATACGTTCTCTCTCTCTCTCTCTCTCTCTCTCTCTCTCTCATGTAATGGATAATGGAGTGAGCTTCTGGGCCATTGATTGAGTGAGAACAGTTTGAGGGAGGCCTGCTGTGGCTCTTGGGTGCTTTGTGTTAGGGGTGGTGCCCTGCGGGGCAGAAGATAGCGTGTGTACCCCCGTGCAGTTTTGCAGCCACGCATTGGCCAGTGCAGACAGCACCACTGAGTGCATTATGAACTTTTCTCTAACATGAACATTCAGCTCCAGGTGCATAGACACAGACTGTTCCCTGTGATTTTCCCCGTCCCTGCTGGTTGTGTTCTGTTCTTGACCCGCAGCTCTTTCTTGGACAAGCAGAGGCTGAGAAGGCAGAGAAAATGTGTCACACCTGAGTCAGTTTTGTTGGCCAGGGATCCCAGCATCACTTGTATGACAGTCTGGTTTTACTTAAGTGTCGTTAAACTAAACATTTGATTGAAACAAATCGCAAAGTATAAATCTTGGAGTTCCCCAAGAGAAATAGCTCAGAATAATGTTAATGCCTGAATGACATCACAGGCAAGAACAGCGACCCGATCCCTCTCATAATTTCAGCTTTGTTGGACCTCCAAGGATGCCAATACTTCACAAAGCAGAACCTGCGCATTGCGTAGTATCCAATTCACGAAGGGGATGAATAGAAAATGGCAATCAACACTCCCTAAAGCCACTATGAGTAGTTGGTGACACCATTCGGGGTCATTGTAAACCCCCACTGTGTTCCAAAATCTGATCAATGATGTCTTCTGTGACATGGTCTCTCGCTTCATGTATTTGTACCTTGATGACATCCCGGTGTTCTCTGGCACCCTGGAGAAGCATACCCTACACTTTCGCCTTGTCATCTAGCGATTACCTGAAAGCCAATACTTTTTAAAACCAGAGAGGTGTGAATATCACAAAACTTCTGTGCGATTTCTTAGGTTCAATATTTCCCATGGGCTGCTAAATTGCAATAAGCAGAAAGTACAGGCTTTCCTCATTAGCAGGTCTCTGCAGACCATTTTCTGGGCTTTGCCAATTTTTAGAGGTGCTTTCATCTAAGGCTCCTCGGCTGTCTCCAAACCTCTCTCACCCATCGCCGTCTCCAAAACTCCCTTCTGATGGACTCCACAGGCCACCCACACCATGGACCAGCTTAAAGACAAGTTTTTCAGCTCTCCTGGCTGGCTCTTCCTGAACTCCGTTGCCAATTTATAGTTGATGTGGACACTTCAGATCTTGCTGCTGGGGCTGTACTCTTCGGTACTCCCCTGCGCGCTCTTCTCTTGCCGGCTGTCCCTTGAGGAGAGGAACTACAGTATCGGCAATTGAGAGCATTTGGCCATCAAGCTGGAATTTGAGAAGTGGAGGCATTAGCTAGAGCGGGTAAGAACCCTATTCTTAGTTTGACTAACCACCACAATTATGAATACCTCTTGAGAGGCTCAATCCTAAATGGGCTCCAAGCTCCCTTTTTCTAACACTAATAATATAAAAATATTAAACCTAATGGAGCATGTCATGGAGAAGGCTCTTTGCTCTTGTCCTATGATTCAGGGTGTCCTGTTAACCACCTCTTTGTCCCAGAAAGATAGAGAGCCAGAATTCTTTCTTGGGCCCATGCCTCTCCCTTAGTGTGTCGCTCCAGGCTTTCCCGCACCTTGTTCGTTGTCTGTTAACAGTTATGGTGGCCCTCTGTTTGGCAAAAAACCCATGAGCATGTCAACACCTGCAACGCCAGTGCCCTGGAAAGGACCAGCAAATAACCCCCTGAGAGGTTTCCTCAAACCTGGAAGTTTACACAGGCCATGAGCATGCATCACCACGGACTTCGTCTTTGAGCTATTTAAGTTGGACAGGTTCACGGTGGTTTTCACTTTCACGGATTAGTTCTCTAAGGCAGCCGTCTTTCTCCCTCTGGTGAGGCTGCCCATGGCCCAGAAGACGGCGGAACTTTAGTATGCGGTGCATCTCTATGCCATCTCTAAGATTATCATCTCTGATCATGAGCCTCAATTCTCCAGTCATTTCCGGAAGGCCGCTCCTCATGGGGGACCCTCCTGCTCAGTTCATGGTTCACCACGCCTACCAGGGATAGAGAAGTATGCACCTATTAAAACATCTCAGCCTTCCAAGACCAGGCTAACTGTCACCTGATGTTATGAATCTGCTCTTGCCAGGCCATGTTTTTTTATGACTCCTCTTTTACCAGGCCATGTTTTGATTTAGTCCATGTCATGTTTTGCATCTTTCCTGTCTTGCCATTTCCTTTTCCTGCCATTACTCATATTCACTGTTTAGATTGTTATCCTGGTTTATGTATTTCTCCATGCCCTGCATTGCACATTGTCTCCCCAGTCTGGTCAAATGTGTTGAGACAGTTTTGTTCTCCAGTTTTGCGTTCCACGTTTTCAGGTGATTTCATGGTTTCTGGGTTTCAAATTATTCCTTCCAATTTTGTTTGCTTCCTTCGCCTTGCGGTTCTGTCTTTACTAATAAATACAAACAGTTTATTATTTTGGATAAATTATTAACATTAACTAACATTGTTTATAGCACTAACTTACTAACAAGCACTAGGGATTGTATAGATGCACATTATTAATTGACTAACAAGCTCTCAGCACTTGCTCTGCTCTTATCTCCGCCCCTTGCCTTTACTCACTTTGCTTTGCTACAATTTGGTGGATTCTCCGCACTTTGTTAAACACTGTTCTGCCTCTCACTCTCTGCGCACTTTAGAACTCCCTAATCGGAGCCGTTTGTTTGTCATAGGCTGTCTGTGTAATCCCTGTCCGCGTTTTGGCTTTCGCCAATTTCATGTGGTTAGGAACCTCCTCTTGTTCATTCCCGTGTTAATTAGTCTGATCCAGCTCACCTGTTCCCTATTATAGCATGTGACTTCCCGTATGTGTATTTAAGCAGTTGGATCACAGCCAGACCTTGTCAGAATGCTTTCTCTTGTCTGCTCATGCTACCCTGTTCATGCCCTGAATTCATAGTGTTATACTTCTGACTGGAACGTCCCAGATTTTGATTCTGCCTCTGCCTATGATCATACTTTGCTTGTGTACCGAACCTGCTTTGCCTGTTATTGAGACTTGTGATTGCTGCCCTGGTTACAAACTGTTTCTGGCCCTCTGGATTGTGTTTTCGGATTCTGGACTTTGTACCGTTGCCAACAATCCTGCCGGGGTTTCCACCCCTAGTTTCCATAAAACCAATTTTACTGCACTTCCTGGTACTCGCATGTGGTTCTGGAATGCACCCTCACACCTGGTCCCATCTACCGAGTTAGCCAGAGAGTGTCGCTTGCAACTAAAGACCTCACCTAGTGGGCGCAGTCCAAAAAGAATGCACCTCAGTTTATTAGCCCCTTCACTGTCTCCCAGGTGTTGTTGCAATCAGCGGCCAGGCTGGTTCTCCCTTCTCCCCTCTATCATATTAATGCTGTGTTCCCTATCTCACATTGAAACCTGTCCATTCCTCTTAGCCCTCCACCCTGCTACCTGCAGCCCTCGGCTCATTGAAGGCAACCCCACATAAACAATGTGCCGCATTCTGGATGTTTGGCGCAGAGTGCCTGGTCGCCAGTTTCTGGTGGACTTGGAAGGGCATGGCCCTCTGGAGTGTTCCTGGGTGCCAGAACTTTACATCCTTGACCCCTCCTTGGTCTGGAACTTTCTTCATCAGCGTCCAGAACTGACCACAGATCCGCCAAGGGGCACCCGTTGGGGAGTTACTGTCAAGTCTGGAGTTTTGCACTTATTAGTCTTTTTTCCCCTCAATCCAGCTTTGTGCATCAGGTTGGGTTCTCTTTCATTAATCGACATCTCTTATTTAATTATTGTCTAATTTTTCCCCCTCCTCTGGTATTACAAATGTGTGCATTTGCACACCCAGTCCCTACCTGTTACTTATTGTCTCATGTACACTGAAGGACTTTAAAACCTTATAACCAGAATTGTAGCCAAACACCGATTCAAATTTGTTACCATTTATTGACTTTACCCATAACAACAAATTTGACAAAATGTCAGATAACATCAACAAAGAAGAACGACAAAAGAATCAACAATTAAACAAGTTTAACAACAAAATCAACAACAAAGATCGATACCAGTACTGAGTGTGACCGCCACATGCCTGCAACGAAGACATCAATCGTCTTGGTATGGACAGCCACATTCTGTTGAGCTGTTGCTGGGAAATGGCCTGCCACTCCTGGAGAAGAGCTTCTTGGAGCTCCTGCCCTCGTCCTGGCTGCTGGAGTGCGTTGCTGAACCCGCCGATCCAAGTGGTCCCACGTATGCTCGATGCAGTTCATGTCAGGGCTGAAAGGTGGCCATTCCATGACTCGCACACCATTCTGGGCCAGGAGCTGCTGGGTCACACGTGCTGAGTGAGGTCGTGCATTGTCTTGCATGAACGTGACCTCAGGGTGGTCTGTGATGTAAAGCACGACGTGCGGTCTGATGACGAGAACACAGTAGCAGGCTGCATTAAGATTTCATTTGATTATGACCAGGTCGGACCTCCAGCCATATCGAATGGCACCCCAGACCATCACCAAGCGTCCTCCAAAGTGATCTGTCTCAGCAATGCAGGGGGCCGCGCATCTCTCACCACATTGTCTGTAGACCCTCTGTCTTCCATTATGTCAGTACAGACAAAATCCGGACTCATCACTGATGACAACATGCCCCCAGAAACGGTTGGGGACTCATCAATGTCTATATTCTTCAGCCCAGCGAAGCCTGGTAGCCCTGCACCGTGCATCAAGCTGCATTCCAACACATGCCCTGTGGGCTCTGATCCCTCGCTCTGCAAGTCGGCGGCTCACTGTTCTTCTGCTGATCTTTGGTCTGTGGATTTCTGGGATCTCCTGAGCCGTCCTGGTGCAGGATCAAAACCGATCTCTCAGGTGGACCAAGTGGATCTGATTGTCCTGGGCTGGGGTTGTGACCCTAAGCTGACCAGGTCGGGGTCGATCATTGATGGTTCCAGTCTACTGGTGACGAGCCACGAGGTTAGAGATTGCGGGTTTGCTTACCCCAAAACATTTGGCGATGCAATTTTGGGATGTTCCAGCCATTCACAGCCTAATAGCTTGATCACGTAGGGGTCTGGAAAGGCGAGGCATGGTGCATGTGGTGTCTTTGAACAAATGCTCTCGGGATCTGGCCTTAATTGTTTCAAGGCATTTGACAGCATTGCAATAGTGATCAGTGAAGCCAGACGAGGTTACACCACTAATTCCTCAAATCCTGCTCCACCGACACAAACAAGGTCATGACCTCATGCACTGTTGTGTCTCCTTACTCAAAGACAACTGAGTATCAATTATGTTAATCATCTAATTAAAGTTCCCCAAACCCAACTATCAGACATAAAGTCAGACATAAAGTTTTTTAAGTCCATCAGTATATATATATGTTCCTAGTCTCCATATTTGCCTTGCTGGATTGTTGCACTGCTTTTTGTTAGTGTTTCATTTCATCAGTGTTGAAAGATAACAACTAAAATCTGAAGTATTGCTTCCCCATAGAAATTCCTTCCTGTTTCCTGAAGCCTTGGCAAGTGGCACTCTTCTGTCCAGTCATCAGTCCTACTCAAACGAATGCACCCACTGCTTGTATATATTAGTCCTACTGGCTCAGAGTCAGTTTGAACACTTGGCCAAATGTTTTCACATTTACTTGTTTGAGGATTTCTTGGGGGGCAGGGGGCTTTAATTGAATCTGGAATGTTGAAAAAATCCATGCATTATCATTCTCCGAGGGGCCCCAAAAAAAATTAAAAAAATGATGCGTTTCCTGTTCTGTTCAGTATAGTTCCCTAACACTAAAATTAAACTTAAATAATTTAATACCTGGTTTAAATTTGGTAGATGTCATTTACAGTGATCTTTAAGGGTGCAATTAACTGTGAAAGATTGATTTCACAATTGATTTTTAATTAAATTAGCAAATGATTTTGGTTGGTTCTTTTGGGAACAACAGTATTTCTTATATATTGGTATCTAGAGTTTCTCTAATTTTTTTAAGTATTGTTTGTGCACTGCAAGTCATTTTGGAGCCCACTGCATGTGTTTTATTTTACAGAATTTTTACCTTGATTTCTTTTTTGTGAACAGAAGAATGTTCTATTTACCCATTTTTTTTCCAAAAATCTTTCCCTTTGACCTTTTAGTTATCCGTGCGAACAAAAAGTAATTTCTGTGATCATTTTTCAAGTACAAGTACACAGTATCAGTTGCACTTACTCATCAGAGTGTTAAATTCTGTAGTAAATTCCTGAACAGAGATTGACGTGAGCCAGTAAAAAAAATGCTTCCAAGTCATGATTTTGGAATAAATCTAGTTGTTGGATACCATCGAGCTACAGAGGAATGACAATTATTGGTTATGATCATACTGCGAACATCAGATAAGAGTCACAATGCGAGCTTCTTTTTTGCTTTCAATAAAACATACTGTCGTTACAAAATCACAGGATCATCTTTCTGAAGCTGTATCCAGGGGTCTATTTTCCTGCGGCACTACAAGGCAGCTGTGGGGGCTGAGGGCAGGGTCGGTATGTGAACTGAAGAATAGAGGGATTGTTGTGGTCTGGTTTCAGGCTGCTCAGACTCTTGTCCAGCATATAGCTGGCATGGTTCAGCCTGGCACAGAGACAAGGCTTGGCACCTGCCAATGATCTGCCAGAATGCTGGCACAATGACAGCTCCAGGTTGCTTCAGGGCTGTCCCAGAATGCACTGCCACTACAGCCTACCCCAAATCTGTCTGACACCAGATCTCCTCAGGTGGAGGAAGACAAGTTACCTGTACTCTTCGCCTGCGGCACTCCAAAATCCTGTGTTGCTTTGACTATACATTTATTTTTTTAACCCGCTTGGGAGCTGGAGCCTATCCTAGTATGATGCAGTTGCCAGAAGGCAGGAATGCACCCATGACAGTCTGCCAATCCATCACTGGACCTACAAATTTCTCAGACCGTTTCCTCACAGTCTCACACTAACCGGCAATTTAGAGTGATCCATGTCTTTGGACTGTGAGAGGAAATCAGCATACCCACAGAAAACTCACACAAACACAGATAGAACATCCAAGGGCCAGGCTAGATTCAACCCCATTACTCTCACACTGCGAGTCAGCAGTGCTCGCTAACGCTCCTGTGTGCCCCCCATATCGACTGCTGCATGCATAAATTACATTTTTCGAAATATAATAAGCTTTTTCAACTCACAGACAAACCAAAAGTGTTGTTTTCCATTAGGAACATGTGCTAAGATAGATCATTTTTAACAGCGCACAAAATGTAAGAATATCAGCCACTAGTTAATAATAATAATAATAATAATATTAATAAATGGTAAATTATATGACACTTATAAGAACAGAAGTTATCAAGATCTTTACAGAAAGAAAGCACTTTATACTCACCATCTAAACAACTACTGAGTGCAGTTTTTAAATTCAGGTCATTTACCAGTAGCTATTCAGGTCTTTGCTTTTTTATTCTTGTCAAGATGTTCGCCATCCTCGAGTAGTAAAAAGTTGCCTCAGTTTAACTGCTATGGCAACAATCTCTGACTGCTGCTTCAGTCTTTTATTATTTTACACCTGACAAGATTTTCCACATCCATTATTTGTACTTGTGTGACAGCATTGAGATCACCATCCCTGAAACCTAGGCTGCAGTGCCAGGGCATTGGCTGCCAGCCATGCATACACAGGTGTGGAGTGTTTTTTGTTTCTTACTTGAGGAAAGCTAATGTGCCGTGTGTGTTCATGTTTCTTATTTGCTGGGTCCCAATCTCTTCTCTCTGTTACATATTCCATACATGCGGAGATTGAGCTGCCCCGTCCACGTGACGTGAATACTCATTTAGAAGTGCCGCCACTACCAGCCACACCCTTATCAGTTCCCTATGAAACACCTGGGTTGGCAATGCATCACTGTTTATTTCTCCAACCTGGAAGCTTCAAGATGTATGAGAGTAATGACAAAAACTCAGCTGGGGTTTCAGTTTTTGTCTAGTTAGCATCATTAAAAAAAAAAAAACAGTGTCTGTCTTTGGCAACCATTCCGGGTGACAATTGATTCTATATTTCTCAACCCTTGCTGCGATACTCAAGTATTGTCCAGGAGTTTTCCGTTGTTATGTACTTTGTCAGCTAGTGCAACAGAGGAGAAAATAGCTTTCCAGCCAAAGCACGTAATTGTTGCCTTAATTCAGGGAGTTGCACAGTGGCAGTACTGGATTAAAATGTATGACTGGGGGCAGTTATTATTCTGAATAAGATGGTAAAGACAAGAGCTACCACAGTTTTTTCCAGAATAGAGTATGGAAGTGCTACTTAAGTAAATGCAGCGAGCTGTACTAATTTGATGTGGATTATTTTGGACAGTTTGATCACTCCTAATGTTTCCTGTCAGTGCAGGTTTCCAATCAAAAGCTCACTAGCGTTTTCCATGCAAATGTGCAGTGGCATGATAACTGTATATACTATACAGTTTTTAATATACTTCTTGCAAGGTATGGAGCGGGGGACATAGTATTCATCTCTGTCCATCCATTCGTCCATCCCATTGGTGTCAGTGTGATATCTCAAGAACCAATGGACTGATTTTGCTCATATATTCCACCAACTTGTTCTTGGGGGGTCCTGCTGCACTGGACAATTTTGGTGACCTTTAGGTCATTTTCAAGGTCACAGAGCAATTACATAGATTTTGCCTTTGTAAGCCTTCTTAAGGCATCTCAAGAAACAGTGGACCGATTTTGCTCATACTTAGCACCAACATGTACTCGGGGGGGTCCCCGGACACCTGTCGCTTTTGATTACCTTGAGGTCATTTTCAAGGTCACAGCTCTATTCCAAAGACTTTGCCTTTGTAAACCTTGTTTTCACAGCATCTCGACAATCATTTGACCAATTTTGCTCATATTGAGAACCAACGTGTACATGCAGCGGGGTACACAGGAATGTTAGTGACAATTACTTGTTGTTCATGTGTTCTTTTTTTTTTTGAACTTTCAGGAATGTAACATGTTGTATGCGTCCCTCTTTGTCACTGGTGGGCACCTGACGTGTAGTGTTTGAGGACATGTTCTTTGTTGATGCAAACTTTATGTTTTGTATGTTCTCATTTCTTTCTTTTGAAGACCTGATTTGTTGTGCGTGTGTTCTCATTTCTTCCTGGTGGGCGTCTGATGTGTTATGAGTATATCTTTGTGTCTTAATGGTGGGAACCTAAGATGTTGCGTGTGTTCTTGTTTATTGCTGGCAGGGACCTGATGTACTCTGATTTCACCCGCTCAGCCTGGCTTGGTGGGGACAATGGCCCAGCAGGACAGTTCCCAGCGTAGCTCTCCTGACTGGCTGCTGTGGGACCCCCCCCTCCCTCCATCCAGACTGGGCACAATGGGCCAGCATGCTCCTCTACAGAGACAAGCAGTTCCTCTGGGGATGCACCCAGCCGCTCATGTGGTGGACAAACTGCCGACATGGACGCACATTCTTCAAATTTAAAAACAGCCCCACTTCAGGGCATCCTCCCGCTCTAGCCGTCTCCATCTGCTCTTCGATTGGCTGTAATCTCCCTGCTGCCTCGACAGGATTGATTCCCCTTACTCCACTCTGACCCGCTCACAACTAAATCACTCACTGCGCACCACGTGCCATAAAGTGCCCAATCCTGCACAGCAGCAGAGCCGTCTCTGAGAATGCTCCTCCAAGCGAGAGTCAAACAATTACATCTCCAGCCTCCGTAACGCACACCAGGCTGACCTTTTGTACTTGTGTGTGCCCTGAACAATTCAGAATTAGAAAAAGGAAACAATCACTCAGCGTCACTCAACACAGTATGCGTGCATTACCCTATATGCTCACAATTTTAATGATACGTAAAATAAAATTTTAAACAAATCCTCTCCGTTGATGTGTCCCTTCTCGCAGACAAATGGACGAAGTAGAGGTTGGGTGTCTGTATCAACAGACCAACCATTGCTTGTCTATGTACCGTATGGCTAATAGTCTGGGGACAACTGGTCGACGCACATCTCATTCCAATATCATGGGCATTCATTCCCCCCCCAGCTCTTAACCACCCCTGCTGCCACACTGGCCTAGAGGTTAGGACATTTTTTTTTTTTCAGTTATTTGCCTCAATTGTTAGAAATCACCAGTCGGGCAGTAATTCTGGGTGAGTAGGCCAGTCTTGTGCCTCGCTTTTGATCTGAATGGTGTTCAATCCCAATGGCACAGGAATACTGCTGTGCTGAAAAGGGACAGGCGTTTTCCTAATGAGATTGTTTATTATAATGTAATTATTCCAAATCAATTTGAATTGAAAATGAGAAAATTTAATGGCTGTCAGTCTGTAGTGCTACAATCATGGCGGCTATACTTTTTACTATTTGCAATAAAAAGTAGACATTTTTATCTTTTCTAAGTCTAATTAACAGTGGCTTTTGTGGAAAAATGAGCAATAGAGTTAGTTATGCAATACTGAAGCCAACCTGAAGCAGGCAACTTCATGGGGGAAATAATTTTTTTTTGCTTTTGGGCTAAAGCTCACCTTGAATAGGGGGCGCTACTGTTTTCTGTTAAGACTGGCTTTTAAATGGCGCAACATTGGCCAGACGGGCGCTCGTCAGGAAGACTCTGGGTTTGTTCACGTCCGGGTATCCTCCGCCCTCGTTCGTAACTTACGAAGATTCGACCAATGAGTGTATAAGAATCAGAGGTTGACAGGCACGTGCTTCGGAGGAGAGTGGTGAACTGTCTTCACTATCCTGAGTTGGCAGCAAGGGGTCGCATACGAGCAAGCTTTGTACATAGTTCACTAATTGGGCATTCCAGATTCGGGTGGGATTGGAGATGCCAAATTTAAAAGAAAAAGAAAAAAAAGAAAAAAATAAATAAATAAATAGCGCAACGTTAATTCCTATGTTACAGTTATTGCTGTAAAATCATTGAGAATTTACCTTGCTTGGTTTTAATAAAAAATCTATCTGAACAGTAAGTGTTTTAGCCTATAAGCCGTCACTCGAATATATCAGAAAAATCCATTTCTGCTTTGATGATAGGTTCAATGTCACAACCCTTGCGTGAACGCATTCTGTGTCTCCACCCATCCAGCAGTTTGCATGTCCATTCATAGTATTGTCTCCTTCAATTGGTTTGTGTCTTCGTTTCACTTGCTGTGTCTCATCTCTCAGTTACCCCACCTCTTATGTGTAACGTATTTATACCTCTGAGTTGTCAGGTTACTGCATTGTCACTTGTTATGTGCACTCTAGCACCAGTCAGAATTTGATGGTGAAACTTTTTGTCTTTTGATAGCAAAACATAACCTTCAACGATAGTGACATGCATAAGCAGTCTCATTCATTCAATAGGAACAAGCTCCTGAGCCGTTCTTACGGTCTCCAGGACTGGGACTGCATTCCGGTTGATCCTCTTCCGGTCTAATCCTCTGTCCAGTTTATTTAGAGCAAAATCTCAAGCCTTCGATGGTCATCAGGATTGGGACCATGTTCTTGCTAGACTTCTCTATCCTCTATTCTCTATCTTCTCTCTATCTCCGACAATTCGGCCTCGTTGAAGCG
The DNA here is from genome assembly GCA_029721435.1 of Gymnothorax reevesii. Lineage (NCBI taxonomy): Eukaryota > Metazoa > Chordata > Actinopteri > Anguilliformes > Muraenidae > Gymnothorax > Gymnothorax reevesii. The sequence goes on along the minus strand of CM056587.1, from coordinate 11,929,361 downwards.
TGCACTCTATCTGGCAGTTGTATTGTACAGCCACTGGCTGGACACAGGCTTTAATTTGCTTTGATTGCACTGAACAGCTTTGGTTATGTGTTCAGGAGCTTAATATTAAACAGATTTGGTTGTATGTTCATGCTTATTACCCACACTGCCTTGGGTTAGGAATATGTTCATGCCCTTGACACAGACTAATTTTGTTTATTATGGATGCATTTAACACTGAAGACATTTGGTTGTATATTCATGCATTTACATAGAAAAGCCTCAGTTATATGTTCATGGTCTTTACACTGATCAGCTTTGGTTCAGAGCTGATGCATTTATACTGAACAGCTTGTGTAATACAAGTCCATTTCCAAAAAAAAGTGGGCTGCCGTGTAGAATGTAAATAAATGCAAAGAATGGAAAGATTTGAAAATCACGCTAACTCTGTATTTAAAATGGCAAAAAGACACCATATCAGATGAGGAAATTTTTTTGTTTTTAAAAATATGTACTCATTTTGAATTTGACGTTTCAAAAAAGTTGGAACAGGGGCACGTTAACCACTGTGTTGCATCACCTCCTCTTCTCACAGCACTCTGTATGTGTTGGAGAACTGAGGAATCCAACCACTGTGGTTTTGAAATGTTAATGTTTTCCCATTTTTGTTTGATAGCATTTCAGCTACTCAACACTTCTTGGCCCCCTTTGTCATATTTATTGTTCAGTAAAAATGGTGTTTTTTAGTGTTTTTTATTGTTCTGTAGAAATGGTGTCCTCAGAGATTTGCAAGTTAAACATGCAATGTGCACTAATGCACCCCCATACTATCATGGATGCTGGCTGTTGTTCTAAGTACTGATGACAAGCCTCTCCACCTCAGACTTGAGGACACGGAGTCCACGATTTAAAAAGAAAAAAAATTCACATTTTGATTGGTCTGACCGCAGGGCCGCTTTCCACTTTGCCTCAATCCATCTTAAATGAGCCTGGGCTCAGACAAGGCGACAGTGTTTCTGGATCTTGTTTATCTATGGTTCCGTCTTTACATGGCAGAGTTTTAAATTGCATTTGTGCATGCAGGTGCACACTGTGTTTACTGACAGTGGTTTACAGAAGTATTCCTGAGGCCATTGCAGAATCCTGTCTGTTTTTAATGCCGTGTCGCCTGAGGGCTGAACATCACAGCCCTTCAATATTGGTTTTTAGCTTTGTCCCCTGCATACAGAGATTTCTTCGGATTCTCTGAATCTTTAAATTAAACTTAGCACTGTAGCGGATAAAATCCCAATTTTTTTTACTTTCTCCTTTTCATGGAGAAATGTTACTCTTAAACTGTTGAACTATTTACCCATGCAGTCTTTTACAGAGTAAAGAGGCCCTCACCTTGTTTGCATTTGAAAGACTCTAACCAACCATGTTACTGATCTGATGCCACTTTTGATACGTTGTCTTTGTATATTTTCAATGAAATATAGGTTTTAGGCGCAGATCATTTCTGTCTGTTCTTATTTACATTTTACACGGCATCCCAACATTTTTGGGAATAGGGTTCCATGCATATGCACTGTACAGCTTTGGTGATATGTTTGGAACATTCAAAGAAAATAGGTGGAAATCCTCTCTGGTCACTGCTATGGTGATTCCATCGAACGGTTTGGCTTTTTTTTTTTAAGGACAAAACTGTAAAAGGCAGAGAAGATGCAGTCAGTGTGGTAAATACAGGGCAATGCAAATTCTCTGACAGTAAGGGAGCGGGGCAGAATTCCAGTAACTTTTTTAAAAACATTATTTTTATTTTTTGTCTTATTTACAAACAGAACTTCAGGGGGTGAGTAATCACCATTCCAACAACTTGGTATAATCACATTAACATTCTTTCAGAATTATACGTTATCTGTTGATTTAACAGTTTCCTCAGAGCAAGTATGGTGTTATGTACCTTTTGAGTACTTGCAAGTGTTTTCTTTGAGTAATACAAGTAATATTTAGTTAAAAGTACAAAATCCTTTCTGTGAAGCTGAAATAGAGGCTCTTATCCTTCAGGGTGTCACTGATCCTGTGTAGTTCCCAACCCTTCCCCTGTCACCCCCCTCCATCAGTCTCTACTCGCACAGTAAGGCCCGCCTCACACTCAGCCCAGCAGGCCTGTTTTCCAACAATCGAAATTCCAGTGCTGACGGTCTGTAACGAGGACCGTTGTGTCCTGAGCTGTTACAGTTTGGCTAAAATGGTTGCTGCCTCACCTTTAACCTGCTCCATGATTTCCTGGTCTTGTTTTTCAACTGTACAACCTAAGTCTGTATGGGGAAAATCATGGTGTCAATAGGCATGATTGCAGAAAGTTAGGTTCTGGATATCATTTGGCAACACAATGGAGGAATTTCATTAGCCTCCGCATTAGCCCCTTTTCAGCTCTTTAATGAATGAGAAAGAGAAAAAAACTTCAGCTATGAATATTAATGGAGAGCTGGTTTGAATATTTATTCGAGAAACATTGTAATATCGCAAGCACTAGCATTAATAATAGCATTCACTTTAAAGAAGAAGCTGACATAAGACACTGCAAAGGCTGGTGTAGCTGATTGCTGCATGACAGCTTTCATTCCACAGCTGCGAATTACTCCAAGTTTCCACATCATCATGCAAACAAAGGATTTGTTGCATATTACATTTATAAACACATTGAATATAGCATGCAAACTCCAACAAGTGTCCTGAAAGTTCACTCCAGTACTGCCAGTCCCTGTGTTTTTCTGTATTCCTGCTGTTGTGCTAATGCTCCTGGGCCAAATTCAGAACTTCCAAGGTGCAGTTCTATTGCAGACACCATATGTGGAGACAGGACAAGTTTCAGCATTTCACATTTCATGGTTTGTGGGAATATAAACATTGATAAGCCACAATATGAAAGGAAACTTCTTTAGAATGTAATAAGCATTCAAATGGACACATCTGAAGAGGAAGAACTCTTCTGCTTATTGAACCACTCTGAACTTTCTGGAGGAAGACCTTAATTACAACCAGCCTGGCAAACAAATTCACTCAAATCAAACAGCACCACTTAATGGGCAACATGAGTCTTCAAGAGACATATCAACATTTCTCGTCTTGATTTATGCGCTGAGAAAAATGTCTCAAAACGCTGTGATGCAACTTACAATAATGTAATTAAAAATAATTTGGACAGTCATGCTACCATTTACTTCTAGCAACAGTTGCTAAAGTAAACTGCAATTGGTTAAGGTAATTAAGCAAAGAAAATTATGGTCATCAGAGGCCCACCACTGAGATATACAACATATGCAATGAAATGCAATGATTGGACTTTATGCCATCTAATATGTACAAGAATGATTTTTTTTTTTTATATTACTCACTAAATAAATTGACAATTAAAGTTGCCAAAGTTTGTCTTTGTTTATATTTGCGGCCATGTCATAGCGTTAGCCTGTCGGAAGAGCCCTGCACCATCTCCGGTACGATGTGAGGTGGGCCATACAAGAAGGACAAATCATGAAGCAGCAGTTCAATCATGCAAGGCTCACAGTCCTAAAAGCAGTGGGCTCCATATTGCATTCAAACTTAATTCGAAAAAAAAAAATACAGTGGTCAAAATTCAGAGAAAGTTTAGATTTAGTTTCAAACTAATTATTCAATACTTTCCTTCAAATCAATCTCATATTGCTACCTTCTGCTTTGTCACCATAATCTCATGGTCTTTCTTGGCAATGTATTGGTATTTAGCCAATTATTCTGTGAATTTATCGTGTGAGTCTTAATTAGGAACAAGTTGAAAGTTATCCTGCATTAAAAGTTAATGTATCTGGAAAAGTTCATTGTAAACATGTTTTTTTTTTTTTTTTTTTTTACTTTGGCAAAACCTTTCACGTGCAACAGAGTCAGCACAACCACGTGAAAAACTGTGATGATACAGCAATGCTCACACAAACAGGCAGCTGTAATTTGCACTTTTACAAACCTTGGCGACATATTTATGTCCTGCATGAGAGAGTGGTGGAACCCATTCTACATCTTGCTAACCTAACACACACAACCCAGCTGTTGATGGCATTTCTGATCCTAACAAGTCAGTAAGGAAGTTAGCCTGATATTAATAGTTGGTCAGTTTCAAAACTCTAGGTCATACTCTATCTGATGGAATATGGTGTCCACATCTGCTGTCTTCTCCTATATCACCGAGCACTTATAGTGTAGGTCCCCCTTGTGCTGCCTAGAAAGCCCGTCAAGCCACGGACTTTACCTTCAGATGATACCTTCAAGTAATGAGTGATATCTGGCATGAAATCATTAGCAGCAGATTCTGAGTGTTATAAGATGTAAGGTGGGGCCTCCATGGGTTTGACTTGTTTTTCCTACATATCCCATAGATGCTTGATTAAATTGAGATCTGAGAATCAGGGAGGCCAAGTCAATATCTCGTACTCAGTCTCAAACAAACAACAACATGAACGCCACAAACCAAAGTTTCCCACCAAAACATTGCCCAGAATATCACAATGCCTTCACTGCCTTGCCCTCTTCCCATAATGCATCCTGGTGCTTTCTCTTCCCCAAGTAAATGAATCACATAAACCCGGTCCTCCACATGATGCTAAAGAAAACATGATTCATGATCTGGTAAGGCCTTACCCACCGCACACAGAAAATTCCACAAGATCTGCTGTTTTGGAGATGCTCTGTTCTGCTCTGAGTCTAGACATCACAATATGACCCTTGTAAAAGTCACTCAGATCTCAGCACTTGCCCATCTTCATTGCTTCCAACACATCACCATACAAGCCCTAAAGTGAGGTGCAACACCTTAGATTATTGAAGTGCTTTAGCAACCATTATTTTTGAAACCAGCTCAGAATGGCTTTTCCAGGAGTGACCAGTGTCTGTGGTGATGTTCTTGGCAACAGTTACCACAATCTCCCTTAAACCACAATGCAGTACGGCCTGGTGCAATTATCTGGGAATTGTGGTCCCTCGTATAATTGCTGTGTCTCCCTCTCTCTCTCCCTCTCTCTCTCTCTGCTCCTTATTTTTCTCTCCCAATCTCTCCCCACCTCCTCCCTCTCCCTCTGTCTTTCTCTCTACCTCCTTCCATGTTTCTCTTTCTCCCCAAATCACCCCCTCTCTCATTATTCCCTTCCTTGTCTCTATCTCCCTCTCTCTCCATCCCTCTCTCCCTTTCTTTCCCAGAATAATTACGCTGGGTGCCTCTGAAAAAAAGAGAGACGCCTCTGATTTGCTCCTCAGACCAGCGCTTCCAGGCTCCGTGCGTTTCTGAGAGTTGCTGTGTCTGTGGGGCAGGGCAGGGGGAGGGCTCGTCTGTGGCGCCTTTTCGCCGAGTGAAGAAAAGAGAGGGGAATGGTGGGATGCTTCGGCCTCTGCCTCAACACGCATGGCGTGCAATCCCCAACCGCTCCATTTCTCTTCTGTGGGTGGCAAGTAAGCACCTTTACATTCTAATTATAGCAAATTTGTCAGAGAACATTTTAGGACTGCGGGGAGGAATGTGTCCTGCAGTCAGAGGCAGTGCTAATGACAGGGTGTGTTCAACAGATCTGCGCTGCGTGACATCAGTCTCGCTAATGGGATGCCATGCCCGTTCTGTGCACTGGGAGCAGTTTTTTTTTTTTTCACGCAAACACTTATCCGCACAAATATACTGTACGCTCATACACATGCACACAAGCACACACACACACATCCACGCACACACGCACACACACACACACACACACACACACACACACACACGCACACAAAATACACACATGCTCACATATATGCACATACATGTATATACATACAAATTCTCAAATGCACCAGGTTCGGAAGTTTTCTGTTTTAACATATTTAGATATTTGTGTGTGTGCTTTCGTGAACTTGTCTGCATGTGCCTGCCCCATTTATTTCTTCCTTTGTGATTTGCTCACACTCCCCTCCCCCAAGTGCCTCAGTAAACTGGCCTGAGGTCGTGTGTCCAAGCCAGAGCCAGGAGAAGTAACCTAAGGAAAGCTCTGAACCTCTCAGATTCTTTCTACTGACAATGGCCACTGACTCCCTGGCATAGAGTTACGCAGCCACATTATCCCTCGCAGATCAACTGTGACATATGAATCAGCAGCCCATTCCTTACATTCAGGCTAGTGTTACCATTAAGCCTGCAAGCCAGGCCACTTCTCCATCTCCTCCGACCCGCAGGCAGCCCGACTGCCTGTTCTGTCACCTGTCACCTTACTGGAATCACTCATCACTTTTGCTCTTTCCTTGCGCTGCCATGACATTTACGAGCCCGATCTGAACGGAGAAACGGATAGTGGAACAAACTGTTGATGCATGTTTTAATCCTCGCAGAAAGCAGCTTACCCAAAGTCAGAGATTATGCTGTAAGAGTACACCAACAATTTTAATATGATCAGCACGAGCAGGACTCTCATCTCAGAGTTTTGCGTGAAGAAACCTCCCCCATACCACAGGTCATGACCATAAAAGCTAATGCTGTGCTTCATACCATAATTGCTTAACATGTATCAAAAAAGCTGAGAATACTGGGTTCTGTTGTTGAGCAGATTAGGCACTGCTTGAAAGTACAATCTTAAAAATGACAGCCTGGTTTACTGGATTAAAGACAGCTGAGTACAGGCAAACACCCCCCCCGTCCGTCTTGCCTCATTGTGCCTTGCTCTGATTAATAAAGTAAACACAGCGAAACTGGTAAATAAAATTAATAAAAACCACCCAGTTACAAAATTATGGTTGGAGAGGATTTACTCATGTGGACGTCACTCGAGTCCAAACTAAAAGATTATATGAGTCTAAAAAGCTGAAGTTGGCTATCAACCTTCCAACCCACCAATCAGTCTCTGGTGCAATTAGAGAGATCCATTCATGTATTATAATATTATTCTAAGGCTGTGGTAATATTTTGCTTTTGTTGTTTTCAGTTAAAAGTGGAACTAATAAAAATAGAAAAGAACATGGATGTACAACAAATTAGGAAAAATGTGTGGAGGTGTGATTGTCATGTTTTGTTTTCACAAACACCATTGTAAACCTATGGCATTGTTCACTGGCTTTACTGCTAAAAAGTTCAAATAGCTTCTTAGTAAAGTGCTGAGAAAAGGGCCATTTCCCAATTCTTCTATTTTTGCTTATTTGTCATATCTAAATGTTTCAGATCATCCAACTGATTTTAATATTAAACAAAGACAATGTGAGATAATACAAAATACAGCTTTAAATTTATCATTTCATTTATTGAAGGTGTAATTCATATACATTTCTCACCCATGGAAAAAAAAAAATCGCCCCGTTAAAACTGGTTGCGCCACCCTCGGCAACAACAGATGCAATCAAAGATTTGCAATAACTCCCCAGGAAACACAACACATTTCTTTCACATGTAAGTCATGTGAGAAACTGGTGGGATTTTTTAACACAAGGTACATGTAATTTACATGTAAAAAATGCGAAACGAAGCATGTTCCAAACCACTCATGTAAAATACGTTGATTACACACAACAGATACTTAAATGCGTGCCACACTGTGGTGACCAACAGGCCTTTTCCACAAATGTCAACCCCTTTGGGTTCCCACCTGTATTACCTTCAGTTATTGACCGTAAAATCTTTTCAAATTCTTTAAGATTTTTAAGAAATTTTTTTTTAATTTATGAAATTATAAATGGAGCTTGAAAATGTTGTTAAAATATTTCTTAAAGCTTAAAAAAAGCTTTTGATTCAAGTATGTAAATTGAAAAGTTCAGAGCCAGGACGGAGAACATTGCCATGCTCGTTCCGATGTTACAGACAGGCATTTCAAGGATCCTCGATTTTGCCCCATTTAGTGAAAATCTTGACTAATCTCTTATATTCTCCTCATTCCACTCGTAAAACGAGGTAGAAGAGCAGAATCCAGAAACAGCCAGTATTGATGTGCATGGACGATGAACTATGTAAAACATGGCATGGTCAGCACGATCCCCTGTAGTAACAGTTCTTTAGCTTCATAGAATAATTGCCTTAGTAATATTTTTGCCAAATTGAGATATTGCTGCTTGCTCTTTCATGTATGGCCAATGGCATATTGAATTGTGCTACGAAAAGTAGCGTCCAGCGGTTGTCAGTCGTGGTTTTGTCCTTGTGCTTTTTCATTGTCAAGAAAATAAATATTTTACTGGTGTAATGTTGCTCGGGAATTGCTTTGTAAAATGTAAGGAAAATGCTAAAAAAACAGGTATATGACACATGTTTGACACGTTACACGTTTTTTTTTTTTTTGCTTGGTGCCAACGAGTCTTTAAAATTGCTGTGGAGGAATTTTAGCCCACTATTTTTTTTCAGAATAATTCCAATTCAGCCACATCAGAGGGTATTCAAGCACAAACTGTTTGTTTAAGGAGATATGCTGTAGCATTTCAATCAGTCGGGACTTAAACTAGTTACTCAAAAATCTTGACTTTGTGTCTTCAAAGCTGCATCTGCTTGTGTGCTGTGGAACACTGTCGTGCAGCATAACCCAATTACACAAAAATTTTAGGTCACAAAAATGGAAAGTTGCCCAGGTCCTGAGGCAGCAATGCGGCCCAGACTATCACACTACCACCAATATGTTTGACTGTAGGCATGATGATCTTATTGTGGACTAACAGGACCCATGTCTTCCAAAAACTTCCACTTTTGATGAAACATTACAGAGAATAAAATCCCAAAAGTTTTGAGTCATCAAGATGTTTTGTGGCCAATGTCAGACAAGCCTCTGCATTTATTTTGGTCAGCAGTGGTTTTCTCCCTGCAGCTCTCACTTGGATGCAGTTTTTGCCCTGAAAATTTCATATTGTGGAATTGTGACACTAAACTTAACTGAGGCAAGTGAGACCTGCAGTTCTTTAGATGTTAGTCTGGATTTACATGTGACCTCCTGGATGAGTCTCCACAGCAGTCTTGGAGGAATTTTAGTTTGCTGGCCACTCTTGGGAAGGTTCACCACTCTTTCCAAGTTTTCTACATTACATCGACAATTCATGATTCCCCAGAGTCCCGTAGCCTCAGTAATGGTTTTGTAGCCCTTTCTAGATTGATTCATGTCAAGTTGGACTGCTTTTTTCCTTTTTTCCCCCTTTGGTTAATGAAATTATCATTTAAAAACGGCAGTTTGTGTTTACTTAGGTTATTTATGTGTAATATTGAAATGAATTTGATTATTTGAAACACTTAATTGTGAAAAATATGCAAAAATAGAAAAAAATTGTCAAGGGGGTGAATAGTTTTTGACAGCTCTTAAGGTTTTATTTATTAAGGTGTTTTTTGAGTCGAAGTTTTTTTAAACAAAGACCAAAATGCATTTTACTTTGTACTTCTCGTATTTGTGGGGCAAAAAAGTTTGTGAATTATGAAATACTTAAACATAGTGATCCCTGAAAAAATAATTTAGGGTAAACTTTAATCACTGCTTTGCACATTTTTGGCTTTAGGGATCTTAATTTTCTTGGTGGATTTCCAGGTAGGCAGCAATATTTGCATGGGTGTGTCCTTGAAGCTGTGCACACGACCTGAATGATGCCACAACAGGTCTTTGGGGTTTAAATAAGGTGACTGCGCAGGCCACTTCATATTTTATAATTTCCTTTCCAGAAAGTGCAGACAGAGTTTAGATTAATTTTTTATGTCATTTTATTGCTCCAGCCCAAAATTGCTTGCATACAGCATGTGAAAATCGCAAATGATTCCAAACTTCCCAACATTAGTTTTTATCCTAAAATAAAATATACACATCCATCTCACAAAGTACATGTGTCAAATAACCAAGCAACTTTCCAATGTGATACTTAACAGCCAAGTAGAATTCAGTTTCCCTGAAGCTTGAGTGCCTCAGCGTGAGACAAATTTATTGCTGACTTTACTTCAAAGTTGGTGACCTGACATTACTAAAAATGAACATAGAATTAAAACAGTGCTCCCAGCAGTCATTTAATGTGCAGCTAATAAAGTCTTTGTAAACCTTCCTTAATCGCACGGCAGGAGTGTTTTTAATGTGAATGTTTTCCCTCCCTGGAATAAGAGAGAAGGAGCCGCCCTCTCATAAATTACATTGTGCTTAAAGCTGTGTGTCACAGGCTGTTCACCACAGCCACCTATGCATGCATCAAACTTGAGGGAGAGGACCAGGACCCTTCAGGAAAAGGGCATTCAGGAAAAAAAATCTTCCGAAGTCAGTTTTGTTGATTATTCAGAGCCTCTTGTTGTTTAATTAGAAGCAGAATGGACATACTGCTTATTCTAATAAAACTTAACTAATTTGATTTTAAATCAAATTCACCATTACGAATCTTCATTGTCAGAACCGCTATAAACATACACAGGTGTCCGTAAGCCCCCTCGTTCAAATTTGGCTCATAAAGACGTCTTTTAACCATGTTTTTAGCCTAAATGTCCAATGTAGCCACTTAGCTAGAAGCCCTGTCTTCTTCACAAAAGAAGTTTAAGAGTCAAGACCTCCAGCTACAGTGGCCAATGAGGGCAAAAACACTGCAACGGCCCCAAACATCTCCAACTGGAGAAATGCGCTGCAGTTTTGAATGTTTGTATTCACTGACTGAACAGCGCATTTGCCCTTTTCGCCGACTGTACCTAGATTACTGCTTGTGCGCATAATCCAAGTATCCATAAGCCCCAAAATTCAAATTTGACTCGTATATACGTATTTCCACCGTGTTTTTAGCTTAAATGGCCAATGTAGCCACTTAGATAGGAGCCATGTTTATCTTCACAGAAGAAGTTCAAGATTCAAGCTACCTCTAGCTACATTGACAGGGTTTGCAGTGTACCTTAGGCATTAATATGCGTTTGTTAAGCATTCATCAGTAACAGGTCACCTTTGTTAGCTGGGTAGTTAGAGTCTAACTTTAAAACATAAGGAATTCAATTGTTCGTCCACAAAAAAAGCTACTATGACTTCAAACTTTTGTCGGCTAAATTTATTGATGTTTAACCAAAATTGGGACTTTTTTCTTTGCAAGCAGATCTATGCAGCACGTTTGTATATATAATGTCATCGCTATTTTCAATTTGTTATTTGGTGAATGTTTTGTACAAGAAATCATCCTTTCCTTTTTTAAGTTGGCATCTAGGCAGCTTAAAAGGAAACAGGAGATTGGCTTTTTTTGTAGCCGAGCCGCAACTCTGAGCAATTTAATGTGGGCAAGACGCAAAACCAAATACTGCATATTTTTGTGAGAGTGAGCAGGCCTGGCATCGACCCTCACGAAAGTGGGTTGGTATGGGATAGATCCTTATGCGAGCAGGCAGGCGTGGGATAGATCCTTATGCGAGCAGGCAGGCGTGGGATACATCCTTCCAAGAGCGCGCGGGTGCGGGATAGATCCTTATGAGAATGGGCGGTCATAGGATCGATCCTTACAAGGGCAGGCGGACGTGGGATAGATCCTTGCAAGAGCGGGCGGGTGCGGTGCTGAAAAATCTGTCCCGTGCGAACCTTTATTTCAGTGTTGATTGTCTCTGCAATGCATTCTGCTCAATAGTCTAGCTTTTCTAAAGATCAATAAACATGAGGTATGCACATAAAGATGGATAATGAGCAGATTCCATTGTTGCGGAACTAGAGAGGGAAATGACTGACTTTTTCTCTAAAACACCGTTTCAAGTAGAGATATTAACTTACTGGTTAGTCACAATATGATAATATTGCGGAGAATTCACATGTTTATTCACTACTGAAATTATTTTGTATTATTTTATGAGTGGAAGTGACATCTTTATGTGTTTCTCGCGGATTGTAAGTGTTATAAGAGAGCGGGAGGAACTGGCGAGTGCTGACTTGACTTGTGAGATAAATATGCACAATTAAGGCAAAACAAAACATTGCACTGGATGGCACAAAGCTAAGTGATTCACAAAACATTGATAAGTACATGACCTATATGGCAGCCATACTGTATATTATTTTGAAATGACATGAGAAATAGACATGTAAACAAAGATTAGAAGCACAGTTTGGAACCAACTATTGATACTGGCACCAGCTTTTTATTCCTGATTGTTTATGTGGGACATAATTTTTGAACAGGTTGACTGGGGTCATAACAATCTCACGGTTTCTGGAGTTACATCAATAGTAGATAAAAAAAAAAAAAGAAGTTAAATTGCTGCATTCATTACAGCAATTGTTTACCTTTGGAGGGGATTAGTGTTGCAGGTATGAGTCAGACTGCAGGGAGGAGAATGTGCATCACAGAGCACGGGGAGGCTTGTGTCCTCACAAACCACAGGTATGTTCAATAATGTCTCTCCGCATGCAAGTTGCTGGATGCACCTCTTGCGGTTCAGCAGAAATGCGAGGGGCTCTTAGATCATTGTTCTGCTTAATACTTTACAACACTCAAAGAATTTGCCTTTTTGTGCTCGTCTGAAACTGTGGTATTAGCCTCCCTGGCGCGGTTTGTTTTTAGTACTTACTCAGGAATGCACTCAGACAAAATATCTCACACTGTGTACCTTCCGGGAATCCAGTGTGAAATATAAAGAAAGAAATGAATAAATGCCATCTGATTGGAATAAGTATATTCCCGAGACATAAATGAGATGTGAGATATGTTTTCTCTACTATGATATACCCCTTAACCCTTAGTGATTAATTTTTCCTTACCCTTTTTCTCCAAAAGTTACCTGTACCAGTGAACCTGTTATGCAGGGCTCTCACAGTTCAAAAGCTAGCATCTGTGATGGTGTGAGGTAGCATTAGTGCACATGGGATGAGTATCTTGCACAACTGCAAGAACATCATTAATGCTGATATATATACAGGTTATGGAACAACGTATGATGCCATCCAGACAACGTGCTTTGCTTCTTTCTGCAAGATGATTTCAAATTTCATTCTACACGTATTACAACAACATTTCTCCATAATAGAAAAGTCTGGGTTCTAAACTGGCTTGCCTGCTGTCCAGAACTGAAACCATAGGCGCTTTATGTAACAAAACAAAAAAGAAATAACAAAGGATATCGCAAAGTGTTGAGCATACATGCAGCAAAAATGTAAAAGCACTTTGCTTTCAACATTATGGTAGGTGGTCTCCTCTGGTCCCAAAAGCTCACATGGTGTTGTAAAAAGAAGAGGTGATTCACCACAGTGGCAGACATGCGCCTGTCCCAAATTTTTTCAAAAGTGCTGCTGACATCAAATCTAAAGTGAGCTTATGAAACCACAAAATTTCTCAATTTTAATGTCTAATATGTCATTTTCATATTATTTTCAATTAAGTATGGAGTTTAAATGATTCGCAAATCATTGCATTTTATATTTATTTACATTTTAGAAACATCCCAACTTTCTTGAAAAAGGGGTTGCACAGTGACATGCTGTCACTGACATGCTGTCACTGTGTGTGACACGCTTGCACATTGCAAGTGTCGCTAACCAGAAAATACTTTTCATAATGTTTACCCTAGCTAACATCTTGTCTCATCAATAGACTGCCTAACTTACAATACTCATGAATATAGTACATTGCGATTATTCAATGTATTTATTGATTTAAAAATCATAGCGTGTATTGTATTTATTGAAGTTTAATATACTATTTACTTATATTTCACCCCCTCCCCATGCCCTGCTTCTACTTTGTGTCTCCTGCTTCCTCTTAAGACCATGGGACGAAACCACTCATGTCTTCCTTTGATTTATTTATCCTTGTTATTATATTATGGTCTCATTTTATTGCCCTCTTCCGTCACATGCCGTGCTCCCATTCCTCAGCTGTAGCTCATTATCCCTGTCTATTTATACACAGAAAAAGTCATTACAGTGTTTTATGGGTGAGTGATTGATGTTGTGGGCTGTACATCTGATGACATATCACTTCATTCCAAAACATCTCCTCTAGAAAACTCTTCTGGACAACTTCACAATTTTTTGTGAATCTAGAACAGACACCACTTTGGTGTCACTTTCTGTCATTTTCATCAATGTTTTCTTGCGCGATGAGGTAAACTAAATAGGTTGCAATGCATACACAACATTTGCCGAGCGCAAGTGATTGTAAGCAAAGGATTTTAATAGAAAATGATGTGATGTCTGACTATTCTGATAATAAACATTTCAATGTCAGGTCACCGTTGGGAAAGCGAAGATTCTCAGCTTTCTTTTGATGTGAAACAAAGTAATCCGACGTAAAAACAAATGCAATTATAAAGGTTTGATAACCTTCCTAGTCGATCATATCTGGCTGGGATTTGGCAGCGCTGTCAGGACACAGTTAATAACCCTTTTTTTTCCCCTCCTCTGAACTGCGTTCAAAAATATCTGACTCTACCGCTCAAATAGGCCCATTCCATATAAACTGAAAGATGTACTGCAATTTTATGAAAACATTGTTGTAAGTATAAATTCCAATTACTCAGATTTTCCATTAAATTCTTCCAACATTCCTTGTGTTTTACAACCCTGGATAGCACGCACAAATGGGGGACGCCTGTCCAGGTTTGGCATCTGTGCGATGCGGTTAAGATGGGCGTCCTTCAAAGTTTGATTCTGTACTTTACTGCCTTCTCTCTTTTGTGTGTTTTGTCTTGCCTCTTTGGATTATAGCACTGCAGTGAAATAAAATGACAATTCACTGTCTTATTTATTCAGTTACACAATTTATAATTCCTTGCATTGCCTTTAATTGCCTAGCACGCCTCAGGAATGCACCTCGCCGGTGTATGAAAAACATTAGATTCAACCCTGTTAAAGCCATAATTATCAAACAACCATCTCACAGTACAACTGGGCTCAATGGTGACTAGCTGGCATTTTAAAGCCTATGTGCTAGGCAGCGCGGATGAATGAAGATCTCACAGGACTGTGCTTGGACCTGGTCAAAGTAAGCAGACTCCACAGAAGGTGCGACAAAGACGTGGGAGTCTATTCAACATACTTTCCCCCCTCTTTTAAACACCTGTGATTTTGGGCTTCATTTTAGAACTAATTTATTTATTTTGAGTCAAATACACAAACAACAATGCTGATCTCTCTCAGTTTTTGTCAAATTGCCAGAACCGCTGCTCTGGCTGAATTAGACACTAATAGAAAGACAATGACAGCAGGTCCTTTGAATGGAACCTACATCCATCCACAATCAAATGAAAGGGGCACTGTCTCAACGGAGGATACCTTGTGGATGCTAATCGGTTATCAGAGAGATAGTTAAGGTCTTCACAATCATGGTTTTAGTGGCTACGTGACATTCATATCTTGACATCTAACTGACAACATTATGCCTTGAAATCCCCTGCAAAGTTTTATGTTTTGATTTCTCTTCTGTTTATTTTTTAACATACCCTGTGTAATCCATTATTGACAGTGGAGTCAGTAGAGATTACATGCAGGTACCTTTTTTTGGTATACATGGCCAGGCATAGAAGCAAACTTAACTAAGATACAGAGATGATCGGTTTGTCACAGCTCGTGATTATCATGACAACACAGATGATGTGCAGCAACCTAGCACACCTCATTCCACAGCTTGAGGAAGTTAGTTTTTGCATTACACATGACCTGCTCCAAACAATAACATCTATACATTTATTTCAATGAAACAACAGTAACCACCAGCAATGATGGAGAACAACCTTGCAACTAATGTGCATCAAATAAAGACCTTTCAAACACAGGTATGACCCTACAAACTGATAATTTGGCTTTAGTTCAAATTGTGGCTGCCCCAAAAAACTTTAAAGCTGCATGGTAACGTAGCTTTTTGCACTAGTAAAATTATTGTTGTGAAGATGGGATTTCAAATTATCTGGAGAAATGAACTCAGAATTTGAGCGCATTAATTTTATGGAAACCAGCTTGCAGCCCTCCAACCACTCTCCCAGTGCTGGTCTGCAGTGCATAGTTTGAGAACCGCAAACCTGCCTCTCACAGGTCAAAAGGGTAATAGAATGCAAAACAATTTGGGAATGCGCAACATTCATTGCATTCTGTTCCCGACTATAACTCCAGCCCTTTAAATAAAATGCTGCATCCTGATAGGGGACGTGTTGGAAAATGTGCTATTTTCACCCAGTGCTGGTGTAATTAATGAAGTTACATCCTTTTCTCTTATAGACTGCTAGCTATCAATTCTAAATACCTAAAATATAAAGATATGCTATTCTAAAAAAGTAAGAAGCATAACAATCGTGATATTTTAGTTCACTGAAGCGCAGTTTTGCTCTGTCTCGGTTCCTTGTACGCCATGGAGAAAAATTTGACCCTGATTGTTATTGTGAGGTTTGCTCTATAGTAGTTGTTAACACTACTAAATTTTAATAGTCATTCGTTATTCTCCTTAGTTATTCATAAAAGTGATAACATGACTGTAATAAGTAATTTTGGCCCCAACAACAGCCATACAAGCAGATTGTACACTGACTGCATCATACTCTGATAGCATAAGCACTGTGTCATTGGAAGTGCAACTGCATTGTGGGAAAGAAGTGAGGAATAGTCGTCATGTGAGGAATCACATGCCCTGGTATCTTCTTTCCTGACTCGATGGAGCCCCAGATAGCAAAAAGTGATTGAATCAACATTGTGATATTGTCTGGCTGAAGATTGCAATCAACATTGATGTCAGATATTGAAAAAAAAAAATTGAAAGTGCTCGCTAGGATCAACATGGAAATAACGTTGAATTTCCAATCACTTCTAACAATGAATTGAACCTTGATTCAACTATGATATGATCAACATTGAGAGAATGTATATTTGCATCAACATTGATTCAACTATAGGCACTGCATTGTATATAGAAACAATGTTTTTATTAAAGGGCCATTTCAATGCTTTTCAACCCTCCTCAGTATGTTTTTAATATGCCTCATTTAAAAAATAACTTTATTACTCTATTTATGGAATAGTTCAACAAGGAGCATGCCAAAGTAGTCTAGTAGTCAAGGATATCACTGCTATATGCCTGAATGGCGGTGATGTGACTAATAGACAAGTTTGGAGCAACCCCCACAGAACTTTAACACCAAACAGAATAAAATGATTATTTTTTAAATGAGGCATATTAAAAACCTGGAGGCAATAGTTAAAATGCTGAAATGGTCCATTAAGTATGCTATACTGCAGTGGATCTCAACCTTTTTATACCAGGACCCCACTTTACAGGGACATGTTTTGGGGGACCCCATACTTGATTATAATGATTTCATTGGTCAATACCCATATGTGTTGTGAGCTTGTAGATTGGCGATTTCCTTTTTTTTTTTTAAGAAACCAAGTATCACAGTTCAAGGAGGCTTGACCCCAAACGCACCACTCAGAGGCAGATATGCAGGAAAAAGCTCAGTAGAGCGTTGATTGAAGGACAACAAAAGGACTGAGCAGGCAGATGAGTCCAGTGCTGGACGGGGAAGCAGGCAGGACCTGAGCAGGTCAGGGTAGGCGGGCAGGGCAGGACCTGAGCAGGTCAGGGTAGGCGGGCAGGGCAGGACCTGAGCAGGTCAGGGTAGGCGGGCAGGAGAGGAGCTGGGCAGGTCAGGGTAGGCGGGCAGGGCTGGAGCAGGGCAGGGCAGGAGCTGGGCAGAAACAACTTAACCAAGGTTAAGGAGCTGAACACACAAGACTTTCTTTAAACAGAATCTACAACAAACTGGCACACAACAGAGGACAAAGCAGGGTTATAAAGGGGAAGAAACAGTTGAGGGCAGGGGTGTCAACCTGACCTGTAAACGGGCCAAGAGGCTGCACGTTTTCACTCCAACAATGCAGAAGCGCACCTGATACAACTAATCAGTTGTGCAGGCCTAGATCAGTTGATTAAATCAGTGCTTTCAGGTGAGCTTCTGCTTGGTAGGATTGAAGACCTGCAGCCTCTTGGCCCGTTTACCGGTCAGTTTGACACCCCTGGTTGAGGGTGTTAGTCAGTATAATGGTGGGAGTGCAGGCAGAACTGAGGCTGGAATCAGTATTTGGATAGTTGAAAGGAATGTTGATTGCGTGAGTGAATGCGAGGGAAGTCAGTGAACAACATGCACTGCACAGACAGGAACCAAAACTACAGACAGTAGGTTTAGGGGAAGACAAGGACACAGGACTGTAACACCGAGGTTGAGAACAGCTGCTTTACTGAATGCTCTATTAACAAGAAAACAATAAAACCGACCATTATTCATTTAGTTATTTATTAAAGATTCAAAAGAAATTACACTTTTGTACTTCCTTTGTACATTTTAGCAAACACCTCTTCTTTTGTTCTTTTAAGGTTTCCTGCCTGGCTTTGGTGGAGGAAGCACCTGAGAGAATTATCTTTATGACCTACACCTCTTGCAGTTTACCTCTCCCAATCAGCAATAGTTGCTCAGACTGATAGGTAGAATCGACAAGAGTCTTATTTATTTTTGAAAGCCTTGTTATACATTGCACTACGAAATTATACAGCACAGCACAGATTTACATACATTAGTTTGCGAGGCTCATCGAGCAATAAGCCATGAGAATCCATTCTATAGTCTGAATGTAGAGAAAGTGCGTTGTTCGGTACGATGCACAGCTGAGTGATGGCAAATATAATCGGTGCTAAGTCTGCAAAGGTTTCTTATTTTTTTGTAGATTGTCGTCCTTGCGGAGTCACCACAATTGTATATCAGCACACGTAAATACAATTAAAAATCGATCGGTAATGACTTCTATTAACTAACCAACAAGTGTAACGTTGAACATTGAACAAAAATAATTAGATGCAAATCCAAGTTACCTTTTCGGATACACGCAAGCACACAAAACCACGTTATTATTGCTGGTGCAGCACTGAGTGGAAAGAGTTCAACCTCAACCAAAAATAACCAATCTGACCAAAACCACATTGAATTAATGTCTTTTGCTATCTGGGGCAGGTCACTGCACTGGACAAAACTTCTTGTTCTCCACATCACCCCTGGGGACCCCCTGTGTTTGCTGGTTTTCATTCCAACTGCAACTGCAATCACTATTGCAGACAGCTGTTTGTTCTTCTTAATGCGACCCATTCCATGTTTCATTATTTACGCTCCTTTTTCACAGTGCCTGAGATAGCTATAGCTGTGCCATGTGTAGGATTAAAACTCTGCTTTACTGCAAACATTTGCAAAAAGGTACATGTCTTACTGACTGAAAGAAAAAAGGCAGTGCATCAATTTGGCCCCAATTACATGGGTGAACATGTGACTTGTGACTTTTTTCCTTTTTGCTCAATGCAGGTTTGGCTTATCATTTCCCTTGCCCATGTATTTTAAATTAACTGTCAAAAAGTTATATTTAGTTACCAAGTGTTCACATTTTCACCAATCAGAGCTCAGTAGATTTAAAAAAAAAAATCCTTCTCTCGCAATTTTCCACTCCATGTCCCCTCAATAAAAAAAAATAAAATTGCAGTACAGTGCATTTTTGCATATCAAAGGCTTCAGGGCACGCATATCATTGTGGCAAAGGACATCTGCCGTGGTTTTCATTCTGAAATATTTTCATATTGTGAGGTTCCCCCATCCTCAAGCAACTGGAGAGAGACAGATTCTTCAGAAAATTAGGCTTTATTGAGGCATATTGATGAATATAAAGCCGAGTTCTTTTTGTGCAAGAAGAACTGACAATCTGCTTTTCTCACCCAATTTTAACCTTCATATCAGGAAATATCTTCCAAATATGGTTTTTCCGCCTTCTCACGCTACAATGGGTCAATAACATAATGTGAGCTTCTCACTTGTTTTTCAATGGTACAATCATGTGGTGTCTGCATGTTACTTGTTTTCCTCTTTTTATCATTAGTTGGCATCCTTTGCAAAATAACAACTTCAAGGTTACTTGTTTCAGTGACTTCTAGTTGGGTCACTGGTCGTCCCAGAGACAGGGAAACCAAAACACTGCCAACTTGCCTTGAAAACTGCAACCAAAAAGATACAGTATGTGCTACAGTGAGGAGAAACATTACTTTTGTCATTTGGGACCTCTGTGCATTCCTTCTGTTCTTATCATAGAAAATTTATTGAAAATAAGACTTGTCTTGCAAAAACACAATTAAATGAAAATGCAACTTTGCAAATGCAAAAGCAGGAAAATTGTGCAGTATCCTTTACATGCGGTAAATTTAAGACAGTACAAGATGCAATGAAGTTTTACATTTTCAACTTCATTGTATCTTGGCAATATCAACTCACTCTAAATTTGATGCCTACACATTCCAAAAGAGTTGAGGCAGGATGTGTTTATCACCGTGTTATCACAACTCCCTCTATCAACAAGTATAGTTTGGGAACTGAGGACACTTATTGTTCTATTTTAGAAGGTACAATTTTTGGCTGGACTGGCATGGTGCTGGCATATATCTGCGGATGGCTGTGGCTGGGAAAGTGAATGACCGATGACTGTGAGTTACACCATTTGTTGGCCAGCCGAGCAAGCCTGGATTAAGAATGCAGAAGCCCCTCGGCACAAGATCTTGGAGGCCCCCCACCCCTTCCCCCCAAAATAATTTAATATTTATTATTTATTTAAAAATATTTATTAATACATTCATCATTTTTATTTTCTTGTGTGCACTCTCAAGACTGAAAAAGCCATACAGAACAACAGGAAACAAAAACACATAAGGACAATAATACAGCAACGTCAAACATCATTTATATAGCAATGCAAGCAACACGAAATAACAAAACCCAGCCAGGCTGACCCATCAATACTGACCACAACCATCTGTTGACACATGCAGACAAACAGAATAGCACTAAACAGTGAACATAAATAAAATACAATAATCATTATGTTGATCTTGATAAATGTTTAAAGATGCAATCATAGATAAGTAAAATGATGGTGCAAACTTGCACTCAAGCCATACACCTATGAGGTTGAAGCAATTCTTACCCTTCTGGCATTTTTACACTTTTCTTTTGTGATCTTAAAATGCTCCTAATAAGCGTATGGCACACTGAAAAGTAAAAGAAATCCACCAGGTGTTGAAACTCATCAATATTCAATTCTCATATATTTCTGATAAAAGTCTAACCAATCATCTTCTTCGGTCCGAATAAAATGATTTGCCGAGCTTCCTGCCTGTCATCCGTCGCTGCATCCATTCCAGTTGCCTACCGCTGTCACCGCTTGCGAGTCGCGCACCTCTCTGGCAGAGCGGTAGAGACAAAACAGGTACTCAACAAAGTTATCTTATAAATAAAACAGCTGCAACTGCTCCTAATTTAATGACTAACGTTACCTTGACAATTCTGGTGAGCTCTGATGAGCTTTGGGCCATTTAAATAATAAGTTATATGAGTAGCCGTTGTTGTATAAACTTAAATTTAATTTAATAGTACCGTTACCATACTAGCTAGCTAATAATTTATCCTATTGACTTGAATAAACCGCCGAATAGAAGATAACGCTTTTCATTAATTTTCCAAATAGTTTACGACGTTGATATTAATGGGACGTTAATATATTTGTGGGCCTGAGATATCCAATTTATGAGACTCTAGCGGTCATTTTCATCACATAAATTTTATATCTCTAGCTCACTCATTAGAGATACTCTAGCTATATACCTATCCATGACCATGGATTTAATGAGCTAAGCTTCAACGGGATATTAACACGAGCGGACCTTATTATGCGAGTAACCTGATTAATAAATGTTTTTTTTTTTTCAACAGTAGCCTTAGGGGTCATGTTCTGTCCATGTACCATTCACAAAAGGGGGACAAACCCTCGGCGCTGGTATGAAGTTGAAGAGCTTGTCCAGTGAGAGGAAAAGAAAGGCTTACCTCTTCATCCCAGCCTTCCCAAAGGCTCTGCCATCGCTTTTCTGCCATAGAAAAAAATGCTAAATAACAAGCAATTATGTTGTTGTTGTTTAGCCATGCGGTTCAATCAATTTATTTTATTTTAATCAACAAAATGCCAGCTCGAAATTTTTAAGCCTGCTCCTTCACTTCATCTTGGCGCCTGGCCTGAGTGATTGAAACAGCTAATATTATGGCTGAAATGGGTAGAAGTAATAGATAAGTTGTGGGGCCTTTAAACTGGTGACCTGCCCGCCACTGAGTCTCCTTTGACCGAATTAGTGTCGGGGAGACGTGCTCGGTAGGAGAAGAGGCTGGGGCAGTGGCGTTTCCATCCTCTTCTTGGCCAGCATCGTCTTTACTCGCGAACCATCTATGAAAAGCCGGTTTTTTTTTCCCTTGGTTCATTGTCTCGGTTTTCTTTTTGCTGCTCCACCAATTATTGAACGTGTTGCAAGGCGTGGAAAGTACAAAAAAGCAAATCACGACACCACCTGATTCATCCCCATCAGGCAACAGCCAGCAAACAAACCATAATTTTTCCTTCTTAGTGTAACTTCACGTTGATTGTTTCGTATTTCAACAGATACGTGCACACACTGACTCAATTAATTCATTTGTAAATAAATAAATAAATACATAAATTAAATAAATAAAACAGTGGGTGCTTTGAGGGCCCCTACAGGTTGGAGGCCCCTGGGTTGTTAATCCTTGCTTGTAGCCGAGTGTACTTTCCCCATTGACCGTGGCTCATTGCCCACAACTTCATATATAGACCCTAAACAGTCCAGCCATATACTAGGTTTTGAGTTTGTCCTGTTCCCATTTTTCCATCTGCTGCTCAACCCCGCAGGTTCTGAATTATCACATTCTGCACAATATAATGCAACAGGTCTGGACTGCAGGCAGACCGGTCTATCACCAATGCTGTCAAATTACTGAGCCATGTTGTTGCAGTACATGCTGAATGTGGTTTGGTTTGGTCTTGCTGACACAAGCAGGGACATCCCTAAAAAAGTAATAGTAATCTGGAAGACATTATAGGTTTCTCCAAAGCGCATATCTTTCAGTGTTTGTGGAATCCATACAGATGTGAAAGTTTCCATGAACACACTGCTATACCATGAGAGACACAAATTTTTGAACTGTAAGTCATTTCATAGCTTAATTAGACATGTAATAGACACAGCCCCCTCTGTGGCAATTACCAGGAATGACAAGGCATGAAAACCAACAGTGTTTTGCATGCTATGCAGGAGTTAATGGATTTTATCTGGAGGTAGACCAACTGTCGAGAAACTAAGCCTGGTACTCAGATGCCCTTGGGCACAAACACTTTGAAAGTGAAGTCTAAATGCAGAAAAACGTCTTTTTTATATTCCAATGACTTGCCCCAGTGAAAACAATGCAAAAGAATGTGGCAGGCCATATGTTTTATGTGGGCTTGGAGAGCTTCAGACCACAAGCAACTGGAGAACCAGCTAAAGTATACATTAAAAAGCAATATATGTTATATTAAAGTATACGTTTGTCCATGCAGGCCTGTTAGACAGTTCAGTGAAATTTTATAGCAACCACATAAACAGTGCAGATGCTGACCACGTTCATCTCACCAAAATATATTCCTGAATTAAAGTGGGTATTTTAAACAAAATTACACTTAACATTTCAGCTCAGAGCCCTTCAAAAATGCCAATCTCTGAAAGTGTTCCTAGATTTTTGTTTGCCCAGTGAGGTCACGAACTAATGCAACATAACATAATTACGGGAACAAGCCATTCGTCGAAAATTGCTCACAATTATCCCAGCTACAGTTTATATGTATCTGATGCTTAGTTCCACCAAAAACTAGCTCTAGTCTGGTCTTGGAAGCTCATTCAGTTTGAGCCTCAATTACATGATCTACCAAACCATTTCATGCACAGACCACTGTTTCTATGAAAAAAAGAACTTCCTAATATCTGTGGAAATTATGTAATTTTATTTACTGCCACGCATTATGCATACAGTTAATTTTCATGTTGATTGCCCTCTAATCCCTTTCATGGATTTAAATGGTAAAGTGATTTCATCAAAAGTTTGTTTTGCATGAAAATATAGAAGAAAGTAATTGATGCAATATTTCGGTTGCATTCTGAAAAGCAGCCAGGCGTTGGCCTCCTTTTCTTGTGGAATAGAAACACTGAGCAGGGAATGGGTCGACAGCTCAGGGAGGCAACAGGAAAAAATAAGAAAACCAGCTTGCCACTGTCAGACAGCAAAAAACAGACAACCAAACAAATAAGTCTTGACACTTATAATGCAAACACTGCTGGCCTGATGTCAGTATTTACTGTTAATGCAAAGGCCAAACAATTTAATACCTATGGAGACCAGCAAAGGACTTAACTGTACACTCAAGTGAAAAACATCCTTGTACACGCTTAGCTGCACACACAGGCACAGCACATCCTATTATACATTAACCTATACATAAAAACACTGCACATCCCAGCACATGCTTACTTGTATACACAAGTGCGGCAGATCCTAGCACACGTTTATCAGTACACACACACTTCAGATTCTAGCACAAGATTACCAGTACACACAAGCACAGGACATCTTACCATGTCGGTGCCTATGTACATCGAACATCAAATGGAACCAAATATATCTAAACCAAATCATTATCCAACTATCAATCAACTCTCTCCCCTCAAACCAGAATTGGGACCGATGCTTCATCCCAGCCCCTTATACAAGTTTTTGTCCCATTTTCAGTGATGTTACATATCAACAAAGCTTATTTATTGATTTATTTACTTAAAATATTATTCAATAGCTTTTTCTTTACATGCAATTTACCAAAACAAGGCAATGTGAATCTGCTTTGGCTTATTCATTTTGAAACAGTTTTTTTATTTTTATTTTTTAAAATATTCTCCCTTCCATAAATCCTGGGCTTATTTACACCAGGTGGTTTTATGGTGATTTGCCCAATGCATGCTGGGACAGATTTTTGACTCCCATAGGACCGTTTCACATTTCCGGGTATACAAAGCGGGAAGCAGGACTTCCGCCAGTTTATGCTAGCTTGGTGATCTGTGAATCAACATTGGCAGAGTGTTAGTAGTCGGGTGTTCCCAGTCCTGACTGTTTAAATTGTAACTCGAAGAGACAAGCCGACCTCTCTTTTCTCGGTTTTCCCACTGAAGACGACGTGAGGATATGAATTTTGTGTTATGGTTTGGAGACGTTCAGAACTTTTTTTGCTGCTCTCGTCCGGGACGATATCGTTTTGCTCCCAATCGTATTCCTGGGCCAGCTGGCATGAACTGGGGGCGTTGCCCAGACTCTATTTAAGCTCTAGCTCCGCCTTGCTTCCATTGCTAGAGTGTCAGTGTTACTTTTGCTCTTTAGCCGGTAAGGTCTCTGGACAGAATTGTTAGGGAGATTAGCTGCATATTTGAGGTTTAGTGGAAGTGAGAAAGGGAATCTTTGTTTTATTTTCCCTTTTCTTTTTGTACCTTCGAGCTCGCCTGCTTTCTACCTCGGACGACTGCCAGGTCCGTCGGTAGCGTGAGTCTTGCATTTTTATTCTGAGTCTCTCCGTTCTCAGCTGTTTTTGCCTTAATTCTGGCCGCTGCATTTGGCGTCTAATACTCAACACCCATTTCATTTTGTACGTAAGAAGAGATGACGGAGGAATATTTACGATTATGAGATATAACTACCAAGGTACCTGAGAGTGCAATGCTCACTAAGCTGTTCCATTCAGATCCATGTGCACTGGGGAATGAAAATACAAGTGACGGCAATGGCGAAGAAAGGGGTTGGGTTGAAAAACCGATAAGAGGACGGATTCACCTAGTGCAGAACTTTTTGGAGCATTGACTACGATTGCTGTCCTCCTGCAGGTACTTAGCTATCTTGCTCCTTCTTGCAAATCACGCAGCAAACTTCAGCCATGCATTAAAAAATCGAGGCAAAAAACACGATCTGCAAAGCACGGTAAACCGGAAAATTTTAGAGTTATTAGCCAATTGAGACAACATTATGGCATCAACAATTAACTTAATGGAACATAAAAATACTAGCATTAGCTTGCTACC
The DNA here is from genome assembly GCA_029721435.1 of Gymnothorax reevesii. Taxonomy (NCBI): domain Eukaryota; kingdom Metazoa; phylum Chordata; class Actinopteri; order Anguilliformes; family Muraenidae; genus Gymnothorax; species Gymnothorax reevesii. Next base: position 11,903,465 of record CM056587.1, on the reverse strand, counting down.
TATCGTTCATGCTTTAATCCGTGGCTAGTTTGGTAGTCTTCGGTGTTCACTCAAACTATGCTAGTATCAAAGATATCTTTCACAGTTTAGCTAGCAAACATACATCTATGAATTTGTTTTCTAGATATCACGTCTCCGAAGTTGTTTATTACCGGTTTAGTAAACGTCAGTAAGCTGTGGTTGAGAATGGCTTGTGTGGGTAATGCATTTGTACCGACCAGTGTTTGATGATTTTCCAAAGATTAGAATGATCCTTTGGCAATTTAACACTCATCTTTCTTCTTTCTGCAATGCTGCAACGTTGTAAATTCAACTAAGAACATTGTTTTAATTACTTAAATAAAAAGTGAAATAAAAAAGTACATTACTCTGAACTTCTGTGCTCACTTTTGGCACATCCTGCAATGCAGGCTAGCGCTTAATATTTTCAGTCCATTAGCGACCGCTTATGTAGATGTAAGGGATCAATTTGTTCAACTTCTTTCGTGATTTCATGAAGACACAGTGACAACCTTTAGCTGCTGAATTATGATTTATTGGTACTACTTGCTTCAGTCTTCGCAAATTTACCAAGGTGTTTTATTAGTCAATATGCAAAAGTCCAACGCGCTGCAGCCAAGTTTCAAAAGTGAGGAGAGGTGTTCAACAGTAAAGGACAATAAACATAGAAAAAGACTTTTACCTGGGTACTTCAAAAAGACTACCCAAAAGTAAAAACACTGGAGCCCACTTAACAAATCTGCACGTTTATTGAGGGGAAAAGATGACTGACGTTTCAACCTGTGTCTTCCTCAGAATATTAGTGTTTAGTGGTCATTTGCACTATTACCTTGTAAGATACAGTCCTTCAGATAGTACTCCAACTACTCATTTACTATAGCTCTTTTATCATCTAGTCTCCTTGGGTTTTTACACTGTCTTTGTGCCATATTTCTTATTAATTTAAGTTATTTTTATTGTATGACATTCTATACATAAATAGCTTTGCCTTTTTTTGTTTTTATTCCATCAGGTGCACTTGCTCACCTTTGGAAAGGATCTGAGAACTGGAAGATCTGGGGTACATCTTAAATATGCCATTTGATACTTCCATGCTCTTCACTTGAAGAGGTTTGTACCTTTAGGCTTTAGAATTGAGCAGTACAAGTGCATCAGCTGGCTCTGAAGCAGTGCCCTAACAAAGTACATTTTTTCAAATAAAATTGTTTTTTTTTTTTTGAAGTTTTTCATTCTCAATCATCTTTGTCCAGTAATGACATGAGTTACACCCTTTTTACATAACCATGGGACCTGTGCCAAATCTGTTGTATACGGTCATGTAAGCAGCAGCAGGGATATATTTGGAACCTGCTGTAATGGGGTATGATGTAGACTTTGTTTGAAATCTTAATTTCACAAGCCCTGGAGATTCATTGAGTACACCCGGGGGAAATTTAATAAATAAGGTGGCAAGACTTCATAAGTCTCAGACTGGGACACCTCAGTGTACGCCTGCCACCCAGTTGGGCTTGCTTAGCTTACTCTTGGATTTTACTAACAATAATGATATTATAGTTACGATTTCATTCATTCACTGCTGTTAGATGTCTGGATGTCAAAAACCCAAGGTTGTTCAATTTCCTTGATGGGGCATTTATTTCAGTATGTCCCACATATGATAACTGACTATTAAAAAAAAAAAAAACATCACATGAGCAAAATAAGATTTACTCTGGATCAACATTTCCAATACATAAGGGGTAGTAAAACGTAAATTTGCTTTTCATTTTTGCAGTATCTCTGTAGTCTGTATTACAACGTACATCAATTACATATTTACCAAGGAAGCAATAAAAATCATTATCACCGTGTCGTTCCGAATATAAAAGGATTTTGGATGAAAGATGACCCCCCTTTCTCAAGACGGATTTTTGGAAAAAAAGGGGGTTATCATGACGTCTTGTTTTAATCATGAATATATATATTTGAAAATACTGATAAAACCTTGAGAAAAACCAATATAAAACAAGGCAGGATGTTGTTCAGCGCCATCTATTGTTGTCAATTTATATTGACTATAGACTCTAGAATACACAGAATCACTGATTTTGACTAAAAAGCTGAGTCCCCAAAAATAAGACGAACCCAATTTTTGAAAGTGGATTTCCTGGGAAGAAACATTGTTTTATATTCAGAACAGTACGGGTAATTTTTTTTTTTTTGTGGTTCAAGGCTACACCTTAACCAACTCTACGCAGGTATGGTCTATATTAATTTTGTTGATAATTGGTGCCTAGACGGAAAACTCCATTTTCGCCTTTTTGGGAATACTGCTTCTGGAGAAGAAAGCGCTGAGTTGGCGATGGTTACTGGTCTTTCACTGGCTACCCCAGATGGAATGCCAAGGTGACAGTTGAAAACGCAAGTCGCAGCAGCTGCAGTGCTTAAATAGAAACGTCAGGTAATGGTGGTCATTAATCAGCATACATTTGCAATATCTTAATTTACTAGGTAGCTAGATAGCCATCCACTGCGACGCAAGTTACATTTAGCCAGACTTTCTTTGCATAAGCTGGCAGGGCAAACCTCAAGCTCCCTATCAGATACCATTGCTAAGCGTTCTAGCCTGGATAAAACCAAGCTATGTTCGTGACAAAAAATTAAAATATGGCTTCAAGCCCAACATAACTCACCTTGCTAGCGAACCCCCAATCTCGCCTCATTGGAGCTACAACCTTGGTACTATTAGCTAGCTTCCCAAGTGACTTCCTCAGTGACTGAACGATATATCAACCAACCCTAGTGACCACTATGCAATGTCTGAGAGTAGACAGAGCTAGGTTAAGCTAAAAAAAACAAACAAACAAACATACAAACAGCAGGTTTTACAAACACAGGCATTTATTAAGTCATAAAGTTCTATGCTAGCTAACATTTTTGCAGGCAAGTTAGCCAAATTAGCTAAAATGCCAGCTATCATAAGTCATACCTATACAATCAAAAACAAATTAAAAGAAAAGGCTAACCTAATAACCTTAGAAAAATTTATACGTACCTCCTCATGCTTCCCCGTAATTCCAAAATACGGACCACAGCTGTAATAATCTCTTCAGACAAAGAAAGAGGAGATTGCGAGAAGACAAATGGACAGTATATTCCTCTATGCCACTATCGTTTTAGCCGCAGGAAGTGTTTTTATCTGCTTTCCTATAGGCGTGGCCATCTTGTGAAATAGACTAATTGGTGGCGGATATTGTAAAAAAAATGTTGCTGCCTTGTTGGAAAATACTATCGTTTTGAAAAAAGAACACAGTCTCTGTTTTCACCTCAATATTAAAACATGAATCAGCCAACACCACCAACTTTGACACAGTATTTGTTAGCTTGTGATAACAAAAGTTTCTGTGACACCAATATTGTTAATTATTTTTCATAACGCAATTATGAAATTGTCATACATGGTGATATCAGACTGAAACAGTACACGTAAACACAACATTGAAATGGAAATCATGAAAATGCGAGAAAATGACTTTGCACGTGAAAATGTGCGTAAATCATGCTTGTGGATGGCAATAAAAGAGGAGAATTTTTGGAATGTTCACATTGTGCCTGATGAACGACGGAAGCATCACTTATCGAAAACACAGCCATTTCGGATCAGGAACTCTACCCTCTAAATGCCAAGACTGTCTGAAAATGATCGGTGGAGGGCCATTGGGATGATTGAATCTGGAACCTCGCAGAGGGAAGTTGCTCATCGCCTGAATGTCCACCGAAACACCATTTGGAACTTATGGCAGCGTCATCAGCAGACAAGACATGTCAGAGACCGTCCTCGCAGCGGCCGTCCACGAGTAACCACTCCCAGACAGGACAACTGGATTCGAACAACCCATCTCCGAAATCGATTCCAACCTGCAACCATAACTGCAAGAACGATACCTGGTTTGAGGCGACTGTCTGCACAGACAATCCGTCGCCGTCTCCGTCATTTTGGCATTGTCCCACGTCGGCCAGCAAGACGTCCAATACTCACAGTACAACACCGACGACTGCGTCTACAGTGGGCACAACAACATCGACGGTGGATCCAATGTCAGTGGGATCTTGTACTCTTCACTGATGAATCGAGATTCATGCTTAACCGATGTGATGGTCGTTTACGTGTATACTGTCGACGTGGAGAACGTTATGCCAACAACTGTGTTCAGGAATTTGATCGTTTTGGAGGTGGTAGTGTCATGATTTGGGGAGGGATCACGGCTAGAAACAGAACAGATTTGCTTGTTATTGATGGAAATCTGACAGGTCAAAGATATCGCGATGAAGTGCTACGGCCATTGGTGGTACCGTTTTTGATGCAACATGGTCCCGGAATAACGCTGCAACATGATAACGCCAGAGCACACGTTGCAAGGATTGTACAGCAGTATCTGATGCAACAACATGTCAATGTCCTGCCATGGCCAGCCAGATCCCCAGACATGTCCCCAATCGAGCATCTTTGGGACGAGATGGATCGACGTTTGCGGCGGTTGGATAACCCGCCAGCTACACTCCAGGAATTGCGACAACGTCTACGTTAGATTTGGAATGACATCCCACAGCAATTTCTGGCACATCTGATTCGGTCCATGCGCCGGAGATGCGTTGCTTGCATCATGGCACGAGGAAGTCACACCCGGTATTGAAGTGTGAAGGTCACAATTGGTTAGACGTCAGACAAGTGCTTCATGACGCATGAAAATGACATTTTTCATTTTGAGTGACGTTGGCACTGAAAAGTCAGTGTTTCTCCTGTTAAATAAACATATTGATTGCATTGAGATCTTTGCGTGTCATTTATAACATACACATAAATGGTGTCACAGAAACTTTTGTTGCTGAGTATATATGCTCATATTATAATGAGCTAGTCCGATTTAAAGGTAACATGCTGCATGCCGTTATCATCCAATGTCTACATTTTACCAGTGAAGCCAGCTGGCACAAATGGTGCATTCACATATTTATAATCAAACAGGTCAAAACTTGAAATGTAAAACAATATATTTTGAAGATCTTTTAAAATATTTAAGTTATTACTGTTGAGACAGTCCCAAGAAAAATAATTTGCCTTTAACCCTCTCCAGGCTCATGTTGCGAATTTGCAACAATAAATTAATTGATGACTGATGATAAAATATAAAGACCACACGGGAAATGGTTTGATAAAGTTACTCTTCCAGCTCAGTATTGCAGAAGTACAACATTAGTTCCACCTGCAGCCACTAGTGTATGAGCACTATTCTCCACGAATGAAAGATTTTTCATATCTCAATATAATAAATTAGGCTGGAGAGGGTTAACACCTCCACCACTATCCCATCTACACCATCTGTCATTCTTGTTTATACTACGCTCTCAACAAGTCAAGGTACGTTCATAAGTGTGTCAACAGAAATTAAGTTTTTCAAAAAGAAAATCCGTGAACACCAGGAGGCACATGGTTTTTGTGGAAGATTTGAGGGTTTTCGAGTATGATTGGGCCGTTTAAGGTTCTTCAATGCATTGACTAGATCACAATAAAATCTCAATATTTTTCTTCAGCTAGTCAGAGACAGACTTGCTCTTGTGCCTTGGGCCATTTTAGTGCAAGATAACCCAATAATTTTTTAGTTTATCCCCAAAGAGCTGGAGGTGGCCAATGGCCATTTATGGTAAATATGAGGGAGCCTTCATGTTCCTCTTGGTTAGAAGTAGATTTTACTGTGCACCATTTTTTCCCTGCCTGTGTCTAACCGTGAAATCCTGAAAATTGATTATCTGAGGCAAGCACAACCAGAAATACAGAAATATAGAAATGTTAATCTAGTTTATGGTTGGTTTTTTTTTTTTTTTTAAATTTCATTTCAGTGTGCTCTTGGAGGAATTTCAGCTGGCTGGCCGCTCCAGGGAAGCAATACAACTGAGTAGTTTTCTCCATGTGGAAATAATGGCTGTTACTGTGGTTCCAAAGCCTTAGAAATGGCTTGGTATCCCTTGAAAAATATTACAATTTTTTTTTTTTCATCTACTCTGAAATTTCTTTGAAATATGGCATAGTGTGTTGCTTGTTTTTGCCTTTTAGCTTGGATCACATAGCTGATCAGGTTCTCTTTAGGTGAAGTTTGGATTTAACAGGGCAGCACTAATTCACAAACTAGCTGATTAATTAACTGAAGGACTAATAACTTTTTTACACAGGGTTTTTCTGGGGGGCTGGATGACTTATTCCCGTATATGCAAAAATGAGCTTGGATTTCCGGGAAAATGCATAATTGGACTCTTACGACAAAATATTGTGTTTGGTCAGCTTGCTAGGTCATTGTTTGATCTTCCCGGTAAAAACAAGCTCCAGGATTCTCATAGCATTTTAAAATACAGCACTCTTCCAACTGACTACTCCAGCACAACTCCACCTGAGTTTACTGACAAAACGTGGCAGGTATTCCACAATTTTCTCTGCAATCCTCCAAGTATGGCTAAACTGCACCAAAGGGGGAATGAATATGTTCCCGAAGCTTGGCTTTAAGCTTTCCACACCATCGTCACCAAGGTCATCTTAACCACTGGTTGTATGGCATCAGTTAGTGTGCACAATGTCAAATATCAGGCACTACCACCAAAGGTATCAGAGTGGAGGTAAGTTCGTCAAGACTAGTTGTTATATTATAGTAATTCAATCAGGAGAGACTCAAGTGAAATCAAGAAAATATTTATTATCCTTTGAGAATAAAGGGGTAACATGCTTATAATAGAAACAAGTCTTTGGCGCTTGGACTCTTTGGGAAGACTCGAAGATCAGGAGCACTGCCCGGAGCAGCCGCAGGAAATCCCCCGAAGAGTCCAGATACTGGTGGCGGTGGTGGCTGAAGACCAGTGAAGCTGGAATGGCGGAATGGGAGGTCTGAAGAGTAGGGTGGCGTTGAGGCGGAGGAGGGTCAGCGAGCGGCAGCATGGGTGAACTAGGGTGGAGAAAATAACATTTAAAAAAGACGGCAGCAGAATGATTGGCTGGCGACGTGACTGAGGTGTGCCCTGGTTGGATAGGAGCGATCAGCTGCTGTGCCAGCTGACTGCTTTTTGACAGCCCCGGATATTGTCTGGGGAGAATCACGAGTGAACATGCATGAACAAAATAGACGGGTTTGACAAGCGCGAAAGAGAGAGAGTCTTCCTGACTGAACTTTCGCTAAGCTTCATTTTAATCATGTAATTTGAGAATGTTTGTGATGGGTATAAATGGTATTCTCCACCTCGGTTCTCAGGAAAAATATTTTCACTTGAAACCACGAATACAGCATCGTATCATCAGCCACAGAATGTGTATTTTCACTGGCTACCTTGTCATGATGACAACCTTCTGGCTCATGTTAAGCTTCAGTCTGCAAAATGAGCACAAGTAAACATGACTCAGAAAGGGTTGTTTTATTTGAAGCTTGAGCAAGCAGACTGCAAATGACAAAGGCATCTTAGTCAACTGGACACAGGTGAACACTGACCACAAGGTCCATTGACACTCGGGACCACTGTCTTAATAGGACAGGCCACTATGTACACACTCTCAATTTAGCCAACAGCAAGAGACATAAGTAGCCACAAAAGATTCGTCATGCCAGTGCTTTTTCTCCCCCAGTGAGGCAAATGAAGTTCAGCACTGGCTAAAATCGATTGTGTGAAAAGTGGTGCATTAAATGGATTTGAGTCCTTCTGTTTGATTGCCTGGATGTACTGTGTTATGGTAAATGACAGTGTTTCATGTTCATACAGAAGACTGTGTATTATATGAGACACTCCTGCCAGGCTGAAACATCAGTAAGAATATCAGCGAATGGCAAAACAGCAGATTTATCAAATTTCTCTACAGAGAAATTAATTTCCTGCTGCAAGTGAATTGGATATTGGGAAAGTAGAAATAAAATATAATTAAGGCTTATTCATAGGGTCTGAAAGTGATTACAGCGTGTGAATCGGAAGTGGAACAAAAGCATTCTGTAGGCTGCTTGCACCCACAGATGGGAGGCTGCAAATGAAGCTTGCAGGGCTGAAAGATGTGGCCACCTACTCATTCAATGTTCTTCACTCAGGGGAATATCAACGGAGGCAACAGACACTGGTTAAAGAAAAGTAATTTGGTAGACCAGCAAACCAGCAGCTATCTCAGTGAAGCATTCTAGAATTTGAATGAACTTTTAAAGGGAACATTTTTAAATATCTTGAAAAGGTGTGAGTGTGTGTGTTGGGGGGGGTGGGGTGATTGCATGAACAAGTTCGACAAAAGAGCTGTGGGTTTTATAGCTACAGCCTGCTGTAACACCACTTTCACTTCGAGGAGTAAAATCAGTTGGGCTTATTGTTAACCACACCCGACGAGGGGGCGTGGATTAGCACCGTGTGTCTGTCTCTGTGTGTATGTGTGCGTGTCTGTCCGCGCGACAACTCGGCCACCACTGAAGCGAGGGTGACCAAACTTTGTTGGGTAGATGATCCTAGGGCACCCTGTCCAAATTTGCATTTTGAGGTTGAAAGGTCAAAGGTCAAGGTCAAAAAGAGGCGTGGGTTAGCATCTCTATAGAGTGCGTATCATCTAGTTTTCTTTGACATTTTGTTCATATTTAAACGCTAAAATACAATATCTAAGTATATAAAGAATATCACTTGAGCTGAAGAGAAACAAAATCCATATTGCAAAAGAAGATCACACTGTAGCTCCTTGTGTCAATTAATTGTTTGAGTACGATTATCCATCACTGATGTGTAAGTGACGATCAAATAACCTAGGGACATTCTCACTATTTTACTCTCTATTCATTGTAAAATGTTACATTACTTACTGTTGCAGTTGAGCTACCTTTAACAGAATAATCTTAAATAAAGCTCAAAGGAAATAGACACTTGCAGCAAATTGGACAAGAGCAAAGCCATTGCACGAATATTGTCATCGCATCCATGAATTACAGGAGAACTTTATCAAGAGAGCTGAGTGTTGTCTGGTGTTAATAAGAGAATATTTGTGTATAATGATGCATATACAACAGAGGCAGTTGCACATCAGGCACTGATGTCATCGAAGTCCAACCTCTTCCAAAACATTATTTGAGGCTTCATGAAGGGTCTCTGTGCAGAACAATGTTCTTGTAATTTTCGTTGCCAAAATTAAGAAGCATGCTTCCACTTGCGGAACAAACCAATACCTGCCATTTTTTAAATGTATATTACCAGAAATGATTGTTCTTTGCAGTATTTCTTCTCTTCGTGTGCATGTGGTGGTGCACAAAAATTGATTAGATAAATAGGAGAAAAACTAAGTAATAGACAGTAGTACTTAATGACTGTAATACCGTAAGATTACCCAACTTTTCAAAGTAATCAGTTATGGAACTTAATTCCTCCTGAAACTTATTACTGCAAGCACTGGTGGGCATAAACTAAGAAAAATATATATACTTAGCTAGTGTGCATGCCTACTATTTGAAGGCGGGACTCCTGCTAGAGGCCACTGAGTTCGTTTCCACACCATCATTCCCTCCTAAGATGCATCAATATGATGAGCCCAGGGAGATGCAGTATCTGGAAATATAAATTTCAGTAAACTGCTATTCCAGCAGGGTCTCTGACCCTCCACAAAGGACATCATGTGCTCATTTTACCCTTCCCTATATAATCTAAAAAGACGCATCTGTGCAGAAAGAAAAGCAAACAACCACCTAAATAGTAGAGAATATTCTTAGAATGGCTTCAGGGTTGAAGGATTCCTGGGAGGTAAAACAGTGTTTCATTGTGTTGCTGTACATGAGGAGGCATCATGCAGCCTCGCAGGCAGCAGCTGGTACCAGCGTAAACATCTCATGATAGCTGTATGACCAGCATTGCTGGCTTAATATGGAACATACAGCTGAACAAACACACCTTATTTCAATCAGTGCCATCATCACAACTGTTAGAATGCGAGAGTGTAAAAGCAGTTATGAAGATCTAAAAACCTCCTACTGTCCCCACAAGCCTGTGTGGGTAAGACAGAGGAGCAGCCCCCAAACGGAATACACACAGAATAAATTAAGTCACAGTACTTTTATTTTTTCTTTTTAATTATACTTCATAGATTGACAGTTTTTTGTTTTGAATGTTGTGGAAAACCAGAGCACCCCAACATGCAAACGCGGACAAAGAAATTCAAATCACACCTGGGCTGTGAGTTGACAGTGCTGTCCACTGTATCGCTGTGCTGTGTGCAAGGAATATTTCAATAAACATGAAAGTACAGTTAGGGGAGTGGAAAATGTTTTACGTTGTAGATTACTGGTGGAAAACATGGTGGCCGAGGTTTAGATTAGCAGCATGCAGGAACTTGCATGCAGGAGAGATGAATAGAGGGAGGCTGTTTTAAGTACTCTGCTGTGGCTAATCATTACTCAGCAGAGCTGTCACCTAATACAGCCAGAGTGGTTTGACTTTTGTGGCTCGCCAGAGCTCCATCTTCTGCAGGACCATCACCTTGTGAAAAGGGGAGAGGTTTCATTGTGTGGGAACGGCACTGTTCTCCAAGATCCTCCACCATTCCACACAATAATGCGTGGCTACGCAAGGAGGCCGGCAGCTGAACCTTCAATTACAACAATATGCCAGTTTCACCCTACACTCAAAATAATAATTTGTTGGGTGAACATAATAAAATTATGGAATGTATTTCTACCCAATCATAATATGTTAATTTAGCGACAAATTCTTTTATTGAGTGACATACATGTAAATATGCTGGTTCAACATTAGGTGTTGGTGTTACTATTACGCAATTACAAGGGATAAGTCCAACATAATAATCATTTGTTGGGCAAACATGCAAAATTTATGGAAAGTATTTCCACCAAGCATTCACACTCAGCGGTGTTCCTATATTGCATGTTATGTGGGTGGGGGAAACCGGAGCACCCAGAGGAAACCTACGCAAACTCGGGGAGAACATGCAAACTCCACACAGAAAGGCCCCAGGCCGGATTCAAACCCACAACCTTCTTGCTGTGAGGCTGTAGTGCTAACCACTGTGCCTGACAAGACTTATATATGTTTGATAATCACAAATACTTCAGTTGACAGTCCTTTCAGTCACCTGAAAATCAACAGTAATAATTCAATAAAAGTCAATTCTGACATCAATATTTGTTTTAAACAATGTAAACATTTGTTATCCAAGTTTATGACAGTTGATATCAAGTTAGGAAAAAAAAAAAACCTAAAAGCAAACAGGATTTCTTGAGATTTCACTTGTCCACCCGCCCGACTCTTTCGTGAGTTGCTCTGCCTTCTTCTGCAAGTTCCGGAAGTAAAGTTTGTAAATGCACTCCCTGCTCGCACACTACTGCCACCCTCTGTTCTGGAGTTGTACACGCCATTTGATATCTTACCGAAAAAGCATTTGGTTCTGTCAGCATAACTGAATTTAGTAAATGTTAAGTTATTGCTCATCATGCTAAAATAACATTACTTAATGATGTTCAACCACAAAACATGACTATATATGGTAGAAGCAACATGTTACACTTAGATTAATTTAGCAGACACCCAATCTGGTTTTTTTGAGTGAATAGATGGGAATCTCTTGCTAACGTCGGCACCCAGCGAATGAGAATCTCCAGCGAAAGTCATGAATGTAACACTCAACTACAACAACATTCCCGCAGCACCGAACAGATGAGAATCTCCTGCTAATGTCATAGCTGTTACCCTGAACTACATCAATAAGATGCCAGCACCGAATGGATGAGAATCTTCTGTTAACATCATGACTGTAACCCTCAACTACAGCAGTATGCCAGCACCCAACAGATGAGTATCTCCTGCTAACAGCATGATTGTAGTGACCATCTGCACATACAAGAAACTGTGAGACTTGACTCCTCGAGACCATCATAAAATTATGTGGATCAGTGGCTATGTGTACTCATTTAAAATGCAGCCGCCTTCCTGTACTGTGACAGTTTGCCACTGGAAAACAGAGCCCTAAATGGCTAAGATCGCGGCCCAGAAATGAAGGTTGCACAATGGGGCCCATGTAGTAATTAAGGCACATAACCTCCCAGCATGCAATAGGGCATGTATGCGAAAATTCTGGGTAGGGCTGGCTGCCTATAATTATGGTTTGCATGTCTGCAGAAGGAGAGCTGTGTATCGTTGAAAGAGGGGGTGACCATTGGGGCACGTAGCAGTGGCTTCAGTGAGCAGGCTGATCAGCTTGCTAATGTGCCATCTGCAAGGGTGTGGGATGTTTTTTAACTGAATGTACTGGAATGACACCTGAGACACAGTTTTTAATTTCCTTCAGCTAAGCGTGCGTTGATTGACTTTCCCCTGGAAAAGCAGCATCATGTTTCTTCTTCAGAATTCCAGACAGCGGTATCTTACTTCGCAACACACACGGACTGCACAGCCCGCAACAGGCGGCTTATCGCCCTATTAAGTGACTCGTAAAAAATGCTCCCTAATAGGTGGCATGGGGTGTAATGCACAGGCTGTTGACAATAAGGACTAAGTTTGGGGGGCGGGGGGGGAATTTGACAATACTAATTTATTTATTTCTTAAAGTCATCAGCAATTATGTGCACCAAATGGGTATAATGGCACGCTGCTATAAAATCTGTTCCAGCGAATAGGCTATGCTCTGATTTGTTCATGGTGTAACATCAGCGGAACACAAATATTTATGCCCTCTTTTGTGGTAAATTTTGTATTTAATTAATATTGAATATTTGAATGGCTCCATAAAATCTGAATCAATATTGGGAATGCATTATTCTAATAATAATAATAATAATAAAACCAGAGAGAGGTAATTATAGGGAGGACATAATTGGTAATTTTTTGACAACACTGTTCACACATAGAACTTAATACACTGTCTGGACAAAGAAAGTAGCCATTTGAATGTACATAAGCAAACACACTAGAACCCATGATTCATTCATTTTTGCATTGATTGTTTTAGCCAGCAAGAATTATTTTAACCTGACTGATGCAGGGTGTAGCTCCTCATTTCTTAAACTAGAGATCACTAAAACCCTAAGTGAAGTCTCATAGTAAAAAAAATTGACGGTCGAACTTTGTCAAATTGCGAAAGTAAGAGCATTTCCTCATGTGACCAGAACTTGCAAAAACTGAGACTCAGTCAGCAGTGTAACCTCAAGCAAGCCATTTGTTAGTGAGGCTAATCAGGGCAAAATGACTTCAGTTTGCTCTTGAGCATGAAGACTGGACTGTGGGAGACTGGAAATATGTTGTGTGGTCTGATAAGCCCGATTTACATTATTCCAAAAAAGGAACTCCCTAAAGCGATGTACCCATCATGCATAATGCCCACTGCACAAACCTCTGGAGGCAGTTATGATCTGGGGTTGCTTCACTTGGTCAGGTTTTGGCTTAGCTACCTTATGCAGCAATAATATGAATTCAACAGACTGCTTGTATGCACTGAATTACTAGGTTATCCAATTAATAATGGATTCTTTAAATCCCTGATAGAACAGACATATTCCAGGATGACAGTGCCAAGATTCATTGGGCTCAAATTGTGAGAGTGATTCAGCATTTGGAATTATTTTAACAAATGAATTGGCCATGTTAAAAGTCCTAACCTTAATCAGCTGAAAGTTTGTGAAATGTGCTGGAGAAGGCTTTACGGAGTTGTTTGACTCAACCATCGTCAATATGAGATCTCGGCCAAAAATGTATTCACCTCTGGTCGGAGATAAATGTTGTAACACTGCACAAGATTATCAAAACAATGCCATGATGAATGTGCACTGTGATTGAAGGTAAAGGTAGTACACCAACAAAACATTACAGTGTGCAACTTTTTTTTTGGCCAGGTCGTGTATGCAGCGAAATTACTATTGTGACAAAATGTGGACAATGTCTGTTTGATAAGCAGCTAGTAATTTTTTTTTTCTTCCGGAAAATGATTTGCATGATGAATGTATCAGCAAAAAATCAACTGTGGCTTCATTTTAGCCTTTAAGATGATGAAAAATCAAATGGCAATGAACTTTTGCTCAGAGTTGGTCTTCTTTACAATGACTGTAGGATTTGAGGTTTGGGGTGAGGGGGATGGTTCCCCCAGCAGTAGACAGGTGAAAATATCACCCCCAGGCCTTCTGTTTCACTACAATATCATCTTACTCAGCAACTGACTCACCACAGCTTTCCCGTCTAATGGAGTTGGGTAACTTGTTGAAAGGTCAGTGACTTTTTAAACTTTTGACTTCAGTATTATTCTCATAGACACTCTATGACCAAAATGCAAGATATGCAAGAAACCGATCCAAAAAAAGAATATGGTAAATAATTGCTGAAAAAAAATGAATAGAAAAACAAGATTATCACAAAACGCTTCTTTTCTGTGCACTGCCATATTTTGCATGGATCGCACAATCCTTAACCCATGAATGCCCAAATTTTTTTTCAACGTGAAAATCACATTTTATTATGGGACACAGTGTACAATGAACGTGTAGTGCTTAAATTATGGTGAAAAATAATTATTTTGTCATCGAAGACCCCAAATATTTACTTTGTATGTCCTGTAACAAATGAACACAGATTGTTTAAAGCATAAAAATTCATCATTCATTTTTTAAATGTGAGCTTATACCATGACTTGCAAAACCATTTTCCTCTATGTTTGAATTTTACTCTATGTATGTCTGTTTTCCTTTATTCTTGAAATTCAAATGCATTTAAAACAGGATTCTGCGCTGGAATTCACTACATGGCCTTGGGAACACTTCTATAAACCACTGTCAGTGAATACAGTTTTTCACAGCATCCAAAAATGCAAGGTAAAATTCTGCTGTGCAAAAAATTACACCATATATAAACAAGATCCAGCTTTCTCTGGGCCCCAGCCCATTTAATCTGTACTGAGGCTGGGTAGAAAACAGTCAAGTGGCCTGAACAATCAAATTTAGATATTCATTTTGGAAATCAAGAATGCCATGTTCTTTGAGCTCAAGAGGAGAGGGACCATGTAGCTTGTTATCAGCGCAAGGTCAAAAAACAGCATCAATGGTTGCAATAGGGGGTGCATTAGTGTACATGGCATGGGTAACTTGCACATCTGCAAAGACACTGTTGATTCTGAACAATATACAGTGTACTGGTTTTGGAGAATTATATAATGGGAGTGTAAACGAAAGTTCAATCATGAGATGTAGGATTCCCAAGCAATTGCACTTATCCAATCGGCATCTTTATATCTAGGCTCATGATGTATTCCTGTCTGCTGTTTCCGAGATCCACATCGCCCACCGCCTCCCCACCGCCACCAACTTCCCGACTCCAGCCTCTTCAGCATCTACTTCATCCATTATGACCCTTCTGTCAAATGGAAGATTGCTTTGGCCCTGCCTGCTACCCAGGCAGATCAGCGCCCCGCCTCGCTTGAGGGTCCTCGAGGATGGAGTCATCGCCAAATACTGAATTTATTCCATTTCAAGTCATTGCATTGTTAAATCTCCTCTTCTTAAAATTTATATAAATAAAAATATTTTGCAAGTAATTAAGTTAACTGGCATCATGTGTGAAACATGATTGGCTATAAAAGGGATGTCTTAGAGAGGCTGAGTCTCTCAGAAGTAAAGATGGCCAGAGGCTCTCCAACCTGTGAAGGCTTGCGTTAAAAAATTGTGGAATACTTTAAAACAATGTTCCTCAAAGTCAAATTGCAAAGGCTTTGAAGGTCTCAAAACCGACATTGCATAACATCAACAAAAGATTCAGAGAAACTGGAAAAATCTCTGCGTAAGGGACAAGGCCGAAGACCTTTACTGGATGCCCGTAATCTTCGGGCCCTCAGATGCCACTGCATCACTCACCAGCATGATTCTGTTATTCATATTTTTAAATGGGCCCAGGAATACTTCAAGAAACCACTGTCTGTAAACACAGTCTGTCGTGCAATCCACAGATGCCACCTAAAACTCTATCATGCAAAAAGGAAGCCATTGTCGAGCATGATCCGGAAGCACTGCCATGTTCTGTGGGCCAAGGATCATGTAAAATGGACTGTAGCAAAGTGGCAAAGTGTCCTGTGGTCAGATGAGTCCAAATTTGACATTCTTGTTGGAAATCATGGGCGTTGTGTCTTCCGGGCTAAAGAGGAAAAAGACCACCCCTCCTGTTATCAGCGTTCAGTTCAAAAGCCAGCATCTCTGATGGTATGGGGATGCATTAGTGCGTATGGTGTGGGACACTTGCACGTTTTAAAAAGCACCATGAATGCTGAAAGGTATATAAAGGTTTTAGAGCAAGATGTGCTCCCCTCCAGAAATCATCTATTCCAGGGAAGGCCTTGTGTATTTCAGCAGGACAATGTAAATCCACATACTGCAGCTATTACAACAGCATGCCTTTGTAGTAGAAGAGTCCGTGTGCTGTAATGTTCTCATAAGTTTGTGTGTGTGTGTGTGTGTGTACTACAGGACAGCAATTTAAGCCCAGTGATCATGAAGTCCTCTGAACCTTAGCACAGCTGCAAGTTGCGAAATTAGAGAACTGATGCAAATGCTATGACTGTGTAACAGGGCAGGATCGCTGTGATGTAAATGGAGGAATTGACAGTAACCAGAGCATATAGTTTTTAAAAAGTAATTTTGTAGGAGAATCAATCATATTGTGTCTCACAGTCTGACACTGACACATTTGTACTGTGTGTTTTGGGAACAGTCTGCTGAGGGTTTCAAACCTCAGCGTTTTGCAGCTGTCTCACAGAACAGGAGATATGATTTGCCTGGTGTGTTAAGGGTCCCGCAGTCCCTGGAATAAGGAAGCTTATCACATTTTTATTGCTCCTCCAGGGGCGACGTCACTTCCTAATGAAATATGTTCACATGCATGATGCCTCTGCTCTCTGCTTCTGAGCTGCACTCAGTCACACAGTCCAGATATCTTATGGTGCTACCCTAAATGTAGGATTTACTTGATTTTAAAATGAGAGCTTTAATAATAATAATAATAATAATAATAATAATAATAATATTCTTTATTGTCCCGAGGGAAATTTGTTTTATCAGACTGTACATCAGACATCAGGTACAAGGACACCATCATCACAGAAACATCGCAAAAACAGCAACATCACACACTATTGTTCAGGGCAGCGATAGCTGCAGGGACCAGGCTTCTCCCAAAGCGAGCCCTCTTACAACTCAAAGTCCAATACCTACGTCCCGAGGGCAGGGGGGTGAGGAGTTGGTTCAGTGGGTGTGTAATGTCCTGTTCTATGGAGATTGCTAGGTGTGTGATGGCCTTGTTGTTCAGGGTGGGGGAAGGGAGTCCGATGATTTTGGCAGCTGTGTTGATGATGCGTGTGAATTTTGCCCGGTTAGAAACTGACAGCATGTTGAAGAAACAGCTGGAGTAGTACAGGAGGATGGGTTGGATGATGCTCTGATACAACAGGAGGAGGAGATGGGGGGCGACTTGGAGGCCTTCGAGTTTCTGGATGACTGACAGACGTTGTTGACTCCTTTTGTGAATATTCAGTGTGTGATGGTCGAAGGTTAGTTTATTGTCCAAAGTGACACAGAGGTATTTGAAAGAGTCCACTGTGTCTTCTGTCTCGTTGTTGATGCTGATGGACTGCTGAGGTGAGGGTGAGCCGAGGACCATTTCCTTAGTTTTGGAGACACTGAGGTGCAGATGGTTGGTGTCACACCACTGGGTGAAATGTGCAACTGTGTGAAGATAGTCCTGTACTGAGTGACTGTCTGTGAGTAGTGCAATGATGGCTGTGTCGTTGGAGTACTTCAGGTAGGTGGTGAGGGACTAGTGCAGTCGTTAGTGTAGAGGGTGAACAGGAACGGGCTTAGCACACAACCCTGAGGGGCACCGGTGTTGGTAATGAGTACAGGGGATGTGAGTGTGCCGACACGTACGGCCTGCCGCCTGTCACTCAGGAAGTGATGGAGGAGGTGGATCAACCGGGGGGGGGGGGGGGGGGCGTTCAGGTGGTGAAGCTTCGGGATCATCAGATGCCTCTGGATGGTATTAAAGGCAGAGCTGAAGTCCACGAAGAGGATCCTGGCGAAGGTGCCTGGGGAGTCCAGGTGCTGGAGGAGGAGGTGCAGCAGGCAGGCCACAGCGTCCTCTGTTCCCCTCTTTGCCTTGTAGGCGAACTGTAGGGGGTCAAGTTGTGGGGTGACAACAGGCAAAATGATGTTCAGCAGCAGTTTCTCCAGGCTCTTCATGATTATGGATGTGAGGGCGATGGGGCGGTAGTGGTTAAGTTCTGTGGGCTGGGGTTTTTTGGGCACAGGGGCCATGGTAGCTGTCTTCCAGAGGGTGGGTATGGTTGCAGTTCGGTAGGATTCACAGAAGAGTGAGTGGAGGATGGAGGTGAGTTCCTGGGCACAGCTCCTCAGCACCCTGGCTGGAATGCCATCAGGCCCCGGGGCTTTGGTCAGCTTACAGCGTTAGAGCTGGCATCGTACCTCATTCTCTGTGAAGGGGTCCGGTTCTGCAGGGTCTGGTGGGGGGAAGGTTTTCAGCTGAGCTTCGCACTCTGCTGTGAAGTCCTTAGTGTCAAACCGGGAGTAGAAGGTGTTCAGATCTGTCGCAAATGATAAAGGGTTGTTTACTGTAGTCAGGTTTGATCTGGGTTCGCAACCGGTTTGTGTTCTCACTCCCTGGAAGGCTTGCTTTGTGTTCATGTTCCCAAATTTATGTTGCAGTTTGTCTTTATATTTCACTTTTGCTTTATAAACCTCATTCTTTATTGATTGGTTTGTTATATTGAGACTAGCCCAGTCCTTGAGGTTAAAAGCTTTGTGCTTTTCCTTCAAAACCTGTTTGATTTGGGGAGTAATCCAGGGTTTGGATATTTCTTTATTGTTTTTACTGGGATGGCAGAGCGAATGCAGAATGAGATGTAGTCTGTGATTACAGGGTCTGTGTGGTTCAGATCCCCTTCAAAAATCTCCCAGTCGGTGCAGGCCAGACTGCCCTGAAGACGAGTGATGGCGTCCTCCGTCCACTGTGGGGTACTGCAACGCTGTGGCTTGTGGGTTTTAAGTTGTTGTCTGTAGACTAAAGGAAGTGTGATGATGTTATGATCCGCAGCTCCATCAAGCGGTGGATATGAACGTGCACAGAAAGCATTGGTGATGTTACCATAGCACAGGTCCAAGATGTTATCTCTCCTGGCTGGAATATCCACGTACTGCTGGGGTGACGGTAACACACTGTCCAGTCGGCAGCTGTAGAAGTCCCCCAGTATAAACAGCGGGGCGCCAGGGTATTTAGCTAGCATCATGTTAGCATCCTCGGCTATGAGCTCTGCTGCTACCTTGGTGTTAGCATCGGGGACAACGTAGCAACAACTAACCACTATGGTGGGAAACTCACGGGGAAGATGGAATGGACGATGGGAAGATGGGAATGTGTAAATGATTAGGCCGTGGGTGACTTACACATGTGCAAGGGCACAATCAATGGAGGAAGGTATGTATGACTTTGTTAGGAACATATGCTGCTCTGGAGACATCGTTGGTTCCTGGTACGTCCTTGCATTTTACAGCAAAACATTTCCAAACAGCAGTCTACATGAATAACAAGTGCATGGCTGTATAAGCACAGGGTGTGGATGCTAGATTGGCCTGTCTGCAGTCCTATTCTGGCTCCAATTTACAATGTATGGTCCATTATGAGGTAAAATATTTGGCCCTGAAGGTCCCATGCAATTGCACAATTGAAAACCCGCATTATGCAGAAATGGGTGAAAATTTAGCTAGTTCGTCATGACACTGACTTGCAGTTGTCAGCGCCCAAATGCTTACCAAGCATGATTTGTGGGGGGGTAAACAGTCCCACTTTTTTGGAATCTTCTGCAGCCATCATATAGCATTTTCAAATAAGCAAATACATTCACATGTTAGAACATCAAATGTGTTGTTGTCCTGTTATCAATATAGTAGAGGGTGATAAGACTTTTCAAATGAGTCCTTTTTCATTGTATTTGCATGTTCCATGATTTGCCTTTTTTTTTTGTAACCGGGTTTTTTAAATATGTAATTAATTATTTTATTATTTTTTGCCCTTTGATTTGATGCACTGAAGTATGTATCTGTCTTATCTTGGCTCACTCAGGATTTTTTAAATTAACTTCTGGTTTGATAAAATTAACCAGCAATAAATTTTCTATCAGAGTGTAGTACCCCAGAAGGCTTATGGGGATCTTTTCTCAATGAGATGAACTTTTTTTGGACATCCCATTGATGTGAAATACTTTCAGTTACCATCACTGATAAGAACCTCCATTCAGGCTCAAAGGGCCGGAGCCTCGAGCAGTTCTCTTTACAGTAAGACAATGACTCAGATATCAAGACATCAGAGCCCACCATATCCGTGTCAGCCTGGTGTTGAATATCTGGCATCGGGCTGTATGCCACGACAGTGAAAGGCAATACCCCTACATTCACACACAACAATGCACAGCGCGACATTTCACACATCTTTTAAACTTTCCTGGCAGGAGAGAACACCCTATTCACCTGACATGAACCCAACAGATGAGCCCCTCTGATGATCTGGGCTAGTGCGTGCATAGCTGGGTAGAGTGATCACATGCTAAGCTGGGTTTGTTTATGCTGGGGAAGATTGCACTTCTGCCAAAGACAGCGCAGTTGTGAATACTGATGCAGCAACCAGAGGACAGGGAAGCTACAGAGTGCATTGTGTTGACTGGAAATAGACTGTGGCAGTGTAACATTATTGGCTCATATTTTTGGATGCAACCTTCAATTATTTTGCTTCCTCTACCTGTGGAACAAGCACATAATCTGCAATTTCAAATTGTAAACTGCTCCAGGAAGGGTTTTAATTTTATGATTTTGAAAAGATTTGCAGAAAAACAAAAGACTGACGTCATTTCCAGACGAAATCTCGGATACACAGCATTCAGCCAGGTGAGGGGTGCAACTAAGAGGCTCAGATTTTGTGTAGTTTCTGCTGGCAGGATAAAGAAACGTTTATATTTTCTTGGGTTTGGATTTCAGGACAGGATTATAATAGCTGACGTAGTTTAATGCTCATTCACCACTGGTTGTTATTTTCTTCATAACAGGATCTGTGATCACCTGTCAGCAAAATTGACCAACATTGAGTGAAACAATGCAGACAGTATGATGTTCTGCAGTGTACTCAAATCTCAGAGATAAATTGGTTCACAAGTTTGTTCACATATGGATCCTGAAAGGTAGGCTACAATAGTATTCCTTGAGTGTCAAGTACAGGCAAAAATGGCAGAAAGGCAGTTCCAGGAATTGTACTTTTTCAAATGTAATCAGGATATGTATTTATTCTAAAATTTAAAATACAATTATTTTGCTTGGCTTTTTTTTCGATGACCCAGTGGCAATAAGCAATAAAACAGTGCAACAGAAGTGTTTTCTTTGTTTGGTCATTTGTTAAATCCATCATTCCCAGCTCCTCTGGGACCGAAGTGGTGTTCCACTACATTCAGTGATGAAGCTGTATCGTGTGGTGGGTAGGCGGGCTCTTGTCAGAGACCGATGATGTCATTACTGTAACAATCTCACACACATGCTAAATCCATCTCCTGTGGTACCATATGTTTAGGCCAGTTACAAAACAAATCTGGAAAGCACTCAGAGAGCTCATACCTCCGCCAATGCATTTGTCTGTAAGAGCTGAACTATACGGCCATGCCAGCGATAGTTCAGCTCAAATTCATCCCAAAATGTCATCAGTTGTTTCCTTGGCCATGGCCCGTACGTGTACAAAATACCATTGATATTGAGAAATTTGAGAGATTTTGTCTGGACAAACGAACACACAAGCAAACAGACATAGGAGAATACATTAACTGCATCCAAAGTCATTGGCGGAGGTAAAAATGAAGGGGAGTCTGAAACAAGATTTTTCTGGAGACAGCATGTTACACAGTTGTTGGCACTCAAGGTTCCCTCCCGATGTCAGAATTACACTGCACCTTATGGACATCCACTACCCTGCAACGGCAAGAGAAGAAAAGCTACCTAAAAACAACAAAAAGTGAAATAGTATTGCCTGTTTTCTTACTGGTTTAGCAAAATCAATCTTTAAGGTCATCATAGGGTAATGCCATGTTTTTTTCTGAGGAAAGGTCCTTGAAGAGGATGGTGGCTTATAAGGTTACCAGATGTGCAGTTCATTTTGCTGAATGCATGATCTTGTAATTTGTTATGCAGTAACTTCCCGTAAAAGGTATAGTGCAGACCTGGACTGGGTTGTACGGGTCATATGCAGGTTTGAAGTAAAATATGTGCTAAATCTTTGTAAACCAAGGAAAGTGTTGCTTAAAAGTGACAAAAACAAATTATGAACTATGGCAAACTCCCTAGCAAACCAATGAATTACTGAGTGCATGCTCTAAGCTGGCTGGACATTAGAGAACTGAAACTGGAGAAAACCCAAGGTTCTGACAAAACACTTTTCTTGTACCTTAGCAAGAATCCAAAAGAGTCCAGTGAGCGGACAGGACCTGATTCTCCAAGCAGATGCAACTGCTTAAGTAGACCGTCCTAAACAATCCCCCCTTAACTTTGTAAAAGGGCCGCAAGAGCACTCTATGGTGCAGCCTAGCAAGAGTATCCTGCATGGGGGGCTCCATCTGCATATGCAGATCGGGTGAACATCTGTCTGCTGATAATGCCCTGTCTGACATTTGGATTCCTCAAAACCATATTCTGGCCTCGGGAAGTTAAAAATAACCAAAATTCATTTCCCACGACATTGCCGAATAATGCAGCACTCTTCCTTTATAAATATTTTGCGCTGATGACATGAAAGAAAGCTGGATTCATTTAGATGGTCACACTCTCCCCTTGTAATGGTGAATGCTAGACTTCCCCTTAGCCCAAGGAAAAGATAAGTTTCGCGATCAAACTGAACATGCCCAGCTATTGACCCTATAGCCCTTAAGCAATGGTATACGAAACATAGTGCAATATTGAGAGTATTGTCAGGGCTGAAAGGCATAGTGAAAATTGGCACCACTCACTGCAATGTGTCATTGTAAGGATACCGACTACCCAAAAAAATCAAAAATCCAGAGAGATGGAAGTCAACAAAAGTTTTTGATTTTTTGTACTAATTACTAACCAAAATAGCACGATTTTGCAAGTATATCAGTCGGTTGTGTTAAACATCTGTTTGTCTGTCAGTTTGTTAGTTACGTACCCTTTTACCAGTTATCCTGCACCAATTTTAACAAAACTTGAAGACATGTTAGCATAGATTAATCACAGCAGACCAAAATTTTTTCAAGCTTCAATGCCAAAGTTCAAAGTCACACAGAAGGTCGAAAACCCATTTTGATCCAAAACTTTGTTTCTAATTAAGCTAGAGAATTTAAACTAACGCCATTCTTTTCATCAACGCAATGCAGTTCTAGCGGATAGGGGTCGCGATGACGTCACTCTGACGTAAGCATGTAAAAATGCCTTGATTTTTGCCAAAATGAAATTTTTTTATTTCCGTTCTTTAGACAATATGATAGATCTTTTTACCTTTTGAAATTTTGATTTCAGCAAGTCATCATTTTAAGAATGACCTTTCATTTGGATTATTGACATCCCTTGTCACATCAAGTATACTGTAAAACTATAGCCAATGGCATTAGAATTAGTTTTTTTTTAGTTATTTAGCTGCTAAATTGTTTGACTGTTGACCAGGTAAACGTAAATGGTAACAGCTTGAAAGCAAATCATGCAGTAAAGGTTCAGGTAAATTAAGGCCCTCAGAAAATCTGACGACATGCCATCGGTTTATATTAAATCTTATTTAGCAATTTATCAAATTGCTATCAAGTTTATATGCAATGTGCCTAGCAGCTGCTGTGCTGTAGTTGTTGAAAAGCTGATTTTTTTGCACATGTATAATATATAACAGAGTGCAGAGACAGTCAGTGAGTAAGTCCGACACAATTACGGAACATCATCGTACATACGCTACAAATGTATACTGTGCAATATAAAAACATGGTTTTCTCTCCTCCCGATTCTTATTTTTGCAAATATGTTGCACTAAATGATTTCAGAGCTTCATATAAAATATACCACCAAGAGAGTAAGAAAAAACAATAAGTACAGCATTTAAATTTCACTTATTGAAGGAAAATGCTTTTCTTGATCGAACACTTTAGATTAATGAGGACCACTCTTGCACATCACTGTAGAGGAATTCTGGCCTGCTTTTTTGAAGAATTGCTTTAATTCAGCCATGGTGAAGGATTACCGAGTATGAACCAGTTGATACTGAGCCTGTCAACAAGCATGGTTGACTAGCTGAAGTGAAAAAATGGGCCTCAGGCAAGAAGCGATATAAGAACAAATTTAGTTTTATTTTTGTTTGTATCCCTGATTTTTTCTTATTTTGTTTGTACCCATTGATTTCTGGGATGCACAAATGTCTTCTTATTTTTCCTCATCTCTTAGGTTAGAGAAAATTTTGTGAGTAGTCGAGAGCACTCTTACTGAGATAAGAGAAAACAGAAAACTGATATCTGTCCACAAATTGCTTGTCCAATGCACCGAAACACAAGATTTAAAACCAAAACATTAAAAATGCATCATATAAACACATTTTGAATTATATAGATTTTATTATTTCATTCTTGGGCTGAAGAGTTTGGCCAGATGATCCTAATTAGGACTAAGCTATAAATACCCTTAGATACTTAAGCCGTTCTGCTTCTGAATGGCTTACCTATTGCTGTTGGACGTTCTGACCAAGCCTTTCGGAGAGAGCGTGATTTTAGAGATCGTGCAGATCTGTTTGCTGAAACAGATGAATGACTACTCGCACCACATGTGAATGTAACCGTACTTGAGCACGGAAGATTACTGTTATGTGTTACGGCTCTCTTGTTCTAACGAATACAGCGGCAAAAAGATATCTCCCTTCAAACAAAGAAATACAATGCTCGAAATGTATAGGTGGACGAAAACATACAATCACAACTGGATACTAAATGCAAAACTCAGAGATTTACAGAATAATTTGTGAGTAGTTACATTCGCGTGGTTATCACAGAATAAAAGATCAGTCCCATTACAAACTAAATTAAATGCGGCTGCGATATTTCAAAGTGCTGGACACAGCACGAAAGTCTGGCAGCTCGTTATGAGATAAATTTTCGTAGTATGAGGCAGTGTGTCATGATACTGTGTTTCGATGTCATGCCTTGTGTTAATGGTTATGTCTTTTATTAATTCTTTTTGTTTATCATACATTCCGGTTTTCAGTACATGCCATTTCAGGTTTCATTGCACTTGTCTCCCCTGTCTTGTGATCAGTTGGTTCAGTCCGTCTTACCAGTCTGTGTGCTCACCTGCTTTGGACGATTTCAATGGTTTCTGATGTTTCATATTATCACTTCAATTCTCGTCTACTTCCTGCACCTTGCTTTCCTAGATTACTAATAATACTAACATTTATATTGTGTATCATAGTCTACTAATTTAACTAATCTATAATATATTTGAGGTCGATGCCTGTCTGTCAGTGTGTATGTACACTTTTTTCTCCTACATTTCTCAACCGATTATCACCAAATTTGGTGTGAATATCCACTTGGACACCAGGAATGACTCAACGTCCCTTGATTTTTGAAAAACGGTCATGCACGCAAAAAAAATGGCAATTTGACTCTTGGTAGCGGGTAGCAGTTTGTCCATGTATATATTACTAACTAACTAATGAACACTTGAGTTAATTTGTAAAGCTGCATCTTAAGTAATTATTACTAATTCAATCTCCGCTATCGCCCTATTCTAGTCTCCGCCTCTTGCTTTACTTTCTCTGCCTCTCCCTGTGTTTCTGTGAGATCTCTCACATGTGCTTAATTGCTGTCCTGCTCTCATTGTCTGTGCACTTACAACTCCTTGGCCGGAGCTGTTTATCTGTTATAGGTTGTGTACGTTCATCCTGTCCGCGTCTTGGCTTTTGCCAATCTTTGTATCAAGGACTTCCCCATGTATTCTCCCCTGTGTATTTAGCTCTCATCCAAATTGTACTGTGGCATGGTACAGAACATTCGTACCTAGTTCGAAAGCGCTCTAGATTGCCACGAGCAGTCGGCTCTTTGCAAACGGCATGTTACGGCCTGCCCTTATATGGTGTTTAATGGGTGTCATATATGCTAATTTAAGACAACTGGCCATGCGCTTCCAATTTACGATCAAATGGGATTCAGCATTCAGCGCATCTGGGTAAGAGCAGATTTGGAGGGTAAGAGCGTTTAGTGCATCCAGAGTTTATTTCTCTTATTTTTTCTCTTAGTAAAAACGTGAGAAAATATAAGAGAAATTTAAGAGAATGTTGCTGCTTAAGGCCCAATGTTTTCCTGTGCCCACAGCAAGTGACATAAATCATTAAATATTTTGAAAGGCTGTCCAGAGCACTTTCTGCATTTGGATGTGTTGTCTTCTTCCCATTGATGTAGCTGTCTTCCCTAAAGCAATCACTTTACAGATGGTATCCAGATTCACAAACAAACAGGATAGATCGATTTTAGTCTCGTATAAGAGTGGTTCAAAAGCACCGTTTACGCAAAATCAAATAATTTTAAACAAACAAACCACCTGTATTGTAACCAGAAGTGTCTCTTCGCGGGCATATCTTTAAATTAGTATCTAATTGAAATCCTAATAGACAGCCGATAGCATGAGACAGCCAGAGTGTGTAAATAGGTTACAGACGGATGAGTGACAGGTGAGTGATTATTTTGCCTTTTATATTAACACTAGCCGCTACCCGCTTTGTAGCCCATTATTTTGTCGCTCTTAAATCGCACGAGGGAGAGAAGCCGTGTCTTCAATTGCCACTTGATTATTCTTGAATTGGAAAACGTGTTAATCAAGGGAAACCATCTAGAATCAGCCAGGACTAATTTTTGTCAATAATTGCTGCCGAATTTTCAGGTCTAACGCCAGCCCTGCGAGTGTTCAACTGTCAAATTTGAATTTGGGAGCTGTCAAGTTCGACTAATCAGAATGCTGCATTCGTGGACGAACGCGGTGCCCTCTCAAAAGCCTGGCTTTCGTGCAGGCTCTCTTATCACTCCCTCGGCCCCATCGCAAACAAGATAGCCTGCTCGCAGGTTACCTCAACGCACGTTCGTAAGGACACTGCGGCTCCTAGCGGTGCAACCGGATATTGCTACGCGTATGAGGTTACATAAGTTTACCTGCTACCTGGAGTGAAATTGCCATTTTTTTTGTGTGCATGACCGTTTTTCAAAAATCGGGCGACGGCAAGTCCTCTGGTGTCCAAGTGGATATTCACACTAAATTTGGTGATAATCGGCTGTAAAATATAGGAGAAAAATGCGTACATACACACAGACAGACAGACATCGACCTCAAATACATTATAGATTAATGAATGTCTGAAATAGCTATGCATTTGTTTAATAAATACCCCATAATGAGTAGTATCACATTCACAAGTCACACTTGACTTGACTTGACTTGTGGGGTTTTAGTAATCAGTGCTTCAATTATTGAAATGTTGTGCAAGGGCTTGCAGGAAATAAAGACTTCAAGGGCAATGTAAACAGAAAAAATCCAAACCTGGCTTGTGTTAAAGCTTGAATGCAGGATTGTCTTTTTAAAAATTGCAGAAATTCCGACTGTGGAGAAGTGACTTACAGTATTTTATGCTTTGTATAACTCTTTTTCTGAGTGAAAACATTTATAATTGTGATTTACTAACACAAGCAAACAAATGCCATGCATTATGTTCAGTTTGCAAGCACTAAGACACCAACTCTCTGTCAAAAACAATTTAAAGTGAACTGGCTTCTGTCTCTGTGCCATTTGTTTTAAACACTGAGCTCTAGCAGCACAGCAACTGCTCACCTCTGCCTCAAATTGAACTTTGTCTTCCAACAAAAGGGAGCAGCGATCATAACTGTGCAAGATGAACAATGAAGAAAAAAATCTCTTGAATTTTGCACAAGATCGCTTGCACCCCCTATCGCCACAGTGTGATGTATTGGTTTCTAACTCAACATTACTATTTTTGCTCTATTCACTCCTGTCTCTTAGTCTGTGCTACATCTGTGAAGTTTATAGCTTCCATAAGCAAATAAAGTAAAATAATCTTAGTTCAGACTCATTTAATTTTGTTCATATCTAACCGGGGTTTTTTCCTGAAGGGCCAGGAGATCTGTTGGTGTTCATTTTCCAGCTGTTGTTACGATGAAGTTCTTGATCATACAGCTGAAACTGATGATAAATATTTAGTGTAAAAAAAAAAAGAAAACAGCTGCAACCGCAATCAACTGAGGATCCCACTTTAGAATTTACTAACATGTGTAGTGACACTTCTAAATAGACCAGAGTTGTCAAGATTAACGTCTCTCATCCTATATCATTCTAGAAATTACCACATTTTTAGCTGTATCACAATACATTGTTCACTGCCTTCAGATTTAATACTCCAGATTGCAATAATTTAGAAATTTTAGAAGCAATCCCTCCCCTTTCTGTTGCTGATCTACTGTAAAAACACAATGCATGTTGGTTGCAGACAGTGAGCTAATTAAAGAGCCATTGATGTTTTACACCGCAAGGCAAGGCCACACCAGCCCCTGAGAGCAAAGAAAAGAGGCATTGACGGAGAAAGCGCTGAATCAGAAGTATCATATTTATGTTGACTGATGGAAACGTAGATTTGTGAATACCTCCTTTGTCCACTGGATTAGTCACACTGGCCATTTGTGTTCACCCCTATCCACAGTACATACTGCTGTGATCTGCGTCTCTTGATTTTGTTGGGCACCGTGGCACCAGCGCTGAATAGAAAGGTGTATATTTATCTGACGCTACCAGCATGAGGAGCTTCTGGTATGGGCAGTATATCCCTGAAACCCAAAAAGCTTCCAAGTGATCGGAGATGTGGTCCTCAGGTCACTGTTCTTCCTTGAGTAAGACTACTGCAGGACATCACCTCAGCATAGCGAGACTAAAATACATACTTTTTTGGTCAAGTTAAGAATACTATTTTGTTTTTCTGAGCTTTTACTTTTTTTGGAAATGCTCAGTTAAATGGTGCATGATTTCAACTGAAGAACTTGGTGCTGAAGGAGTATTGCTATATAATGTCATGTCTTAACTAATGTTTAAGACCATTAAAAACATGATCCCAGATTAAAGGGATTTTGCTCTTTTGCTGTATTAAACAGTAAAACTAACAAAAAAAATTAACTGCAACCGATTTTTAAAGGATAATTGATGATAATTTTTTTAGTTAATTTACTCATTAAAACTGAAAGAGGTATGTGCATATCCCATACGTCAACTCGTTATAATACATATTTTTTAGAGGGTAGAGTTGATGCACAGACTCGCTTGCATACTACTGTCCCTGAATTTGCATGAACTAAAAAGCGATAGACTTCAGTCTCTGTGGCCTGACAGACCGTGGAGAGTTTACTAGCCAATAACACAGTAAAAAATATTTTGGGGTAGCGTGGCAGGCTGGGTTTGTTTATTGGCTGGGTCAGCCCTCCTATTCACACGCCATACTACGGGGATGTGCTTAACCGAATTCCACACAATCTACCATACTGACACGCTGATCACTGCCTACCATACTCATCACCGCTTATGGCAGCATCAGGTATGTTGTCTGCTTATACAAAATGGCATGTTTTCTGGGCCTTTAAACAGGGGTACTGTACGTGTAACTTATAGCCACTATGGTAAAGCTCTTCAGTAGTAATATAGTTGAGACAGGTCCTCTGCTCTTCATATGTTTCTTTAGTTTTAACCTAGTTATTGAACATTGAACATAATTTGGAAGAATAAAAATAAGGGCACACTATATATATACAATAATAAAGGAATTATTCTAAACAGAGAGGCCACTAAAGCTTAAAAAATGAGTTTCACTGAATTTCACTGATCTCTGCCGCTGTAAGCAAACAGAGCAGTGACAGAATTAACATAAAACCACCAGAACTGTGGCATTTGTGCAAGGGACCACAGGCCCAGAGCAAGGTGATGAAATGTATTTGTCCATCGCATGAACAGAAAGGCATAGATAACCGCAACGCCCTGAGTTCATGTTCTTCTTGACTGCTTTGCCATTTACTTGCTGGGACCACCTTAAACAAAATGAAAACTATAATAAATCAGCTCAACAAAGTAGATCAAGAATGAACAAAGAAAAACACATTTTAGATTTTGTTACAATGATATCATTTTTTTACTATAAAAATTGCTATTACGTTGAAATGAATGCATAAAGAAGTATTTAACTAATTTACTGCTTGAAAAATAAGTATGACGTACTGCACGGTAAGCTGAGTCATAATGCTGTTGTAGAATTGGACATTTTTACTGCTTAGACTAAGAGTTTTGTAGCAGTTCAGCAGTTTTGACAGTGCTGAAGTTATATTTTTGTTGATAAGTGGTCAAGTTTTCAAGTCTGACATCGGAGCATTGATGCGTGGCTTTGCATGGCTATTACCACGTAATAAGTAATTCACCAAAGGCAGAAATTACGTAATTTGTGTAATATTGAAGTAATGTCACATCTCGTCCCCAGGTGTCTGTGTTTTACGGTATTTCTGATTTCCTCATTTGCCCTCTGTGAATTCTTCACGCCCTTTACTACACCTGATTTTTGTCTCCCCTTGTTTTTTTTTGTGTGTGTTTAGGTGCCTTTGTCTCCTGTCTGCACCAGGTTGTTGGACTTGCTTTCAGTATTGGTCTGCTTTCCAGCAGTCCTTCTTGTGCTTTGATCCTCCTTGTTCCAGTTTCAGCCTTTTGTGTTGTTAATATCTCTCTTGTCCCCAGTCCTTGTGCTTTCCAGACCCCAGATTTCTCACCTGTGTGCCTCCATTTCCCCTCGTTTTGACTCTGGGGCACTGACCCCAGAACAGCCCTCATCCGATGCACCACCTATTTTTCAGTGACTTGTCTTCCGGCTTTTGACCTTAGTCTGCCAAATTCTTATATAAAGCTGTGATTGTCATTCTCTTATGTCTATTCCTTCCTCCCACACTTGATAAATGACTCAGCAAATAAAATACTTTTTGAAAAATTTAATTGTATCCCTCATGATAATTAAATCTTCTGTATTTGTAACCTACTTACAGATCAGTTCATTATCTTTCCAAAAACTTTTGTTAATATGCCATAACATTTATTAGATGAAAAACAATCTACAACAACAGAAAAACTGATGGTTTAAGTGAATTTTTGGCCAGGACACTGTTTTGATTTGACTCATCCAGAGAGGACGTTCATGCTTGACTGTTTTCCAAGTGATGGAAGGCATGAAATATTCCGTAAGACCTTAAAATAGAACATGAGTTGAATGTTTCTGTTCTCTCACACAGTAACCCTGCTCTGTTAAGCCTGAAATGTAGAATACAATTCCCAGTTGACACATTGCGTGTTCTCAAATGCCCGAAAACAACCCATATCATTTTTGAACTGGCAACACTTCATTCTGAATGATTTATGTGATATGTTCTTGATTTGAGCTGGTTTGGAGGAAACACATTTAGAATCTCTGGGTGGGGAGCTCTTTTCTTTATCATGATGCCAGCAGCTCTTACTATTTTCCAAACCTCCCTGTTTTCCAAAGAACAGCAAACCTGGTCCTGAAGAGCCACAGGGTCTGGTGTCACTAATTCTGATCCTCTCGAGACCCCACAACTCTCCTTAAGCAGGATCTTGGCTTATATTTAACTCTATGCTTCTCTTTTGAACATACAGAACATACAATCGACTGTATATTTTTACATGTGAGAGCTTTGTAGCTGTAGAGAATTATGGTGGAAGTTGCCAGACTGACCGTTATTTATTTCTCATAAATAATGATTGGTCTTGGCCTGTTTTAAGTTAGTGTTATTTTTTAACCTCTTCCACCCAGGGCTTGGCTTTGGACGGATTACAGCCCTGCTCCCACCTCACCTTAAAGTGCATTGCCTTTCCAAACCTGTTCCCATGAATGTTTCCTAATTACCAAGTAACTGTTGATTTGTTCAGTTGCCAGGATCAGTCGATAAATTTGCTGTCCATTCACCCTCAGCTTGCATTACTGTTCATTGCAATAGTCATCAAGCAATTTCCTATCCACATTACTGGTGACATAAAACCTAAATGTCTTTCAAAACTTTGGAATTCTTGTAGCTTACAAAGTGGAATTTTTTTTTCTGCATCAATGTCTGATCATCTTGATACACCAAAGAAAATGTTTGAAGAACTGCAGATTTGCCAACTCAGGTCCATGTGTTAAGTATGCTTATGTTAAAATAAAAGTGTCTTTAACCAGTGACATTACCATAATGCAAATTTACTGTCAACCTGTTTCTGATTAAGAATTGGACAATAAAGTGAATTAATTTACTAAGCAAATAGGCCACAAAAAAGCTGTGTGTCTATCGATAATTAAGATGTATAGCTTTGCATGAAAGTGGAGAGCTACAATATGAGATTGCAAAGAAAGCAATTAACTGAAATTTCTAAAAATTCCATCTTGAAGAACAATCTTTTGTAGTAAGACATTAATACATACGTTAATACATTCTCATATTGCAACCTCTCTACCACTTTCCCAGAGCAGGGACTATAAAGACCTCATCAACTATTTTGCTACCTTGAAAGTTCGACACAAGGCATGCATTTTAAATTATTTTCCTTGCATGCTGTTGAACGTTCATGACGCACTAATAAGCAATTTACTAAATCATTGAATTATCAATGTTTTGACGAAAGAATTGCTAGAATTTAATAAATTACAGTAGTGTGCAGTGAAGATTATTCACCAACCCACTGCAAAGATTCCCCACAATACTTCACGAGTGGGGATGAGAGTCATCAAAAAATGGCCACTTTTGTTTGTAGGCTTTACCAAACCAATATTAGGTGTATTTTTTTTTCTTTTGTTAAAGAGCTCTATTTTGATCTCCCACTGAAAATTCCTGTTCCATTTGGCAAGTTTTGGCTCATGAGTTTGTTTTTCGGTGACAGATGCTGTTTTTTCTGTCAACACTTCTAAATATCTAAGCATTCAGTGGATGGCGTCTGATCGTAGTTCTGGAGACTTTCTAATACCAGGACATAATTAATATCTGAAATTCTCCAACAATGAGTTTTTGAGTTTCCTCACAGCGCGCAAAGTCAAAATAGGCTCATGTCCTCTTCCAGGCAGATTTGTAATATTGCCATAGGCATTAGTAATTGTTGCCTCAAAACTTAAAATTGGTATTGTCAACTCTTTAGCTATTTGGGTTTAGCCAATGCCACTTTTGTGAAACTCGGTGATTTTCACAATCACCATCACTGCAGTATTCTTTTGTCTTAAAGGCACTAAGCCATGCAGTTCTAAGGTTAACAGGTCTTAGACCACAACTGCTGGTAATCTTACAAAAATATGATTAGTGCACGTGTTCCACATTCACTTTGGAGCATTTATTAGTTATGGACAACTGTCATGTTGGGCAGTTATGAATAGCTATGAAATCCTAAATGCCAAATTTAGGAAAGAAACATCGCACTGTGCACACCCTGGAAATATTCCATTCTACTTAGAATAAGGTAGAGTTCTGTCTCTCCTTTTCTCTATCTCTATCAGAACAGAAAAGTTTATTCCATTTCAATTGAAAATAGTGTTTTTTAGCTATAAGAGTTAGTATGCGTAACATCTGTTTATTATATATATATACACACACACGGTGCCATTATTAGACAAAGACAACCTGAGAAAATGCAAAATGCAGTTTTTGAATGATGTTTTCATTAATTAAGGGAAAAAAGCTATCCAAACCTACCTGGCACTATGTGAAAATTGCCGCTCCTTGTTAAATCATGAATTAACTAGCATTAACCACATTGTTTAGTTAAATTTCACTAACCACATACAGGTCGGATTACTGCCAGACCTGTTGAATCAAGATATACCCAAATAGAACCTGTCTGACAAAGTGAAGTAGGATAAAAGATATCAGAAAGCAACACATCAACACATGCCGTGATCTAAAGAAATTCAAGAACAAATGAGAAACTAAGTCATTGACATCTATCAGTCTGGAAAGGGTTACAAGCGAGCCACGGTGAGAGCCATTATCCACAAATGGAGAAAACTTGGAACAGTGGTGAACCTTCCCAGGAGTGGCCGGCCAACCAAAATTACTCCAAGAGCGCATCAATGACTCATCCAGAAGGTCACTAAAGAACCCAGAACAACATCTAAAGAACTGCAGGCCTTACTTGCCTCTGTTAAAATCAGTATTCGTGATTCAGCAATAAGAAAGAGACTGGGCAAAAATTGCATCCATGGGAGAGTTCCAAGGCAAACACCACTGCTGAAAAAAATAATACAAAGGCTCGTCCAAGATTTTCCAAAAAATATCTTGATGATCCCCAAGACTTTTGGGAAGATATTCTGTGAACTGACGATACAAAAGTTGAACTTTTTGGAAGGTGTGCATCTTGTTACATCTGGCGTAAAAATTACATAGCATTTCATAAAAAGAACATTATACCAACAGTATCAAACATAGTGGTGAGAGTTTAATGATCTGAGGCTGCTTTGCTGTGCCAGGACCTGGACGACTTGCCGTAATTGATGGAACCATGAATTCTTCTCTCTACCAGAAAATTCTGAAGGAGTACATCTGATTATCAGTTTGTGACCTCAGGCTCAAGCGCACTTGGGTTATGCAGCAGGACAATGATCTGAAACACCCCAGCAAGTCCACCTCTGAATGGCTTAAAAAACAAAAAGAAGGTTTTGGAGTGGTCTAGTCAAACTCTGGACTCTGGCCTGTGCTACCTTTTTGTATAATATATACTGAGTCAAAAAATACACTTCACACTCATAAATTTGTAAATATTTTCTTGAAACTTTTAATAAAAGAGTTAATATTATTACTAGGGGTAAATGCGTTATCAAAGACATCATGACACATATCAACTCCGACATGCACAGGTACTTAGCACGTGCGAGCGTACTTTAAGCTAAAACCATGTTTTCTCGTGTTCCTAGTCACGTGACCATATGAGAGATGTGCAACTGAGCTCACGTTAGCACGTTAGGGTGAAATCTCGGAAAAACAAGTTTTTACAGTTAATTATTCGCTGATTTTCAATGCTATGGCTGTCAAACATTCAGCGTGAACGTGCCATTGGCATGCTGAATACGGAAACGTCCGTCACTGATGTTGCAAGGGTTATGGGATGCAGTCGACGGACTATCCATGATCTTTGGACATGTCTCCAACAAACTGACACCACAGCTGACCGACCTCGTTCTGGTAGCCCACGTGTGACGTCAAAAGCGGAAGACCGACAAATTGTCTTACATCATTTGCATAATCAATTTGTCACAGCAACGTCCACTAGGAATGAAATGTTTAGAGGTCGTGTGACTGCCCAAATTATACGTAATCGCCTGTGCACTGCTCTTATTCAAGTTGTAACTTACCA
The DNA here is from genome assembly GCA_029721435.1 of Gymnothorax reevesii. Classification (NCBI taxonomy): domain Eukaryota; kingdom Metazoa; phylum Chordata; class Actinopteri; order Anguilliformes; family Muraenidae; genus Gymnothorax; species Gymnothorax reevesii. The sequence goes on along the minus strand of CM056587.1, from coordinate 11,867,967 downwards.
TTTTTACTCTTGGAGATTTCCGTAGCATTTCCGGTGGAACTGGTTACATTATGGACATTATTTTTATGATACACCATCTTTAATGAGTACAGAATTAAATAAAATCATTATTTAAAACCTCATTATTTGTATGTTCAACTTATCAACCTCAAAACGAGTGTGAAGTTTTTATTTTGGCTGAGTATATATTTTAAAAAATTTAAGTATTTTATAGTTTGCAGACCTTTCACAAAAAAATCCAAAACGACAGTTTCAGTAAGTTTCACTTCACTATAAAACATATTATTGTTACCTTTCCTCACAAAGGAAAAAATACTAAATTTCCATGCAATAATCAACTTTATTTTATTTTATTATTCTATTGCCATTAAGCTTCTAAGAAGTGAGCTTAACTGAATAACAGTTTTCTGTGCAGCAGCCAGAAATTCTGGGTCTCTTTCATCTGTTAATTGTGTAATTTTCCAATTACTAAAACAAAACAGAGATGGGTCAGGCATTTTCCCAGCTCTTTCTCTCTCTCTCAATAAAAGAAGAAAAAAAAACCGGGGGAAAAAAACTGAGAGGAGCCGAGTCAGCCAAGCCTCACTCCCTCAGCAGAGGAAATGAATCAATCTATCAAGGTATCTATATCTGGCAAAAGGCTTTTTCCAATATTATTCTTTGTTTTTTCGAGAGAAAAGAAATGTCCCTTATAAAACTGAAGTTTTCATTGGATTTCCATGCCATATTTGGAGGTAGTTTAGAAGCAGTCAGGCAAACCTCAATAATGGAAATGGGAATGGGAATTTTTGACTGCATTAATGCTGTTTGTCAGGAGAAAGATCATGGATGCCCCACACATTTTAGGTCTACGATCTGAAGGACTATTTTGAATATCCGTGGCTGCATTGGCTTATTTTAGGTTGTTTTGAAGAAATGCAGTAAACGCAGAATTCAAGGTTTCGTTAGTTATGGAAAGTTGCCTATACTCTGAGGCAGCAAAGTATCCCAACTGCATCTCATTGTCACTTCAGCGCTTGACTATTGGTGTGATGGTTCTTTGTGGAAATCCGCATTAGCTTCATGCCAGATGCAACAACAAAGTGACAGAAGGTTCCACTATTGAATCATCAGTCAAAACAATATCATCCCCAAAGTTTTGGGGGCCATCGAGGTGTTTTCTGGCGGATGTGAGACAAGCCTCCTCCTCATGTCTACCAGTGTTTTATGTGGGTACTGTCCTGAGGATATAGTTTTTTCCTCGTCGCTTTCTAATGGAGGAATCACAAACGTTGACCTTATCTGTGCTGTGTGAGGTCTTCAGTTTCTTCTGATGTTCGCCAATGTTCTTTTTTGACTCCCCATATTCTTTGTTAATGTGCTTTAGAAGGAATCATGAGAAAATGAACCACTGCTCCTCATTTGGAGATGATAACTCTTACTGCTACAATCCCAGAGCTTTGAAAAATGGCTTCGTAATGCTTTCCACACTGAAATATTTCAATAACCATCATATCTCTTATGGAATTTTGTTTGATTGTAGCATTGTGTTCATGTGCAGAGATGGTTATATACCACCACTTACATCTAAAAGTTTGTAACAGTATTCTGAGAATGGACTGTACAGACCTTGTACAAGGCCAGTAAAAGGCCGCGAATTTCAATGTCTCGAGACACTCCGGACCAGTGGTTCGGACCAGCCCTCTAGTGGTGGAGGACAGTTACTGCAGTGGTCCATGCTCCACAGGACAGTGGTCCGGACCAGTCCCCTAGTGGAGCAGGACAGTTACTGCAGTGGGTCGGTGCACCACAGGACAGTGGTCTGGATCAGCCCCCTTGTGGAGCATGACAGTTATTACAGTAGTCCGTGTTACAGGACAGTACAGTACACAAAATGTTACAGCCCCTGCAGCTTTTTCTCGCAAAACGACATTATTATTTTTGCTTGTACAACGCTTTGTTACCGTTTTATTTATTTTCATCTAAATGATCCAATTTTACATGAAATATATTCTTGAATAGGACTTGGTTTCTGGTTCCATTTTTTAAGTGCATAATCATCTCTGCACACTACTGGGAACACTCTAAGGGCCAAAACAACATTTTGCTTTTAGATAACTGAACGTATCAGGAGCAGGACAGTAGCTTTAATGCACTCACTGACCTCAATTTCTCTCTCTCTCTCTCTCTTTCAGTCCCCCCTCTTTTTCTCAGAAATGCCTTGGTTATGCAAATGAGTGATTGTTAACAGGCCATTATGTAATCCTGAAGTTTTATGATTTTCTTTCCCTGTTTTTCTTTCTTATTCTAGTGTTTCTGCATGTAATTGCTCGGTGGTTTTGTTCTGTGAGCAAACTTGCAAAGTAGTCTACATGAGTTATGCTTTGACATGAAATAAATTGTGGTTTTAATTTTCAATTCTTCTTTTTTTCCTTCAGTATCCCTACTACTCCCCCCCCCCCCCCCCCCCCTCCCAGGCTTATTTCAGTTTGTCCATTGAAACTTTTAAATCTTCAGATGGATTTCATACTTAGGTGGATTCCCTAATATTTAACAACCATGGAAACAAATATCTGATAAATAATTGTCATGTTTCTCCTGTTTCCACCAACTGTTCAGGCCCACAGTGCACCATCTCTGAAACTTTAAAGAAATGCAAATACATGACATGTATTTTGGTATAACTGACCAGGCCTGATTTATGGCTCAGACCAACTTGGTTCTTGTTTAAAGCGCTATCAGCCAGTAGACATCAATAGCGAGATTTATTTTCAGTTTTTCTATTTTTATTCCATGCCTCCTTTTTTAAACCCGTTAACTCCATTACTTCTTAAGTACTCACTCTACATCACTTCCTTCCCACTATCAATGACATATAAGAACTCATACATGGCGAGCAAAATTACATTATGACTTTTGACCTTGTCTGACATCGAAAGTTTGAACTCAAGGGGCACATGTACCTGAAAATTGAATAATCTCATGAAACAGATAAAATATGTGCGAAGGGCAGGTTTTGCCATGCCTGGAACTGCATCTTGTTCTTATTTGTAAAGATAAAAAATAATACTTAGAGGGACATACTGAGTTCTTGCCAGTAGTAATACACAAATATACAATGTATAGTTATGCTTGGAACACTTATGCTCACTCTTGGGCAGCTACAAAAATATTTGCTGCCACCTCTTCTTGGATTATGATTTGCAATGAATCTCTGATTTTGCCACAAACCTGAATTTAAAAAATGATACCACATTTTGACTTAGTTACTTAATGTTTCAATTTTGATTTACCAACAATATTTGATTGAGCACAGCTCTGGGCTCTGTGATGGTCAGTCAAATTCTTCTGCATCAGTCACAACAAAACTGATTCTCTTTTTTTTGGGGGGGGGGTAAAAATCACAGTCACTAAAGTTGGTGTTTAATGTCAATATTTAATTGACATATATTGACTGCATTCATGTTTTTAAAGCTGAATCATATTGGACAGTCAGCCACTAAACCTTGGAGAGGTATACTGGTATGATTAAAATATTTTTTGTAATTTGACACTCACAGCTTGCAAGCATGCATTCGAATGGAATATTTACCTTGGAAATAAGACTGACTTGAGCGCAATATAGGAATATGATTCTGTTTAGTTTTGTGGAAAACTGAGACCGATACCTGTATTCCATTTTTGAGAAAAAAAAAGAACTAAATCTGTGATATCATTGTTCTTAAAATAGGTTGAGGTACAAACTCCACCAGCTTTAATAATTCAAGAGCAGTGTATACAGTTCATATAATGTAGCATGAACCCCCTTCATTAATTCAGCATGTTTCAACTTTGGCCGAGACATGTGGCAGTCATGCTTTCCACCACGACTGGAAGGGGTTTCCTGCTTTCCAGCAAACTCCTGTCTCTTCCCCATCGGCTCACTCTTCTTGAGAGCACTTCGCTCAAGTCCGGCTATATGACTGTACTTCAGATTTAAGGAGTGCTAGATGTGCTCCAGGCAATCGTTCTGATATCAGCCCTCGGTTTCATTCCTTGTCAGGGTCAACGTGCACAGAGTCAGCTCAGAATCATTCTTAAAAAACCCAGGCAATCAATTCATTCCCATGTAGGACAAGAGTCTATTATCTTCCTTAAAACACATATGCTGTATTCAGTGATGTAAAAACCCATTCAACAAAATTCATTTCATAAAAATACAATTGTGAATAAAATCCAAACACAATGACTTTCAAATCACACCAGCCAGTATTTTATTCACAATAGAACAGAGATAACATAGCAAATGTTGTAACTGAGAAATTTTACAATTTTATCCACAAAATGAGCTCATTTCAAATTTAATGGCTGCTACAGGTCTAAAAAAAAGTTGGGACTAGGGCCTGTTTACCATGGTGTAGCATCCCCTCTTCTTTTTAACATTTTTAACACAGAGTGGAGGCATCTGGGCATTGAGGGGACAAGTTTCTTGAGTTTAGCCATTGGAATTTGATCCACTCTTGTTTAATACAGGCTTCCAGCTGCTGGAGAGTTTCGGGTCTCCTTTGACGGATTTTTTCGTTTCATTCTGCGCCAAATGTTCTCAATCGGTGAAGGATCAGGACTGCTGGCAGGCCAGTTCAGCACACGGACTCTTCTACTACGAAGCCATGCTGTTGTAATCGCTGCAGTATGTGGTTTGGCATTGTCCTGCTGAAACACAGAAGACCTTCCCTGGAGTGGATGTCATCTGGAGGGGAGCCTATGTTGCTCTAAAACCTTCATATACAGCGCCCTCAATAATTATTGGCACCCCTGGTTAAGATGTGTGCTTTAGCTTCTAATAAATTCAGTTTTTTTTTTTCTAAATAATATAGGACCACAATGAAAAAAAGAGGAATACAACCTTTAATTCAAGTGTATTTATTCAGTGGGAAAAAATCCCACATTAAAAAAATAATTCTTTGACATCAAATCATGTGAGCCACAATTATTAGCACCATTGATGTTGATACTTTGTACAACCCCCATTGCTGTTTTGTTGGCAAAAACAGCACCTAATCTTCTCCTATAATGTTTCACAAGATGGGAGAATACAGAAAGAGGGATCTTTGACTATTCCACTTTGCAAAATCTCTCTAAATCATCCAGCGACCTGGGTCCTCCCCTCTGCACTCTCCTCTTCAGCTCACTCCACAGGATTTCAAAGGGGTTGAGGTCTGGGGACTGAGATGGCCATGGGAGGAGCTTGATTCTGTGTCTAGTGAACCATTTCTGTGTAGATTTGGCCACATGTTTAGGGTCACTATCTCGCTGAAAGACCCAGTGATGACCCATCTTCAGCTTTCGGGCAGAGGCCACCAGATTTTGATTTAAAATGTCCTGGTATTTCTAAGCGCTCATGATGCCATGCACCCTTACAAGGTTCCCAGGGCCTCTGGAAGAGAAACAGTCCCACAGCATCACCGATCCTCCCCCATACTTCACAGTGGGCATGAGGTGCTTTTCTGCATACTCAACTTTTGTGTTCCGCCAGACCCACTTAGAGTGTTTGTTGCCAAAAAGCTCTATCTTGGTCTCATCTGATCAAAGCACACGGTACCAGTTGAAGTCCCAGTACCACTTAGCGAACTCCAGATGTTTGCGTTTGTGATTGTGAGTGAAAAAAAGTTTTTTTCCGTGCATGCCTCCTAAACAGCTTGTTGGCATGTAGATTGCGCCTGATGGTTGTTTTGGAGACTTTGTGCCCCCAAGACGCTACCATTTGTTGCAAATTTTATGCTACTATTTGTTGCAAACAGTGAGCTTTGGAGAACTTTTTATTTCTCTTACCATCCTCCTCACTGTGGGTGGTGGCAAAATAACCTTGCATCCTCATCCAGGCTTGTTTACCACTGTTCCAGTTGTTTTAAACTTCTTAATGATTCCTTTGACAGTTGATATGGGCAGGTGCAGGCGAGTGGCTATTTTCTTGCAGCCATTGCCTGACTTGTGAAGGTCGACACACATCGGCCTTACTTGAATGGTGTGTTCCTTTGTTTTTCCCATGTTGAAGAGTGAATAAGTGAAATGGCCTCTGTGTCACATCATATTTATACCCCAGGGAAACAGGTAGTGATGAATTACTAATTAAATGTTCCTAGATACTCTGATCAACTTTGTAATCTACTGTAGAAATGGGAGAAATACTTCAATTACATTTATTTCCCAGGAATTGTTAGGGGTGCCAATAATTGTGGAACAGGTGATTTTATGAAAAATAATCATTTGTTAGTCAGGGATTTTTTTCCCCTTAAAATTCACTTGAGTTTAAGGTAAAATTTTTCTACAATTTTCAGTGTGAGAGTATGATTCTGCAATAAAAATTGAATTTATTTTAAGGCTTTTAACACATCTTAACCAGGGGTGCCAATGATTATGGAGGGCTCTGTACCTTTCAGCATTCATGGTGCTTTTTAAAACATGAAAGTGCATCCCATACGCATCAGAGATACTGGCTTTTGAACTGAACACTGATAACAGGAGGGGTGGTCTTTCTCCTCTTTAGCCCGGAGGACACAATGCCCATGATTTCCAACAAGAATGTCAAATTTGGATTTGTCTGACCACAGGACACTTTGCCACAATGCTTCTGCCTTGGCCCACAGAACACGGTGGCGCTTCTGGACATGCTCAACAATGGCTTCCTTTTTGCATGATAGAGTTTTAGGTGGCATCTGTGGATGGCACGGTGGACTGTATTTACAGACTTTGTGGTTTCTTTAAAGGGACACTCCAGTCATTGAACATACCTAATAAAACACTATATACCAATGAAGTATCATTCTCTTGGCCTGGTAAAACCAGACTGCAACTTCGCTTTGCTTCGTACAGAGTCTGGGTAGTCATCATTGAGAATTAAGATTCGCTTCAAAGTTAAATGGAAACATAGCTACTGGGAGCAGGTCTCTTTGCACTGGACTAAAGAGCTTGGCTGTGTTCGGGGTGGGGGATAAAGGGGAAAAATCTGAGAAAAAAAAAGGATATACTTTACGACACGAGAGCATACCATGTTCATTTCTGACACTCGCTCATGCATTATTTCATGAATGTGATGTGGCCAAAAACTCAATTGGTGTAGCCGTAGCCCATTCATATGCCTAAACTGAAAATCAAATTTCCCAAAAAGAAGAAATAGAGCCCAAAATTGTGGATTTGTAAGTGCGCAAAACCGCAAGGTAGTATATCTTGACAGGAAGGAGAAATTGACAGAACACCGACCAGGAGGGAATGACAAGCAAGCTCAGGTTTGCAGCAGACTGGGGTTTGTTGATGATGCCAGTTTACATAGTTGTATTATTACAATGTGGACAGTGTATGCTAATAAGCCACGGTTAATTTTCGTCAATGTTGCCTGTATCACCTATATGAGTGAGTGTGCATTTCAAACGCATTATCCAATCACATGCCAGTGCCGCGGTGCTTGTGGCATAAGTTATTCTTTTTCGTGATGTCAGTTGTTCTCTTTCCTTTCATCCGGGCCATGGAGTTGTTCAGAGGACCTTCAGTAAGCACTACCTTTACAGCTTGACTGCCCACAAGCTGCTTTTATTTAAGCTGGCCTGATTAATAATCAAACAATTTATCGACTGACAACCAAGACCAATACATGACCTATAATCAGAAATGATAATGAAAAGGAGAATTCCCTTTGCCTACATATATATAATTGATATAGCATTGTAAATCCAAAACTTTTGCTTACTGTGGACCATTTATTTTCACCGTCCTTAGGATTGTCATGCGGCTGTGCAACTTGCCTTATAGCGCCCTTTAGCCGTGACAACATTCAGAATAAAGAACGGATTCTCGCAGCCTTGCAAACTAATTTATGCAAATCTGTGCTGCTTAAGGAGCAACACAAGCATTGAAATTATAAAGACGTATTGATAAATTAAATCGTAATTTATGCGCAGAAGAAGACGCCTCATAATGTTGCGGTGCGCTGCATAACAATGCTGTCAAAAGTAAATTGGACTGTCGTTGGTTTTTACCAATTAGTCTGAGCAACTGTGGCTAATCGGGAGATTAAAACTGTGAGAGGTTTAGGTTTTCAAGCATTTTTTTAAAGGTGAGGTTTCTGAAGTTCAAATTCAAAATCAGAAGTTTCCCCAAGTAAAAAGTGTCTGCCCCCTGATATTAAAGAAAATTTGAAGACTCGCTGGTTTAAAAATGTGTCGCACTGGCTTATTATCAAATTAAAATATGCATTTTAGATACTTCAAGAAATCTACTTCCCGCTGAAAGTGCAGCCTCCCCCTTTAAGCATTCCAACACTTTTGGAGTATTTTATTTTTCTTGCCCTCCATTTTTACCCCTCAGCCCAACAAGGGCACGAGGGGTATTGTCGTTCCTTCGGCGGGCGGGCTGGCTGGCTGGCGGGTGGCTGCCAATTTTGTCCGGGCTATTTCTCTGTAGCCACTTGGGTTAGAAAGTTCATATTGCATATGTGGACTCCCCATGGGGAGGAGGTTAGGCGTGCCTTTTCGAGGTTTTGTCCCAGTTTGACCTTTGACATGGCAGCAGTGACCTTCGGGGCTGAGGGTTATTGCCCGCTTCAGCGAGAACCATTTTTGGAAGTTTTGCAGGTATCAAATTCATGATGAGCATACATTAAAAAAAAAGGTAAAAATGCATAATTTTACTTTGGAATTATAAATTTAATACAAAAACTGCTTTCTTTTTAAGTTGCACTTTCCATACTGTCACATCTTTTTTGGAAATTAGGTTGTCCACCTTTGGATACAGTCATTTGATAAGTTGCTACACAAGTTAACGAATGGAAATGTTTATGGGCTGTATAATCTAATATAGTATAAATCTGTTGTCAGAAAAATATAACTGGCAGACAGCAGCCCTGTCCATTAGTACTGAACAAACATTAGATAACATTTGTCTTCCCAAAAAATAAATAAAAGTATTGCCAATTTCAGCGAAAACAAATTTGCACAAAAGGTTTAGGCAGACTGCATGAATACTGATTCAATTAGAATAATTCCTTCCATTCCAAAGATTTTGATTGCTCCCTTATTTTTCTCTTCCAAAATGCAGCATTTGCATAGTAATTATGCAGTATTACCTGCCTAAAAGCCTCCCTCCTGTTTCCCAAAGAGCGGTGAAATAAGGAGGAGAGAAAATTAATTGCACCATTGAGGCAGTCTGGATAAAGTTACTTTCGTAAAATTGCAATGGAAGAACAACCAAATCCGAAAGATAAATTGGTTATCAGATTTCAAATGCCCTCACAGCTTTTCCTCGCTCTGTAAGCACTTGGTCAAGATAACTGGATGATACAGGCATTTACAGCTGATTGATGAATATTGAAACACATTTGCAGCTGTGCTAAAAGGAATGCCATTCCAAGGCCCCTCAAGGCCAAGAAATGTTTATCCGAGTCATGCTCCACAGCCGAAGGACAAACCATAATGCAACAAACCACGTTACCATGGGAACCAAAGTGAAAGAGCCAGAACAGACCTTGAAGAAATTCAGCACAGAAAAGTGTGGGAGGCTATTGCATTAGTTACAGTAAGTTTATTTATGCAGTTTCCAACTTCTGGGAAAATGAGGAAAGACACCTTTCTGAACAGCAGTTTTTTTTTTTTTTTGCATAAATTGTTGCATTTCTGATTTAAATTTACCAAATACAGAATGCTAGCCTGACTGGCAAGCTCGTAGCAATGGCAAGACCACCAGCAGTGATCTTTCTATGGGCTCATTGGTCACCGAGCTTGCTGAGCAGTATGTCTGCATTAATAAAGGTCTGGCTCACCTAATCCAAAGTGAGTTTGCTCTGGTTTGAACATCATCTGAAGCCATCCAAGAGATCATCAATGCATTTGGAAGGTGGCTAGCTTCTATAGATGCATCAGTATCAGGGAATTTTGACCAAATCTCAAAAGCTGGGTAGGCTGTTGAAATGCTGAAAACAGCCCTGGTGCATGAATTAGATGGCACAGAGAACTGATCATGCAGTCTGAGCTTAAAGGTTATGGAGCGTGAGGATCGGACAGAGCTGAGTTTATGGTTGTTTATGGTTTGTTAAGGGAAGCACTCTCTCGACCATGCACTGAAGTTTCTTAGAAAATCTTTGTTGGTTGAGTGGATATATTGTCAAAGCTAGCAGCATTCACCACCATCAAAACTGTCCTCAATCAGAAGAAAGTTTGATTTGACCTCATGTGTGCTACCTGTCTACGAACCTACTATGAGCATAAAACACAAATGTTTGAATTCGTCGATTGAGGCAAGTGCATTTTTGATCAGTGGATTAAGAACTCTGTCTAACTATTTAACCACACCTGTCCTGACAGTCTACAGCCCCCTAGGCTGTCCCAAGGAAATCCTCATTCATAATATTCATTGGCAACTCTAATCTTAACACTCCCCTTTGAAGATGTCCAGACCCACCTGTGTACCTACAGCAATGTGGCAATTATTCTTCAGAACAGCTGGGCAAAACAATAGTGGCCACGCTATCAATGTTCTTGTTTTACCCAGGGAAAGCTATCAGATGACTATTGGTATTTTGGCTAGAGCCAAATACTGACGGTTTTCACAAAGACCAGCCACTGCAAAAAAAAAAAAAAAAACACTCGTGAAATATTGTGAAAACACTGCAAACAACCTTGAAATCTTGCAAACCTGAAAATAAAATAATAAAAAAATCCAAAAATCACATTAATGACTTTGCACATTCAGATAGTGTTGAGGAGGTGGAGGATGAGAAGTAAGGTGGTATTTGCCATCGTATGGCATCACTTGTTTTTTAGATGCCAAACAGGCCCAAGAGCCAATAAAAGCGGGGGAGAGTCCAAGGCCGAACTCAGGGACTGATCTGATTGTGATTTGGTGGATGAGAGGACTAGCAGAGTTGATATGGTCAAAAACAAAGTAAAAGTGCTCAATCCAGTGATAAAGGATATGCCCCGTAATATGTTGCCGTTAGTACACAGCATGAAAGATGGTGGGGTATTTTTGCAGTCAGCAACATTCTAAATCTCCTGGGGCTGATTGAACCATCTGCAGCCCTCCATGGTACAAAGACCTCATTGGGCCCAGGATCATGCTTTCATTACATGGTCTTTGAGGACTAGATCAGCGGGATGAGCTAAGATAGCTTTGTGAGCAGCGCGTTTCTTTCATAGGGGTGAGTAGATGCTATGGCCACAGTCTGCATTCCAATTTTGGCTTAATTTCAGAGATCAGACAATTGATTTTCATGCATCATTCATGGCTGTTGTTTGCTTTGATCAAGTAGCGTCAGCTCGGAATGAACAAAAATTACTAGTCTCGTTGCATGAATTTGATATCTAGGGCTCACTCATTGGAGATCTTTTATACACCTTATTAGGGCTTCACGATTTCCAGAATCGCAGTTTTTGCGAGCGCAATAAAAGTAACTGCCACTATGAGGCAGACAGACGAGCTTGCTTATCTATGACATATACTTAACGCAGTCATTTGAAATGCTTCTGGGAAGAAAACTGTGATTTGAAGTCCGCGAATTACCAGCGAGGTTGGATAGCCTCCATTGCCTTGGCTTACATTAAATCAATTCCCGTGTACTTTGCCTAACTTGCAGTCAAGCTGTTTATTCAGCCAACTGACTGATCAAAACCAAAATGTGGCCAATAATGACTAAGAAGAAATCATGAGAAGCAGACAGACCTAAACAGGCTGCTGTGTTAGATCGAAAGAGTGTCAATAATATTAATAAATAGCAGACCTCTGAATTCCACCTCTCGCAGAATCATTAAAAAGATTCCTTAAAAATAAACCATTTTAAGATGGTCTTGGTTTTTAAGCATTTCAAAATATACATGAAGCGGAAAAAATTTGTAAAGCATATCGAACGTGAAAGTGAGAAAGCATTTTCGCATTGCATGCAATAGACAAGTGCTGCGAAGACTTGGGAAACATATTCAGGCAAACGCAAATTTGGAGCAGTGTTTATTTGATAATTGAACAAGTTTTCAAATAAAGTAATCAATGGCAGTTTATTTTAGTTGCTTTGGAGCGTCTAAATGGCCTAAAGTGAAGGTGGAAAACATTTTGTTTAAGCGTATCGAACGTGACGTATAGAAATTGTAACTGCATTAGCAAGCAGCACGACCAAATGAAAAACTGGGAATAATCTCGCAGACACATTCAGGTAAATTAAGTGCTGAAAAAAGCAAAGTTAAGGTCTGCAAAATCATCATCTTCTACCCGACAATTGCTCTCACCCCCTTCCCATTTGTTTTGCTGAATTTGCAATCAAACAGTTAGGGTCGATTATTCGCTCAATTAATTTAAATTCTGACAGTCTGATTCAGTTGAATACGTTTTGTTTATTACATTTCGATTACCATGAAACATGACAGATTTGCCTGAATCTGTTAGATTATTTCTTGTTTTACATTCTACGTGCAAACGCGTTAACAATTTACATGGAGTTTGATACGCTTAAACAAAATGTTTTCCACTTTCACTGTTGGGTATTAGACGCTCAAAAGTAACCAAAATCAAAAGCGATGAATTATTTTATTTTAAATGAATCTTGTTCAATTATCAAATAAAAAAGCAACACATTTGCGGCAGGGATTCGTCTGAACTTGTTTGCTAATCTTCGCTGAATTTGTCTCTTGCGTGCAATGCGAAACTATAATTGGAAACTTCAATCTAACACGGCAGGATGGTTAGGCCCATCTGCTCCTCATTATCTCTTGTTAATCATTATTGGTCACATTTTGGTTTTGAGCAGTCAGTTAGCTGAATAACCGGCTTGATTGTAAGTTAGGCAAGGCACACAGGAATTGATTTAAGGTAAGCTAATTAGGCCAAGGCGATGGAGGCTGTCCAACCTCGCTGGTAATTAGCAGACTTCAAAACGCAGTTTTCTTCCCGGAAGCATTTCAAATGACCGGAGATATGTGTCATAGAAAAGGTAATTAGCAAGCTCGTCTGTCTGCCTCATAGTGGCAGTTACTTTTATTGCGCTTGCAATAACCGCGATTCTGTATATCGTGCAGCCCTAGACCTTATATGTACAAAAAAGATAATTCAACCATCAGGAAAAAGCAGGCAATAGCAAGCTACTCCACCTCAATACAAATTAATGCATCTAATACAAAAGCCAAACATGTCCTAGAGCTGCCCACAACATAAAATAGCATTAAACATTTGAAAGATCATGCGGTAGATATTTGAAAACAGATCCTCACGCTGTGATTTATCCCACTATATTCAGTGAAAACAGCAAAGACTAACAGTTTTTAATAACCAATGAGACTGTTAACAGTATCAAAATCATGGCAATGGTTGAATATGGGCAAGACTAGTGTATATAGCACTATCTAGCTAACTAGCTAAACTAACTATACTAACTAGTATAACAATCTAAATAAGAAAAATTGTCAAAACAACGCCACAATGAAGGTAGGCTGTGATCAGATCAAAAGATGGTCCAACAAAATATTGAGAGTGCAACTTTTTATGGCCAGGCAGTGTACAATTCTTCCAGATCTATGCCGTTTATTTACCTAAATATTAAAAGAAAACTCCAACTCATCAAATTGGAACATAAACGCAAGAAAACAGAGACAACAATCCTTTTCCCATTACCTGTAAGGATAACTGAAAATAGAAATAGTTTGACCACCACTCATTTACTGAATACATCTGCATTTGAAGAAAATTCTGGTTCAAAGAAAAGGTGGCTTCTATCATTCCTCAGACTTATGTGGCATGAAAAGTGCACCTCTGTCTGATCTTATTTTTGGGCTGTGAATTGAAACAAAGCGTCCGATTGTTACTGTTATTCATATTTATAACTACAAGCAGATGTTGGCCCACAGCACGGTCTGGTAGGTTTTTCAATGCCTGGTATTTATAGATCAGCACTAGTAGAAAACACCAGGCTGCCCAAATTGAGGAATTAACTTATTTTCCCCATATAAATTCAGCCATTCAGGGGCCAAAGGAGAGGGCCTCAGCAGTGTACGCGACAGGAAGTGTGAACCATGGATCCCCTGTGCCCTTACAGTAAGTGCCCCAGTTGTGGCAATCTAAAGAAAGAGGAAAAAGCCATGCCGATGATATTGTAATGTTAGACGTGCAAACTGAAGAAACATTTTTCAAATAAAGACCTTTTCATATTCACTAGTGACATGAGATGTGATGTTAAATGGTACAGCTCTAAAGTAAAAATTGATATTTCATGACATTTTGTGATTCTGAGATAAAGGCTGTAGGCACTTTACTTGATCGGCAATAGCGGTTTACTTCTTACATGAATCCATTGAAACTAAAAGGTGAATCACTAATTTTTTATTTCAAATACTTTACAGGCACATAAAGCAAACCATAGCAAAAAAAGTCTAAGTGTAATGAAATGTCATTTTTATTTGATACTTTCATGTTTAAGAAATTGACAAGTTAAGCCCTCCTTTCATTCAATTAAGTGCTGCATATTTCCCTCTAAAATGAGCGGAAGCGTAACTGTATATAGGGCTGATTGTGGTCTGCCTGCCCACTTCAGTTTCGGACGAAATCCTGTCAGTCTGTTGTTGTGTTTTGTTTTGGGGGTGTCTGGCAACTGACACCAAGAAAACGAATAAGTCATTTTCCTCCAGAATGAGAATTCAACCATGAAATCTTTATTTCATGTAAAGTTCTGCTGGTATTTTATGTTGTAGAAACATGAGTCATATGGTAATGCAAACCTTATTAAATGTAGTTTATCTTTCAGTCAGATTCGCAGGCAGTTATTCATCTTCTGAAGATGACCATGGAGAGGGCAGAGGACTGTACTGTGTGTGGCAGAGCACTGACTCAGCGTGCGGCTCAAAGGCTTGCAGGGACCCATGCTTGGTAGTAATTAGCGCAACAGTTTTTTCTCCACCTCTCCTGTGAGTTGTGTTCAATAAACCCTGCAAGTCCACCATGCAAGACAACAAAAACCAGTGTTCAGCAAGCATTCTGAACTCCTGATGATCAGGAGGAGTGTTACACCTTCTTTGCGCACATTGCCGGTAAGCATCATATTTACATCAACATCATTACTGAACAGTTCTCAAGGTATTACAATTTTCAATGGCTCACCATCATTCTTGACCATTTGTTCATGAAAAACATTGTCAATCAGATAATTTGTGGATTTATACCCCACATGCTTGCCAAAAGAAGAACAAGTCTTCTTCTTTTTTCTAAGGGATAATTGAAATATATTTACATCTTGTGTGCTGAAAAGCTGCAGTTGTACTCATAACAAAAGATGTTCAGAATACATATACTAGACTTTGTTATTGTTTACATTTACCAATGAATAGTGCATTTCAAGTTCTATTTCCTTTGTGGACTTCATGATTTCCCTTCAAATAGGGTAAGAAACTATAGCAGCTTTCTTCTCGGCGTGAAATTGACTTGGGGTGTATCGAAACATGATAATGAGAACTAACTTTTGTCGAATACCCCACCTCCGTATGCACGCAACTTTCAAAATAAATGGCTTTTTAGTTGAAGCTCCCAACAGGCTCACAATGGTAGCGAATCGAATATAGACATGCATTGACATGCAAAGAAATCGCTATTTTTTTCATCATTAACCCATTTATGCCTAGCGTCCTCACATGAGGACTGTTAAGAAAAAGTGTCCTGTTTGAACGACTATTCGAGTGGTATTTTGAAGTATAATGAAAAAGTAAAAAAAGAAAATTCAGGCATAAATGGGTTTTAACAAGGCTCAAAGAACCTCCACACTTCATTTGTAGAATTCCGACGGCCCTGGCATTTAAAATGAGGCACTGAGAACCTTGAAAATCCACAGGTAGTTTATTAAAAAAGACTATTTATGCAAACAGTACTGTGAAGTAGTTTCCAGTTGCCTCCATCTTGAAAGTAACAATAAGTCGATTATTTTAGTGGGGGAAAGGAATACAGCCTGATTGCTATGATCTCGTGCTGAGTTATGATCACATATTGAAAATAATTGTGTAACGTATCTTACATTGTTGTCCATGCAGGTTAATCCCAAAATTTTAAGCAGCAACAGAGAATAATAATAGAATACACCCTGGGTATAATCCGGCCTATGCCAGAATTTACTCCCTGGGGTACAATCTGTCCTGGGTGGGTATATTTTGGCCTAGGCTGGAATATACCCGGGTATAATCTGCCCAGGGGTATATTCCGGCCTGCTACACCTGGACTGTATCTGTATTAATTAGTTTTGCAGTTCCTGCAAATCAGATTCACTGTACTATGTCCGTGACGGCCGAGGATCGGCGTGGTTTTTGCCGTTGCTGAGTATGCGCAGTAGTGGCCCAAATTACAAGTAGTTTGGCATCACTCAAACTTTGAGAAGTTTGACACTTGAAACTTCGGGAAGTGATCGAGTGCATAGCCTGATTGGGGCTTACGATTACTTCGCTCCCAACCATAGTATTTTTTGGTATAGTACTTCATGGCAACTATAGCCCCAGTCAGACTACATGTAAATTTGCGTAGTTTTACTTCCTGGTATTTTTCTTCTGATAGTTTGGATTGTCTGACCACAAACTTCCCTAAAACCTATCGGCAAAACTTCCCCCTCCAACTTGAGAAGTCTCTTGCCTCCCATGAAACTTCTCGAGTTTTCGGTGCTCTGGCCAAGCCATCTTGTAACAACGCATAGTTTGTCATATCATTAATACCATCCTCTGCCATACCTTTGGTTTGTTTACATTTTTTGTGCCCGTGTATACTTGTTCTCATCAAGCTAGCCACCATGCTATAGGTAGTGTCATGATTTTACCTATTTAATGTTGAAGAGAGGTACGGTGAGAGATACGGAGTCGGTGATTTAAGTTAATTAAGATTGAAATAGTATGTTTGTTTGCCATCCTTGGAGAACAGAGGTCACTGGGAGACAGCGGAGACTGCATTGCTTATCAGCATGTGGCGCGAAGATGCTGTACTTAAAAAAACCATGTGCATTACAAGAAGAAACAAAACTTTGTACTAAGTTATTGCAAAGCAGATGGAGTTAGTGGGATTTTCGAAGATAATTTACTCAATTAAACTCGAGTATCATGCACTGGTTGGTGTGACAGGCCATGCTGGGACTGCATGCGAATTAATCAGCATTGCATTTCCTGAATATCAGATTCACTGTACTGGTTCCATGACAGCTGCGGATCAGCGCGGTTTCTGCCATTGCTAGTGGAGTTTGGTATCACTCATACTTTAAGAAGTTTGTCGGTAGTTTGATCACGCATTTGAAACTTTAACAACCACATTTTATTCTAACATTCATAAGTTAACTGATTAATAAGCAGATTTTCCAGACAAGATTTATTTCTCATACTTGAACATAATAGGATATTCATATTTTAAAATCGCATTATGTCAAAATTTAAACCTGTGCTCTCTCTTAGGGAGGGCGTCTGTTCAAAATTACCAGTAGTAAAGTGGTTACTATACCACTTCTGTCGATACCGATCTGTTGAGCTGTCCATACCACAGCTCAACCCCCTGATCACTACTGCACAGATTTTGGCTCCAAATGTGCAAGATGGGAGCATCCGTATGAAGGATATTTTGGCTATATTTTTGTACTGCACCAGGAAGTGGAGATGCGTTGTCGATCTTTATATACTGTCCATGGTACGGACTGTGTAGTCTGTATGAAACAAGGTACGGTGTGCACAGTCGCCAGAATTAACAGTTGCATACGTCCAAATGCAAAACAAATTACCAAGAAGAGCTTGGATCCCGAGGCTGCACAGCATTGACTATTACTGGACGTCACTCTTGTGCCTCATGATATATGAGTGTAATGATAAGAATATGGATAAAGAGATTGATGATTTCTGTTTAGATTTTCACAAATTAAAACGCAATCGAGGATGGGCCTGCAAAAGAGTATATAAGGAGAAAAATTGAGAGAGCAAAGCAGTAGGAGAAACTGCAAGGAGAAGGATACATTTGACCAGTCCTGTCACTCTTTTCAAGACCTGTGAAGCTTCTTGTGGATTTTTGCCTGTGTTGGAGCATTTTCCTGTCCCAGAACATCGCAAAGCAACCCCACCAAAGGAACTGTAAATATATCATTTTTTTATTTGTCAATCTTGGTCAGTGCTTTTGTTTATTAAATCTGTTTAAGTATTAAAATTTTGTCTGTCATCCCTTGCTGTCCGACAGGTCATAACAAATTGGGGCCATAACGATAGTAATATATGACCACAAAAATATGCCCTTCACCAAAACCTGCATTGAATTAAAATAAATGTTAAAATATGACTTTATTTTCAAATCAATAAACATCTGGAACAAGTGACCAAGCTGCTCCCAGTGTCATATATGGGCTCTATGTTTTGCAAAGGACTCAAAAGAAATCCTAGTCCTAATGTTTTTGTTGGCCCATTTGTTGCAAACCAATATACCTCTTTCCTTATTCGTCTTCTGTCACTCATTATTTCACTGGCGTGCAGTCACTCTCTATTCTGACGAGATCTCACCTTCGATTATATATTATTGAATGAATTAGTGCACTTGTGCCTTGATTTGTGAAATGCCCCTCGCCCTAGGTATTCCGGACTCATGGTTACCTGCCCTCACCTAATTATTCAATTATCCCCTCTGTTCTCAGCTTATCACACCTGGTTTTCCTTAGTTATTGATCATTCTATTGTCTATATAAACCTTAGTTCCCCTTCTCTGTGGCAAGTAGCCCTGATATGTAACTTTTCTGTTACAAGCATTCCTTTTTGTGCTTTCCCTTGAAGTTTTCGATTTGTGATATTTTATTTACTAGTTTATTTCATAAATTTATTCACCTGCACATTTGGTCCATCACTCTACTGGTGATTGTGTGGCTGTTTAGTTAACCAGCAGATTTCTGACCAGCAGGAACAAGTACAACTCCTCCCTTAAAACTCCGTAAAGGCATGGAGGGCTTATTATTTGGTATGAGAGAGCACTCCTTTGTAATTCAATCCAGTTTTATCTCTTGGTTAAAGGGATCATGTTTGGGGGAACTGAGATGACCCTGGGAATCTGCGGCTTCCAAACCTCACAGAATTGCTCTGCATTAGGCCGTTGACTGCGACATAAGACTGGAGCCTCTGCTGCGCACACCAGAATCAATCTGAGTGTAAAAAGGGAGTTGGCTGAGAACTTCGGGGTTTGATTTTTCTGGGTTCATCACAGAACAAATCCAAAGTCATCCAATAAAGTTCTGGACTTGACAGGGAAAAAAAGATTACAGAAGCTGAAACCCACTGGAGACCCTAGTTTTGACAAACTGCAAATCCTATCGGAGCAGTCTTGGAGATTAACCATAAATGACACATTTGTCTTGGGACAGTTCACAGTCCCAGGCGTGGATTTTTATGGTCGTAACCCTGTTTCACAGAGGTGTTCCCTGAACATTAAGTAGCTATTACACTACAACACATGGCATGACCACAGCAATATTATGAAGTATTACACTGTGAAAGGACTGGTAAACTGAAGCCGGGGAACCACTTTAGATTCCAAACATGCCGCTGGTGTCAAGTAATATGATTTGACGGACATTGGAACTTTCTACAGCAGAGCTGTCATTTCAGACACCCTGGGACATGCCCTTGTGCAAACTGAAGGACCCACCCTGTGTGTTGCAAGACAAAGGAGTTTCTCAGAATTTTTTCATTTGGAAAAGTCTAATTCTGTGGAATTATTCCTTACATCAGCGGCGTCTAACCTCCAGGTTTGTGTCCCCTCTGCATATGATGGGTTTTGTTCATTTTGCTGAGCCAAGCTTAAGTTGGCTACTATCAGTTGTTTCTTCTTTCACTATCAGGTACTTTTTTAATATATGAGACTTATCCTCTTACAGCACATTATGTAAGAAATAGTCAGGTATGACATTAAATTTAGTAATTCCTTATTTTTGTGACATGCTATATTACACAAAAAAAAAAACATAAGAGGAAATCATGTTTTTACGCAGGATTTGATCCTCCAAGCACATAAATGTCTGTTTGGCATTCACTCATGCAGCCTATTTAATTTCTCATGCTGAACTGAATAAAATTATATCAGAATATTCCATGTACCATTAAGGGGAACAGACTATTTGCATGTTTTGTTTTATGGGCAGCAAGACCTTATAATTATTATGATTGAATAAAATGTTGAAGATATCAAATGAAAAAATGGCCATTTGCCCAAATAGTGGAGTCTGACTGTTATGTGAATGCTGCTGGCAGTAGAGGAGGATAAGCAAGCTGGCCTTGACCAACCCTTTGTGATTTTCCCAAGAAAAACCCACAAACTGCATTAAACATTGAAACCATGTCCAATCCCACTGCTTTCCCTTTGATTGTTATGATTTCGTCGTAATAAAAATAAAAAAGACGGAAGGCCCCGAACCCCCGGAGTTGGGTGGAGTGACCGCTTGACGCACGGCCCTGCCTGTGACATCACGCACTGGCGGCTTCAGCCGCCAAGGTCCTTGGGAATGGGCTGATTCACTTCCCACAGCAGACCGCTCATCCCTACCTTTCCAGTGTGATGTCATCGGAATCTCACCCGGCACAAGGAACCTCTCCTTCTCAGGAGGTCAGCTGGCCAAAAGGCAGAGAGCAAAAGGCGGAACAGAGGGGAGAAGCACAGATGGATTAGATTTCCTGCTTCAGGAAATCTTTCAAAACAGACGATGCAGAAGTGCTGTTTGCCAAGAGTGTTTTAATTGTCTGTTGATGGTATTGGTGGACGTTTTTGCATGTTTTTAAAGATAATTTTGGGAGTTTCTCCATTATTAGATGGGTACAGAAAAGAGAGACAGGAAAGATTGGGGAGAAAAGTGAGGGAGATACACTGCAAAGGGCCCGGATCGGATTCCAACCCTGGGCCACTGCAGGAAAGACTCAACCTCTACGTGGTGCACGCACTTTGGATGTTCTGCAGCAGCATGTTTCGAACACCTGTTATTGTAGTTTCCTTGAATAGTATATTTAAGGAAAAAAATATATATAATCACTAAATTATTGTACTGTGTGATAGCTTATTGAAAGGGTAATACTCTTCGTAAAAGTAATGTTTACTCTGTATCACTACTCTCAATTTTCCGGTGTGCATGGTCTCATGACCATTAACTCGAATTTTTGGCACCCTTCAGGAATATTACTCAAAATGACTATGAAATAAACAGTAAATATAATAACTGAAAATTTTCGATTTAAACATGAGGTAAAATTATGAAAATTTGTTCCCATACATTTTATTTATATTAAAAAGTTTAAAACAAACTCTACCCTCGAACCCTTAACCAGAACTGTAACCCGATGCACCAAAATTGATGCTTTGTCAGGTTGTGTCACAATATGACGAGTTGGAATGAGAATGTATTGCTTTTGTTGAAGTAATATATTTTTAAAAGTAAATCTATTATTTTTACTCTTCGAGACATGGAAAAGTTTAATGCGTGACAAAGTTACTCTGAACAAAGATATAAATGCCCCATGTCAAATATTGATGCCACATGGAGTTAACAGCTCTAAGTGAGCATATGTGGACTTTTACTTGTACAATAGGAATATTTCTCTAGGTTTGTGTACCATTTTTTAACTCTATCTCTCTGTCAGTGAGCATTTGCTCAGTGATGCAGTGATTTCACTCAGTACATGGGTGTGGCATTTCCAGGCGGTGATCAGACAGAATGAGCAGTATCCAGACACTCCTTATACTGGGGACAATAAAAGGGCACCCCAAACTGTCAAATTCTGTCAAAAGTCATCATGCCTCAGATGTCTCAGGTCATGCAGGAACGTGCCATTGGCATGCCGGATGCAGGGATGTCCACCAGAGCGGTCTGCATGCAGTTCCTGGAAGCAGAGCACATTCTAGTTCTGGACTGGCCTGCGTATTTGCCGGACTTGCCGCCCATAGAGCATCTTTGGGATGTTCTGGATCCGCGACCGTGTTCCAGTTCCAGATAATGTGCGTCAGCTCTGTGTGGCCCTCTAGGAAGAATGGAATCACATTCCACAGGCCACAATAGACAACCTGATCAACTCCATGCGAAGGAGATGTGTTGCTCTGAGAGACGCAAAAATGATGGACACACGAGATATTGAACATTCAATTTCTTCAACCTGACCCCCAGCATGTGCCAAGGATTGTCACTGCTTTGCAGATGCCAATATCAAGATGTAATGGACGGTGATCTGAAGATTAATCATTAACAAAATGAATTTTGATTTGCTTCATATATTCCATAACCCTAATGCTAATAAAAACTCAAAAATTTGACATGGGGTGTTTATATTTTCTGTTCAGTGTATTTTGAAGTTTAAATCATCTGTATTTTGTGATGAAGTTTGTATTTTTAGGTATTTTGATGTGTGACGAAGATTATATTTTTAAATGTTTTACAAGTATAAATAGCAGCGTTGTAGAATTGCTTTCCAATGACACAGTGAGAAGAAGTGTTATGACAGCTCGTGGTTGGAAATACTCAGCGGATTCGCTCTGGTATGTGTGTGGCGAGTTCTTCACAAAGACGGCTAAAAATGTACTAAATGTTACTAATTTATGCCCAAAAAAAAAAATGAAAATAGTAGTTTCAACTCATGGACAAGTTTTTGTTGAATAGTGTAATCAGAATATCTAAAGTTTGGCTCAGTTTTGCCAATGATGTGATACAGTGCATTCATGGGCATTCTGCCTCTGCGCACAGTAAGGAGGATGGTGAGGGAGGAGAAAAAAAAACCTGAAGATCAACTCAAAGATCCAGAGTTGCACAATTTGTGAATTCTTGGTTTTTCAAGTTTCAATCCAAGTTTCAACACCATCTCTAAGTTAACAAGTGCACCGCCTATCGGCGAATGTTGTATTGCTGCGCAATACTAGTCCCCTACCGGTGTATGCATATTATATTTCCTAAAAAGTTGGTCAAAGTGACCTGAATAGGGTACATGACACACCCTCTCCCCAAGATGCATCCACACACCAACTTTGATGTTCCTAGGTCATATGGTATTGAAGTTATGGAGCGGACACAAATGCGGACGGACGGACGGACTGACGGAGGGACTGACAGACGGACTGAGTGCAATCCTATAGTCGCCTCCATTTCTGGTAGGGGACTAACAAGTTTTTGTGAGGGTTGCATGAATTGAGCCCTTACTGAGAGCAATCAACAAGCTACAGGGCCTGCTCTGAGCCTGGCACCTTTGGAACAATGATTGCAATCATGTATGTTTGGCAGAAAAAGGGCCCTGGAGCGAACAGTAAAATATATTGTGGATCACTGGTTCCTTGAAACTGTTAGGCTTTCAATAGATCAAGGCATTTTGCTCGATCAATGGTATTTCAAGCGAGTACAAGGACATGTTATTTGACCACATGGTTGCCTATCCCACAAGGTTGGAATATAGCTAAAGATGGTCCTTCAGCACAACAGTAACCCCGAACAGACATCAAAATCAATAAAGAAACAGTTTCAGAAACACAAAGGCAGTGTATAGCAGAGATGATCTCAATGTCTGAAATCAAATTGTACTGAAAACCTGTGACGGGAGCCAAAAAAGGGAGTCCAGAGGTGCAGACCAACTGCAAAGATTTTGAAATATGCTGCACGGATAGGTTGTCCAAGAAACACTCAAAATTATTTGCCGACCTTGTCAGACATTACCGGGAGAGACTTAGTGCAGTTGCCCCCTCTCCAAGGAGGGGGTTCCACCAGATATTATTCTTGAAGGGGTTTCAGTAATTTTTAAGTATGTTTTGGCGACAAAAGGTAACTCAATCCAACTGATGATTTTTTCATTTTTATTTTGAGAGAAAATATTAGTGCACTGCCCACCGCTGATATCAGAGCTCTTTGTAAATATGAAAAAAAGGTTTGAAGCATTTATACTCCTGATATTCAATTAAAAGTATTAATAAAAATATAACCTTTCAGTGAAATACAATTACTGAGGTGAAAAAAAATGTCCTGGAACAAATTTCTTTTAAAAAAAATGTATATCACATTTATTGGACCCCTTTGAAGAGAAGTTGAAAATGAAATTGGCTCAGAGCGGGTCCGGCAAAGTGACAGAAGGACATGGCTTCCAAAGAGAGAAGAACTGAACTGAGAAGGTTAAAGCAGCTCAGGAACAAAACAAAGCCAATGAGGGCAAAACCTATGGTGCTGGATCTTTTTAATATGTCCTCTGCCTGGAAGTGTGAGAGTAAATATCTTTTGAAACATTATACGGGCTTTCTCATGGATTTTCTGTAAGAACAAAGTTGCGCGTACTTCCCATACTTGCGGAACGTTTTTCTCTGTAATTCCTAGATTGCTTTCCTTCAAATTTGGAATCATGATAGATTAATCTTGGCTGAATGTCACTCCAGAGTTTTTTCAGTATGGCCTGAAATTTTTGAGATGGAGGAGGGGCAAAAACATTTAGGTGCCCACAGTATCCATGGCAACAAAAACATACAATTTTTTCTCATTTAGAAAAATGAAAATATTAAAAATAACTCAGCATTGACATTTTTAAAGGTCTTCAAAAAGTATTTCTGAAAAGGTTGCAAACAAATATTGCCAAAAATCCAAGATGGCCACTGTTGCCATGGTTACCAGATGTTGATTTTCATAAAAAATATGATGACATATATTCACGGGTATTTCCCAACATATGATAGCGGGAAAAATAATCTTTTGTTGATTTTTTTGTCTCAAGGTAGATGGCAAGCTTGGATTTTCCAAATGTGTTGAACAGGTACACTTTTTACTTGCAATTCCGTGCTTTATGGGCCCATTACAGAACACAGATCCAGAGCCACGGGGCAGCAAAAGACGAATAACAGGCAATGAGCAGCTGCAAACTTCTGGCCAATTTTTTTCCTCATCTGCCATCAATATTTTTCCCTGTCTGTAATATATGGAAAAGTGCAATTCATTGGGGTTCTACTAAATCAAGGAGATTAGTAGCCTGTGGGATTTTTAAAATTTTTTATTTAGCTCTGATCTCAAGCAAGTATTTCAATTCAAGCCAGTTTGGAGGTGAATGATAGATCCGGACATGAGCCCCATTAACCCTCCACATCATGTCATGGCTATATTGAGCCTGCTTCCCGAATTCAACAGCAGCTTTGAGATACTCAAGACTATCCTGGACCAAACACCATGCAGCACACGGTGTGGTGTGCCCAGTCTCCGATTGGAGACTTTTCCCATTAGCCTTTGGAAGCAAATAAGTGACATAAGTTTTTGAATTTTGACAGCTATTGAATTCCTAATATTGAAATATAATGTGTTAAACTAAATGTATGAACTTCATACTTTTTGTTTTCTTTTGGTGCTGCCTGCTGCAGACTCCTATCCTGCTGTCCCCCCCGCTCATCTGCTTCATTATGTCCCTTAATGTGCAAAGCGAGACCCCACTTCAATCCCATAATGCCTAGCACACTCGTCATCATGCAGTGGGCCTATTTGAATTCTGAGCTGATTTTATAGATCACATCACTGACAGACCGCGCTGTGATAAGCTAGAAGTCGGTTTGATTCCATTCAGGTTACCCAGCCTGTCCTGAGTAGCCTGGATGTTGCTATCTGTAAGTACTCATCTTGAATTTTACTAACCTGATTTGACCATCCAATTTCAGTAATATTGTATCTGAATATGTCCAACTTACATTTTAATTTTACCAGTTTAATTTTGTTTTTGCTTTTTTTTTTGGAAATACTAAAGCTGAATTTTTGGATCTGAATTTGACAGAATTGAAAAAGAAGCATCAAATATCAGCTTTTGAAAATGCATGTAAAACAATTCATATCTTGTTTTCAGGGAGATCAATTCAGAGCAAATAAATTCAGATAGATGGCTTTAAAAGTACAATATTTCAATGCTGTGAATTCAGCGGTGTTCAATATTAAGAATTCAATGGCTGTCAAATTTCAATACTTATGTCAGGTATTTGCTTTCATATTAGCCCCATTTATTTCTCAAGCTGAGAGTTTGTCAACAGGAGCATAGGTGTGTGTAGGTGTTCTGGTTTGATTATAGTCCCATCCCTCCCCCCACCCAACTCCCCTTATTAAAAAAAAGGAAATATGCAGCTTTCTAAGCTGCAGACCTACCACAGGTCCTCTGATATTGGCTGTTTAAGGTTTTTGGAAGGAAACAGGAAGATGGCAAGGCTGTAAATTTGCCGTTCAACAATTCAACACCAAGAGCCAACAATTACAATGGTTTTGAGACATAATTATATATTTTTTTGTTTAAACTTTGATCATTTTTCCATCATGACCAGATGGCATGAGCAGTATGCCGAAAATACATGAGTTAATTTTCCAAAACCTCCAGCCGTCACCTCCAAATGACATGGCTAATGATGAGCCAGGGCTGTTAATCGTCTGTATCAGACTGTTCTCAATTCCCAAGCCAACTTTTTCTGAGAATCATGCAGGCCTTCAAACCCTCTTCACCCTTACCATCATCTTCTAACCAAATAATGCCAATGAAGTTTCATCTTTAAGTCTTTTGTGTTGAGAAATTTGTGCCCTATTGCTTGATTGCTTCATGAAACCCTACATCCTGGATTTATGGTTTTCAGATACAGTAGAAAAAATGTATGTAAATGAGGAAGTCAGACCTGAAGTTTCATTAATACAGTTTGACATGGCCCACTTTCTGATCTTCTTAATTTCCTTTTTATTTGGTTGGCTTGACAAAGCCAACTTACTGAACTTAATCTTCTTATTGTCACAAATGTCTGCACTCAGGTGCCACACGTAGATCACAGACAATCTGCATTGGTGTCTTTAATAAACAGAAGGCATAAGATTTCGATACCGGAATGAAGAGGATTATCATACCATGGTCCATGGTCAGGCGGGAGCAAATAGGTACTCAAGCATTGTAGAAGGAACTGGTCCAAGGTCAGCTGCCGGATGTCAAACCAAATGGATCTGGGCACGCAGGGCTGATGCACACTTGTGGACACTCTCCCAAAGTTTCAGAGGAAGGAATAACTGTATCATCAGTACAAAAATAGTGCAATGAAATTTTGTGTTTGTTAAAAATTCAATCTATAGGGAAGCATACAGTACATATGGAATGGGTCCAAAAATTGAACTCTGAGGCATGACAGAGGAGGAAAAAAAAATCTCAATTTAAGAGAAAAGGTTCTGTTTTTGTGCAAAGAGTCAAACTACTTTTGGGCAGAGCTTGAATACCACTTGCATTTTTTAGATATCTTGGGGGACGGTGTAGTTGACTGTGTCGAAAGCCAAACTATAATCTAACAAAATTAGAATAGCACAGTTCCCGGAATCAACAGCAAACATTGTCACTTAATGCTTAAAGGAGAGCAGATTTCATGCTGTGGAGTGCCCTGAAACCTAAATGAAATTTATCCATTACCTTACTGTGTAAAAAAAGGAGAAGAGTTTGCAAAGAAATACTTTTCTGGAGACAAATTAGCTGATATTTGATCCTTTATAACTCCTGGATCAGTTGTTATGGAGAATTTGGGGTTGGGCTGTCAGACTCAGGAAAGGGCCAGATTAATTGACAAAGCCCTATGCCCTTTTCCTGATTAGTCAATATTTGATCCTTCATAATAGTATAATCGTTTGATCATTAGAACTGCGGGCTCAGTTGTTGGATTGGAGAAAGGTTCACCCATTAATTGAAAACCTGCGTGCAAAAAGTATTTGTCACATTTTGCAAAAAAATGAGCTGACAGAAGTATTAAAAGCCACAATGGCCAGAGCATCATCTGATTCCAAAGATTTCTCAGAGGTCCTCAAGTCCTGTGTATTGCTTTGTAGCCATTGTCAAATTTACTAACCTTTCGTGCACGAAATATCAAAGTTCAAGACTGTCCGATCAAAATCCTAGAATGTGTCATGTGACTAGCTGTAAAAATGGAAACCATGGATGCTGGAAAAAAGCAGAAAAAAGTACTTAGGTCCAAAACTAATTTTCTTATTAACTTTGTAATAAATGAGTATGTCTCAGCAAAAAGGGTTTATGAGCTCTAAATAGCCCCTGGAAACAGCAATGGGCTCCATAGTATGCTACCATTAAAAAAAAAAGTTATTTGCAACATGTTTTAAAAACTTTGTTTTGTGATTTAGGTACTTATTGTGCGCAGGTCTTCAATTGAAGAAGCCCCACCCCTAAACTGATTGATCTAGCTTTTATCCTTTATCAGTGCAGAATAGTTTGACTTAGAGAGTTGGAGATTCAATTGTTAAAAATTTCATCATCATTGTAGTGATGACTTGGCTTTTTCTACCAAACTTATAGTTTGAACACAAATTTTATAGTCTAGTTTATATTCTCACATATTCACAATTTCATGATGACACTGAATATCCATGACTCTTTGGCATTACACACTGCATTCCAAAGACTTAACTCCACATTAAAACACTTTTCTCAGCCTTGACAAAAAGCTTGACATGAAGGAGGGCCTCAAGTACACATGTCTGACATGTTATTCAGCTCTGAGAGCGTTGAAGAAAAAATTAGAATGCCGTCAAGATAAACGAAGATGAATTTCTCCAACATCTCTCGGAGGACATTAGTAATGAGGGCTTGAAGCACAGAGGGGGCGTTAACCAATCTGAATGGCATGACCAAGTATTCCCAGACCCGTCATGCGAATTAAATGCCATTTTCCGTTCGTCCCCCTTCCAGAATGCAAACTAAGTTATAAGCATTTCGGATATCTAGCTTGGTAAAATATAATGCCTCCTGCAGACGTTCAAATGCAGAATTCATCAACGGAAGGGGGTATCGGTTTTTAATGGTGATCTTATTCAAACCCCTATAATCAACACAGAGTCTCAGACCGCCGTCTTTTTTCCCACAAAAACACCCCCGCTCCACGAGGAGTCGTGGATGGCCGAATAAAACCATTAGCAAGAGCCTCCTGAATATAATCTCGCATGGCCTTACGCTCAGGCCCTGACAGCGAGTATGGCCCTGGGAGGAATAGCACCAGGGTGGAGATTGATCTCGCAATCGTACGGACAATGAGGAGGTAAAGGCGAGGTTTGTTGTTTGCTAAAAACCTTGGCGAGATCAACATAATCACTAGGAACGTTTGGAGGCAGATCAAAATTCAAAGCAGCCCCCAAACTCTCCACTTGTTCAGGACTCGCCATATCCATGACCGAATCACAGTCAAAGAGATCTTCCAAATCACAGTCATCCTCTGGCTGCTGCCAGTCAAATTGAGGATCTCACTCCAACCCCTCCTCCAACTCCTCTTCCCGACTAGGAGGGCAGTATGAGACAAACTCAGCAGACTCACTTGTGCCATACGCTTCCCCCCTAGGTTGATGCCCGAAACTACAAGTCAAACTCTCCCTACAGTGGGATCTACAATTAGCGCCCCACTTGGCAATAGGGCTAGTCTGACTACCCCAACGGATGTGAAGCTTATGTTTCTGTAACCACGAGTGCCCTAACACAACAGGAAAAACAGGGGAACAAATAATGAAAAAATTGGACCTCCTCAGAATGGCAACTGAAGGGAATGGACATGGTTCGCGCTTCAGAGACCTCAATTATAATTCAAGAACCTAGTGGGCGACCGTCCAAAGAATTAACAGTGCGTGAGTGTAGCAGAGGGCGTATAGGAATAGAATGCCTCTCAGCCCGCTCCGCATTCATAAAACAATCCACAGCCCCTGAGTCAAAAAAAACCTCCACAGGAATTATCTGTCTACCCACAGTTAATTCTACAGGAATTAAGGTTCGGAAGGGAGTTCGGGTCTGTCCCTCTAGCACCCTCCATACAGCTAGAGGGGCCTTCTCGTTTCCCTTAAGATCAGGGCAGTGTGGACAAATATGTCCCCGTTTGTAGCAATTATAGCAGATATTTGGTTTACGAACGGCTTATGAGCCTGGCTCACATATGAGCCATCGACCTGCATAGGGTCCCCAGGAGTGGAAATTTTGGTGGACGGAATAGGAGCTATATGCTTACTATGAGGAAAATTAGCCCCGTTGTCAGCGAGAGCAAAAGCAGTAGGTTTTTCTCTATTGCGTTCACGAATTCGATGATCATTTTGTGTAGCAGCACGAACCAACAAATCCAGAAAAGTACAGGGTTCTAATGTAGCCGGAGCATCCTTCACCTCCTTCGCCAAGGCATGAACAAAAACAGTCATTAGAGGTGCCTCTGGCCAGCCCGTCTCTGTAGCTAGAGAG
The DNA here is from genome assembly GCA_029721435.1 of Gymnothorax reevesii. Taxonomy (NCBI): domain Eukaryota; kingdom Metazoa; phylum Chordata; class Actinopteri; order Anguilliformes; family Muraenidae; genus Gymnothorax; species Gymnothorax reevesii. The sequence continues at coordinate 11,837,800 of CM056587.1, read as the reverse complement.
TGAAAGGCTATCAAAAACTCAGCAATGCTCTTCGAACCCTGCCTAAAACACATTAGACGCGTTATCGCGTCTTGCCCACACACATCTTGGTCAAACACCGACACCATCTCCCTAACGAAAGTCTCCACTAAACTCATGACCGGTGAATTAGACCGAATAAGTGGCCCGACCCAAGTATGAGCTGTGTCAGTCAACAGAGATAAAATAAATGAAACCCGAGACTCTTAATTTACAAAACGCGAAGGCTGAGCTTTGAAAAATATTTCACGCTGGGCGATGAAGTCTTTACATTTCCCTGCCTCGCCTCCATATCGTGGAGGTAGCTGGAGCTTAGGCTCACGGGGGGAGTGTAGTGTTTGTGTAACATTCTGTGTAATTTGAGTGGACAAGGCTTGAATACTCTCAGTAAGACTTAACAGGACTCGCTCCTGTTTTGGTAAAGCCTCGTCCTGATGGCAGACTCACTCCGCTAACTCAGCCTGTCGACAGTTCAGGGTAGACAAGCCCTTGCCATAGCCCGAGTGTGTGGCTTGCTGATCAAGAAAAGCTTTCTCTAACGTAGCCGCGGCTAATGACTCCATGTTCGGCTAGAGTGTATTGTAATGGGCAGTCATAGGACGCCAGGTGCCGCGACCAGTGAGAGAAAGAACTGAGAGCAGCCCAGATTAGAGACAAACACAAAAGAGGTACACACCTCCGGTAAAAGCTTGCGCTTCCAAGGACGAATAAAAGTCCGCAACACAGAAGCTGTGTGAGAGAGAATAAGCAACAAGAGAGAAGAGAGAACATTTCTAAAAGAAGCAACCCCTAACAATTAATGGAATATAAAAAATCAGACAAGAGATTTTCTCCGACCAAAGTGCTGGAAACAAACAGACACTCTAGCGATCGGCTTGGCGAACCCCCAGCCATATAGAGTCCGGAAAACTCCGCCCCAGCTCAATGAGCCACCTGGGCCAGGAATTCGATGGAAAAGAAATCCGATATCGTCACAGACGATAGAACAAGGAAAGGTCCAACAAACAAACACATGCCAAGACCATGACACATTAACTATCGCCTTGGTCAAAAGACTGAATGACATTGACAACAAAACATTTTCAATGGGCTTTCAGTCCCAAAGTTTCAGCCCAAAGAGACCATCCACGGACAAACACCTCAGGATGAATCAAGAATAACGTTAAACATTCCATTGATGCAAGACCCTGGATAGGCTAGCCAAGAATGTGGGACGGTTGAAATGCCATTACAGCATTTACTGAAACATTCCTTCCCTGCATATCCCCCAGTTATCCCACACATTGGGTTGTAAAATTCATACTGTGCTTTTGGCTGTCAACTGTTTCACTCGGAATAGGGCCAGAGCAGAATGCAGGCTGCTGGGTAAAAATTCAGTGCTGAGATATAGAAACACAGCCAAACTTAGTCTCTGGAATTGAACTAGATTAGAACCAAAGGTTTGGCATATACAATGCAAGTATCGGACAAAAGAAGGCCAATAAGATTACAGTGAGTAATGAGACAAGTAGGGGCACAGTTATTCAGAACCACATGTAGTTTAGTATGGGGCCAGCATCCGTATGAACAGCACAAGATCAATTTTTTGGTTGAACTGGTGGGACAAGACAGGTGAAGAAATGCCCTGGAAACACTACGATTCAGCTCATCTTGATGCCTCACCTTCTGTCACTGAACAAGAGAGGTGGGGGTTGAAAGGCTTTGCTTCAAATGAATGTCATAAAGCCACCATGATACACATTGTACCACAGAGTCCATTGGATAACCAAGCTGAGAAGGTTAGAGGGACCATGTCATCCTCAGAGCAAAAACCGCATGCAAATGGTATTTTTATATGCAATTTTGGTGCATTGTAGGCTATTGTGGAAGAATTGTGAAGCAAGATTTTCTTTTATGAGATATTCACTACCATTACAAGCCAAGGGTTCTAAGTCCCCTCAGGTTGTTCGCGCTAATTTTGAGACGTCATTTGTAACAGATAGCCCAGTCCTTCCTGTACCCACTACATGCTGAATAAGAGGTAAGCCAAAGGCTTTGAAGCTGAATATTTACATCTGTATGACTTGTGAAGGTGTTGTGCTGTATGATGAATTTCCGAGCAACACTTACTTTGCAGGGTGATGAAATAAACAGATAGGGGAGAGCAAGATCAATAGAGAGAAAGTTAAGGCACTAATGCTCGGTATACTATGCACTGCAACAGTGATGCTGGGGTGTGCTCTATGGACAAGAGCAGTGATATCAGTGCACACTACACAATGTAGCAGTGACAGCCGAATTTGTGCTACACACTGAAGCAATGAAAGCGCAGTGTACACCAAACATTCCAGCACAGACAGCGGAGTGCATTATGTACTGTAATAGTGACTCTGCATTGTGCACAATAAACTTAAACAGTGAAAGTGGTGTTAACACCACTCACTGGAGCTGAGACTGCGGAGTGTGCACTATGCACTGCATCAGTGGACGCAGAGCATACACTGTCTGCTTTAGCACAGACAATGGAGCGCGCACTATACACTGTAGCTGTGAAAGCAGAGTGTATGTTACACACTGGCAGAGACATATTACACCTAAATTCCGTGTTTATAAGGTTTCTCTGCAATCTAGCTTCCTGCCTCTTTTTCGGTCTATTTTATTGCAGCCTATCATTCTACTATTGTCTCGTGGCTGCAGCCTCCACCTTTGCATTCTCTCACACCAGAATCTCATTGTTTATTATAGTCTTCAGACATTTACTGTTTTTTGTCATTCCCTTTGCCAGATTATTAGCTAGCCTTCTTGTTCATTAGTGTTTATTCCCTCTAATGCTCCCTGCACCACTATCTTCTCTTTGATTTTATTGGCTGTTTTCCTGCATCAGTTGTCTTTCTTGTTCATAGTAATTCCCCGCCCTTGTGTCTCCCAGTCCCTCCGGAGTGACTCAGTGGTTGGACTAGAACATTGATCCTGATCAGCCTCATGGCCTGAACACTGACCGCTGCTGCCTGACCACTGACCAAGATCGGCTTGCCCCTCTACTGCCATTTGTTTGTGATCTGACCAGGCCTGTGGACAATAATTGGACTATAATTCTCAGTAATAACCTTGAGTAACAAGTTTAACATGATACATAATGGCCAAAGTTGCGTAACTTGGAGCGACATAGCTAGTGAGATCTAGTTTGGCTAAACAGCTGAACTTAGTAGTAAGCTGGCCATTTGATACAATGAGTTTAGGGAGCTATATAGCATGCTAATCTATGAATATGATATATGCACACAGTAACACGATGACCAAAATAACTGAAATCATATTGGTTTCAAAAAAAGTGTAATGCTACATCTGTTAATGGAACAACAATGAACCCTTCCATAAAGCTTTCTCCAAAATGGTACTGTTCCTTTAGATATCGTGGCGCTAATTGTACAAAGTGCGTTATGGGAAACAGGCGGGTATTCACTGAATCCAAAGAAGAAGAACCGATCTCTTTACAAAATGGTAGCCTGCAAGATGGCACGTGGTCTCGCAACAATATAGATAAATGATAATTAATCAATTGGTTAAATGCTGATTGGGTGCAATATTACATAGTTATCATTGTATTGAAGCAAGCAGGCTTGAATGAATTGAGGATGAGTGTGTATTTTTTTTGGATATTTTCAGATTCGTTGAACATGTAATCTAGGCGAAAAACTGAATCGACCATTGTAAGGTATTTGAAAGCGTAAGTTTCCACCATACTGTTCCCTAAATGCAATATAATGCTTGGTTGACATTATGTTCCCGGCGGCCACGGCAATCACCTTTCAGGCCACCGTGGACAAAACAGGATGGACGTGAGACAAAGCGGGGGGACGGGATGCTGTGGATGCCAGGTCAGATTTTTAAACTGTCAAAAAATTGCCAAGGCAGTCATGGTGCGGAGAAACCTAGAAGGCAATAGTAAAACGGGGTGAATGCAACAAAATGTGACAGTACGTTATAGGCCGTAACAAAACTCGGGGGCGGTCCGTAGTGGGACGGGAAGCATGTGCATTTCCCAGCATCTCATGGTCCTTTCAACTTTGTCACGTTCTGCCACGTTTAGTGCGTGTTTTGTGCCGTTTTGCCATGGTTCTCACGGCAAGCTAGGGTATATGATAACCCTATAAAACAATTTTTTCCATAGCAAGAGAGTATTTTTGAACTGCTGGATAGATTCTATGGGAAGGCATATTGAGCAGTTTGCACATCAGGCTTAGGTGAGGAGTTTAATTCAGGCAACTCCTGAAAAACAGGGATTGAATTGAACTCCTCCATGTTATAAACCGTGTTCCAGCTCAGTTTGCTTGTAAATATTCAATAACTGATCCGGGTGTGCCATCTAGTGATGTGTCATTGTAACTATGTGAATAAATTTACAGCTTCATGTCCGCTGGCAGTCACATCTGCACAAAGCGCTTATGATACCCTGCCGAGCACCGCTGTTCTTCTCGAACACGCCACATTCACATAATCCTTAAAAGTTAAATTACATTCATATTTTTATTTAGGAGGAACGAAGTGGCCAGTGTCAAAATAATGAAGTAAAAGTAAAAGTCACGTTTAAAAAAAAAAAACTCAAGTACAAATCCTCAAAAAAACTATAAGTACTGTAATGAACTTCGTTACTACACACCTCTGAATTATTGCTTTAGCTTGGGAGGCTTTCTTTTTATACCGTGGGCACTAACGTACTCTAAAGCTGCTCGGCAACCACGTTTCATCTGTAGAAAGCCTTGACAGAACGTGAGAAACGTGAGGGACTCCATCAAAACGTGATGGGCCGGGAGGGAACGTATTGGCATTCGTGGCAGAACGCGGGCCGAACCCCAGTGCGCCTTGGAGCCAGGGGGTGGCCAAGGCCACCATGAATTAAACTTCAGCCACCCCTACGGCCCCCCCACCACTGTTTTGCTGGCAACTTTTTCTGTGCGCAAGTGTTCCCACAGGGATGCAATTCAATAGCACACCTCAAACAAGTAAGTTCCCCACCACTACAGATGGAGGCGGTAGTACCCTCAATTTAATGTTAATGAACACAATTACAGAAGAAGAAGGAGTAGTTGTGGTTCACGTGTTCTATGCATGAAACATCTATGGCTCTACGAGTGAAGATGCCAACCATTAAATTGCTGATGGGGTTCGCTCAAGCAACAATACTGAGCAACAAAAGAAACGCAAATTAACTAGTTAGTTCATCTAGTCTTATGGTTACTCAGTCAAAGTGACCAGAAAACAAAGAAGTTTGATGAAACGAGGATAAATGAGTACGAGGTAGTAATAAATTTGATTTTCTATAATAATTACGCACAAACTTATTTTCTGGTCTGTCTTTCACTTGCGTTTCTTTTGTTGCTCTGTAGCTCGTTGAGATCAAGTCCTCCATCTGTTCCAGGAAGTAAAATTTGCAGGTAGACTCCCATTCATTTTCGCCTACTTTAAATTACATTTTCAAAAACACTTGCATGTGAGTCGGTGTTATTTTGGTATCGCTGTGCAGAGCGACATTTTTTCTCCCAAATATATGCTTTTTGGAGGATGGAAAGCGGCACACTTCTAATGGGAAGATCGAAATATGACTCTGTGTCAACATTAAAGTGCGAGCAGAAAAAAGTTATGTTAACTTGACCGAGGCTTTTAATGACCCTCTGATAAGATAATTGCTTGGAAGTTTTTGCCGTTATAAGAAAGGTGAATGTCCGTACACGTTATCGAATTACTCTCTGGTTTCCTCAATTCATTGTAGCCTGGTTGAGCATATTTGCCGTCAACTGAATTTTTATCATCCCCGCCAGGCGATTAATGCAAAGCGGGGGATATAGCATTGGGCTCTGTCCGTCCGTACAGACACATAAAATTGAGGCGGCGGGGGATATTGCCATGTTGGTGGCAAACACTTGTTTATGTTGAATCATACGCCTAATGCCAACGTTGATGAAAGGAAGCGCTAGTTAACTCCGGCTACTCCTTCACAAAGCGCCATCTTTGTCCCTGTCCCGTTACAACACTGCACTCAAAAATGATCACTGCACATCATGGATCGAGGGTGTAGAGAAAAGTTTTTTCTTCTGATTTTTAGCAGCCAAGCCTTTCTCCCCTCCTTGTCTTTTGGAACTCTGCATAATCAGAAAAAGCGACTTCTCCACTGTTTTAAATATTATACAGGTAAGAAGTATTTCCATTGAATGCCAAGTACGAGTAGCTAGATTGCTACCCACCTTGTTAATTTTATTAACTGCTAAGTCAATGCAGTCCCTGCAATGGTAAGAGTACCAAGGTAGCTCGCTGGTGCCTGTTATCAATTGCTTGCGTTTGCTGTTAGTCAGCGGTCTATTCAAGTCAGACTAATTAGCTAGCTAGCCGGTTAAGCAATTTTTTTGTTTTAATTAAAGTTACAAATTTGCGTTTCTACGTTAACTTATCCATGAAACGTTTTATTACGTTTATTAATTATCTTGTGGGATTTATCACCAATAAAAAATACACAAATTTCACAACTATTTCAGATCTTTTTTCTAATTAGTTTAGGAATACATTAAAAGCTTATTATGCGGGTCTTCATGATGTAATTCTCCATGGGCAGTCACTGGCTGTATAGCTAAGTAAATGCCTGATCAAGAAACATTACTAGATCCACAGCAACTTGCCACATAGGAAAAAATCGTGTATCTGTTTCTGTGCCACCCCTGTGAGAGCAATGGTCTCAGTCTGGCCACCCCGATGAAAACTGTCTGGCTCCGCCACTGCTTGGGGCCTCCGGGACTCAGCAGCCTCCTTCCCCCCACGGCCTGTCACGGATACCGTGATAGACTATGAGAAAACTTGCCAAGACTTGAATACAGAGGGAAAAAATGGCCAAAATCCCACGGCGCACTACGTTTCACGCAAACGGGGCTGCCGAGGCCGCCGGGAACATATTGTCAACCTAGCATAAGCACTAGACCTCTGTATATTTTTGTACTGTTTGCTGAAAATACTCATACTGTGCTTCTGCTGTATATAGAGGGGTGAGATGCTGCTTAGTATCATGTCCTGTACTGAAACGAGAGTCGTCATTTTATTTCATGTTTAACAACAGTTTGCCTCCGTCGGCAACCGCGATAGGCATTCATGCATGTACCACGCGAGAATGTATCATATTTTAAGTTGATTCCTTGTTATCAAATGGATGTAATGAATTTTATTTTGAGACGGTGGATTTGCATTGGACATAAAGCGCAATCTGTTCAACCTCATTCTTGATAGTCTGTCAATTATATGGAGCATTTGTGAATGTACTGGATGGTGAAGCAGAACCATTGCACTCAAGTAAAACTTTTTATTTTTTTATGTGGTCTAGTCGGGATATTTAGCCCACTACCGTTGCCTGTGTTGCCAATGTTGCATATGGTGCTTACGCTACTATTGCCTAGGATATTTTGCATTGGTTTTTAGAGTAGTACATTTATATCAAGGGCAAAGTAGTGCATGTTCAAGGGTTTGAGTGTAAAACCTGTATTATGTTCATAACATAACCGGAGCTGTCTCTAGCTGTCGCGTACTACCCATAACGCTCCCATTATCCGCAAGCAAACACTAGCCATTCCGACGCAATAAGTAAACCATTACCATGGGAAATTTCCGAAAAGACCGTTTAGCCTGGAGCTTTCGCCACTCCATCATATACCAGCGGAGAAGCTGTTCGTTACTCATCGCTAACGACACACCACAGCTATGCACACGAACCAGCAGGTCCTTGTAATACACACCTAAGCAGTCCATCAGTTGTTGGTCCACTTTTTGCTGCTCCTCACTGTCTATGTTTCCCTCTAAACTCACCCCCTCCGGCTTTCTACGGTTTCCGGGCGACACTTGGGTTTGTCGACCCGTTCTACAAATGTGTCTATATGGGGTGGACTCTAGCTTTACATCAATCCTATCGAGTAGAAACACTGCTATACTCACCACAGCAGCCATAGGTAGATAGCAAAGGTAATCAACCCACTTGAAGCAGGATCACACCACCAAAGGCCTATGATGACTGATGACAGTGTTCGCACTGTAATAATGCTTGTGTTATTTTGATTAGTATCATGGTGGTTGTTTATCAAATTGATACATGACCGTAGCTGCTACAGTTGATGGAGGTTGAGAACGGAATACTTCTGCCCTTGTGTGTTTGGCCGATTATTCTGTCCACTGGCTATACCACGAAAATTTATCTTTCTCATAAGTTGCGCTGCCAGACATTCGCACTGCGTCCTCCACTTAGAAATATCGCAGCAGCAGTTTCTTTAGTTTGTCACTGTTCTACTGTTCTGTGGTAAGTACGCAAATGCAAGTCAAATTATTCCAAAAATCTCAGAGTCCGTAATATTTAACCAATTTAGTTTTTTGACATAAAGTCCAACGTCTTTCGAATTTAAGTGAGTTGTGAACTCAAAAGGCTTGAAATCTGTGGCGCTGGTCTAAACAAAACAAGTCACGTAGGGCCCGGAGCTCTCTTGCTGGGAGACTCTCCGCTCATCCTCCCTCTCCCTTCTTGTTTTGAAATAAAACGCGTCATTTCCTGTGTGCCAGTGCGGGAATGTCGCCGGTCGACACGCAATACAAATACTGTTGAATTTAGAACAGGGAAAACCACACAATACAGCAGAGATACTGACTGGAGTGTGCACTGCACACTGTAGCTTTGAAAGCGGAGAGTTTGCTTTACGCTAGCAGGCACTGCAGCGTGCGCTACGCGCTGTTGTAGTGACAGAAAAGTGTACGCTACACACTATAGCAGAGCCAGAAAGTATGTATTACACTTCATAGCAATGAAAATAGAGTACATTACACACGGTTGCAGAGACAGCTGGGAGTGTGCTACACACTGAAGCAGTGAAAACAGCGTACACTACTCACAGTAACAGTGAGAACAGCTTACGCAACACACTGTAGCACTGACAGCAGAGTGTACACTCCACATTGTAGCAGTGAAATGTTTGCTGCACTGACAGTGGTCAAATGACTCCCTGTCCACTCAATGTGCGAACTCTCATTTGATTTGGCATGCCTGACAAAATCATAACAGCAATTTTCTTTCACCTCTATTACTGTAATAGTCCTGTTCTCTTCGACCATAAATTGTTTTTTCAAAAAAGTAGCTCATACTGCCAAGTGACCTGGTTAGACTAATTTTGGTGAGGAACAAAGAGAATTCTTTATGACTGTCATGAGCAGACAAGATGATCATCAAACATATTCATCCTAAAATCAACTTTCATCTCCTCTCCGTGAACTATGATTCCTTTATCTGACATCAGAAAATAAAGTCAAAATTTGAGAGATGAACCACTTCCAACAGTCTCCACATTAAGCCTTTCCTGCCATAAAAAAACTAATAATTTCTGAAATGGAGCTGTTATTCCATCTCGGAGAGGTCGAAATGGTATTTCACACAAGTAAAGTTGCCATTTCCACTGACACACCCCTACTCTGAAAACAAAAGGAAAAAATGTGTGGTATATCCAAAAAATAAGAATAATAGAGAACAGTCCTGTGACATTACCCGAGCGCTGTGCTATTCACACAGTGTATTGGGCAGGGCTGGGGTCATGGAAAACTTCACACTGTGCTCTACCGTTTGAAAGGCTGAAACTGAGCTGGCTGACTGCCAGATTCTTAGGTTCAGCACCTTGTACATGGCCCTAAACAGTAAGGACACTGATTAATAACATTGATCGTTTTTGCATTTTCTATGTTTTTCTATTGCTATTAATTCAAAAATATTTGAGATGCCTTAAGTTCCTCACAAGCACTTGTTGTTTCTGAGGCCTCAGGGAAAGTATAAAGCATTTAACTGCAGTCACACAAAACTGAGCTGGCACATACTGGAGGAGATATCCTATGTCCAGCATGGAGAATCGATTCAATTTGCACTGCTAAACTGTATGTTTCTCATGCGGGCTAGTCTCTCCGGGCCAGAAAGCATGTCACACAGACTGCATTCCTGCACAACAGCTGTGTTTACATAAAGATTAGATTGATACTGAAAAATCTGCACCTTGCTAATGACAGTATGTCTTCGTATAGGCCTTTCAGCTCACCCTTATTCTGCGGTTTCAACCCCAAGGATTACAAGCAAACAGAAATATTTATTTTGCCCTCAGACATGCTTTTTTTGCCTTCATAAACACAGGGCTTTCTTCTAAGCATTTGTTTAGAATCGTATGGAAACATACTCGGCCTGTTGCCAAATGATAGATGGCTTTTACTTTTTATCATATAGATGGAATAAAACAATATGTAAGGTGCTCTTTCAGAAGTTTGTATTTGTCCACCAATGTACACAAATATTATTATTATTATTATTATTATTAAGGGCTAAAGCAGGGGTCTGTGCGGATTTTCATTATTATTATTCCTTAAAAGTGTTTGCACAGCAAATATTATAATTGACAGACATACCGAATTCGGTACCTTGGTTCCTGTAGTCACCCACTACTGAAGTAAAACTGAGAGAAAATCCCAATTTGCCATATTGTGGCGCTATAGAGAGATTTTTTTTTTTGTTGGATTCAGGGGTCAGGCTGAATCGATCTATCTAAGCCACACGCTTTTGTGTATTGCAGATTTTTCACCATTTAGAATTTTTTGTAAAACCTTTGACTTCTATCTCCTCCTAGGTGGTGCAGTCAATTTGCACAAAATTTGGTATACAGCATCGTCAGGCCAAAAGATGAAAGATGCATCCTACAGATGTGCTGGGACACATCATGTAATGCAACCTGGGGTCATTGGGTGTTTTGGGTCTTTCAACATCAGACGCCCTGGCCCAGGCGACCCGACCGGGTTGATTAGACCCCAGCCTGTGTCGCAGCAGCATTTTCCCACGGCTCAGCCCTCTTGATCTATAGCTACCTTATGGCTCTCTCTGCGGCTTCAGTTGCGGATCTGATAGCCTTCCTCTTTGCCTCCCCGGTGAGGCCCAGCAATGTTAACACTCTGCGGTGCAACCACTCTGCAAATCCTCGGTAGCCAACCTCCAGAGGCTCACAGCAAGTTCTATAGCCTTGCCTCCTTCATTCTTCCACCAGCTCCTGGTACTTAGCATGCTTTCTCTCATTGGCCTCGTGCATACGCTCTTCCCAGGGCACTGTGAGCTCCAGAGTGATGAACTGCTTTGTGGAATCTGACACAATGATCATGTCTGATCGAAGCCCTGTTGATGTGATCCTGGCTGGGAACTTCAGCTGTTTGCCAAGGTCTGCTTCCAGTTGCCAGTCTGAGGTGGAGGTGAGGAGGCCAGCCTTCGCCCATGGTTGTATATCGGGCTTCTCTCCGGCTCTGTGGAAGATGATGGTCTTTTGCTTGTAGTGGCCCTTGATGTTGTTGATGGCCGTGGTTATTCTGTAGGCAACTGCCCTAAGCACCTGGTTGTGGCGCCAATGATAGCGCCTGTCATCAAGGGCTTCTGGGCAGCTGCTGAGGAGGTGTTCCAGGGATCCCCATCCAGGACACTGGGGACAGGATGGTGTATCAGTTTTGCCCCAGGCATGGAGCTTAGCTGGACTTGGTAGGACGTCGTAAATGGTCTGGACGCAAAACCTAATGCGATGGAAGTGTGCTTACCAGGTGTTCTTACATTGCAGAACATTCTCCCATTTAGCCCATGCTTCTCGTTTCCCCATTCCCGCCATCTTGCTGGCTCTTACTTCCTCCACGCCTGACTGCACTTCCTCCTAAACGAGATGTTGCCGCTCTTTGCCTTTGGCCTTGTCAACCCTGGTTGCTGGGAAGTAGCCAATGCCTGCACACCCTGTGGCTATGGACCCTACTAGTTCCTTCTGCCTCAGTCATGACTCAGCCACCTCCAGGGCTTTGTCTCCCCTCCATTTCCTACCTGTTTGCACCTGGATTCCAGCCGATGCCACTTTTAGATCTCTGGATTCCCTGTACTGCATCACTTCCCGTGTTCTGGACACCATGAACTCTTCAGCCAGGCTGCTGATTGGGAGCTGCAGGATGTTACTGGTGCTATACAGTGCAGAGCTGCTCAGACTGCGTGGTACACTGAGCCATCTACGCAGGTAGCTGCTGATCTTTCTCTCCATGGCCTCGACTGTTTTTATGGGTACTGTGTACACCAACAGAGGCAACAGGATCCAGGGCAAGATGGAATGCTGGTAAATCCAGGCCTTGTACCTCCCTGGCAAACCTGATTTATAAATTTGACTCAGTCAGGCCTTGAGATCTTTTTTTTTTAGATTTTTTTGGGGGGAGTTTTTCCTTTATTTTGATACATATACAGTGGAGAGTGACAGGAAAGTTGGGGAGAAGAATGGGGGAAGACATGCAGCAAATAACCCGAGCTGGAATCGAACCCGTATCGCTGTGTACAGGACGTAGTCTTTATGGTGCGCGCGCTTACACCAGTGAGCCACCGGGGCGCCCCCTTGAGATCTTTGTTGGTTTTCTTGATGGAAGCTGACCAAGATCTAAAATCCCAGCATTAAAGAATTTTAGTTCGTTAAAAGCTGTGGCCGCAGTAAGCCAATGAAAGAGGGCATGACCTCTTTTGATATGATGAGCTGTAACTCCTGTACAGGGTCCAATCCTCGCAAATCTTATTTGCCATATGCAGGTCATGTCACTCAATCCCAGCAAATTTGGTGTAAATCCGAACGTATGTGGCAATCTATCAAACAAACGGTCATAACCCTTAAACCAGTTGTCTGATCAACTTGAAATTTTGCAAGCTTTGTGTCGGTCAGGGTTGCAATAAAAATCGGTAAGAAAAAAGCGCTGACTTAAACATGGCCGACATCAGCCAATTAAATTTAATTAGCCTTTACATTCACTTTAGCTGAAACTAGGGTTGTGAAAGATAAAACAATGTGACCGGATATTCAGTTTTACAAGTGAGAGATACAGCTGTGTCAGTAGCAGCCTCCTCAATCGAAAAGAATTAGCTATGAATTCCTAGATGAATCGATTGTAGAGTCATGAATTGGGTATCGCAAGACTAGGAATCGGTTGGCAGCTTCACACATCTCGTTGGTTGACAGGGTGCCCCGCTCCCGCCTTTCAACAAACTTAAAAAGAAAAAAAAATACCACTGTTCTGCATTCAACGGAAGTCCTGCCTCCCGGCTCGTGTTTATACGAGACTTCTTGGCAGCGTTCTTCAAATTTTCCTTTGGCATGCCAGTGATGTTGATACTGTGATGTCTAGTGGGGTTATGATTTGAATCGTTGAGTGGCTGCCTTTTTATTGGCTGCAACACGTGATTGTCTGCGGTACGCAGACACGCGCTATGCATAATTAGTTAGACTATCGTTTGGCACAAGTTGTGAACGCCGGCGTCAGGTAAGCACGTGTTGGTATTAGTTATCTATAAGTTATCAAAACGTTCTATATAAGTTACTAATACGTTATGTATCAGTCCAACTTGTTATGAATATGCTATGCATACGCCCAAAATGGAAAAAAACATCGTTAATTCAGCGTATGCCAGCATTTTAGAGAAATTTTGAAATCATCAAGGTGTGACAGTACCATTATATTTAGATTCTACTTCAGTAAAACAGTAAATGTTGAACTGACATTAACGTCAGTGGGTTTTAATGTCACAATTATTGTAGAGCACAACAGCCAGCCTTATCATGACTGAGTGGTTGGGATGCGGTCTGCCAAGAATTTGCCCCGCAGAACTGATTGTATGCTGATTGAGTACACAATTCAGAACAAGTAGAATTTTGCCCAACTCATTATGTCTGGTTTTACCTTGGTCAATTCATCTACGCAACCTTTAACTTCACCCCAAATCCATCAAAGAAACTATCTTCAGTAATGTTTTTTTGCCCACTTTTTGTCACATCATTTCATGAGGATGACTGAGAGGATGTCACCTTTTTTGAAAGGCCAGTGTCAGCTGTCACATTTTGAAAAAGGAGAGGAACTTGCGAAAGGTTGTGTAGAAGGATTTGTCCCATTTTAGCAAAATAAGTGTTCCTACAGCATAAATATCCCTGTAATGACATGATTGCCTCAGGTACCTTGCCAGTTTTAAATATGCCATTTGTCACATTTTGCTCTGAAACCCTTCAGGTATTCAATGTACCCCTGCATGACCAACGAGCTAATGTGACTTATGAAAAGGACGGTACGTTATACCCCAACATTTACAAACCATGGCATCAGCTTTGTTTTCATAACAAACTTTTCCAACAAATGGTACAGGGATATTAATTCAGGAAACCTTGGATCTACACTGGAGTGATGGTTCATTTAGGGGGCAGATGGATATTTGAGAAGCATGGAAGATTTGGGTCTGCATTTAAATGATTCAGAAAAGCACTTAAATACAGTGTGGTTGTTCTTAACTTATTGTGAATTGGCATAGTAACTGTTCTCGAGGATTGTCATTACAGTACATTCTTTCTCTGCCACAATGCTCAGCACAAAGCACCACTTTAGCTGAAGAGCAAACAAATGAATCTTCTGAACACAAAGATAGTGTGAAACTTGTGACAGTTGAACAGAACAAAGCATCTGCTCACTGGCAGGCCAAAGCTGAAGTAATAAATGTCAAAAATGTTCTTGTTTAGTCAACTAACTCAATTCAAACTTGCAGTCAATTCAGATTAAGAATAACTGGTGTGTTGACAGTTTGCTTTTAGGTGGAACACCACTTCACTATTCTAATTTCTGGAAGGACAGATGCCATATGCCCAAATGTTCATTTCAGGCGTTCCTGAATTCCTTTCCATATGATTGAATTGTGGAGCAGTCAAAATTCTCCCACATTATTTTATCCAACTTATGCAATCAAGCTTTCAACTAAATTACATGCGGACAAAACAACCTTAAAAAGGACAACTCAGTGACTCAGATGGTTCTAATGAGGTCTGATCTTGAAGCACAATTTAATAATTAAAAAAAAAATTCTGTCCAAGAGACATCGCAAAAATCTCATTTGACACCACCACCGCACCACCACAGGGGTCTAAAGCCCCAGGGAATGATTCTAGAATGGGTCCTAAATGCAAGTTTTCAGGTGTATCTTGAAAGCTGTAGTGCTAATGCCCCAACAAACTTCACATGTCCTGTCCATACAGTGGAATGTTTCACACACACACACGCGCGCGCACACACACACACACACACACACACACACCACTTCAGTCTCTTTCTCGCTCATGCATGTGCAACCATGCACTCAGTCATCTCTCAAAGTGACTGTAGATGTAAGATGGCCGATACTAGCAAGTGAATTCCATTCTGAATTAAGTGTAGGAGTCCACAAGTCATTAAACCCTCCATATTCGACCCTCCAAAGAAACTCACTACAGAGGAACAAGATGGCAAGCTCAGGGAGCACTTCCAACAGCTGTTCTGGAAAAATGCCGACCTTGGCCTGCAGAAATGAATGGGGATGAGCATTAAATAATATTATATACACAGGGCCGGTTTGATTGGGCAAGATATTTCTCCCACTAAGGTTCATTAGTTCTAGATATATGGATTTTTTTTTGCTTATTATCTTCAAGCAGTGTGTCAATAAAGTTTAAAATATGAGGTAGTGGGTTAACTTTTCTTATTTCGCCTCACCAGGAAAAATGATTCCTCTGAAACCATTAAAATGGATATATCACAGTTTGGAATCAAACTCTCTCCATCGAGCTTTCATGATGGTGTGTAGGCACACACTACACATCACGGGAGATGGTACTGACATTAAATCATTGCAGTTACATTTGCTAGATGAGATTATTATTGTCCTTTCCATGAGAACGCATATTGTGCTGTGTGCATCAATGTAAACTTTGGGTTCAAAAATCTGCGATGGTAATGTGATTTTGCTGACATCAAACCCCCCCACCCTTCCAACTGTCAGAATTCTGTGTCGATTGACGCCATTTCTCTCTCAGTAAAATGCAAGTAAGAACCGCATCTTTAAGAACTTTCTGCCCAAAAAGTTTGAATGGTTCACACTTTACTAAGGGGGGGGAAACTACCTGAATAGCATCCCAAATAGAATTAATGTTTTGCTTGTAGTGTTGATGTGTTTGTCAGAGAGCTACTAGCAAGAATGTGTCATTGAAAGGACAGCGATGAATAGCTATGGGACAATCATAAGCTGTGTTGTCATGTCATTGTTGTGGCTCTCCTGAGTAGTTGTAGCGTGTCAAGCGTGTCAGTGGGTTTTAGTGTCAGTGTGATCTGCTGCGAAATCCTGGTTTTTTTTTTTTTGCATGTATATATATTGTAACATACCAATTGAGTTTGATTTCATTGCAAGCGTGTTCCTATAAGTTGCATCCAACACCTCGTGTAAAAGGTAATGTCGCTACTATGAGCACTATGTGGATTGGTTAGTGACACATTTTTTCCTATTCTGCTCTGTAGCATCTTGAGTCTGATAGGATATGATGACAATGAGGTTAAAGTCAGCTTTAATTTGAGGGTTTTTTCATCTATTTTGGCTGAACCAATATGGAAATTACAACAACACACTTTACAAACCACTGTATAACTAAGGGAATATATGTATATCTATCTAACAATGTAGATAGTGGAAAACGTGGACAGACAAATCAGCTGCCTGTATTCTTCTGAGTTAAAACTAATCTGGAACCGTCCTCCATAAGGCAGTCCAAACATTCTTAAGCACTGAAGTAATAAATGATGGTAAGATTCAACGAGGAATTGATCGGAATGAGTATGTGTTTTACAAGTTGCTTTCTATGTTATATTATTACATTATAACATTATTATTTATTACAAGCCCAGTTTCGATCCATAAGGTACGTGATTGATAAGGTTGCAGTGCATAGTTGTGTTCGCACAGCCAAGGATATTGTATCACGCACAATTAACACCTAATGCATAAAGCAGAGGTGGGGAACCTTATCCAGAAAGGGCCGGTGTGGGTGCATGCTTTCATTCTAACCAAGCAGCCACACACCTGATTCTACTAATCAACCTCTGGAATCTTTGCGAAAGACCTTGATTAGTAGAATCAGGTGTGTAATTACCAGGTTGGAATGAAAGCCTGCACCCACACCAGCCCTTCTGGAAAAGGTTCCCCATCCCCGGCAAAGTATTGTCCTCAAAGGCCAGCCATAGAAACTCTTCATTTGATGTTGCAGCAAGGATGAACAAGCTCAAGGGTTATTCAGTTCAAAAAGTGTCCTGAGCCCCTTCTCAATCTCTCCTTTCGATCTTGAGGTGCCTCACTGCACAGAAGTCACGGGTACATCGCAGAAAAGCTCATTTTGCTGAAGGAAAGAATTAGAGGGCCTATCTTAAATCAGGAAGGAATACTAACACACTGTCTCATACATTCATTGACATTTATTGTCTCAATTTTAAGTTCAACATTTTTTTTGGCATGACAAAAAACATCGCCTTTTGCCAAAGTACAAAAGAACGCAAGAAGAGTAACCACAAATAAACAAACATAGTATAAATATTACAAGATTATACAGATCTGGCGGTCACTCTGGTTCTGGCTAACTGTAAAAAGAAACAAAATCTCTTTGGCAGGTCAGCCTCTTTGGCCATTTTCAAAGGCCAGTCTTTGTTCACTGTGTCTGTACAGAATCATTTGGCCTCATTCATGAAGATTTAATCTTCAACTGTCCGTACGAACAATTTAAGAACTTTGATGACATTCATCAATATTTGCATAACTCCCGACTGTTCTTAGGTAAAAACAAAATTCACGAGTGCCCCAGACCACTGGTGCACACAAAAGCCAACTTGCTTTTGTGCTGAGAAATATAAATAATGACAGAGAAAAGGCAGTTTAAGTCATGAAAATTCATAAGATAAAGTTCATTTCATTTCACTTGTTCATTAAAATTTTTTTCAAATGTTTACATTTATTGAAAATGATTTTAGCTTAGCCTAAATTACAACAAAATTAGACCAAGAATATATATGCTCGCTCACGCGTGTGTGCGCTCACACGCACACACACACACACACACACACACACACACACACCTGTCTAATCAAATAATGATACCGCACGTCATTAATTATGATTTTCAACAATATTTAAATAAGTAGAAAGCGGTGCCCAACCGATTTGACAATGGCTTATTTGCTTTTGCTGGACGCGTTAGCCGACCAGGCCTTGAGGAGGGAATGTGTGTTTAAAGATAGAGCAGATTTGTTTGATGAAAGCGATGACTGGCTCATCAGCCATTTTTGGTTACCAAGGCAGATTCTTCAAGAACTGTGTGCTGTTTTGGAGCCACAACTCAAATCAGAGACAAAAAGATCTAAACCCACACCACTGCATTTACAGGTACTCACCGCCCTCGGTTTTCTTCTGTTGACAGATCTGGCATCTCTCAGTCCACCGGAATCGTGGGCTCCCCAAAGTTCTCCAAGGTATCATCCAGTTTTAACATCACACTACATCCATTTTCCATATACCGCTGCTCTGCAGGCCCAGATAAAAAGGAACTTTCATGCCATCGCTGGGCGGCCCACTGTAATTGGCGTAATCGACTGTACTCATGTGCGCATCAGATCTCCAGATCTGTTCCCCTTCCTCAACACAAAACAATTCCACTCAATCGACGTCTGAATAATATGTGATGCTAAAAACCACATCTTGAACGCGGTGGCCCGCTGGCCAGGGGGAGCACATGACTCTTTCGTATTGCACAACAGTTCGGTGGGCATGCGTTTGGAACGAGGTGCTGCTGGAGATGGGTGGCTTATTGGAAAGTGTTTTGTGACAGCATTTGCACGATTCTACGTTATAGGCTACCTTTCAATTCGCATCCAATTTTTTATTTAGGTAATCTTGGCTATCCGCTATTATCAGGCCTGATGACACCACTCACAGACCCCCAGACACAGCAAGAAGTGGCCTAAAATCAGGCATTGACACGCACTGGTGCAATAGTGGAACGCACGATTGGCATTCTCAAAGGCCGCTGGTTATGCCTAGACACAACAGGCAGCAAACTATTATACACTCCTGATAAGGTGTGTAAAATAACCATGGCTTGCTGTGTTCTCCACAATATTGCCATGAAACATAGTGTACCTTCACCACACCCGCCACCACCTGAAGACATGGAGGCTGAGGTATTCGTGGGACCTGACCGCAGACGAGGCGTGGAGACCCGGTTGCGACTCATTTCAATTTTTTGACAGGGAAGCAGGTCATTTGCTAAATTGGGAGATGACTTAGGCTTATACTCAAGGCAGGAAAAATGCAATTGTATTAATTTGTTAAATAGTTTTTATTTCTTGTTTTTAAAAGTTTCGTTTATTTCTTTACGGGTGTCATTAATTAGTTTGAATGTTGTCGACATTTGGTCTCCAAGATCTTCTCCTGATTTTGCATCACTGCGTCGGAGATTACCTCTGCGCGGGTGGAACAGGTTTGTCTTGGTGTTCCCTGCAGGCTCTGAGACGTGGATGGCACACTGGAAACAGACGCTTCAGAAAAAAATACAAATATAATAATGAAAACTTCAAAAACATGTTTGTTCCATTTATTCATGCCAGTGATTAGAGATGAGTATGTATCTTAAATGGGTAAACTGGTTAACATTCTAGTTTTTAATGCATTTAATTTGGTATCAGACAACAAATATTCCCTATGAAGTTTATAAATTTGGATTGATGCTTACCATTGTCTTCCAATTTTGCTGGTTGCTCTTGGGGTGTGGTGTCACTGTCCAGTGGGCTCTCCGACTGTTTCCCGGATAGAGAAACCTCTTCCAGTATAGCCCTGATGCTCTCATCCATGTCTGTAATTTTTTGGGTTGCCTGGCCCCTTCCTGTCGCTGTAGCACTACGTTTGGCCACAGAGAGGCGTATTTTACTGTCCGTTATCAGATCAAACCTTTTTTTTATTTATTTATTTATTTTTTTTACTTCAGCTTGAGTGCTGAAGTGAGACAGAGTTTATCGCGGTGGTGATATCCTGCCACCCTTTCTGCTTTTCTGGTCCTCTAACCTCAGTACTCACACTGGAAAATAACATCTTTTTGGAAGAGCAACTTCGCTCAGTAAAACTTCAATTCTGATAGGACCACTTTGTCAAAAAAGAATATTTATTGCAACATACAGGCATAATCATACACTGAGTTTGGCGACATGGCTTGTTATGAGAGATCCCTGCCCGTCTGAACGAGGAACCGAAGGCAGGGAGCTGCTAGTAATCCCCCTCCAAGGAACAGAGCCAACAGCAGCAATGACCTCACGAAAGAGACATTGCTATAGAATGAAAATTTAGACAAAGAGAGCCGGTTAAATTAATACAATAGATTGGTGGGGCTGGGGTAGAGGAGGGTTGTTGAGCGAGCGCACAGAGGAGCAGCTTCCTGAGGCGAGCTTAAGTAGAGTAGTATATTACCTGCCAAGCAATCAGGCAGCTCGGTCAGATGACAGTCATGTGCACTCAGGTAGAAGCTGCTCCTCTGTTAGCAGGCTTGACTCCATGGCCTATCATAACTTATGTCAAGTCTAAAATTTCAGATGATATAAAGTTTTTCATTTTTCTGCTGGCTTTGGGTGGCATTTTCTTTTCCGTTTTTCTTGTTTCTTTTTTTACCGTCCCGCGGTGGTTTGTAGATTGTACACGACACTCAAGTGTGCTGCCTTTATATGGAATTATTGGGGCGTTTCTTTATGCTAATTGCAAACTGCCGGGTACGGGCATCCAACAGAAGAACAAATGCAATTCAACAACACAAGCATGTTTGTAAGAACAAAACTGGCCAGAGCGCAGGTTTCATGAATCCCACATATTATTTTCTTATTTCCTTCTTACTGCTCTGGGTAAGAACAAGTTTAAGAGAAAAATTAGAAAACATTCATGCATGAGGCCCAATGTTTTTCTTAGTTTGCTCAGCATGGTTAGATAATCAGCCATCGTGACGGGGACCCTGGACGTGCAGTGACCTCTGCCTATAGGGAGGCAGCTGGTAGGCTATGTCTGCGGCCCCCGAATCAGAGGTAAAGAAGGGGTTAACCATGGAATGGTGGTTGTGGGTGGGGGTGTTATTTTAGAGTAGATTATCTTTTATTGTTTACTACTTTTAATTCCCCGTTTAGTTTATCTATTTATTTTTACAAATAATCATAAATTTGATAAACTATTTTTTTAATGTCTAAAACGCGCATGTTAAAATTGATACTGATGAGCTATAACAACTGATAGAGTGTTTGGGGATGTGATGGTCCTTGTGCGTACTGAGGAAGCGCTAAGAGGATTTGATAGCCCTTGTGCGCACGGACGAAACGCTAAGAGGATATGATGGTCCTTTTGTGTACTGTATATGACAGGCTCATTGGCTGTTACATAGTTTCAGCTCAGTGCTTCATATTGCTGTTTTAATATTGCAGCAATGGCATAAGAGCATAATGTACTACTGTGCTGCGATACTGCTTTGCACTGAAAGATCTGTTTAGGCAATGCGAAGTCAGCCCATCTATGACCAAGAATTGCATGCATTTAGCAGAATTTTATGGCTGGCTTATTTCAAACTGTCCAGTTTTTGAAACCGTTGCAGGTTAACAGGCATAGTCTTCCTTGTGAAAGTTGTGCAATTAATTTTCTTTGCTTTGCCATCCATCCAAGTTTCATAGGAAACCATTCAAAGCAGAAAGCAAATTTTGAACTAAAGTGCTCCTCACAAGAATTTACCCAACCAGAAATAAAAGTGACTTGCCTTTGAAAGAACTATTTTAACTGAATTTCACTTCTGTTTTGAGAAAAGTTCAGTTACCTCGATAGATAGATGGACCGACTTCTCTTTTATACAAAGCCATTTCCAAAGAAGTTCAGACGACAGATGAGAAACAAAATTGTTGGCATCTATCAGTCTGGAAAGGATCACAAAACCATTTCTCAGGCTCTGGGAGCCCAGAAAACCACTTAGCATAAGGCTGACCCATTTGGCCCTATTAGTTTGTTGATACTTTGGGGTTGTCACAGTGGGTAGCACTGTTGCCTCAAAGCAAGAAAGTTGTAGTTTCACATTTCTTCGCGAGGTTTGCATGTTCTTCCTGTATTCACAGTTCACAGAATTCATGCTTCTCTTATTTGAGACTCTAAATTGCTTACTGTCATCCCTGCATAGCGTTGAAAAATGCTTAAAGAGTCATGCAATATGGTCACGAAAAAATACTGAGCTGCTGTTGATTATGTGAAAACTAAATCAAAATTTGAGGATAACACTGTAATTGTGGCAGCCACACAAAGCAAGGTCACAATTTATGATTCTATTTGTCCTTGTAGAACTGCAGACAGAGTGCTTCTATCTCTGCTTATTGCAGCTTATCAGCTAGGCTGCAGTTTGAATGTTAAAACCAAAAGGTTAGATGGACAAGGCTAAGTTTCAAAAACCAACAGTCTGAACTTACTTAAAATTCATTATCTATCCTCCTTGATCCCAACCCACCACAATTATTTCAACTCTCTACGCTCAATAACGACCAAATTCTGTTGGGGGGGGGAAAAAAACAAAAAGCCTAAGATCAAACTAACCACTTTTGAGAGAAATAAAAATCAAGGAGGATCTGGCTAAGCAACTATTATATGTCTGTAAATGAATGCCTGGATAGATATTTAGCAGTGAGCATGCCAACATTTCTCAGAATTTCAACATTCACAACATCTGACAGTCCGTTCCTCAGCATTTTATAAAACAATATACCTTCTGTCCACAGTGATAGAGAACACTGTATTCTCCACAACTATGATAATGTGGTGAAAAGTCAACAAAATCACATTTTGACACTGTGAAAATACACCCCAATTTGGCACAATCTAGACTTTCAGCTCAACAAATGGTCACTTTAGGTCACCATTTGGAGAGAAGATGGTATTACACACATCCACCGCATTTTTAAAAATGACGACTAATCACTCTCACAGAATTTATCTTGAAGTACAGTGTGGGGAGAGATCAGTATATTCAATATTTACAACTGAATGCAGTTGTTATATGCAAAATAAATAAAACTCTGAATGACCTAGACCTACCATCAATAATAAAAGAAATCTACAAAGCATCATTGCAGAAAAAGCACTCTTCGAATTCCATAAACTGTAAACATGCATAGACTCCATACAGTGTACTTTACCTACCCACAGCAAAATGGGAATTAGATCTGGGCACCTCTCCCAGCATCTACTACTGGAAACACATCTGTAGAACCACAGACAAGCAGCGCCAACTCACAACTAATTCAGTTCAAAGTTAACCACAGGGCACAAATCCCTCAACACAAAATGTATAAAATACAATTGTTAGATGCAGACATTTCTCGCATTGGACTCAAGGCACCCCTGATTTCCATGCTACATGACTCTGCCCACCCAAAACTTTGAACCCAAGATAACAGACACAATATCACTCCACCTGAGCTGCTGCTTTTCTCAATCTCCCTCTTTCTCTCCTGAGGACCTTTTAGAAACTACATCAGGAACGATCATTACCAAGCCAATACTTATTAGTGTAACCACTTCTAAGGAACCTATTCTCATAGACTAAAATCCAAGACATAAACTGAATACCCTGCAATGGCTGAACCTTTGAAACAACCGCAATCAAAGGCCACAGTTCAGGGAAAGCTGGGAAGCATTTATCAAACACTTAAACATACCCATAGCTTGGTCAAAATTTGGACTTTAGCCAGCTCTCCATCCCCTGACCTCATTTATGCACACACTCTCTCACACACGCGCCCCTGCACACCCGCACACACACATACACACATGCGCACATACGAAAAAATTGATTTGATGTTAATGCTGGCATTCACGCTTGCCTTGTGAAAGCAGCTGAACAGGTCTGTTCTGTCATGTTGGTGGGTGGCCTCTTACTTACTGAGAGCTTTATAAGGGCAGAGCCCTGAGTCGCCCAATGTCCCGGGATTCGACTGCCTTACCCAGAGCTCAACTGTCTGTGAGGTTCTACGATCTGTTTTCCTGTCGAAAGGCTCCAGATTAATACTGGCAGGAATCAATCTTGATGATTTGAAGAGCCAATTCACCCGTTACAACATTTATAACTGTGCGACAACACATTATCTGACGTTGTCACGTGCAAATTCAATTGCTGATAGACAATTCGAGCCCCTTAGAACCATACCCGGCCATCTTGCCCATCTGGGGAAATTGACTTGAGGTCGTCAGCATGGGCAGAAAACTGAGATCTACATTTCATAAATGGGCCAACCCAATCTGCCCATATGGGTTGTTAATACAAGCAAACGTCTTCTCTGCCACTGTACATATGCACTGCACTGCCTAAGCCATAGTGGGCCATCCAACAACTTTGCCATTATTTATTGTAAACATGGCGGCTAGGTATCTTATTGATGAGGAATTGCACGCTATGATTGATGATGACGGTGAAGTGGAAGATGACATTGACCCAGAATTTGTCCCAAATGAATCAGAAGATGATGGTTCCTCAGAAGGATGTAGGTTTCACTTTAAATGAGACAGAACGGCATCCAAAACCTGTATAAGAAGGGCAGGTGCATAATTTTACAAAACCTGGGCTTGTAACACATGTAGTGTTTTTGTTGCCAATTACTCAAGATGACACAGGAGGCTGGCAACGTCGAGTCCCATATTCTCAAAAGTACTCGGCCCTGTATGATTCTTAGGGGTTCAGATACAATGTGATCCAAAAAACTTGGCTCATTTGAAGGTCCACCATTGTATAACATTACTGTCTTTCATCTAGCATTTGGGCTCTGAAGACAGCGGTTGGTTAAGTCTAGCGAGCAGAATTTTCCCCCATTCTTCCATAATTCAGCTTTACTTCAGCTGCACAAATTTACAGGCCTACTTAATTTCGTAATTTTTAACTCATAATTTAACAAACCCCAATTCCAATGAAGTTGGGACGTTGTGTAAAAGGTGAATAAGATCAGAATATGATGATTTGCAAATCTTTTTCGACCTGTATTCAATTGAGTACACTACAAAGACAAGATATTTAATGTTCAAACTGATAAACTTTATTGTTTTTTTGGAAATATTCACTCATTTTGAATTTGATGCCTGCAACAAGTTCCAAAAAAGCTGGGCCAGGGGCAACAAAAGTCTGGGAAAGTTGAGGAATTCTTAAAAAACACCTGTTTGAAATATTCCGCAGGTGAACAGGATAACTGGAAACAGGTGAGTGTCATGATTGGGTATAAAAGGAGCATCTCGAAATGGCTCGGTCGTTCACAAGCAAGGTTGGGGTGAGTTTCACCACTTTGTGAACAATTGCGTGAGCAAACAGTACAACAGTTGAAGAATAATGTATCTCGACGTGCAACTACAAGGAATTTAGAGATTTCATCATCTACAGTCCATAATATCATCAAAAGATTCAGAGAATCGAGAGAAATCTCTACACATAAGTCCCTCAGACCGACGACATCATTCTGTAAAGAA
Organism: Gymnothorax reevesii; assembly: GCA_029721435.1. Classification (NCBI taxonomy): domain Eukaryota; kingdom Metazoa; phylum Chordata; class Actinopteri; order Anguilliformes; family Muraenidae; genus Gymnothorax; species Gymnothorax reevesii. The sequence goes on along the minus strand of CM056587.1, from coordinate 11,812,374 downwards.
TATTACCATGTGGGCTCAGGAACACTTTGGAAAACCATTATCAGTTAACATAGTTCGCCGCTACATCTCAAGTAGAGGTTGAATCTCTACCATGCAAAGCGAAAGCCATATATCAACTACACCCAGAAATTCCGGCTTCCCTGGGCTCGAGCTCATCTGAAATGGACTGACGCAAAGTGGAAAAGTGCGCTGTTGTCTGACGAGTTTTTGGAAATCATGTACATTGTGTCCTCCAGGCTAAAGAGTAATCCAGGTCTTTATCAGCACAAAGTTCAAAAGCCTGCATCTGTGATGGTATGGGGACGCGTTATTGCCCATGGCATAGGTAACTTGCACATCTGGGAAGGCAGCATTAATTCTGAAAGGTACATACTGGTTTTGGAGCAACATATGCTGCCATCCTCGCACCGTCTTTTACGGCCCTGCTTATTTCAACAAGACAATGCCAAGCCACATTCTGCACGTGTTACAACAGCGTGGCTTCATACTAAAAGAGTGCGGGTAATAGACCAGCCTGCCTGCAGTCCAGACCTGTCTCCCATTGAAAATGTGTGGCGCATTATGAAGTGCAAAATATTATAATGGAGATCCCCAGACATCAAGCAAGAATGGGAAACGATTCCACCTACAACGCTTCTTCAATTAGTGTCCTCAGTTCCCAAACACTTATTGAGTGTTGTTAAAAGGTAAGGTGATGTAACACAGTGGTAAACATGCCCCTGTCCCAGCTTTTTTGGAACTTGTTGCAGGCATCAAATTCAAACAGAGTGAATATTTCTGAAAAAATAAAGAACATTAAACATTAAATATCTTGTCTTTGGAGTGTACTCAATTGAATATGTTGAGAAGGATTGGCAAATCATTGTATTCTGTTTTTATTCACGTTTTACACAATGTCCCATCTTCATTGGAATTGGGGTTTGTACTTCATAATGCACCATACATTCTAAACTAAAGATCTTTCGTTGCATTTTCCTTAATGGACTGACTTTTTAGAAATTGGTGTTGTAGATTGCTTGAAAGTAATTATTTTTTGCTAAATAAATCTGTTTGACCAATGATTGTCCCTGTTGCATAATTCAAAGCATGGCATTTACATTCCTATTCGCAGGCAACAGCCTTGCTGTGTATGTGGCTCCAGCTTGCAGGAAGTCATCGGTTAACGTTTAAGAATCAGACTGAGATACATTTTGTACTTTTCTACAATTAAATTTGGCCAGACAAATGTTGTTTTGGCAAACCCATTGTCTAAAACTCGTTGATCTGAGAGTGATGAACAGACAGTACTTTAGAGCCAAGCTGGAAAGCTAGCCTTGTCTGTTCGCACCAGTAAATACAGCGAATAGTCTTTGCATTCAAAGAATTACATTTATTTCTCTTTAACCCTTCCCCTCTGTTAAAGTTTCCATTCACATGCTCTGCAGTTTGTCACCAATCCTGGGCTATTCACAACTTCATAGTCTTCAGGATTCTTTCGAAGACACAGCCTGGTTTTGAACTAAATCGAGTTTTTCCATACAATAAATAATTTTTTCTGGACTAAGCTCAATCAGTGTCTGTAAAACCAGCCCTTTACAGTTAAGTTTGGACATATGCCACCATTAATTGCAGACTGGTTGATGATGTTCAGTTGGATTATTTGAAAGGGGACAACTATAACTTTTGGTAGCATGGTTTCATTGTCATTTTATACAGATTTACCTTTGAAATTATACTACTCACTGAATAAAATCTTTTCATGCATTGAAGCATCAATTTTTATGAATAGAATGAAAAATTAAGTTGTGCTTACGGCAGAAATCCAGATATTTTGAGGTGGGGTGTGACCATACATTTTTCAGTCTACTTCCCCTATTCCGATCAGAAATACAAAACAGGCCAACTGACAGCACCCTTCCTAAGTATTTCCATATCTTTAAAAAAAATCCCCTTCATAGAGCGTGCTCTTTGTAATTTAGGAATGAAAAGCACATTAGAAGGACACCCTGCATTTTGTCTTTCTCACAGACTTCAGATCTGCCCTCATTCCCTGGCTTGGCATGGGCGCCAGTCGGCAAATTCATATTCCTGCTATTTAGCGATATCTGCCCACACAGCTTACAGAGTAAATCCATTACACATGACTTCTGACCTGACCCTCATGAAATCTTAACAAGTCTGGCGAGTCATTTGGCCCTGCTTTGCACTGGTATAAAGTTTCTTTGACACTCCCATGCGTACGTGTGTGCATGTGTCTATGTATGTATACGTGTGAGCGCATTCGCCTGCGTGAGAGAGCTCACATTTTTCAGAGAGATTATGCGTTTTTCAGAGGGTGCAGGAGAAAGTTCATGAGCTTGTGCGTGTGAGAGAGAACATGTCTGAGTGTCGGCAATGATCAAAAGCAAAGAGTGCGTTTTTCAGGATGCCTGTTATAGGGTTTGTGAGTGTGCATTTTTCAGAAAGAAAATGTTTTTGATGGTGTGCTTGAGAGACACTGTCTTTATATTTGACAGAAAGAGAATGTGTCTTTTTTTTTTTGGTCTGTTTTATGTGTGTGTGTGTCTGTGTTCTTGTACTTACTACAAAGTGAGTACCAAAAACATTTATGGGAGATGGGGAAATTTTTTACGTGACCTCACAACTACAAAGGCGAATTGTGATTAATTAGTAAAGCATAGGTGTACTGTAAGGTTAGAATTAGGGGTAGGTTAAGGTTAGGGTCAGAGTTTAGGTAAGGCATGTGTTGCTAATTGTTAAGATTAGGGGAAGACTGTGGAGACTCTCAAAGAATGAATGGAGGTCAAAGTAAAGTACAAGGAAGCATGTGTGTGTCTGCGTGTGTGTGTGTGTTTGTCGTGTGAGAGAGTAGGTGTGCGCCTGTTGGTTTGAGTGTGAGTGCATGTATCAGCATCTGTATTTGTAAGACAGAAAATTGGGTTTGTCAGTGTGTTGAGTGTGTGAATGAGAGAGAGAGAGAGAGAGCTTGTAGCTGTGCGTGTTTGTTTAGGACTGTTTGCATGTTTGTGAAACAGAAAGCGAGAGCATTTTTTATTGTGTGTGTATGTGTGAGAAAGAGAGAGAGAGTTTCCTCACTTGGGAGATTTCTCTCGCCACTCTTTGACGATTTTTCTCCAGACTGGGAGTTTTTTTTTTTTTTGCCTCATTTGCTATAGCGGGGATTTGGCCCGTTTTGTTTATTTATCTGTTTTCTCACTATAAAGCTTCTTTATGACAGTCACTCTGTGAAAAGTGCTATACAGATAAAATGTAATTTTATCTGCACATTTTGTACGCTGTCCGAATTCTTCTGGAGTTGAGGTTATACAACCCCATTTAAGAGAAGTGCAACACATTCCAGAAATGGTAATGACAATATTTGACATGGAAAGTGTTGAAATGCTGAAAAGGTGGTGCACAGGTGCTCAAGAAGTCACTGTGGATGTAAGAGGATTATCCAGGCAACACGTGGGTGTGGCTCTCCAATTTTTTTCCACTCACCCTGCTCTTTACCTCTTTCCACTCTTTTCTCTCTTTCTGTCTTCCCTGCCTCTCTCCCCTTCCTTTCTCACATCCTCACTTTTTTCAACTGACCCGCCCTCACCTGCTGCCAATCTCTCTATCAAGGTCACTCTCAAGGTCATGGTCAATATCAAAGGTAACGCTCAGGATCAGGGTTACTCTCAGGGTCAGAGTTACTCTCAGGATCAGGGTTACTCTCAGGGTCAGAGTTACTCTCAGGGTCAGAGTTACTCTCAGGATCAGGGTTACTCTCAGGATCAGGGTTACTCTCAGGGCAGACCTGCAGCATTGAGCCGGCAGGCATTTCCTTTCTGCTCCCTAACATAATGTCTGCAGTCCTTTCATTTAGCCTCTCCCTCAAAAAAGTGCTTACAAAACAGTGAGATCATTGAGACATCCCTGTTATTTTTGCTGTTGATGTAATTTTTTTGTCTTGCTGGACTCATGTTTTGATTATGAGGTTCATATAAACATTGTCAATTATTCTATGAAGAATTTTTATTTTTTTAAATTATGATAAGAATTTAATTGTTATTTCTCGTTCTTAGCGGAAAGTAAAGACAGTGGAAAAACAAACAAAGAGGACAAAGGAATGATAATCACTGTTTACAGAGAATGCCATGATGGTCCATGTGTTTTACAATTTTTCTGGCATCGTTGTGCGTACTTATAAATCCCAGGAAACTGGCCTGATGTTCTGCTTTCCCCCAAATTAAGTACTAAAGGCAGGAAATGCTACACTACATGACATTTACTTAAGTTACTCTGTCATCCAGAACCTCACAGGTGAGAGGAGTCATAGTGTTTGTCATAGGAATGCAAAAGAGCAAAATTGCTTAGAAAGCCTTTCTATAATTAATCCATGTCAGGTTTATTGCACTAGCATCTTGTGCCATTGTTATTAGCAGGACATGGCTAAATCAACAGGAACCCGTTACCTCTACAACAGAAGACTGCACCAATGGGAGGCCACAGTGCAAAGGTGTTGGGTTTGCATTGTGTGGCTGAAGAGATTTGAACATCATCGCAATTCTGTCACCCCTTAAGAATATTGGTAGGGTGATTACTGACAAGAGCAGGGAACACTTAAATCTCCTCAGCAACACAATATACAAAAAAATCACCACTGTCCATGGAGGAAAGCCCCGCAGTATTTTATGTCTTTAATCTTCTCCAGTGAGACATGCCCAGGTCAATCTGTAAACTGGCCAGCCTTCTGAAGACTAACAAATTTCCGCTACCAGTCCCTGAAGCCCCAGGACTACAGCCTCTCATCTATGCAAGTATGCATAGACACATGAAAATAGCATTTTGCCTGCTTTCTCATTGCTTTTTCACCATTGGGCATTGATAAACTTGGTCAAATCACTTTTAGTTCCCACAGTACAGCTGTTCAAAGTGACCTTGCATGCTCTTGGATCATGTGGTATTAGTTTATGAGCATTTGGTTAGTGTGATGCCATACTAACTAATGGTACATATAATCATTTTGTCTGAGTGTCAAAGATTTCTGCTGTGATCAGTCACCGCATAAAAAAGACTGTGTTTAAGGGTAACAACTGATGCACATCACTTGTTAGGATATTGCAAAGCTCAACAACTGCAGAGTTCTCCCTGGTTGAGTAACAGATGCCTCGACATTTCTTCTTCCTGTGCGTTTACAGTGATGTGCCCGAAGTCCCCCACAGAAACTTACGATGATCAAAAACTGCACTCATGCACTGAACTATCGCATGATTGAAACGATGACATGCTTAAAGGCAGCTGAACAACCCACTGTGGGATATATGCAGGTAAGAACCTCCTTTACTGGGGCTTACTATGGGCTTCATGACTGAGTGCTTACCTTACCTCCTCAAGAAGTGCTGGGGATTTGAGTCAGTCTATAATTATGAGAGGAAGGCTGATTATCAGAGGGAAATGAACGAATGGTGGCAGGATAGATGATGAATACTTAAGTGAATGTGGCAGATTGTAATGTCTGCGAGTGAGAGAGAATGTGTGTTTGTGACTAATGCAAATTTTGAGCAGTGCAGCTCATAAATATAATATAAAATATATTTATATATTATATATTTTAAAAAGTTTGCAGTTTGTATATGTCACATGCTCTTCTTCCAGTTCTGAAGTACATACACTTGTCAAAGATCGCCACTGAAACATCTGACCCAAAGCCAGCTGTTGACGTATGGGTGCATGCAGCTCAGCACAGGCTTGACACGTGAAGTGCGTCATCTTTTGTTATCCGAGAATCATCAATCATCAAGTACATCATCCTGTGCCAGTATTGAAACTGAGAACAATGATGGAGACACTGAGGAGGGCGGGATGCAATATCAAGCTTTGTCAAACGATGCTGCTCACAGACTGAGTTCCAAGCACCACCTCTGGGAACTGGCCTAACTGACCCCTACATATAAATTTCACTCACATTAATCCTGCTGGGAAAAATAGATGCAGCATATATCTACAACATTTTCAGGCTTTTTACTACTTTAATAGCATCTATATTCATCACTCAGTATGAGATGTGTCCTCCACCGTTGTTGATAAGCTGTTCCACTCGCTTTGGCATGGAGCTGACCGGGCTTTCACAGGTTGCCATGATTTCTTTGTCGTGATGCCACAACTGGTCAACTGCATCAATGACTTTGGCTTTTGTGGTGCAGTCCTGTTGCTGCAGCCCTGACCTGATGATGGATTAAAGATTCTCAATGAGATTGAGGTCAGGTGTGTTACCAGGCCAGTTCAACACAGCTACAGCACTGTGTTGATGATGCAATCACATTAGTTGCATCATGCAAGTCAAGGAAATTAATGAAACTTGGCTAAAAGATACTATACAGTGATCTTTGAGGTGGTTATCTAAAACGTCCATCACTTGGCTTGGCTATTTGCACTCCATTCAGCTCATTAAATTGACAAGCACCGTCATCCAATGAATTTGCACAAGACTGTACAGAACATCTACATATATACCTGTATGTATTTTTACTTGAAAGCAAATAACAAAAATCTGAAAAAATATGTGATTATTTTTTAACTGACAACCAAGCTTATTCTTCAGGATTGCCTTTGAACTCTTCTTACGACATCACTGAGATCCCTGGCTCAGCTGAAGACTTCCGATGAACCAATCAGTGAATGCCTAAGCAGGTCAAATCCATATCCTGCGTTCATTATAAATGTCAGTGCCTTCCCATAGCAGATATTACTTTGATAAGGAGAGACAGAGCAATGAAGCGCCTGGCAGTAATGATCAGTCGGCCATTTTGGCAGAGTGGATCTTGTGTGTGTGTGTGTCCTCATCATCTCAGCCTCCCCATGCCACACACCTGTCCAGGCAATTCAGGGTGTCCTAACTTTGTTGGGAGGCTGCTACTGAGGGCATATACTGGCCGGTTTTTATGTTGCAAGTCATGTTGCCGTGCAGCAAACATGGGAATGAGGCGGTAATATGTGTCATAATGGCTATTAGGCCTTTGTGCTGGGTGGACCTTCCAGTACCAGAATTCAGTGTGTGTAAAATATTTCATTGTCCAAATTTTGTGTCTGGGGCACCTTATATTCTCAAATCAAGCATTAGAGGGAACCTCGTAATACCCTAATCCAGGTGTTGGGCCGTCCTCTGCAAAACTGGAGTGAGTAAGGATCTGAGTTACCTGGTACAGCTAGCATGACAGCAGAACCTTGGGACTTGAGTGATTTATGCATTGTTCAGCTCTGTTATTTCTTACCACCCTTCCTCCCTGCACCACTTTTCTTATGAGATGGAAATGGTGGAGCTGAAGTTTCCCCTCCTCCTCGACACGCAAGGCTTGTGTGCGTTTTCTCCCACATACCTATCTGGGTGAGATCTCCTCTCGGATGTCAAACTGCCATCTCTAACTCAATCTGTCATTGACAGACCTACTCCCACATCTCACTGCCAAATTCCTCAATTCTCCCTTGTAATAAGGTCTTTATTTATATAAAACACGTCTCCCATTTTGTGCGCAGAGCTCTTTCCAGACAGAAAAACGTAGTCAGTGAAAGAGATCTGAATGAGGCCCTTTCCTCATGATAACCTCAGTCTCACTGTTTCTCTCCCATCCTGCAGACTGTTGGTCATAAGTACTCACAAGTTTTCTTGTTTTTTCAGAAACATATGTCTTAATTAAGTTTGCTCCGCAGATTTTTCCTCTAGCGCATTAGGAAATATATGGGTTTCAGCTGTGCTTCAGATATAAGCCTCGAGACAAACAGTTCTAAACCTGGGGGCCAGTAGCACTCTTGGCTCCCATTTCTTCCCTCCAATTGGTAACAGATTTAAATCTGACACTAGGTCAGTTAATGTCTGATGAACCAGTGGCATTTGAAAACAAAGGAATATGAGATAACTTGAAAAAGCATGTAGTACTCCCGATAATGTCACATTTGTTTATACTTGGCTTATAAAAATTCTATTAGTCTAACGTTGTAGTAGCCTGTGTGTGCTTGCTTTCCCAACTGTGCTACAGACACAATTAAGCTTAGCTAGAATGCTGTGCCCTGGCTTTAGATGACTATAACTCCATAATTAAGCATAGCCAGAATACTGTGCCTGGCCCCAGATGACTAAATCTCCATAATAACACACATTCAAAATACTGTGCCTGGCTCCAGACTGACTATATTCCTATTATTAAGCACAGTCAGAATACTGTGCCTGGCTCCAGACTGACTATATTCCTATTATTAAGCACAGTCAGAATACTATGCCCTGGCTCCAGACTGACTATATTCCTATTATTAAGCACAGTCAGTATACTGTGCCTGGCTCCAGACTGACTATATTCCTATTATTAAGCACAGTCAGTATACTGTGCCTGGCTCCAGACTGACCATTTCTCTATTTATTTACCTTCTCCTTCTTCCTACTTCCTACATTTTGAATTTGGCCTCTCAGGTCATCAGTAGACTTGACAAAGGTGGTGCTTAGAGTTGCACGTGCCACAAGAATGACTCTATCTCATGATTGGCTCGACTCTGTCCTCCTTCACAGAGCTCAACAGTCGTGAGCTGAAACCAGTAAGAGAAGGTTGTGGGTTTGAGTCCCAGCCTAAGCCTTTCTGCGTGGAGTTGGCATGTTATCCCAATGCCCACATGGGTTCCCTGTGGTTCTCTCACACAGTCCAAAAGCATTCAGGTTCGGCTACTTAACGTCAGCAACAAGATGGGATTTCTGTGAATGAGCATGAAACTGTTCAAAAGTTTGGAATCAACGGCGATTTTCACGTTGAAAAAATGGAAGAGGCTTCTTGTCACAGTAAGACAATGACCCAAAACATAAATCTAAACTCTGATGCAAATTTCAGGGAGGGAAATAAGAAAATATGGGGTGGCCAGCTTAATGTCATTTAATCCTGATTTGATACCCTGTTTTGGGATCACCTGGGTTGTATAGTTTGCGTAATGTGCCCATATTCAGAGACCCCCTGGGGCATACTGCAGTCCGCAAGGAAATCTATTGGGAACACCTTTTAGTGAATTACGCTTCTCCTACATTTTACTATCATACAAATGCTTTTATTGATTAAAATAGCGAGAACATGAATGAAAAGTGAATCCAAACTTTCTGAGTTGTAGTGTACATGCCCTGTCAACCTATTCTGTGCATGGAAGGTTCAAGTAGACACAGGACAAGAAAAGTGTGAGTGGCGCGTACAGCACACCACTGTGTCACTCACAATCATCTGGTGACAAGGCCCAGTTGACTTAATTAACTGCAGGGTCTCCCTCAGTTTGGCCAAATGAAGGTCTAAGAATTGAACATCTTTGTACTGGAAAATGATCTCACTGGCAACTATAAAAAAGCTGGTTTTCTCATCACCTTATTGATTTTTTTTGCAATCCACACAGCCAGTTAATAATCAACATGAGTCCCCATACAATAATACAATTTAATTCCTCTCATGGTAACGCAAAGCCTTGAGTAATATTTCTTAAGAAGAGCCAGAGGTTGGATAAGCTATTGGAAACCGTGTGATTAAGTCCTTGGCAGCACTGTTACCAAGCCCTGCATAGAAATACTGAGTTTTATCTCTTTAAATAAGGTTCAGTATCCGATATTTTAAAATCAAAATGTAGGTCGCCAAGATCTGTGGAAAATTAGTGGTCCCAATAACTTCTTCTCCTCCACCCTAAACTGTCGTCTTGCTCCCCAAACTCAAGTCCACAGCTCCACTGTAGGACCACCATGTTCAACTGCCTTCATAAAATTACCCATGATTGACTTTGGACAGGATAAAATATCTAAGATCACATATTGTTTGTGAACAGAGGAGGAATCCACAGGAGGACCCCCTCGCCTTTAAGGCTGGTTCTTCCCAAGGTCTCTCTCCACAAAATACCTTTGGAGATTTTCCATGCCATTGTCAGCATTGGCTTGTGTTTGTGGGAGTGTAGGTCTGCGTGTCCTGTGGAGTGTATTGTTATGTTTTATAAAAAGTGCAGTATAAACACATTTTGATTTGATTTGGCTCTTATGTCTTTGCCTCTTGGCATTAGCCAATGCTTCCCAAGTTAAGAGCCATTAATGGCTATGGTCTGGACAAACTCAACATGATTCCAAAGTCTGACTCAGTTGAATCCAAGTTGTCGTTTTTTTTATTCAGATATATTGCAGTCCATTCATTTAACAAATGTTCCTATCCGCCATGACGTAGTCTGGGACATAAATATTTGGACAGGGACAAAGTAATTGTATATTGTATTGTATATCCAATTCATGGAAACATGCATTTTAGCAACGTGAAAAATGCATAATAGCATACATGTCAACCTATTCAAGTTCCCCCAAATTACGCCATCAGAAAGGGGCTGTTTTCACTTGGTTCTTTGGGGAGGATGTGCTTGAGTTTGACGGGGTGTTCAAAATTTCTCTTCAAATCTCCCTGTTTGAATGAGTGTCCAGAAAGTGTTTATCCATCATCTCCATGACATTAGCTTTCCTGAAGAGGTAATTTGCCCAATTTTTGTGTTCTCAATACACATCTACTTTAAATTTTGCAATTAATCTACAGTTTACATGAGTGCAAATCCCAGTAGATCACATTACATTAGACCCTGCTGAGCGCCGTCGTCAGAAATGAAAATCACTTCATGAGACGCTTCAGATCAAACGCCAAATTTCTCCAAAAACATATTTCTTCAATTCTTCACTCATCGCATGGTTTTCTTGGATCTCTCCATGCATCCTCAATGGGAATGACTAAACAGCAAGGAAAAGTAGGCAAGTAAGAGGAACGACGATGCAGATTGAAAGAATTGAGATGCACTCTGGGTGTGATTAGATACTAACTTAGTACCTGTGGAGCGGCAACAACGGGAACAGACAAGACTAAAGCAAATGGAACAAGAATCACCTGCAAGGCGAAACTGCTCGAAGAATAAAGTGGTAAAATCATGACGTCACATTTTCAAGACAGCAAAAGTTTCGGTACTAAACTAAGCAAAGCTCTAGTAGTCAGCATGTGTCCTGCGTAACAATTTGAGAAGGAATGTGTGATACAAGATATTTGTGATATGGCCAGGATTCCCTCTTCCTACTATTTCCTCTGTGCTGCTTTTATGCATTGCATGTGTTGAAATGTGACTTTTTAAAATGTTTATAGGTGAGGCTGGTTATGCTGCTGTCTTGACAAAGACAACAGCACACTTGACTGTGTTTACCAGGTTCCCTATCTGCTCTCGTATGAACGTATACAAAAAAATTAAGAACGAGACTATGCTCTGATTTAAGCCCAATTAGTGCGCTTAAAAGCATGATGTCAAACACAAGTCCAGTTGGATCAAGCAAATTTGACGCACTTAACAAAGCTATGACAAGCTTATGTTGCCTCTTACGGAAAAATATAAGCCTTACCAGCCTCTTCCACCGATCATAATAAATAAAGATAAAGATTTCTGCTTTAATGGGTTCGAAAAACAAAAGAATCTGCAAATGTGGCTTTCTGGCTGATAGTCTGCAGCAAAACACTGAACCTTATTGCAATCTTGATCCTCTTAGCTGGAGATATTTAAACAAATTAAAGTGACACAGTAAGATTCTTAGCTTATACAAAGGTCGGTTTAGGATCACTGAAGTCAAAATATGAATAATTACGATATTTTCTTATATCAGGGCTAAAGAAACAAGCAGGATTCACACAAAAAAATTGCTATCATACAAACGTGAAGTCACACTTTACCACTCTTACACATCGAAAAAGGGTGTAAAATCAGGTGTCAGGTTCCCTCCATGTCCACGGGCAATAATAATTTGTATGGGCTTGTTGCAGCTTGAACACAAAAGTAGGCCTATGCTTTCGAAGTTCACCATTGCAGTGCAGCCGCATCCACGCCTACCTTGAGAAGCACAAAGGCAACTATGACACCTACCCCCTCCCAACCAACGTTTCAAATGCGTGCAAAGCCTCAGCTACCATTAGAATCAAAACGGTTTCTAACGAAAACATGACAAAATTTGATGCGATCTATGCTCATGTTCAATTTGCACACAGAACTACAGCAAAGTTAGCAGTGCTACTGCGGCAAAAACAGATCAGAGTGCTGCAAGAAGACTTTTTTTATTTTTTACTTGTCATTTACCAACTGTATGGTTTACAACTGTAAACACAATTGAAACCGTGCAATGACATGACATGGAAAAACTCAGTGATGTTTCATAGATGAAAGAAGAGTTTATTGTATCTTAGAAAAAAAGGAAACCCAAAAACTTCACCATAAGTTATTTTGTACTTAACATGATTTATTTATATTCCAGTTCCCACCAGAGAAGGTTTCCTTTCTTTGTGCAATAAATTAATTCACTGCCTATCCTGTAGTGCATTTTTGTCCTCCAGCAGGAGTAGAGAGCCCTGTTCCTATAGGGAGACACACTGTAAACACAGATAGTGTGGCAAACTCAAATGTTTTGTGGAAACCTATTCAAAAAAATGATATATGTAAGCCTACTTAATTGCATTGAGTGGATGGTACTCTAAAGAGCATAGGGTATAAGTTATTCTCACCATGTTTTAAGTCTTGTGAACAGATCACTCAGTTGGCTCGCACAGTTTTCTTTTTTTTTTTGAGGTAATCAGTTTCCCCTTAACAATTGAGTGCACCACACTCACCAGGGTTTACAGTGCAGCTCTGCATGTTTTTGGTGTTTCTCTGCTGTAATGCACCCAGATCAAATGATTGCTTTGTTATCAAGCTCTTGACAAGCTGCAAATTTGAATCAGCTGTGCCAGAGCAGAAAGATTCTTAAACGTGCAGGGCCATGACTCTCCAGGAACATATCCTGTCTGAGAGGATATATTTTTATCTAGTTGCAGAACATACCATGAGTTATAATTCTCCGCAGACACCTACAAATGGAAATGTGTCAGTACTGATATGCCTTTTCATTCAACTGTGCAGCTATCATGCAACAAAGTGTAAGCGGAACTTGAATGAAAACTCATACATTTCTACCATAATCCTGTTCTTAAACACAGGCAATTTTAAATCAGCAATGAACCCTACTAGCCAGACTGTAAACGGGCAACTGCAGAAACGCTGGTGTTGGACGAGGCACTGACAAACATCTGGGACACGATAGAAAGCAAGGCATGTGGTCGAGAAACGTGGAACGCTCTCACAAATCTAACATGCAGGACAGTGTTGGAGAAGCCCGCCTGATTCTAATTTGCTTTTCATCTGTATGCTGTCAGTGCAGAGTGAAAAGCTGGCTAAAAACCTTCAAATCAAACAGAGGAATTATGAAAGCAAAGCTAAAGGAAAATCTGAACCATGAATCCCATATTGTCAGCAAACTTGTGCTCTTAGTTTGTTCTCTTCTACTGACGTTACATTTCTATTCATGTTCTCATGTCATTCCTTGTCAGGTGGTGTTCTGAATCTTGTGAATTTGGCCATTGAGTTTGCAGCATACCACAGACATCAAGTTGAAGCACATGCCTGTGACATGCATAAGATTACAGCATCGTCCCCTCCAGCTGTTTGCTCCCGATGACTACATGACAGTTTAAAGCTTCAGGACAAATTCATCCTCCCCCTGCCTGACAAAAAATAACAATAATAATGAAATAATAATTAGGGGTCAAACTTTTTTTTCATCATTTTCACAAGAGTACAAGGTGTAGCTTGGGGGATGAAGTTCAAGCCTGGCAAAGGCCAGCATACGCTTTTAAAATAATTATAAAATGATGATGATTTTCTAGAATGGGTCACGCATGATGTCACATGATCATCATTTTCTCACTTTCTCTTTGTATGCTTTTGAGGTGGGGGGTCAGGTCAAAAGAGTACTCTTTGTACTCTTGTGAAAATGATGACCCCTCAAGGATTTAAGGATTGGGAAAATACATATTTAATTTCCTTCCTCTTTTGAGAAGATGGAGATTTTATTTTATTGCAACCCAGCCTTGCATGCTATCTGGTCAAAATCTGTTATATGCATAAGCACCAGTGTAATATAATATATATAATTCAGTTGGTACGCATGCAGACCTCAGGGCCAATGGATAGATATACATTGGCCTGCAGACACAATGTAAATGGAACTGCCATTAAAAAATGTGCTTTTCTCAGTACTGAGAAAACAGGAAAATCTGGTCATCCACAGATTGCTCTACATCAGCAGTCGTTAAATTTTGTGCTGGTCCCCTCAGCATGCTTGTTCGTGTTCCAACTATAACTGCGATTGTAGGAGTTTAGCAAGCAGTTAGTTTGTCTAATTATGGTGCATTTCATGTTTGGAGTCATTATTTACCCCCTTAAACTGCATGTTGTGTGTTTTATATTGCAACTAATTTCAAGTAAAAAAAATTATTTGAAAATACCATGCTTGAATTTAGTAGTAACACAACCATACGAAACAGGTTTGACTTTATTGTTCACTCGTTGGTTCTAGTTCTTTACCATCTAATAAATGGTTTGCTGGGCCGATTGTCCATAATTTCACCAATTAGGACCTTAGTTATTTTTAAAAATTTGATTACATTTGTTCCCTCTTTTCAGCTGTTACCAAAAGATTTCCAAAAGATCTCCAAACGATTGTGAAATTTGAAAGTCGTGGCATGCACAACTATTTCTTATACAATGTGGTTTAAAAGAGTAAACAGTCCATTTAAGACTGAAATGAAGGATTGAGTAATTATGAAAAATTAACTGCTTTTTGAAATCCGGGGATCTCAATTATGTGAGTTTGAGGACCATTGCCAACAAATATGGTTTGGTTTACATAAATCCAGACAGAGTTCAAGCAGTTTGTTTCTGTTTCAATTTTTAGGTGCTTTATAATATACTACTAATATTTTTTTTTTCTTACATTTTTCTCAGTCTTCTTTGGTGAATCCTAAAGAAGTAAAGCCTCTGAACATACTGCAGATGTCTAGTCATAAAATTTGGGTATCATGCCATGGAAAAACAAGGAAAGGATAGGAAAGAATGTGTTGCAATTCATTACCAAGCAAAACTGTGATGGATCTTGCAATTTATACCTAACACCTTGCTAAGTTCTCCTTAGAAAAAATGTGGTCTTTACCAGCGGCTATATCTGGTACAGCAAGATTAGGGCAATACAATATTGTGAGTGCTCCGAATAATTGTGATGGAAAAATTATTCTGACTTGGCATAACAAATATTTCTGCTCAGATTCAAAAAATCCTGACACGAGAGCATTATTCTGTCACTTATATGTAAGCTTTTTTGCAATATCATGGCTGTACACGTTATTCCATCTAAACATTGTAAATTTTGGGCTAAATTAGGAAATTCAAACCCTTTGAGTTTTTTTTTTTACTTAAGGCATCATGTGCTACTTTTTGCCAACTTCATATTTCCAGACAAGCTGTATTGAAGTGATATTTATATTCAAAAGGACAGGCAGTAAGCATGCTTGAGTGTATTCACTGAAATAAAATCTTGCGCTTTTAGGCAGTAATGGTTAGCCTGGTCCTATTGAAGATTGGTGGCTCCCAGTAGGTGAACATGGGTAGCGTACCAAACTTATGGCGCCTTTCCACCATGTGGTACCGGCTCTACTCTACTCTACACCACGTGCCTTGGTACCGGGCACTTTTCTGGGGGGTTGTTTTCCATCAGAGGATAGTACTGCCTCAGTGTGGCTCGTCATCATAGCGGCGCTAAACTTCCGCGGTGGTGTCTTGAACAGGACACACAATGTTGCAGCAGTTACATCAAGTTTACATTTATTCCGTCAATTTTGTTAAAGATTTATGTGTTCAAATCAGGGGATGTGCACTACCGTCACCACGTTATGGCACTAAAGTCCGGCGATTGTTGAACTGTATTTCCTGTTTGACATTGTTGTGTCCGATTCAGTTGCACATTAAATGGCATACCATCGAACAACGCAAAGAAATGATATCCGTAAAAGGCATGTTGAGCAAATATGCATTTCAACCTGGATTTTTACGGCAAACCGATTGTAAAAGCATGGGATAATTAAGTGATCATTGCATAGCAGAGTTCCACATTGCAAATCGCAGGAGATGGCAGAGAATCAGAATTCATTTCTGCATCTCATCTGTGATAACTTTGGGAGAAAAATGATTTGTCAACACATGTAAAGTTATTTTTCTATGCAATTGTCTTAAAACAGGGGTAGCGTCACGTAACGTTTTCAAGGGGAATAAGTCAGGGGAACAGAACTGGACATAAAATCGTCACAAAATTTCGCCACGAACGAGAAACACATTGCATAAACGTAGTTGGTGAACAAGCAAAACCGTGTTTGAAAGGTAAGGCAACGCACAGTATATTGAACAAGTTGCCTAAAACAATATAAGTTGATGATAAGTATTATCGCTAATCTTGAGACTCATCAATCTGACTCGAATGAGATGTCCGAGGTTCACTACGGAATCGTCTTTTGCAGTGACGATTCTCTCTGACCAATCAGTGGCCTGCGGTGTTGTCACGTCACATTTTAGTACCTATTAGTACTCGATCGGCTCAGGAGAGCAGGTACCAGAAAAGGTGGTATCTGGTACCGAGTACTAGGTACTTTTTCCTAATGGAAAAGCAAAAAAGGCGAGTAGAGTAGAGCCGGTACTGCGTAGTGGAAAAGTGCCGTTAGATAGCAGGAACAACCAACTGTCAACACCTAGAGCATCAGTATAGATCAAATTATGGGGAAATCTGTTTGCTTCACGTACAATGAAATGGGGTTAATTCTGTGGGAGGTTTTTTATCAAGTTCTGTGCATACTCAGTCCAGGGCATTTAATAGTTCAAAGTCATGCGGAGGAACAAGCGGGTATAGAAAATGGATGGAAGTCATACGGTTGCTAGTGGCACTGGCTCCTCAGCAGCCTCCCCATCCCACCAATTCTCGGTGGACTGCACTTGTCCATTAGCTTATGGGTGAATCCCTGCTGTTTGACTGAGTGTGTCCCACCTTTTCATGAAGGCCTTCCAGACTCGGGAGATAATATGGGGCCAATAGAACAAGACCAAGTCCTTGGGGATTCTGGTGTTAGAAAAACCGTAGCACCTCAGCCACCTGAACACTCTGGGTAAGCCCTCCAATGACACAAATCTGTATGGCTTTGAAAATCGGTCAACCACTAATAATGGCGTTGTTACATCTGATGTTGGCTGGTCCATGACAAAAACCAGATGGGTGCAGGGTTGCTGAGGCTCCGGGAGAGGTTGTAACTCTCATGCTCGAGTCTGATTGGGAGTCTTCATGATAGTGCGAGTAGAAAAGGAATGGAGTGACCATGTCAAGGAAGATAGGCGGCCAGTTTCTTTAAGTGAGGGGATGGATTGGGATCTTTGAAGTCTCCATGAATAAATGAGAACTCTTTTTTTTCTTTTTTATGTCATAAATACTAATCTGAATCCAGGCTATCAAGAATGATGGACCCATTTGTGGTAAATCATGTTAGCACCAGTGAAAAAAGCATACAGACTAGGTCACAATATTGATTCATCAGCAGGCGCCAAAGGAGGCAGCATCAGACAGATTGCTCAGTCATTGTGACAAGTAGCACCTGGAAGCCAATTGCGAGGCAATCCACCCACCAGCCCAGGATGGTACTTTTCCGCCCGAAGACACCTGGGGGGGACCTGTGTCTTAAGTTCACAATTAGACAATGCTTGTCAAAAGTAACTAAGGCTTAAGATGATTGCACACAGAGCACTGTGCACAGCAAAGTGGGGATTAACATGTGATGCTAAGGAATTTTTAAGTCTGAATCCTAATGTTTATATTCTTGGAAAGCAGTGTTTTGACAAAGAAGAAACTATAGGGCACATGTCTTTAACCATCTGGAGGGGATCAAGCCTTTTGACAGAAGAGCCAAGCATCAGTTGGAACACTATGATGCAGTGGAAGGCTGAAATTCTGACGGTGCTACCTTTATTTCTTGAAAGCCTTCACTGAGTCTAAAGCTCAAGTCTCTGAAACCTTTGTCTTTCTCAAAGTTGAATGCGAGGTTGGAAAAGTAAAAATTGGCTGAATTGTTAAGGAAAGACTGTCCAATGTTTTATGAGTGTGGACTTGAAGACTTTATTTACTGAGAGGTAAAAGTGAATAGAGCAGTGGAGACCATCCGCCAAACATAACTTCGAAGGCCTCCATCGAATGAGGTTACCCACATTGCATCAATGACCTGTACTGAGAAGCACATAGTCCACAGGCCAAAATAAGCCTTTCCATGTCAAGATTCCAAAACATATCCCCAAGGAAGTTATTTCCTGGATCATATAGATATTGATACAACACAGCATTCACACGAAAACTGCAATGTGTTTGTATGGTGAAGTTCAAAGGCTAATCAGTGATATTTTTAATCCTTGCCAGTAGAAAAGTTAGCATGATCTATTTGTGAACTTTTTTCATAAGAGCAAAATGTAATTAAAAGGTAATTAAATACACATTCTGAAGCAGAACATGTAACACAACCCATCAACATCATTATTCACCAGAATTCTTTTAAATTACGGTTAAAAACAAAGATTAAATTGCATTTTGTGCTTAAATCTATGCTTAAGCTATTCTTTCTGATTATGAATGTGGCAAGGTCAGGATTAAAACTAATCCGAGAAATGTAGACTTAAACAAAGGGCAAACCAAAGCCGTGGAAAGAGGTAAATGCCAAAAAAGTTTTGACTTCACATAGACTATATGTCTGAATTTATCTACACTGATCATACAATGAGGGAACACTAGTTGCAAAATTTACAAAGGGTGTTTTTCTTGTAAACACTTACAACTTGGCTAACTTGGCTAATCGCACAACGATCAATTGTTCAGAATTAATCGCCAAATTCCGAAGGGTGATTATCTATGAGGTGTCTAAATGCTAGTCACTATTGATTAAATGAAAATGAAAAAGTTTAGACATCTTTAACAGGTGTCTTATGCAGTTGTGTGGGTAGTTGCAAAATGGATGCATCGTGAAGACTCAAGGTCATTCTACAGATAGAAGAACATCGTCATAGACAGGGATTCAGAATATTCACTGATAGGAGCAAACTGCTTGAAAAGCTTAGTGACATAAATTTCATAATGCAATACAGAAATTAAAAATAATCATTTCGCTGGCTGCTGAACCTGATAACAGAGGACCTAGAACACCCTACAAGGAGGAATATGTTCGATAAGGCCCATGCGTGGGCTGACAGTGAAATTTTCGCTTAGTTTCTTGTTGGACATGTTGGCAATGTCTCATCAGCAGTTTAGGCTTCAAACTGAACTCACTGGACATGCGATTGAGAGTTCAGCTGGTTATGTCATGTTCATATCTACAGTAGTTCAGTGAATAGTTTCAGAGCCCATGTTGCTGTTGTGATTCTGATTTTTGCTGTCATGTTAAGTTCTGTGCCTGGCCTAGCCATGTTTAGTATTTCTGTGTTTAGTGACCACTGCTCTGTCTGACTATTCTTAGGATTGTGTATTGTGTTTTTGGTAGTTTAGATTTCATTGTTATTTTTCATGTTTAGATCATTTAGTTTCCATGCCATGTTTTCATTTTCATGCTTTGCACTTTGTCTCCCCTGTCTTGTCAGGTGTGTTTCTTTGCTCACGGTCCCTTGTCTTGTGTGCACTCATTCGGGTGATTTATTGGTTTCTGGGTTTCAATCTTCTTTAATTATCTCGTGTTCTTCCTTCCTCTCTCTTTAACTGTCTTACTAACACATACTAACAGTTTATTGTTTTTGCTAGATACTAACCCACACTAACCTTGTATATTTGGAATAACTTACTAACAAGCACTTGGGATTGTATAGCTGCACTTACTAATTGACTAATGATCTCTCAGCTGTCGCCCAATTCTAGTCTCCGCCTCCTTGCCTATCCCTAATTATCTCTGCTGCAAGTTTCTGTGGTTTTCCACTTATACTTTGTGCTTTCCTTTTCTTTTATCTTGGCACTTTAGTACTCCTTAACTGGAGCTGTTGTTTGTACTTAGGTTTGTCTTGTGATCCCTGTCTGCGTTTTGGCTACAGCCAAATTCATGTAATTAGTTTATCCCTCATGTCTCTCCCTAATCATTGTCACCATTGATTGCACCTGTTCTCCCTGGTCATGTGTTCTCCTGGATGTGTATATAAGATGTCTGTTTGCTTCACACTCTTGTCAGATCGTTCTCCCTAGTTTTCTCGTGCCACGTTTCTCGCCTTGATCTCTCAGTGTTTATCTTTCTGACTGGACCGTCTTTGATATCGAGCTTTGCCTACTCCCTGTACTTTTGCCGCATTCTTGTTTTTTGACCTCTTTTGTCTGACCACGATTTTTTGTGATTGGTGCCCTGTGTATGACTCTGGATTTCGCCCTTTGGATTCTGATTTTGGATTGCGGACATTGTACTGTTGCCAGCTCTGTTGGGGGGTTTCCCCCTTCAGAAATAAAGCCTCCTTTTTGCATTTTACTGGTGTTTGCTCTTGGTTCATTTCGTAAAACCTCACAGTTGCCAGAGCAGACGTATACAGCTAAATGTTTAATGATCACCATTTGTAAATTGCACTCATCATCACTGTTTAGCTGTGCTCGTACAAGTTATGTTTAATTAGTTTTTAAGGCTTAGATGTTGACCAAAAAAAAAAAATCAAAAAACACACAGACTAATCACATTTAATAAATTTGACCAGGGATGTTCAGTTCCTCCCCTGGAGTCAAATTCATTATAGATTGAAACATTTAACTCTTTAATAGACTTCCATTATGACAGAGTTCTGCCTGACTGTTCCTTTATACTTATTAGCTTCCACAAATATACACGTACTTGCCAAGGCATGCTAGCCTTGTGGTAACTTTTAGATTAACCTCTCACAGCTGGAGACTCCTGGAAAAAATCACATGAAGAAAGAAGCCCTATTGCAGGGGTCCCCAATCTTTCCCAGAAAGGGCCGGTGTGGATGCAGGCTTTCATTGCAACCGAGCAGCAACACACCTGATGCTACTAATCAAGCTTATTAGCAAAGAGTTTAGGAGTTGATTAGTAGTATCAAGTGTGTAAGCACTTGGCTGCAATGAAAGCCTGCACCCACACTGACCCTTTCTGAGAAAGATTGGGGACCCCTGCCCTATGGGGTCACTTTTAGCTCCATGCTGTGCCTTATCTCAGGGCTTTCAGTCAGTGCACAACAGTCAAAGAAAAACTTTCATTTCAGTTTGCAGTAATAGTCTGTTCTGGGACCTCCCTGCCCGGGAACATGCAGATGTGGAAAGCCTAAGGCAGGAAGTTCAGCAGCAAAGACACCTGCAGGGTAGCCTACAGAAGGAAGCAGGCTTCAGTGACAACAGAAATTACATTGACTAGTCAGACACAACATGACAGGGTTGTGAAGTGTTTTCTGAAGAAGCAGCATGAGAAGGCATGTTAAAGCAGCTTAAACAGGCACCCAGTCATGGATTTGCTAATATGATGGAGAGAAAGGAAGCTGCCGGTTAATCAGTTAATGTGGCTGGATAGAAATCAGCTGCTAGAGATTGCAGCAATCAGCTGATGTTTCTTGACTTCGTGGACTGCCTGAGCTAACACTGTGCTCAATTTGTGCATGCTTTCCAGACTGCATGTCTTCTGATTCCTTTAGGGATTCTGCTCATAAAATAATCCCATAAAGACCATAAATTGGCTATGCAGTGCAGCCTTCGTTCCACAAAAAAACACATGGGTCACATTTTCTCTGAATATAAATAGATTTGCTGTAATTCTGGACCACCTGTCCAAGGTCAGTGTCTTCCACGAGTCTGTTCTTGAGTCCGATGTAATTGTGGCAGCATTGTAGAGGCTCCTGTCTAACCGTCACCTTAGGAGGGTAAAAACAAAGATCTGAATTTGATTCCTCTTAAGTTCATGCAGATGTATAGTCATCAGAGCTGAAAAGCTGCTGTTTTCGTCTTTTCATCAAGTGACCAGACTAGCCCTTGGCTTGATGCACAAGCAGTAAGTGTTACTGAAGTAAAATCTGTCCACACGGACTTCTGTCATCTCCTTCTGCATGCATAGCGTTAATATTATTATTCATATTAATATGGAGGGAAATTAAGAGCTGTCCCTCTGCTCTGCATGTCAGAGCAGCGACATGTGCCTTCGGTAATATTGATTTGGCTTGACATAGCCAGTGTTGGGATAGTTGCTCTAAAAAAGTAATGCATTACACATTGCTAGTTACTTTAAAAAAGTAATCCTCTACTTAATTACTCACTGCTGAAGGTAAATAGTTAAACTACTAGTAACATTCCTTTTGATTACTCAGCACTATCATTTGAAATTCATCATAAGTTAATTAATCAACCATATTATGTTAAATCATGTCAATCATGTGAGTCAAGTGCAAGGCTACAGTACTGGCATAAACCCATGCAAAAATGGTGTCTGATTTGTTTCTGTCGTCAATCTCATTCCCCAATATACTCAAATGGAAGAAGAAGAAGTTTTTCTGGCCTCCCGTCCTGCTGATAGTTGAAGAATTTAAAGTGATGCAAGTAACTCAGTAATTTATATGTGAGTAACTGTAATGTGGTTTGCTTATCATTGACCTTTTTGCCAAATAAGTCTCAGAATATCTTGACTTTAATTCAGCTTTTGGAAAATGGAAGGAGCTTGTTTATCAGCGTACTTTGCAAGGTATTGCGCCTTCGAGAATTCAAAACTTCTTAACTTCTGACTGTTTACCTCTTACAATATTCCATTTTATATAGAGAAGTTAAGCCATTTACATTTCTCCAAAAACAGAGTGCTGTGACCTTAGCAAAGTGTGTCAAACTTTTTAACTGGTACTATATATACAACCCCTGACAAATTATGAAATCACCACATTTGAACAATGTTCACCCAGCTTTTTTGCTTCATAGCAAAAAAAAAAAAAACCGCTCGTCGATATGACACAAAACAAATTTTTTGCTTCACTGTGAGGATAGTCAGCGGAGCTTTTCTAGTGCCGAGTCGTCCGGCGTCCGTCGGTCTGTCCGGCGCAACTTTTCACTTCAAATTTGAATATCTCAGAAACTGTCTGATAACTTTTTTTCTACTTTGTTGTGAGCCTTCCTTTTGATATCCTGAATATTCATTGTGAAAATTTGAAAATTCTACGGCCCGGCTTTTGAGAAATTCAGCATTTTGGACTTAGAAAATCAGTGTTTGAGCTCATTTTTTCAGTCTTTCATTAATATCTCAATAAGAGGCCTGTCGGCCAGAGAGCTCCGCTGTGGATGACTGAAATGTCCATGTCATAACAGTTTCAGAAATCCTTAAACTATTGCAATACGAATACATATGACACATTTGGTAACCAGAATATGCTGTGAACCAGTTTTGTGTCTCAATTTATATATATAGTATAACAATAGAACCACACTACAAATTGCAATCATTTATTTCAATCATCTAACCAGCAAGCAATACTAACGAATGCCCCCCCCCCCTCCCCCCCCCAATACAGATTAGGTCAGAGCTTGTGAATAACATTGTCACAGTGATGGCCTGACAGATCCTAGGGCATGCAAAGGCTGGGTCCTTGGTGTCTGTGAATATCACACTGAACTGAGCTGCAAGGTGACATCCCTATGGGATACCTTTGCATGACCTCAGAACTTTTATATTTGGATAATGTAACTATTATATAATCTGAATGAATGGACACAATAACTCCAATATTACATTGTGGAATATTGGAAAATACAAGGTCAATGGTTGTGTTGCACACTGTGGTATTTTCTTGAACTAACTGTTTGCAATCCAGGATCTTTTTTCAATGTCACTGACTTGTTTGCGTCAGACTCACAATCTATATTGAAATCCCCGAGAACAACGTACGGAATTGTTAAATAAATGGTCAACATATCTTCTAAGTGCGATTTCAACAACTGATGTGTGCATTTACTTCCTCGATGCAGAGGTACAACTTGTATTATTGCATGTTCAACATTTGTGATGGTAACAATTGAATACTCAATCTTGGGATTTGAATATGAAAGCTTTCTATGAATATGTGGCTTTCGGACATATACAGCAATGCCATGAGGAGGTCTGGTGTTTCCTGTTGGCTACTGGTCATTACGAATTATGTCATAAAATCCTTGAATCTGATAGTCCTCATTCTTATCTGACTGCATCAAACAAGATTCAGCGAAAGTGAATATATCTGCAGACGTGTAGTTGGGCTCTGCTCTGACATTGTCAATGTTAGCATGTAGGGAGTGCGTGTTGTGAAACTACTTTGAATTTTCTGGCATTTCGTACACTGGAGTGTAGCACAGTTGTACTTGCTTCTTCGTTCTCATTCTTTCCATTTCTTCCTTGACCGAGTCATATACTGCTATTTTGCGTTCATTCAAATGAAGTATATGCAAATGTTCGATCTTGGTAACACGACTGAATGCAGTGTAGTATGACTGAGCCAGTATTCTTTGTCCCATGCGTATCACAGCAGACGGCAGTGTGTAACCTCGGCACTTGTGAAGGGTTCTAGCAGATGATGGACAAAGTGGAAACTGTTGTCTTGACACAAGAGAGCGATAAACAGTAAAAGTTTTGTTGTTCTTCATCATTGTTCTGGATCACATTGTTCTGGATCATTGTTCTGGATCATGTTGTTCCAGATCATCATTCTGGATTAATTGTTCTGGATCATATTGTTCCGCATCATATTGTCCTCCCACATGGAATGAATCTATATGAACATATATGCGCATATATGCAACCTATATGCCACATATATGCGCATATATGCCGCATATAGGCCAAATTCAGGTACATAATGTGCATACACAGGGCACATTGGTCTCCTATATCGCTTCTTTATATCCACATATAGGCCACATACAACGTATATGTCTCCTATATAGCTCATATACCCAGGGGCAGGCTCTGTTTGTCATACCTATTGTATAGCTCATATCTCACTTTTGCAGCTGTCATACATGATGCCTGGCTCAAGGTCATATCTGCATATTAGTCCAAAGTCCCTTACAGAAATAACAAGAATTTCACGCAATAACTCATTAATCGCATGTGAACACGTAAAATTGGCGTCACATTTGGTCCTAAATACATGTTGACATGTGACATGTTATGTGTAAAACAGTCATTGTTAACTATGGCAAGTGAGAGGAGACAAAAAGCTAGATATCAACACAAACATCTAATACTATTTTTTACATTTTTACCTGAAACATTAACAATAACAAGGTCATCAATCCTTTCTTGGCCATACTTATTTCCATTCTATGAAGTTGTGTATTGTGGAAGAGAGGGAAATGTATAAAAACAAAATGGTTTATGATTATTTCAACAATTAAGCATTTTTTCAAGTTTAAGTCACTGCCGAATTCCCCACATTAGGTATAATTGGATTCACATCATTACAGCTCATACACATCCACTGAAAGGTTATACACAAGCGGCAACCTGTGAGGCTGAAAAGTGAGGAAAATACGGAAGTGCCAAAAGCTGCAGTTCCTTGAATGGCCACTTGAATGGCTCAGACTACTTGGTAGAACTGACGACAGTCTAATTTATTTTCAGTAGCATTGTTATACATTTCACCACAAAATTATAAACCATTTTCTTTCACATATAAATGATGAAGTAAAATAAAAATGTCTTTATAATTTCTGCGCTAGTGTAGCTTGTGAAACAGTACAGATTTGCGTTAATTAGTTCACGAGGCTCATCAATAAGCCAAGAAAATGTGTTCTATGTTCTGTATGTAGTCACAGCTAAAGGGTTTCGTTAGGCACGATGCACAGCTGAGTGACAATGGTAAGGATGGCAAAAATAAATGCCCCGGAGTCAGATAAAGTTTTGGATTTTTTTGCATTTATATTGCCATCCTTACAATGCCATATTAAGAGCCATTCCGTGATAAAATGGCACTTTTTAAAGAAGTTAAGTTGACCCCCTGGAATAGAATGAAACTAGGCAGATAGGTAGATATGGCAGTCTTGCAGAAAAATCCAAATTTTTAGGTCTGTATCTCAAGAAGTCTGCCGGTGAAGCCACCTGGAAGCCAAAAGTGGCTCAGTTTTGCTTTTGACACCATATTTTATATCAATTATTATGACTTAAGGGTACACAGTACCAGATGTGTTATACTTTTATCATGACTTGTGACACTTCAAGACATTAGCACCACATCAGCGTCAAGCTGGGTAACTATGTTATTGAGCCGGAATTAATTGAGAAATCACGGTAAAAAGTGAAAATGGGAATGGGAATAGAATAATATCCCAGGTATATACCAATCAAGAATGCATTATTATGTGTTTACTCACAACAAAACTATCATTTTCAGTTAATATGCCTTTGGTATCTTGCTGAATTAGTGCAATGGATGGCCAGAAAAATGGTCAAAATTGATTTTGGTGCATGTCTGCAGTATATTTTCTCAGTAACCCAGATATGTTCCATGATGATAAATGCTGTTTGTTGTGCTTTTGGAGCTCTGTTTTCAGGAATATCAAGAACTCCTTTGGTAGTATCTACACTTTCAAGCTAGACAGTCAAAGTTGGAGGAAAACTGAAAATGGACCATTTCATCGCGGATTGTGCCTATGTTTAATTGGCATTATGTTATTTACCCAGCAGTACAGAGATCTGTACTGTACAAATTCTCTAAATACATAGTCCCTTTGGGGTACATTACATTAAAAACATTAAATAGTTATAAAGTGCTGTTAAAGAAGTGGTAACATCGTGGTAAACATAACCCTGTCCCAACTTCCTTGAGAAGTATTGCTGGCATCAAATTAAAAATGAGCTTATATTTTTCCAAAAATAAAACAAAAAACCACTCACTTCAACATGTGATATGCTGTCTTTGTTCTTTATTCAAATAAAATTTAAAAGATTTGAAAATCTTTGCATTCTGTTTTTGTTTACATTCTACACAGCAACCCAACTTTTCTGGAAAAGGAGTCGCACAATTCACCAATCCCTTTCTACAATCACAATCTCGGATCAGTGTACGTAATACATTTATGAAATTACTATTCACTCTCCCCAATCCCATTTAGCAATCAATTAAGGACCCCAAAAAATTTCCTTCGCAGTGTATTGTGCTGTTTGTGTGGGGCTTGACAAGAGCGTCACTATATGAGGAGAAGGGATTAGAATGTGTTGGAAGCCTATTTAGAATATGAGGCACGGTTGTGGTGCACTTCAGCCTCCTTCGGCAAGAATGAGTTTTACAACAACAAAAAATCTTTCTGAAAAAAAATTAAATTGTCAAAACTTTACTTGTACTATTTCACGGACAAAAAAACAAACAAATGTCTTGTTGTCATAATAAATGTAAGAACAACACTTCAGCGAAAAAATCAGCAAAAAGAAAATTTAACCTTCCAAAACTTGTTTTTTTCCAGTTGGTTTCACAGATAGAAAAGAGTAACAAATTTCTTGTGGCTTAAATGAATATTGTAACAAAAAACTTTTCTCGTTTGCCTTTTAGAGCTTCCATATGACACAGATATCTACAATGATTTCCTTTTAATTGCCTTAAAAATGAATGTGCAGATGTCTTGAAGGACTGTTGATAAACTGGGCAAAGATCACACATAAAGAAAAACTCAGACGTAGACACTGATGAATTACAACATGTCTTGAAAAAGTCATTTTGTATAACTGCGGTTGAGCTTTGGCTTTTTTATTGTGGCAATTATGTCTTGAACTTAAGTGTGTTGGGAAGGATATTTATAGAATTAAACCTTTTATTTCCACAGGCAGACTGCCCTGGCTACATTTTTTTTGCTGATGTCCATTTCTTGCGATACAGGGATACAGTTGGTTGGCTGCCAGGGCTCTGCCTCTATCAAGGATTATTAAATCTTGCTGCATTATAGATTTATACAGCTCTGATATTCATTTACCATCTGCCTATTCTGTCAGACAGAGAAGATGACTAGGTTATGTACTAGAGCCACTCAATGCCTGCTTGTAAAAAACTACCTAAATAATATTGTACACGACTGAAAACAGCATTTGTCAGAAAAGTGAGGCCTATCATTCTGTTTGACAACAGTTGAGGGTTCTCATCATGAATGCGTATAGAATTTCATAATAGTCCATATACGTTAATGCGAGTGGATTAAATAATTTCTTTGGTATTGAAAGTATAAGTTCCCATCAGGTCTAGGAATTACACCATGTCTCATTCGGTTTTTAGACCTTGTGTTTTCTTGTCTGTGACCACCGTTTAGATTTCTGAGGGGCCACAATATTTCGCTTTTTAAATGAGGTTACATCACACAATGTGGCGTACGATGTATTATGTCGGTAAAAGGCGGCTGCTCGCTCTCATGCTGTGATTGTCACTTACAAACAGAGCCAGCCACTGATGTGAACACTCGTCAGTTTGAGGTCCGCTGCCAACCATGAGCTGCGCAAGGTTCCCCCCCATCATTTTTCATTTTGGGTGTTTTTGGTGCGACGGCTAAATTGTCTTAGACCATCAAACCCGGACGTCAACCCATGAAATAATACAGAAGGGAAACAAGTTATACAGTTTTACTCTGAAATTGTTTTTTTTTTCTACTCAGGTATGGAAGGCGCAAACCTTGAGCAGAGTGTCTCCAGTAAAAAAAAAAAAGTAGGGTTAATAATGATTGTGAAACTGAGGCCTAGCCTCAGGTGGTGTTAAACCCGTCTCGATGGCTGAGGCACTCAGCTCTGAGCTGACAGGAGCTGTCAGTCGGGGGATTAGCTCAGTGTGATGTCATGATGCCAGTCGTGTTTGTGCAGACTCTGCACTCATCACACCGAGTCTGACCTCTGCAATCACTGCGGGGCTTCTGTGTGTCTCCCTGATGTACACATCTATACACACATGTACACCTGAGCATACTACATGCATGAACGCACGAACACAGTCACACTCCTGTGTGTGTATGTGTGTGTATATATATAGGGGTTTGTGCACTACATGTTAACACATGCAAACCCTTGGCAGAGAGGATTTATGACACTCGACAGTGGTCTTAAGTCCCAGTGGTCCCACTGAGGGGGTTCCATCACTGCCGAAGTGAATAAACACACTTAAGGCTCCAATCATTCTGCTGCTCCAAGCATGAAGGAAAACACAACAGAACAAAAACCACCCAAAAGGTCTATGAATCCAAGCTATGAATTAGCCATCATAACTTAAGGTTTGTTTGCCTCTGAAAGTTTTGGGTCTTCAAGTTCATCTGGCTTTGTGTCCAATACATAAGTGCATCTTTCTCTGGACGGGGAACAGGCCATTGGTCCTATAAACACAGAGTAAACAGTGGGGTCATGAGAGTTTTGAGCAGAATCAACTGGAACTCTGTCAGTGCTGTGTCGCTCCGAGCATGATTCGAGTAGCTGCCATTCTGCTCCTGACATAAGGGCTCTGGTTTCAACTGGATAATCTTAATCACCAGAGGTACTGCAGCTGAAGATGGCCAACATTGATTAGCAATGCATTTGATTGAGTGATTATTCATCTTTCAGAGGACTTCTAGCCAAAACGAGTTAGTACCCTGAAAGCTGGGAAGATTTTACCATCTGTCAGGCAAAGCCGCCTTGACAGGCTGTGCTGAGGTCTTGCTGGCAGGCAAAGGAGAGGCTTCACCCACAGAAGAGTAATTAGTGTAAATAAGCACCCTTAGAGCTCCTCAGTCCTTTCGTAATTCAACTGAAAATTGTGAAAAAAAAAACAAAACTGGCATCTCATGATAAAAATATCAAATCTGTGCTTGTTGGAAATATAGCACTGTGAAGAAGTATTTGCCCCCTTCCGATTGTTTTTCAGTATTAAACCTGAGTCTCCTCACACAATTTAGGGGATTGGAGCACTAGGAACGTAGAACTACAAGATGCAAAATAATAAAATTTATGAATGATTCTAACCACCGAGAGATGACTGCTAAAAACAACAAAATAACTACCTACAGTGTCATAGGTGGACTTGGGCTGGCTCCTCTGTCCCCAAGATCGGGATTGGGGCGGACGGTGGACCCATTCCGCCTGTGCTTGTTGTGGCTGGGCCCTCCAGGGTAACATCATCTGTGGCTGGTGAAGCAAGCTGATTCTGTTCGGCAATATCTTTGCTGCAGCTGGGGCTACTGGCATCGCCTGAGGTGTTTTGTATTTTCTTAAAAAGCCGCGTTCTGATATCTATCTTCTAACCTGCTTTTTGGCTAACGGCAAAGAAGCTACTTCAAGCGGCGGTGAGGTTAGAAACTTTTTAGCTGGCTAGCTAACTTGAGCGTTACCGGCTTTAACTGTTAGATTTTTTTTCTTGATCAGATCACGTACAGCGTGCCGCGACGTACAAATGTATTTGACAGCACACCACAAGAAGCGCTATGTTTTAGAGCCACGGGAAGCCTTGTTCTGTGCGTTGTCTAGGACAATATTTTGCTGTTTTCCTAGAGGATAAATAAAATCCAAACTAGAGGGGCAGAAAATACAACTGAGGGGGCAAAGCCCTCCTAAGGTGAAAAAATCTGTTGCGCATCTGTTTCCAGCGTTATTAAAACCAAGGATTATTTTCAAAAGATTTTAACAAATTAGCGACTGGTTAGCTCTCAGATCTTCTTTAGCTAATTGCAGTTTTGAAGAACACTGATGCCGTTCCTCTTCACTGTTAGTCTGCCATTGCTAAACTTTCCAAACAGAAAATGTCTGCTGCAAAGTGCATGTTCCTGATTAAATATTGACGTCCCTCAACCTCAAAGTATAACCTCATTTCCTTGTCGCCTCTCATTCATTTCTGGTCTATCTTTTTATAAGAACTCGTGTAATTAAACACTGCACCTTGAGTGAAACATTGCACATGTTGTGTTCCAGGGTTCTGGCCTTTGGCCAGAACAGTATTATTCATGGTTTTAACAGTTTCATGTTCCAAGTTTCATAGTTCATAGTTCCATAGTTCATAGTTCATGTTCATAGTCATAGTATTTCATTATCCATGTTCCATGTCCATGTTTTTACTTTTCCATGTTTTTGTTTTTGCCAGGTCTGCCATGCCACTCCACCGCTTGTCTGCGTTCCGCCCCGTGCCTTCGTTGTTGCACATTTCAGAGCTCTGGGTTGGCTTTGGTATTTCCCTCTTCCTTCTGTGCTGTGCTGATTCGGGGCTCTCTAAGCTTAATTGACAATTAACTGTTTTTAAGTTACTAACATTTACTAACACTCACTGGGTGGTGTAATTCATTAGATAGGCACATTACTAATACTACTAATTTAGACAGGGAGTTTATTGTCATGATTCCTGCTTTGCTATTTCAAGATCTTGCTGTGCTTTTCTGTTCTTAACATTCATGCTGCTTTCAAACTGCATACTTAATTGGTACTTAAGCTGAGCACGCTCATTCTCTTAATGAGCAGGTCATGTCATCCAATCTCTGTCCATGTCTTGATCTTGCCATGCCTCTTGTTTCTCTCTCTCCAGGTGTTACCCCTCATGTCATGATTTCCAAGCCTTTATCTGGATGCGGTGGAAGTTGGCTGGCAGACAGTGTCTCAAGTTTGTTTCTAGTCGCGTCTCGTTGCATGTGCAAATTTAGCCAAGTTCTTGTTGTCAAGTCCCCTAGCATTTCTAGTTTCAAGTCTCGTCCTAGCCTCTTGTTTTGTGTATATATATTTAGTCTTGTTATTTATTTTTCTTGTGCATCTTGCCTGGAGTTTCCAGTGCCTTTTTGTTTTTTGCCTTTTGCATTTATTGTTTATAGCTCTGTGTAGCTTACCTCAGTTTGTTTTTTGCAACCCTTTGGGCCAAGTTTTTTTGTTGGCCCTCGTGCCTGTTTTGTTTTGTTAATAATAAAATCCTCATTCCCTTTTCCCGCATCTGGTGTCAACTGATTCCATATCAGCACAAAACTGGGCAACATATGACCATTTTAAATAAGCATATTCCATCTTTTTGTAATGAGTGCTGGACAATATCTGTAATTGGACAGCTTAGTATTTGTATGCCATGCAAAAAACTGTCATTTCTCATTTAAATGCTGAATGCCTGTGGCAATGAAGAAGCACGAAGTATGCCAAAAGTACAGGTTATTTTCTGTGCAGCCAATTATTTCTTGAATGACAGCCAGTGTGGATTCCAGCTGGATAATGGAGAAAACAGGACACTCCCTCACAGCCCACGCCATCAGGGAGCTATTAACAAATGTGCTATCATCATAAGAACTCCATCAGTGTCATCCTTCTGCATAAGGTGAACACTGTGATTCCCAATATTATTTGCACCTCAGAGGAGCAGAAACCTAGTCTGCTTTCATATGCTGCTTGTATAGCCCACCCTAGATAAGGTAGCTAGTGCAAACTGCACCCAGGAGCTCACAATGTGTCCAAAAGGGCCTTAGAGAGATAGATTTGTCTCCTTGGACAGCTAAACCAATGAACCCTTCTGAAATAGGTTGAGTCCTCAGGACAGCCCAAAACAACAGCTTTTTACCCCTCAGCCGACAAAAGTTGTAGAGGGGTATTGTCGAGGCGAGTTGCGTCCGTCAGTCTGTCCAATAATTTCTCGTTTCCAGACAATAACTGAAAAATGCTTAGGCCAAATGCTCTCATTATACGGTGATATGTTGGGGGTGGTTAGAAAAAGCTCCCTATCGATTTCTGTCCTGCTGCGATAATCAATATGGCCGCCACGGCAGGGCATGCGCAAGGCTGAGGGGTCCCGCTCGCGACAGCGCACTGTTTTTCAGACTAAGCTGTAAGTTTGACAGTGATGGGCTGTATTTTGGACAAAAAATCCTGTTGTTTCACAGAAACAGGCAGTACATAAATCAATGACAGGCTCAAAGTTGAATTGTAACAGCTTGCATGTTAGACAGTAAGAGGCTTTATTCTGGACAGTAACAAGCTGCATGTTTGAAAGTAACATGCTTTATTCTGGACAGTAACAGAGAACATGTTGGAGAGGAAACAGCTGCACAGTACTGTATAAAAGTTTGTGGCAAATTATATTCATTATTCTGTGAGGTGAAGATGATTCTATATATTTAAAAAATGTATTATAAGGAGCAGTGCCCAACAATTTTTGGTGTGTCTGCTCTCTACCAAAATACTAGGAACACTGTCCTGCAGTTTTACTGTTCCATAAGATAATTGGCTGTTTTTTGTATACCTACTGAAGAACTTGCCACAATTCTTCAGCAGGTTCTGTCTCACTTGTGTTTGTCTCTGCAGGTCATTCCAGACAGCCTTGATGATGTAGAGAACGGGGGCCGTATTACAGAAGCTTCCTAACCTGCAGATCCTATCTGAACTCATTGGTAACTATGGTTATTAGGGTTAGGATCTGATTTTGGAAAAAAGTCATTACAGAAGAACAGTTCCTAAGTCAAATTTCCCATCTTAACTTACGATAGGAAAAGTGTATTACAGAGGCATCCTAACTGCCATAAATCGTAAGTGAACTCTTCTAATTTTAGAATAACAAATAACCTGTCCTAAATTTCAGTATTAGCTATGGCTGGGGTCTTTTCTTGATTTTACGAAACCAACAAAATGTCAACAGACGAAACTTAATCACAGAGAGGATAATGACTGGCCCAAATGATGTGCATAGCTTTGATGACAAGACACTAATTAGTCGGTACCGGCTATGATTTTGCATTGAGCAGAGCAATTGTGGCCAGCGTTGGAGAGACCGACCAGGCATCACGGGGCACTCCTGATTGCATAGTAATTTACCAATGCGCTGTGTTTTTTTTTTGGCAAAGGGAGATTTTCAGAGTGAAGTCGCTGATCTGGCAAAAGATATCTCAGCCAGCAATGTCACGCAACTTAATATGTAATTTAGCTTTGAATGCAAAGCTATCCAAATACAATAGTAATACAGGAGATCAAGACAAGAAAAATAGCAACTACGTATTAACATTGCAAAATTATAATATTACAATGCTGCCGTCAGTTATTAATGTGACTTCATAATTTACTTTCCCGTGGAGACCAACAATACGGGCTTCCGCAGGGGTAAGTGAGGGGGCAGAGGAGGAGCCACTGCCAGTTTTTTTCTGCTCTTCTTTCTGTACCGCTTGTAAGGGTTGAAACTTTGTTTTATTCAACACTCCACTGGATGGTGGATGTGGCGGAGATGGTCTCCAGTATCTTTTCCCACTCTCTCTCTCTCTCTCTCTCTCTCTTTTATTTCCTTTGTCAGTGTGTCGGAAAACTTCCCAAAAAACACATCTTTGGATTTTTCAACAGATGATGCCAACACCTCTAACTCATTTGTCTTA
This sequence comes from Gymnothorax reevesii, assembly GCA_029721435.1. NCBI lineage: Eukaryota > Metazoa > Chordata > Actinopteri > Anguilliformes > Muraenidae > Gymnothorax > Gymnothorax reevesii. The sequence goes on along the minus strand of CM056587.1, from coordinate 11,778,170 downwards.
AAGTTTAGTGCCCGTCATTTATGCTCCATTTGTTTCCATTATGTTTTCAATAATGAAAAAAACATGATTAACTGATAACAGTTCCAATACAATGTTCAGCTCTGCTCGGTGAGAAAAGAAGTGTTGGTTGCTAGGTAACAGACACAAAAGTTGATTACCGAAGCTGGATTGAGTATTTAGGATTTCCTAACTTCAGATAAAATAGGATGAAGTACATATGATTCCTGAAGTTAGTTAGGATTTTTCCTAGTTTGGTATTACAGAAACAAATCCTATCTTAAATGCTTCCTATCCTAAATTAGGACTTAAGATTGGAAGTTTCAGTAATACGGCCCCAGAACTCTATCTAGACTAAATTATCTGTATCAACTGCCATTCATGAAATAGATATGCTTTTAAAGATTTTTTTTTTTTAAACTAATATTTGTTGTCTCAAGTCTTGAAAATAAAAAGACCAAATTGAAACGGGGAAAAAAAAATCAGGACTGCCTAAAACGTTTGCACAGTACTGTATGTAGGATGGTAATAGGCTGGTATGTGACGGTAGATGCACACATCCAGGAGGCTGACTAGAGCTTCGGAATTTTCCGATTTTGACAGAAAAATCACACCTTCTGTGTTGAAGCATTTGACGATGCACACCAGGCTGGTGAGGGCTGTGGTGTCTTGCACAGCTCATCTCCCTCTGTGCGAACGGCCAAGGCCACCTCAACTGGTTGCTGTAAACATGTCCTACAGGCCCCAGGCCGGCCGATGTGTTCTGCCTCTGCCTCGCCTCCTAAATATGTGAGTGACCAGCCGCCATATGGCAAACACATTCTTTTCGCAACAGAGCGTCTGTTACTCTATAACATTTCACATTACTCTATATGGATGGCCCAAGTATTCACCATCAAGGAACACACTGAGGAGGAAAGGACCCCTCCAAAACCCTACAGATGGACATCAAACTGATCTACTCCATGTTTAATTAATAAATTAATTGTGTAATTACATTAATGCACAATTACTCTTGCCACTGCTACCAGTGGGATGACATTGCATGAATATCAGTGCAGGGCGCTGAGAGTAGAACGAAAAAAAAAAAGAAGACATTTTTACATAAATAATATTAATAACCAAGTAATGAAATGCTGAGCTAAATACAGGTTAATCTGTTAACCTGTTGGTTTCCCAGCAAATTTTTCTCCAGAAATGTATTTATTTGTTTATTTCTGGAATTAAGTTTCCTTTCTATAGCCTTGCATATACAAGCCTATACAGAGATGTTTTTTTTTTCCTTCAGAATATCTGAACTTTGGTTTTCATTCACGATCTGATCTGGTCTTTTAATTTCTTGCCAACTTTTTGAAAAGCATGAATAGCCTCCTAGATATTTACCTCTTAAATAAGAAATGACACAGAACAAGTGAATAACTAAGGAAATAGACAAATAAAACAAACTAACAATGCATGGCAAATTTTTTAATTGTATAATTTGATATGCTAATCACACTGATTACACCAGCATATCTTTCTATTGATAGAAACTGCTATCACCTAAATTTTACCAATTCAGGTGGCATACAATTATTCATTCTTACCATGCTGACTGATGTACATGGTTACATTTTCCAGTGAAAAGTGTAAGCCATTTCATATTGTTGGTTGCTTGACCCTTTACCTCGTTTGACCTAATGCTAGTGGGTAACATTGTTACCTCTCAGCTAGAAATCCGTGGATTTGAATCCTGTCTGGCGTCCTTTGTGTGGAATTTGTAAGTTCTCCCCATGTTTGTGTTTAATATATCCTGATACTCTGGTTTCCCCACCAGCAACTTTTCCAGCAAATTGCTAAGGCCTCCCATCTGATGTCTGTGCAGGCCCAGCCCCCTTCATTTTAGCCATTTGGCTGAGAAACTTAACAGGGGAGGCCAACTGATGCCAAACCCCTGCAGGAGATACAAATTCAAGCTCAGCAGGAATGACTGACATGCAAGGCAAACTGAGGCCATGCAGTAAACATTTGCCATGTATGGGTCAGGTAAACACAAGTGTTTTTAGAGCAAGGGGAGCTGGTTTCCAAAGAGATACGAAAGACACCACAGCAAACAGCTTGGTTATGGGACTTTCTTTTAGTGCAGTCATTGTGAAGTACGGTGGTGTCGGGGCATGTATATTATGGTGCTGAATGCGTCATCAGCTGTTTTCAGTGTAAATATCCAGAAGGTACAGCTCACTGCCAGCACTTCTGGAGCCCTGCATGCTACAATACAGCCACTGGCCCACACTATGTAGGTGATTACATCTATCTTGAGGAATTTGAAGCCTGAAACTACATGATTGTTTTTCAAAAGTAAAAAAAAAAAACAAAAACATTATAATATCCTTTCAGGCCAGAAGTACACTACTATATTAAACATTACAAACTGAATAATAATGATACCTACAACTCCAAATCAGTAAAAGTTGGGACAATACGTTAAACAAACATTAAAAATGAAAGTAGTGATTTGTAAATATCTTTGACCTGCATTGAAAACAATAAAACAGCATATTACTTGATGTTTCAGCAAACATTATTTATTTATTTTGAAAAATAAACACACATTTCGATTTTGGCAACATATCTGAAAAAAAAGTCAGGGCGGTACAGTGTTGCAATTCCTTTTCACAACACTTAATAAATGCTCAGCAACTAAAGCCGCCAACTGCTTTAATGTTTCAGACATAATTTTGTTCCATTCTTCCCGCTAACAAGTCTTCAGGTGTGCGACAGCAGGGATCTTTGTTGTCTCTCACATTACACCACAGGTCCCTTTGGACAAGTCAAAACTGCAGGCAGGCCAGTTCAGCAGCAGCAACCTCTTACGCTGCCATGCCTTTGTAATGCATGCAGAATGCAGTTTTGAGTCGTCCCTGGGCATCCCTGGAAAAGATGTTGTCTTTATGGCAGCATATTTTGCTCCTATTTTTACTTTTCACCATTAATGGTGCCTTAAACAGAAGTGGAAGTTGCTCTTTCCAAGGACACTGACACAGCCACATACCATGAAAGAACATGGTTTTTGAATTTGTCGCTGGAAACGGTCTGAATGGTCTTTTTCCTTAGTCTGGAGCACATAATATCCATTTCTTCCAAACAAACCTGAAATATTGATTCATCTGACCATATTTTCCACTGAGTGATGGGCCATCGCAGATGCCTGCGAGCCCAGAGTAGTTGACAGGCACACATACGGTGGTCTCGGTAGCTGGCTAAGGGGCTGATCATGCTGTGCACGCTTTAACACCGTGGAAACAAGAGGCTCGACTGGCCTGATTTTTTATTTTTTTTTGCCTGCATTTCAAAAAGTGCTAGATGCGTTTTTTAGTTTGGTTGCTGAGCAATGCTCCTGTCACTCCTTCTGCAAACATTCTGAACAATGTCTTTGGCATGAGAAAACTAATTCCACCACAAAGTCTGGAGTGTCGTTTGTTTTTTTCTTTTCGTTTTTTTAATTTTTTTTTTTACCGGTTAGCATGAGTGTCTGCTTGCTATGGGGATGTATCAGTGCACATGGCATGAGCAACTTACACATTTACCAGGGCACCATTAGTGATGAGAAATACACCGCCAAGCCAAGAAAGTCACCACCTAGATTTAGGTTAGTGAATAGGCAAGAGCCTTCCATTTGATAATTACTGCAGTGATTATTTTGCAGCTGGCAAGAAGTTATGAATTCATTTAATTGTCATTTGATGCAGTGAGTAGCTTCTTATTTCTTGAAAGACCATGTCAGAACACATCCTGTGGTGGAAAAGATGTTACTGTGGTTCAGAGTGGTCAAGTTATTGGCCTGCGTCAAGCAGAGAAAACGACTAAGGATATTGCTGAATCTACTGACCATGGGTTGTGAACTGTCCAACGCATTATTAAAACCTGGAAGGAGAGTGGTGAACCATCACCTTCGAGGGAGAAATGTGGTCAGAAAAAAAAATGAATGATCGTGATTGGAGATGACTCAGATGTTTGGTGAAATCATATCATTAAAAAAATCAGCAATTGAACTCACGGCTATGTTGATTAATGAAAGTAATTGCATTTCCACATGCAAAATGTGAAGAGAGCTCAAGGGTTTGGGACTAAATAACTGTGTAGCTTTAAGAAAACCACATATCACTGAGGCAAATTGGTAGAAAATCTTCAATTTGCTGGGGAGCATAAATATTGGACTTTGGAGCAATGGAAAAAGGTCATGTGGTCTGTTGAGTTCAGATTTACCCAGTTCCAGAGTGATGAACACATCACGGTAAGAAGAGAGGCGGATGAAGTGATGCACCCACGATGCCTAATGCCTACCGTGCAAGCCTGTGGGGCCAGTGTTATGATCTGGGGTTGCTTCAGTTGGTCCAGTCTAGGTTCAGAAATGATATGTATGCCGCCCATTCAAGCATGCGAGGACTCCGGTTCTTTAACTACAGATGGTTTTCTTGATCGAAGCATTTAAGTAGCTGGCACAGCTAGCAGCCAAATGCACCTTAGACCACCGTAGAACTACGAACAGACAAAGAATAAACAGTGAATTTATATAAACACAGTCCGTGAAGTTGTAACAATTCGCCCATTAACTCTAAGCTCACTGTTAACAATAAACGCACAAGGGATTCTTTGAAATAGGGAATGAATCGCTTCTTTTACATAAAGCTCCGTCTTACGCGGAGGTTCCTTATAAAATGAATGAAAGCCGGACACTTGCTTCGTTACGTGCGCATTGCGCCATATATTAATCGGCCCAAAGGAACAAAAATCAAACCCAAAATCCATACATTTTCCCCTACCCTTTCTCAGTCCATGAAATCCCCACACTAGTCTCTCTTCAGAGCGCCACCAACGCGCAATTCAGTCTTTGATAGTCCGATAATGTAGATGGCGGACTGTGTCTCGGATTTTCCAGGATGCGAAACGAAAAAATATAATCCGACCCGATGGCAACAAAAAACAAAAAATAAGCGCTCGCATACGGCCGGGTATACCCAACACAAAAAACAACAAAAAGGTTTGGTCTCACCGGTGTCTCAGGTAACCAAAGTTATCCCGGAAGGCTTTGGATTGACTCCGCTCCGCGTCTTCGGACCCCCAAAACACGCGTAAATGCGCCGTTGAAGATGTAGTGAACACTCGTATTGACGCGATTGACACAACTCTGCCGTCTTCTGAATGTTTTTTTTTTTTCCTTTGCCAATATTAATTAGCTACAGCATTTGAACGCTGGCGCCACTCACTCCGGACTCTATCCGCACTTCCTTCTCCGTCACGGGGGCACCCCCAGCCATACGCACACCTCCTATATAACATTGGGTGCACACCCATAGGTGCAACAACCCTCATAACATTTAAACGGCCAGACCCCCTACCTTTCATACAGACACAGGCAAGATTCACAGGAAATAAAAGGCCATATTAGTATATATATATTCACATACATACTTTACATATACATCATATGTAATTTTAATAACCTTTAGAAATATTTTATGCTGACGATGTTTCATTAATGTGACTGTGTCACAGATCCCCCCCCCCCTGCCGGAGGCACCTGGGGTTGAACCCCAAAGTAGGGTTTCAGATTGACCACATTAACTACATCTGTTTTCTTGTTTTGGTCACTTCCCTGGATAAGGTAGTTTATGGGGCCTAACTTTCTCACCACTGTAGCTGGTCCTGACCATTTAGGCGCTAGCTTGGATGAAAAGTTTTCAGATGCTTTAGAGAGTGGGTGAGTCCGGACCCAGACCAGGTCTCCCACCTGGAGTTGCGCTCCTCTCCTGCGGGTATTGTAATACCTGGCTTGTCTGGCTTGGCATTTCCCAACTCTCTGTTTGACTTCCCTAATCAGATGCTTCTGTCTTTCCAATAAGGTATATGGAGCTTGATTTGGTGTTGGTGGCATGCTAATCAACCTCTCCAGCGGACCTTTCAGACATCTTCCCAGTGCCATCTCTGAAGGGGTATGGCCTGTGGTCTCATGATAGGCCGCATTTATAGCGAATTGGAACTCCTTGATCCACTTATCCCAGTCCCTATGTTGATCTCCCACATAAGAAGCAATCATAGTTTTGATCGTACGATTGGATCGTTCTGTGAGGTTGGCTTGCGGGTGGTAACTGGTGGTAAACTTCTGTGTCACTCCCCAGGTCTTACAGAGGTTAGCCATCTCGTGACCAGTGAACTGCGGTCCCCGATCCGAAACCAACTCCCGTGGAACCCCAAAGCGGGTGAAGATGTCATCTTTTAGGATGGTCACCAGCCGATGGGCTTTACCATCTTTTAGCGGGAACATTTCCACCCATTTAGTGAAATAATCGACAATAACAAAAAGGAACGTATTGCCCTTCTTGCTGCGGGGCAATGGACCCATAAGGTCCATCCCCAGTTTTTCCCAGGGGTCTTCCGCTGGGGTAGGTTGCATGAGCCCGGCTGGCTTTTGGTTGTCAGCCTTATAGGCCTGGAAGGTGGTACAAGCCTTGACATGGTTCCAAACATCAGCACGGACCGCTGGCCACCAGGCCACCTCCAGGACCTTGATGAGGGTCTTCAGTCTCCCCAGATGCCCACTCAGGGGATGGTCATGGAAGTAGGAGAGAAACGCTGGCACTAGAGCCTTGGGAACCACCAATTGATATTTGTTGCCCCCACCCTTCACGGGCGACTGACGGTACAGGAGCCCCTGCAGTATTTCAAATCCCACCCTATCTGGTCTACTACCAGTAGCCTCTTTAGCCATAACACGGACTTCATCATCCTTCTCTTGTTCTTCCCTTATTTCAGGAAGCGTTGAAGGCAGATCTGCAGAACTGCGGGAGGTGTTTATGGCTACATATGTAGCTGCCGAAGAGGGTATGGGTATGGCTCTGGACAGGGCATCAGGCACAATATTGTGTAGGCCTTTTCTGTACTGTACCTTAAACTGGAATTGTTGGAGCCGCAGGATCCACCGGGTAAGTCGCAAGGAGGTTTTTGGACAATTAAAAGCCCATGTTAATGCAGCATGGTCTGTGTATATGGTGAACTCGCCACCCTCAAGGTAATGTCTCCATTTCTCAACCGCCCACACCACAGCAAGACATTCCTTTTCAGATGTTGAGTAGTTGTACTCCGCACCACGCAAGCCCCTGGAGGCATAGGCAATCACTCCCTCTCCGCCATCAGTCTTCTGGACAAGCACTGCACCCAACCCCACATCACTAGCATCAGTGTGTACTTCAAAAGGAAGTGAGTAATCTGGCTGCCTCAGGATTGGGGCATTCACCAGTGCATTCTTCAGCTGGTTGAAACTTTCTTGGCATTCCTCTGACCAGTCCCATTTCACCTCCTTCCTCTTCAGGTAATTCAGTGGAGCTGCCAGGTCTGCAAAATGATCCACGAACTTGTGGTACCAGCCCACTAGACCTAAGAAGCGCTGCAGGGTCTTGAGGTTAGTGGGAGTCGGATAGGCAGTGACTGCAGTGGTCTTCTCGGGGTCTACTTGCACACCCTTCCCTGATACCACGTGCCCCAGGAACTTCAGCTCTTGCCGGAAAAAGTAACATTTCTTCAGGTTCAGGGTCAAATTGGCCTCATGAAGTTTGCGCATCACAGCATCCAGATCTTTAAGATGCTGGTGGGGCGTGGCCGAATAGACAATTACATCATCTATGTAAACGCAGCAGATCTTCCCCCTAAGCTCTCCCAGGACCTTCTCCATTAACCTCTGAAATGTTGCCCCAGCATTCTTCAGACCGAAAGGCATGGATTTGAACTGGTACAGGCCCATTGGTGTAATAACAGCAGTCTTGGCCTTGCTTTCTTGGGACATGGCGACTTGCCAGTATCCAGACTTTAAGTCAAGGGTACTGAAGACTGATGCTCCATGCATTGACTCCAAGAGATCATGTATGAGAGGCATGGGGTAGGCATCTGCATGGGTCTTGATGTTAAGGCGACGAAAGTCAACACAAAACCTTAGTGAGCCATCAGGCTTGGTGACTAGCACAACTGGAGCACCCCAAGGAGATTGGGAAGGCTCAATGACTCCATCTTTGAGCATTTGCTCCACATGATCAGCAATGACCTGACGCTTGAAAGGAGATACACGGTACGCCCGGCACCGGACAGGCACCTCGTCCGTGGTCAAGATCTTGTGTTCTTCCACATTAGTCTTCCCCAGTCTCCCTGAACACACACTGGGCCAAGCTTGCAGCAATTCCCTGACCTCTGGTGGATAATCTGAGAATGAGGGTGCTTCCACACCTCTTGAGGGAGGTAGGACTACAGGCATCACAGATGGAACAGCCACATACAATGTGGTCATCGATGTCTTCTCACTGGTCTGTTTTAACACACACTCAAGAGGTTGGGAAATAAACGGATGGAAGGTATACTCCTTGGGACCTTTCACCCCATAGGTTTGTTCACCCAGATTCAGGATAGTTGAGGTCTTGCGCAGGAAATCCAAACCCAGGACGATGGGGAATGCCAGATGTTCATCAGCCATGATGTATGTTTCAAGGGACCACAGCATCTCATGCCAACTGTATAGGATCTTAATCTTTCCTAGGGCTCCATATGTTTTTCCATCAGCAAGGGCAAAGCTCTGGTTGTCACATGGCCATAACGCTTCGTCCTTCCTAGCAATCTCCCGCCACAGGCTTTGTCTCATCAGTGAGTAGGTGCATCCAGTATCAAATACAGCATAGCACTGCTTCCCTCGTATGGCGACTGGAACATGTAGGAGAGACAGTGGCACCTGATTCTCCTGACTCACCACCGAAAGATTCGCCACGTCAGTAGACTTTTTGGCCTTTTCCAGGGTCTTCTTTTGACTCTCTTTCTCTTTTTCTTTTGCCTTCTGATGATCCACCTTGCCCCAGTACTCCTTGTGAGAGGTGCAGTCCTTCTCCACGAGAGAACCGATCTGAACGAGTTGTTCCACATCAGATACAGTGCCTCTTAGACATCCAGCGATCTTAGGGTTGCAGTTATTGAGGATTTTCCGCACTAACTCTTTTTCTGAGATTTCTGGTTTCCACCGGAGACAAAGCGCTCGGTAATCATAGGCAAAGTCCCTCAAACACTGTCCAGGCAGCTGAACCATGACCCTGAGCTTTTCTTCTACCTCTAAAATGTAGTCAGGAGGAAGGAAGGCAGTCTGAAAAGCCTCCTTAAACTCCGCCCAATTGTGTACTTTATTTTTCTCCACACTCCACCAGCTGTGTGCTGGCCCTTTAAGAACACCAGACAGGGTACCAATGATTTCAGTATCTGACAATGGCCGGACCTCAAGAAAGGTTTCACAGCGGTCAATGTAATTGAGAATGTCAGCCACCTCCCCTGACCCATTGAAAGTGGGGAAATCCATTCGGACGGCAGGCTTAGAGAAGACAACATTAGGTCTGGCCTCAGCCTGGCTGTAGGTAGCCCCCAAAGGTGTGGGGAGGCTTGTACTATTGGTCAGTGGATGCATTAGCGGCTGATTCCCGGTCAGAGCGAATGATGGCTGGAACTGGGTCCCCGGTACTGAGAGAGAAGATTGGCCTTGGTCATTTGATGTGGGAAGTGGAGCGGGACCCTGGACAGTATGGGCACTGAAAGGCACCGCTTCAGGTGAAGCCATGGAAGAGATGATATATGTTGAGGAGTTTCCAGCAGATTTTGGTTTGGTGGAAGGAGGAGGTGCATGGCTGTGAGATCTACCCATAGAGAAACCTGGGATGGTATGGCCACCATGAGAACCATGAGAAGCTGATGTATAACTGTGGGGAGGCTGGTGTGCATGGGGAGCTGCTGAACAATCCCGAGAAGCATTAGAAGTTGTAGAGTGGCTTTGAGGAGGATGGAGTGCATGATGATCTGGAAAATGACCAGAAAAAGCAGGAGAAGCAGTAGGATGCCCAGGAGCAGCATGTGTGCCATGAGAAACCACAGAAGGACCTTGAGAAGGATGTTGTGGATGGAGAGGCCTGGGGACAGAAATAAGACTGGCGCGCCTCAGGCCTTGTAGTTCTGTCTTCCATTTTTCATCTCTCCGTTGCAAGCAAGCCACTAATTTCTCCTCAAACTGTTTCAGAGTGGAAATGGTGCTTTGTTCTATGGCCTCTAGGGATTTATCAATGTATTCTCTTATATTTGCTTCTCTGTTCAATGCACTGCTAACAGAATCATTGAAATCGGTCTCCAGGCTACTTAACCTCTCGGTAATTGTGTCTATGTCATTGCTGAGGGACATTAGAGCTGGTAGTGCAAAGTGCGATGCATTATTTTCTTCTGCAGTGCTTACATCAGTGTCCTCGGGGTCAGAGAGGTAAAGGGAACCAATTAAGGAGGTAACTTCACCGACAGGATCCCTTCTGGTAACCCAAGCGTCCCCTCTTCGCTGACTACTTGGTTCTTCAGCGTTCTCTCCATGATTCGGAGTCGATGTCCGGGTGCCCCCCTCTGAACCATCTACCTCCTCTTGGATTTGTCCAAAATCCACAAGCAGTGACGCTCCTGGTTCAGTCATTATTTGTTATAGTTTGCAAGTACTAATAGGATTAGTTTATTTATTTATTTATTTATTTATTGCCCCCCTTTGTATTTTATCTTATTATGATGTTTTTTTTTTAGGGATGAATACAGTTTCTTATAGAAAATGTACCTTCAACATGTCCGTTTTTCAATTACAAAACAAGTTCACGGCAATGGCATATAATGATACTTAGTGAACCCATTCAATGAAAGTGCAATACAATGCCATAATAATGTCTTACATAGGACTAATGAATGCAATAAATAAATACGAAGCAGACCGTTTCTAATAATGCTTACATCCATGACCGAAATACAAAATCAAAACAGCAATTCTTCCCCGTACTGGCCACCATCTGTAACAATTCGCCCATTAACTCTAAGCTCACTGTTAACAATAAACGCACAAGGGATTCTTTGAAATAGGGAATGAATCGCTTCTTTTACATAAAGCTCCGTCTTACGCGGAGGTTCCTTATAAAATGAATGAAAGCCGGACACTTGCTTCGTTACGTGCGCATTGCGCCATATATTAATCGGCCCAAAGGAACAAAAATCAAACCCAAAATCCATACATTTTCCCCTACCCTTTCTCAGTCCATGAAATCCCCACACTAGTCTCTCTTCAGAGCGCCACCAACGCGCAATTCAGTCTTTGATAGTCCGATAATGTAGATGGCGGACTGTGTCTCGGATTTTCCAGGATGCGAAACGAAAAAATATAATCCGACCCGATGGCAACAAAAAACAAAAAATAAGCGCTCGCATACGGCCGGGTATACCCAACACAAAAAACAACAAAAAGGTTTGGTCTCACCGGTGTCTCAGGTAACCAAAGTTATCCCGGAAGGCTTTGGATTGACTCCGCTCCGCGTCTTCGGACCCCCAAAACACGCGTAAATGCGCCGTTGAAGATGTAGTGAACACTCGTATTGACGCGATTGACACAACTCTGCCGTCTTCTGAATGTTTTTTTTTTTTCCTTTGCCAATATTAATTAGCTACAGCATTTGAACGCTGGCGCCACTCACTCCGGACTCTATCCGCACTTCCTTCTCCGTCACGGGGGCACCCCCAGCCATACGCACACCTCCTATATAACATTGGGTGCACACCCATAGGTGCAACAACCCTCATAACATTTAAACGGCCAGACCCCCTACCTTTCATACAGACACAGGCAAGATTCACAGGAAATAAAAGGCCATATTAGTATATATATATTCACATACATACTTTACATATACATCATATGTAATTTTAATAACCTTTAGAAATATTTTATGCTGACGATGTTTCATTAATGTGACTGTGTCACAAAGTAACATATAAAATTCAGTTGTAGAATTATATGCTACTGACCACTTTGCCTGCTTGGAGCTCCGAATGGGAGTGCAACGTGAAGTGACAGAAAGTCACAAAGACCGGATACTATTAAATATCAAATAAAAACACAACCTCTGGCGGTCAAACCAGGAACAGTAGCATTACACAAAGAACTGTATTCACAGCATTTACAGTACGTGCCACTAGCTTGCAAGCTATGACAAGCTAATGAATTACCGTATAAAGATTGCAACGTTTGCTAACAATACGAAATACCATCATGTAATTAAGTTCATTATAAATTGGGAAGTATTTCAATTGTTCGTTCATGTCAAGCCTGATATTAAATCTCCATATCAGAAATAACAGTTGTAAACTTTTATTCAAAATTGAATTATTTGGACAATAAATAGAAAGACGTTTAGGAATATGGCACCTATCTATGAAAATTGTGGAGGTACCCCGCTTGGCATCATAATAAAACAAAGAAACACTCATTAAGATAATCTCAGTATATGGAAAAGATAGTATTTGCACTCAGATTATTGCAAAAAAAAATTTCCAGCTTGTGCTGTGTGTATGATCAGATTACATATATGTCCCTATCAACTCTCGCATTAAACCTACACCCTTGATATGAAGGGTGTCACTGGAACACCAGGCAACCTTTATTCAACTACAGCCACCACCTCAAGTGAGATGTTTGGGTCTCTGTCCCTCATTACATGAAAAAAAAGCAGCATCAAACCAATGTGAGGAGGATTGTAGTGTCAATGTGAGCTCATATTTACACTTATTTAAAGGGGGCACTGTCACAGCGTGCAAGTGTGAACTTAAATAATATAAAACCCAAAGATTTACTGGGAGAATATTATGGTCATTTTGAACAGAGTGTTTGAAAGGCTTTTGAGAGTGTTAACTATAATGATAATATTAATAATAATAATAATAATAAGACAACCATACAGAGGAGACAAATGAGCGTAACTAGTTCAGGCAGGAAACTGGAGAAGAGCTACATCAGCTGACAGCAGCCTGGTGAGCTACCTGCACGTCAGCATCAGCAGGCACACAATTGGAGGATACACATCACGAGGTCATACAGCGGTCTATTTGAAAGACGTCTGTTCGCAATGACGCTTCATGCTATGCAACATGCTGTTTGGTTTTTGCTTGCCGCCTCCACCCCAGCCTCCACCTGTTTGGTTCTGCTCACATCGGGGGGATTTTGATTTCTGTTCCTGACTATGTTTGTATGTTTGCTGTGCCGAAGGAGATTATTCCTCCAGAGCAGAACTGCCGCCAAAATACAATGTAATGCTCATATCCTTGAATAAATTGTTGTCCTGACTGAACTAAGCTTAAGTTCTTTTCATTACTGAAAAATGTACTGTTATAGTTTACTTCCTTGCAAAACTAAAACTAACAAAGATATTATCACTTCAGGGAAGTCGTTAGCCCAAGCCAAGTGTCAGAGCACTTGCTCTACAAAGAGAACAAGACAGAGCAACTGCGGATCCCCATGTAAAGGGAAAAAAAAATTGCCGTTGTGATGCTGAGTCAAAACCGTGAGAAAAATCTAAACTCAAACCAGCTGAGTCTTTTTTGCTATTTGTGCCCATCTGGTTATTGAACTTATAAAGGTGCGAAATTATAAATAAAGAATTAGAGTCCATGAACAGGTTCAGAAATCGAAACAAAAATAACAGCTCAAAAATGCTAAACAATTATCAGGCTAAATGTGAAAAACAGCTGAAATATTCTGGAGTGCTAGGATTGCAACAATAACCCAACACTCAAGAATCCCCAGAATTCTATTGATACTGCAAGGTTCACGATTTCAGTTTTGAAGCAAATATTTGCACATGCACAAGTCCTGATATTGCCTCTTTAATGCTCATTCATCAAAAAATTTGGTTCAAAATACTAATGTATATACGAGACCCACAACTGTGTCTGAATATGCAGTATTTTTGGAGATATCCTTGTATATTTCATCGCAAAATTAAGCGCACGCAAGTAACATGACCCAGCATCATTTGTGTGGATAGTAGGTGTGTGACAGGCACGTTAATTGTATTGTACAATAGGGAGACAGGGTGAATTTGCACAGACGTACTGTCCTCGTGGATAAATAGCAAAGAGAGTTGTTTGGCTTTCAATTCATGAGATCCCTGCAGGTGTAGCATCTAAGCCATTATTTTGCTGTTATTACTGCACACACTCATTAAAGATTTTATTCCTTCTTGCATTCTCAGAAAAGCTATAGCTTTTTCAATTGTTTGATCAATCTGCAATTGTATGGAGCACTTTGCTCCTCCTGAAACTCGAGAAAGGTCACAAGATCAAATTCATTTGCAATGGAAACCACAATAAATTCTGTTATTCCTTGCAGCATTTTCTGGATAGTGTGAGACTTGAGGTTTATGTTACGACTCAGTCACGCTTGATTCGGGGAAAACTGATGTGAAGAGAGAGAGAAGATAACGTTGTCCCTGAATTCGCTGCTAATAAAACGCAGGGCTGTACTTCATTAGAAATGTCAAGGTTGAGGGGATGTGTATTTTTCTTCATTGTGTTATTTGCGCACATCACATGGGCGGGACGCAATGGCGTCCCTCCATAGTGAGATCATGGCCGCGGGAGCAATTGATAAAATGTGTATTTTACAGATAATAAAAGACTGGGTGGAAAGTCACACCCTCGTTCTAGTTAGCACACATCTCACATTGCTTTGCTTAACTGCACCTTTAAGCCGTCTGAGGGGAAATGCAACACACATCATCAACTGACATACATTTTACCATCAAGTCGAAGTAAGCCATTTTTGACAGTATACGGGATAAAACATGAATCATTTCTGTTGCGCATACATGCTAGATATTTCTACCATAATTTCACATATCCACCGGACTTTGTTGAACAGGAAGTTTCGTGTCACCATGTTTGTCGTTAGCAGCTTCGCTGACAGTGTTTTCTCATCCAAGTCATGCCCCTGCCTTCCCTAAATCTTAATAATAATAATAATAATAATAATAATAAACTGACATGCATAACTAAATTATATTCCACAATCATCTATGGCTTAGATAGAATGTTTTTGGAGTCTGACCTTGACTTAAATTGGTTCAGCAATTCTCGGAACATCTGCTGGTTTAAGGCAATGTTTTCATGGTTGGATACTTGTTGAACGGGATCACTTTCATAGCTCACAAGTTTCGCCAGTGCTGTTTGCTAATTCATAACTAATCTGCCGTTACATTCTGCATTTTCGGTATGTAATGGTTCATGATTATTTCCACTTGATTTATTTGTTTATGCATTTTGTATTATCTGCCTTATCTATTGCCATTTCCGTGGGCACTGCTTCCCCTGTGATATCTTGTGATTCTGTGTTCATTGCCAGCACACGCCCCTGCCTGTGAGCTGCCACATTTCGGGTGATTTCAGAACTCAGAAGTCTTCTGCCGTTTTTATAAGTTCCTTCACATCTTGTTTACTTCCTTCAACTCCAATTACTAATAAAATACTAATCCCACTAATACTCCATGTTTTGTCTAGTTTATTTCCTAACCCAGACTAATATATTAGTCCTGTAAATAACCAATATACTAATTTGCACAATTGGGTAAATATTATCGCTGCACAGACTATTAACTCTATTGATTGATTCGCTCTGCCTTTCACACTAATCTGAAACTCCGCCCTCTTTGCTCTCCCAGTGCTTTGCACTTGTTTCTGCAGAGAGTTAGCGACAATCTCTTATACTAATCTGTTTCTTCCATCTCTCCCCACTTAGGCTCTCCTTGAACGGAGCTGTTTTTGTTAAAGAATGTCCAGTGAAAACAAGTCTTTGTCATTGTTGCCCATTTTGCATTGTTAATTACTTCTTGGGTTTCCCCTCTCAGTTAACGTTTAGATAGCCCTTCACACCTGTTGCCTCGCCGAGCTGATTACCTTCCTTGTGTGTAAAAGTCCCTCACTTCTGCTTATTCCTTGTCAGAACGTTGATCAAATTTTCCTGTGCCGAGCTACCTGTATGTCAGAGGTTTGTTTGAGATTCAGGGACACCCCAATTCCAATTTCTGTCTGTGCCTGCCTGGATTTGTTTGCCTTCTGTTGGCTACCTTTTTCTGTATGACCATGATTTCTGTCTTTTGCTACCCTGGCTCACAAATTCAGATTTCTGACAGTCGACTCTCCCACTGCTTTACGGTTTGGTGCTGTACTCTGCTTTCTTTAGCTTTTGAACCCCTGCTTGTTTTGAACTCTGTTTTTGGATTTCGATTCTGTTCTGTGATCACCTGGCTTGGACTTGGACTGTAGTAAAATCCATGATTTTTGCATTCCGGACTACTTGCATTTGGTTGCTTTCACCAGACATTACATCTGCGCCGTGTAACGATCAGCAAAATCGAAGATAAATGCCTCCATATACAAATATTCAGGATTCGTTTTTCATTCTCTTGTAGGGTAGCAAAAGCATAGAATCGGACTAAGCCATTACACATGATTCATAATTGAATTTTGATGTGTAATGAATTCATTTGCATTTGTTATTGAACATTACAGGAATTTTAAAATCTTCTTAGATTAGATTTCTATACTTCCTCTCAGGTATGTAACAGCATCGATATTCTCAGTGTTTTTTTTTTTTTTTTTTTCAAAAACTGCAGCATTCTCTCACTTCACAAAAATGTAACACTGGTGAGCAAGAAGGCTGTGTCTCAGTGACACAAGCTCACGCAACCTGCATATTTAAAGGGTGTTAAGTTATCTGACTTAAGAACCAATTAGCCAGTTACAGCTGGTAGGCAAGGGCTGTAACAGCTAAGATCTGTTTTTCCTCATATTTACAAGATTATTATTCTTCAGTGTTTCATGAGAAAGTTATGCTTTATCCTGATTAATAGAAAAATCCCTGTGTCCCGTCAAAATGTCTTAATGGATGATAGTGGAAATATTATCATGGGCGGCCACGGGGTGTAGCTTGTTTGGGCTGTAGCCCCACCAAGATTTGTGTTAACCCTGCAGTGGAACAACCAAGAAAATTACCAACCCATTCCACATTCATCTAGGCATACCTTTGAACAAATCCAGTTCAAAATCTTTCAGACCCCAATTTGATCCCATTTCAGAAGAGCGTAAAGTGATTTTTAAACTTTGATTGTAAATCAACCTTTGTAAATCTGAGAAAATAATCTGCATGAGAAATTCAAGTTTGTGAATAACGTAGAAAAGATTTGTACTCGTAAAGAAAATCTACATGCAGAAACAAAGTAGAGCAACGTGTGAAACGTGTGAAGTTTGTGCACAGTGTTACGAGAAAAAATTCCACCCTGAGTTTGCATCAAATTCCAACAGGTCAAGGACAAAGTCAAACTGTCCTGTCAGGAGGCAGATAGTATCTGCTGCAGGTCCTGAAAGGTGTAGTTGATTGATCAAGGCAAGAACCAAGATCTGCTATTAACCTGGAAGTATTCAGGCATGGGAGCTGAAGGATGGAGCCAAATGAATTGGAATGTATTGGCCACATTGATGGTGAGTTGACAGTTCAAACGCTGCCCGTCCTTTTTTATTATAACATTTGAATTGTTTTCTTTCAAAAATAGTTTTCTTATTGGTAAAAAAAAAAAACTAATATGTAGAGTAATCGGGTTACCAACTGAGATTATGGTTGGCCAATTGTTAAATCTGTGGCCTTCAGTATGTGTTCATATTAAGGAACTAGCATGGCTATTGGGAGGCTTGGGGACTGATGGCTACCGGACAAACGTGAATCATTGTGAAATCAGGCAGCTTAACTCCATGTTTGCAGTATTAAACCTGTAGTCAGTTTGAACTTTGGGCCTAATATAACATGAGTGCATTCAGCAGATGGCGAGAGTCCTGGCAGAGACCTCCTCTGCTCTTATGCAGCGTAGTAATGTCCCATGCGTTGGGGCCCTGTTTTTACCTTTTATAAAGTTAATTGATGTTGCATTTGTGTTCTTGTTGCCTGTTTCAGGGAACATACTAAGCAGGTTGGTGACTATACTTGCTGTATGAGGTATAGGAGAGATTTTTCGGCGGAGCATTTGCATGCTTGTACTGCCTGTGGTTGTGTAAGTGCGTGGGTTGGGTTGGCCATCTGATTCTGCCGGATTTTGGCTCGGAACAGTGACAGAGAGAGGTACTAATTCTCATCTCGCTCAGGGCATCGAACCCAAACCTCCTGATGCCATCTGTTAGGACACACACATGTGAGAGCCAGAGGCTGCGGAAGTGGAACGACTTCAGTATCTGCTGAATACTGACAGAAACCTCTCGGCCAGGGAATGGGATTCTGTCTTCTGGTAGGTGGGTTGAACAGCATGACCAAAGTATATTTTTTTCCGGGAGGGTGTACCCTCATTGTGAACTGGTCTTGACATGACACCTGAGAGTCACCTATACATATCATGTTCTCAAAACTATTTATAGTGTTACACCCTCTCTATCACCTGAACTGACGTATACATCCCTTTCTCAAAGAAAACCTGGGCCATGCACTCGATATTGCACAAGGGATGGACCTGCGTTCGACTTATCCCCCGCATCTGTCCACAATTTTGCTACTGCAGTCCCAGACAAGCGCCCCATGCCTGCCTCTAGTGCTCCCTGTGCAAGTAAATGCAAACAAACACACACACTCACACACACACCCCCAAAAGAATGCAGATATCAAGCAAATATCACAAACATCAACGATAAGAAAATATATTGCACATTTATCAAATTCTCAGGTCTTGACTTTTGAGTTTGCTTTCGTTTGCCTGTGGTTTCTAAAATTAGGTGCTATAATATGGAACGAAAAGTGCAGTTCCTGAGGATATTGCGTTGGCTAGCTGAAAGCTCATACAATCACAGTTTATTGGTGGGTCATTCCATATGAAATCAACCATTTCTGAGAAAAGGTCTTGCCTGATCCCTTTAGAATCTACTGATTTTTTGTACAAATAAATTTCTTCAGTGTATTTAATGAAGCCAGACAAAACTTCAGGTGAATACTATGAATGTTTTTGAGTTATACGCCCTCAAGGTACACAGGGGTGGGTTGAAATGTTATGCTTTTAATTAGTGTTATTTTCTTCAGAATGTTTGAGCCCTTATAACTTCATAGATGCAGGATAGTCACATTCAACCCATGATTGTGTCCAGGCTAGAAGATTAGCCTGGTATCAAAATGTAGACAAAAATTAGTCCATATGCTATAACTTGGTTTTACCAATAAGCTGTCCACATGGTGAAATAACCCTCGAAAGTTTACCCAAAATACACTTTTCAAAGTTTTCTTTCTTGAATATTCAGAAAAGAGATTACACATCAAGGTTGGCAATTTGCATTTCTATTATTCTATATCATAGATGCATTTTGATTTTGAAACTATTATATGCCTCATGAAATTTATGCTTAAAATTGATTAAAGAAGCTGCAGCAAATGAGGAGTCAACTTGCAAAACCTGCTAAGTCAAGTTTTGAAAATAAATGAGTTATCCCTCTAAGCCTCTCTTTCAGGCACCTGCGCATGTCCTATTGATAGCTCCACTTTCAAAACTTACTAAATCATGTTATTAATTGATATGGAAAAAGCGAAACTCTGTCAAATCCGCTAAGTCAAGGAGGAAAACTGTCAAATTTTGCTAAGTCATCAGCCAATGTGGAAATGTGATTCCCTTTTCATTTGCTTGAAGGAACCAATCACAGTCGAGCTTTTGTTGCCCGTTCAGCTTTTGTTTTCTCAAGATGGGGGATGCAGACTCAAGTTTAATTTTGATCACAGAAAAAGCAAACAAATATAGTGATACCATAAAAGGGGGTTTTGAACCCATGGACTCATGTTTATGTTGTCATTGTCATAGCAGCTATTCGACCACTGTGCTGTCTGTAGCATTGAGTTGTATGTAGAGCGGGTCCTGAGGTAAAGTACCTTCACCAATTGAGCAACGGGGCTGGTTTAACCTGTTAACTGTCACTGGGCCCTATGGAATTTTTTTAAACAAATTTTGAATCCTTCATTTGTAAACTATGACTTAAATCCTCAACCAATGCAGGCAAATGATATACCATTTGAAAGCTTAGACGCTCAGGATTTCATCTCTACCCATCTTTTTGCCTTACATCAGTCATAACAAATGCAATAAATCAATTTCTCAATATAGACACCACATACTTGAGTGCAATGAAACTTGCACTCAGTCCTCATCATCAAAGTTGTGTTGTGACGGTCAAACCATGTATTATCCGTTCCATTTGGTCTTGTTCCAAAGCTAAGAACCTGTGTAATCAAGAATTTGTCATGGTTATGGTTTTGGTTCATACTTATGTTCAAGTTCATTGTTCATGATTTTCTCTTTTATTTTTTCCTTCTGGTTATTGTTATTTTGAGGTTTTAGTTCAGTCCATGTTCAGCTCCATTGCACTTGTCTCCCCTGTCTTGTGATCTAGTTGGTTCATTCCGTCTTACTGGTCTGTGTGCTTACATGTAGGTACGTATGTCCGTCCCGAACATTGTCAGCGCAATATCTCAAGAAGAAGTCAACCTATTTCAATTCTTTTTGGTACCAACCTTCCTACTGGGAATGCGCAGACACCAGTCGGATTTGGTGACCTAACAGCAGGGGATATAGTCACCTTAGTGACAAACTCTTGTTTATTTGCTTTTTAACTTTGCAGACATGACACTAAGCAATTATAGTTTATTAGCTTAACATTCAGGCACTATGAAATGCATCTCAAACAAATTAGAAAAATTAATTTAATCAGTGGAATATTTTTTTCATACTTCCATACCAGTCCTTCCATCAGGGGTCAATTAGTGGTCATTTCCATGCACAGAAGCAGTGCAATCAGCCATAAACAATCATTGAAAAAGCAACTAGATCTTTGGGCTACTCAGGCATGGTGCATCACATAATTAACCATCAAGCACCAACGTTGCTAATGGCTGCTTTTTTCCTCAGTACATGTTTGTTAGCTCAGCGTGTACCATCAAAAAAACTAGTCCTGGGAGTGGACAGTGAGCCATTTGCATGCATTTTGAGAGGCTGTCTGAGCGAAATAAACAGCCACACCCTTAACACCCCCACCCCCTATAAAGCCTGTTTATACAGGAGAAGGGTTGTTCCCCCAAACCCAGTCTGTTGAAAGACTGTTACGGAGTGTGCGTGTGCAAGCTGTAGAGTCTGCGTAGTGTGTGCGTGTGTGTGTGTAGGTGAACTGTGGAGACAGAGTACAGTCTGAGTAGCATGTGTGTTCTGCAGAGACTGGTGTACAGTACGAGTTGTGTTTATGTATGCGTGTGCGCTGCAGAGGCTGGTGTAGAATCTGAGTAGTGTGCATGCAAGTTGCGGAGCCTGGTGTTGTAGCAATGGCTGTGCAATTAGGCTGAACTCAGAGGTCACACTGCCACTCCTTGATTCCTTTGTCCCTGTGGGCTCATCAATGGATTATCCAATCAATTGCCCTAAATTGATGCAAGCCACGTGCATGCGTCTGCCATACAATTGCACTGATCACAACTAACCACATTTGCACTGTATCCCTGCGCTGTCAGGATTTTTTTTTTTTATCTGGTCTCCTCAGAAGATTAGTCCACGTTGAACCCTGAGATGGAACTATATTGTATTACTATGAATACTTTAAATCTCCTTCATGTGGTCCCGAGCATGACTCCTGGTACCCAGGTGATTGACAGGCAGAGTCACGCACCAGCTGATCTGCTGTTAACAATGAAGTAGATGATTTAATACTGACTCTGCAGAATGCGGCCATTAGAGCATTCAATGGCATAATGAGGACTTCTTGGAATTTAGTATTAGTCGGCAAAAAAGTGATGCCCCACAGGTTATGTCAATATGGAGACAAAAGACTGTCTGACAAGGATTGATAAGGTTTTTGTTTTCTTTATTTTAATTTGAACAATCATAATGCACGCGCTTGATAATCTGCTTTGCAGGATGTGCCGAAAGTTAATGCAGAAGATCCAGAGGAGTTTATCTTTTTTACTAAAGGCTGGTCAATTTAATTAGAATCACTATAAATTGGGAATTCTTTAGCCAAATCTGAGAAAATTCTACAAACTTATGCATAGTTATAATTCATGCATCATTGCTAATTTTGGTGTCTCCGACAGGAGCTGGAACTATAAGCAACACACATTTATTTATGTTCATATCGTTTAAAACTGTTTAACTTATCTGCTTGACTGTCTATATACCGCACATTGGCTTTGCATTTACCAGGACCAGTAGTGACATGTCCTTATCAATGTTCAGATAGTCAAACTTTCCCTGCCAGTATTTTCAGCAGTCTGATAAGACTGATAAGACTTGTCAAATTGAAGGTCTACGAGGCGTTAACTTAAAGTCAATTGGGTTCCACCTTGATGAATAATTTTCCTTTAAAATTGCTAATTTGATTCTCTTGGTCTAGCGCTCACTGAGGGTCCTGAGCTCATGGAAGAAGTCGTTGTTGTTGTGTAGATCCTAGATCAGATCTTCTTCCAAATGCTCAGTCTGCCTGCACATTATCAGCTGGGACTGCTGATCCTGGACCACTCTTAACAATCAACTCCTGTGAGCACGTACATCTGCTCTGGCTGGTAATATTTTCCCAGCTGATGTTGTTAACTGTCATTGCCAGACTCCACATTGGGCTGCAAAATAAATGGTTCCAATTTTTCACCTAGTTTTAGTGAATAAGTGCTGCTAACATCATTACATTATGACAACTGGAGATGACTGTAATACATATTTTGAGCCTCAAGGTTATCTTACGTTTAGACATGTTATTTTTTGCTAGTTTTCTCATAAGCTTTGAGGGAAATGAAATTGCTTGTTGGACCTACGAGCTCTGGCGACTTGCTTTCCCGCCATTTAGAATTTTTGAAAAACCTACTTTTGCGAACCAGTCCGAGATTGTTGGCCCTGGCACTACCAAATTTTCCACTTAAGTATCTATTGAAAGTCCAGACCAAAAGTTGTTAGTGGAATTTTGCTGGAATGAAATATATGGTCACAGTTGTCCAATGAATTTGATGGTAAAAACTCCTAAATAGGAAGTGATCCATATGTCAGCAATGCTTTGATGGAATTATGTCAAACTCAGTGTACTTTATAGCCAGAGAGAATAGTCCCAACAGTTTTATGATAATTGGCCACATGTAGACACTATTCTAGAGAAACAAACAAAAAAAATTCACGTGCCTATCACTTTGAAACCAAAGCAGATGTTTCAGCCGAATTTCTTGAGCATCATCACAGTAAAGGACCCAAACTAGAAAATTATGAACCCTCAGTGTTGGCCTCTTTGTTTTTGGCCATCTTGATTTTTTTTATTTTTTCAATGGATTTCTATTACAGGCCATAGAAGGCCTCATGGATTTTGGTTGAATCTGGGCCCCTCCAGGAGCACAGTCCTAGGTATCCAAATTTGGAGTCAATCCATCATTCTCTCTAGTGCTACACAAAGGCCAAAAGAGTGTATTTCTGCCTTTAATGTGTGAACTGTTCCTTGTGTCCCCTGAATCCCCAGGTTGTAGGACATTAAGTGGGCTCACCCACTGATCGTTGTGCTTGGACCCCCTAAATGCTACTACATTTGTCCTTGCCTTCATTATTAAAAAAATTCCTGTGGTATAGATTTAAGTGTACAACCAACATTCCTGACTAGCTAAATCCCCCAGTACTTTGGATAATAAAGTGACAAGAGCTGACAGCTGCTGTCTTGTAAATTCTGGCTTCATCGTGCTCTCAATACGAAATGCTTCTCGGCTTTCTTCGTTGAACTGTAGCTTGCAAAGGCAGCACCCTGCATTCACCTGTACCCTGTTTTTTGTTAGAAACTGAGAGAAGAACAGAAAGTTAAAGTAGGGAAAAAGGTAAAATTTTTTTCTGCCCCAGTGCAAAAGGGGACCCGCGCCACAGTCTATCCCTTATACTGTGGGAATGTAACTGGCTCACCATTGGTATTCCCAGCTCTTTCCAGGTGCCCGTTAGTGTCTATAAGAGCATTCCTTTAGCCTCGAGAGCTTTCCCCACATGGTTCCAGGTTATTACCCCAGCCAAACACAACAGTATAGACCCCTGTTTCAGTCCGAGGGCCAAGAACTACTAGCTTTCCACCCTCTCTTTACCTGGGAGTCAGGTGTTTTAACTGCCACGGCAATTAGTTGCTCTCATTGTTCAGTCAATTACCTGGGAGAAAAGGTGCAGATTTGGATCTGAGGGCCAGATTAGAGTTTCTCTGTTCTACACACACACACTCGCTCCTGTCCTCACATGCTCTGCCCTCCTTTCTTCTCATTCTCTCCTCTCCTGTCCTCCTCTTCTCCCTCTGCTCAGAGGCATCTGTGCTGCTCCCACTCTTTCAGTCTTCCTCTGAGATTTCAAACATTCAGCACCCATTTAGTGTTGGAGCAGTTCTGCCTGCTTGGCCTGAGAGTTGTGAGGCGGTTGGAGAGACAGAGCTACACTCCTAACAGGCTCCAGGGCCGAGAATTTAAGATCGGGGCAAACCCCTCGTCTTATGGACTGTTCCCTTGTTCTTCCCTCATTACAATTTTCCATCTCTGATTTCTCTGAGGCAGAGCCCACCTAAAATGTCTGGCAGATTTGACATGGAACTATTTGGATGCCTCTGGTGGAAGAAATTCTGTGAGCCCTCGGCTTGTTTCGTACTGAGGTCAGCCAAAATCCAACTCTCTCGCAGAACAGAGCTGCTGGCTGGCCCAGATGGACAGGCCTAGAATGGCAGCCATGAGCCAGAAATCCTCTGAATCTCCACCATCCCATTTACACAGATTATAACACACACATACGCATGCACACACAGGTGCAGACACACACACGCACACAGGTGCATGCACACATGTAGGGTTACGCACATATACGCTTCTATAAACATGAACAGATACAGTAGATACACGTACACGCAGCTTCAGGCACTCGCGCATGTTCACATATATGCATTCACACACAAAACAAGCTCAGGGAGACGCACACGTGCACATTCACGCACAAACACAAACATGTTGCAGCCAAAGATGCATGCACACACACATGCATCCAAACACATGCAAACATGCATGTGCGCACACACACACATTCACGCACACACACACGCACACATGCCTACACAAGGCTGAGCGTGACTTTTTCCACGCCTTATTCAGAGTAATGGTGTTAATTTTGGTCGTTTCACACTCTTTCCAGCAGCATGTTCCACGTATTGCGTCATTTGCACCGAAGCAGGGAAAATGTGTTTCACAAATTCAGTTCCAGGACAAGAGATTGTACCATCTATGCAATTTCACACCACTCACACTTCTTCTCTTCCAGCCTTCAGGAACCTGGCTTCGGACACACCTCTCCCGAAATATGAGCCTCGGCCACCTGCTGTGTCCAGCTGGGCATGAGCCGCCCTGCTGACGGGGAAGGAGAGGTCGGCAGGGTCACTTGCCATCTCCTGAGCCCCAGGGGTGGGCGGAAGTTTGGTAGTGGGGTCACCTGCCCACCTCCCCCACCCCACAAAAACTAGCTGGATTCCAGACCCAGGAGCTCAAGGTTAAGGAGCAGGTGGAGGCGCATTGCCCCTGTCATGGGAAATCAAGTCCCCTCATCCAAAGACGGCTGCGTGATTCACAATTTATCTTAGCGTATGGCACAATATGTGGCTTTCTACATGTCTTCTAGTAGCATTGTACTCTGTAAGGATCCATTTTATTTTTTTAAACAGATGTATTTGTGTCTTTGCATTGACTTTGAAAGTAATCTGTCTGCGAGAATATTCATTTCGCGTCCAGTGTGAAAGCGGCTTAAAATTTCAGGTTTGGATATGAGGCGATGCGATGATCATAATTGACAGTTAATCATGTTGATTGTACGAAATATTTGAACCTTCCAAACTTTTTCTACGATCGACACGATTGCCACGACTGACCTCAAGATCTGATCGGATCTTCTAGGACCGCCACGATTACTCCACGATTAAGATCACGATTTCAATCGCGCCGCGAATCGTGAAAGTGGGAACCTAGCATAAGAAGGGAGAGACTTCCATGATAACATCACATGATGCAGGATTGAAAGGAAAATTTAATTAAGTTTCAAGTCGATTGCACTGTTCTGAAGTACGTTATTGTTAAGAAAGGATTTTTGAACTTTTGCCCGTATCTCTGTTGAACTTGGACTCACTTCCAAATCAAATCTGATTTCTGTTCTGGACCAGTTTAATTGTGTGTGAAGTTTTGAAAGGATCGGCATTGAACGGAAAACTATAGAGCGGATACAAGCAGGCAAGGAAACAAAAAGCAAGCGAGATAAATCACATGACCACTTTGCTCGTCTTTGAGAATTTCAACAAGAAACAGGAAAGTGATGAGCTTCTTCACTGCAGCCCTGGGCACTCAGTTGCTCATCCTTGACAGCTCTGGCCAATCAGCTGCTTGTCCTCTGGAACCCTGGCCAGTCAACTGCTCCTCCTCTGAAGCCCTGGCCAATCTGCTGCTCCTCCTCTGAAGCCCTGGCCAATCAGCTGCCTTTCCTCTGAAGCCCTGGCTGGTCGATGAAAGGTCATCAATCCTTCATCGAGTTGGACCAGTGATTTGACTGATTAGCAAGAGTTTAATGAACACTTGGGCCATTTAAGGAAATGGCTTCAATTTGCTTATAGTGTGATGAAATGCAGTGCATGGAGAGCCAAAGCAAAAGGTACTTTTTGAATGCTGTATTTGTGAGTAATGTGATCCGACAAGGTTTATTAACATCTATCGCCGATAAACACATGAAATGGGCAGTTGTCCAGCATATTCCCAAAATAAACATTTCCCTTTTTGACCAATTTAGGACTTATTATTCATAATGTATGGACGGCTCTCACAGCATTAACTAATCTCTTGATTCAACAGTAAATTATTTCTGTCTGTTCGTTACAATATTCATCGAGAATATAAACTAATAATGCATCCTGAGAAGAGAAAAAAGCAATTTATCATTTGCTTGATTTTATATCTACAAGCACTGTGGCAGGTTAGCCCAAAAATTCATTTTTGACCCTGATTACAATGTTCTGAAAATCAAAAGAATACTCAAACCAATACTGATCTGCAAAACTCTGTGGTAAATTATGGTACTCACATAGTGCAAGGGTGGTAACATGGTCAGTATTTACTAATAGTGACTTAATTCTATATATATATTTTATGTCTGTACTTGCCACCTTTTAATATGTTGAAAAGTAAGATTTTGGATCATATTGGAAGGAGCCTTCTGACCGGTAATGGTTGGAGTTGCCAATTAAGTTTGCAAAATGAAGGGCAGGGTTTTGTCACTTGTGCAGAAAGGCCCACAAAGATTAGCTGAAAATAACCTTTTTTCCCTATTGGGCAGACAGACAGTTCTAGCCACCTGGTACAGACATGAGGTGACGCTAATTAGCTTGAGCCTGAAATCCTACCCCAGTCCTTCGGCCCATCGCCAGCATCACTTTTGATTTATGAGCCCAGAGTTCCTCTAGTGCATAAACAATGTGAGTTAACACAGCAACGGCCTAAACCTGCAACACTAAATTGGTTTCCAGTCGGGTGGTGGCCAAATTCAATATAGGGTTGTTTGGTTGGACCATTGTAAATGGGAGTAATGCTTGACCTGCAAAAGACATCCTGTGGGCCTTTTCGTGCATATCTCCAGGATGGCCCTGGGGGGGGGGACCTGCTTCTCGGTGTCATGTGACATGTTGTTTCTATGATTCTAGATTCTAGAATGTGAGCAAACTGGAAGCTGTGTTCACCTCAAACTAGGCACTGAGTGTGTGGGAGTGCTTAATTACAGTGGGCATTCTGACGATCAGCAGAGGGTGCAGGGAGGGAGGCAAGGATGGGGGTATGTGGTGAGGGGGGAGGTGAGGATGGGTGGGGGGAGGGGGAGGCAGGGATGGAGGGGCGCGAGCTGAGGGGGCAGCTGGCTGTGTCCGTCGGCACCAGCAGCCTGCGTGAATGAGAATACCACAGGTTCCAGCACGGTCATCCTAACCCACACTTCCTCTCCATGCAATGGCAAATATTAAGAGACCATTTCCTGTTTAGAAAGATGATCCTACCACTCTCTCCCTCCAATTCATGCTTTCTGACCTTTCGAAAGAAATCACTCTCCAAATCTTGCTCGAGAATTTTATGGGAAATGATTGCACCTGGGACCTACATTGCAGGGCTGGATAACTGTGTCGGCTGAGTAAAATCCTGAACAGTTTTAATGCCTGTTTTGGGTGCGGTCTTGCAGTTACCCAGCAAACTCAGTTACCCTGCTTTGTGATACATGTTCCGTAAACCAGTCTGAATGAATCTAACCTAAACACTTGAGTTGCTCATTCCGCTAGAGTAAAAAAGCAGGATTTAATTAGCAAGTGACACTTACCCTGACAGCGTTCTGTGGAGTGAGGCTTTTTCTCATGGATAATCGTGAAAGTAGCATGACAATCATCCCTCAACCAAGTGCACACAATGCTTGAGCACAAGAGTTTTGGATTGATTGAATAATTTAACTGATTAAATGACTTGTGTGGGGTATTACATGATGCTCGCATTAAATTACAATTTTTACTGCAAGGATTCTTTGAGCCTTTTAAGGCTCTCATTGTAAGGCATCGTTAGAGTAATAAAGTTCTGAGAAAATGTCTCTTTTTGAGACATGTAGCAATTTTGGCATTATTTTGAAATTATTGCGTCAACAATAGTTTATCGTAGACATGACTCTTTTTAAGTATTGGACTTGGATAGAAATACATATTCGTTCGGGATTCAAACCATTTAGTTTGAAGTTTTTGAGTTTAAAAGTCATACCATCACTTTCCTTCAATATAAGCAGTGTTTAAATGCAGTTTATCAAGGAGTATTTTGGAATAATATGAGGAATCATAAATGCCAAATATTTCACTCAGCCTTCCATCTAAAATTGCACATTAGAGAGGCGTACTGTATTTATAATGAATTTGCCGCTTCTTCCTCATCAAGGTCACGGGGGAGCTGTGGCCTATCGCAGCCGAATATGGGCGAAAACCTGGAACACACCCGAGAGCTTGCCAATACATCGCAGGGTTCACTCACACATGAAAACTGCCCACTGGTAAGAGTGTCATACAAAAGTACTTGCATGCATGTTTTTGGTCTGTGGGGAGTAAACCAATGCAAACTCGGAGCAAGAAAAAAAGTTCACACAGAAAGGGTCCAGACCAGTTTCACACCCACAACCTTTTTACTGTGAGACAACAGCACTACCCACTGTACGACCATGCCATCCCTAACATTAATATGTATGAGGAATTACTTGTTTGGTTAAAATAAGCGTGAAGAAAAATGTGTGCTTGATCAAGGCTAATTATTTCACTCTAACTTCTTTAATCTTCAGGCTGATGTTGGGAAGTCCTCTTCAGGTTCAGTGTGCGGTGTTTCCTTGCAAGGGCTCAAATACTTTCACTTTTCCAATAGCCTCAAGTTTCTCAACTTCGTACCATATGTAAGCCTGCTGACAACTCTGCTGTGTCTTCTGTCAGGGACTAGTTCTGCTCTGCATGCAGTGTTACAGAGATCGGCTGAATAGCTGAATGAGAAGGTAAATGGTTTCACAACGTTCAGATTCCCTTCCGCAAAGCTGATGTCTTTGATTTGTTTAACTGCCTCCCCGATGGTATCGGCACCCAACATTCCTTCCTTGCGACATCAAAACTTCCTGGAATTTTCCCCTGATCTAGAACAAAATGCACCACAGCGGCAATGGATGTACCGTACACTGTAGAAACTTGAAAGAACAAAATGGAGAGTCTAGAGTCACATTTTCACATATCGTGATTTAAAGATGGGAAAATGGCTTTTATTGTAACTCAAGTTGATTTTCTCAATTTTCTCAACATGGCCATTTTAGGACTTAAGTTCTTTGGCACTAGGGTTTTCAATTAACAGATTTTATGGCTCTATTATATATTCAGACCCTTTTTTCTCTAAAATGTCAGTATGGAGCTGCCGGATAGCTCACTCGGTTAAGGCACTGCGTTGCAGTGCAGAAGTGACTATTACGTTGGGGGTTCGGGCCGCGGTCGTACCAGCCGGCAGTGGTCGGCAGCTTTTTCAGCGTAGCGCACAATTGGCCATTGTGCTGCAGGGATTCAAATTGGGAAGGGACTGCCGGGTAAGGGAAAATAAATAAACAGCTTTGTTCGTTGCTCAAGTGCCTCCTGTTGGCCAGACAGGCGCTCGTCAGGAAGATTCAAAGTCTGTTCATGTCCGGGTATCCTCCGCCCTCGTTCTGAACTTGCGAAGATTCAACCAGTACAAGAAGCAGTGGCTGACGGGCACGTGCGTCGGAGGAGAGCCGTGAACTGTCTTCACTATCCTGAGTTGGCAGCAAGGGGTCGCATATGAGCAAGCTTTGTACATAGTTCACCAATTAGGCATTCCAGATGCGGGTGGGATTGGAGATGCCAAATTTTTTTTTTTTTTTAATTAATTAATTTAAAAAAATAAAAATAAAATGTCATTATGTGACTTCAGTATTTTTATCATCAGGGTCGTCAAATGCTTCCTTAAAGTTATCGACTGGCTTTTCCTTAGATGAAGACAGAGCAATCAGCAACAGAAGCCGCCTGCAAATTAGCAGCCTACATTAGCAGCCTGCAAACAGCTGACAGAATGGCAGCTTCTCGTTCAAACTGTACAATGGATCATGCATTCGGAGATGGGAGCCGTTCTGCTCTGAATCATCAGCAGCTGTCTTTTCAGTGCAGAAAACCAGAAATCAGTGATAACCCTAGGAGGTCCTCAATGCAGCTTTCTCTTTTTCTGAGTTTATTTCTTATTTCTTTTTTCATCTTTTATGTTTAACTGGACTTAATGACCTCTGCTTATGAATTATGTTTTTGCATTCTCTGTCTGCCTGTCTTTTCATCAAGTCATCAAGATGTTTTTGTTAGATTTATAAGTCCTCCACACCTGTGGGGGGAGCCAGTGAAAGGAGAAGCAGCTGTTGTAACAGTCTCATGACCCAGCTTGTTGGTTAAATGTCAAGGGGCCGGGGGAGGGGGAGGGGGGGGGCAATGAGCACTTAACACCTGTGGGTCTCAGTGTGATTGATGAGCACCTGTGGGAGTCATTGATTCGATGATTGATGTGTGTGTGTGGGGGGGGGGGGTCTCAAGTTTGTTTTGTACACCACCCCACAGGCTCGATGCTCCATGGCAAAACGAGGTAAAGGGGTCAGAAAGTCCATGGAGGGTGAACTTTGTCTGCTTTTTTGTGAACATATTCTCAGGATGGATGGAAACCCTTCCAACCGTCCCACAAATATCAACTCACTTGGACCCTTCCCCCTTTCTCCCCACATGCACACACACACACACACACACACACACACTCATGTGACCCATCAGTGACCTAATGTATGTACCTACGAAATGTTAATAGAAACGTTGATGTTATGAAGTGCCTCACAGGGAGGGTGTGGTGGGCTAATGGAACATCTTTGAAGTGTATGTACTGTATGTGGCAAATCTATTATGGACTGCTTGAGTACTGCTTACAATTCTGCAGTATGACCTCATCAACAAAAGCCATATGCATATGAAAGCACTCAGGATAAGCAGTTAAATCTTCCCAGGTTTTGTATAGTAAGGAGATGTCTTTCAAAATAACAAGGTAAATGCTTGCCATACATTGCTGAATACATCAAACAAAGCGCAGAGAGGTACATCCAACTGAGATTCTCCAAATGAGAATTGAAGATGATTGGACACAAAGTTTGTTTCACAAGAGAAGTGAATGAGTTGGCTGAATATATGGGAGCACTGACTTTTGTTATTACTCCAACAGCAGGAAATCCTCAAACAGCTCCATAGTTTTCCTCTGTAGAACTACCTCAATGTTATATTTCATTCCTTATCACTTGAAATTTTGAGAGGGCAAACAACTTCACTGTTCAACTAGCTTTTTTTTTTTTTTACAGTAATCTAGGTATGAAGTATTCAGGGTATTGGCTACCTATCAGGAAGTATTTATAGATGTGTACATGTTTGTAGGGTCTTGGGTACCTCTCAGGAAGTATTTATTGACATATACACATTTGGCTCTGAATATCAAGTGAGGAATGCTATTGGGTCATCTTACTCAGTTCCTGGCAGGAGTTACGGTGCTAAAATGAGAATCAAATTGGTGTAGGTAGATTGAGAGTCTATCCTGTGCAGATGGTGGCAATGATGATGGTATTATATTGGCTAGAGAGGTTATGCCTATGAATATTCTGAGACACTCAGATTCATTCAAAGCACAAACAAGCCAAATTACATATAAGTCAAACCAACAATAAATTCTGTACTTCATACTCAAGTACATTTATGGATCCAGCAGAATGGAATTCAGACAATTTTCGAAAAAGTGGCACAGTGATCGGCATTGGCGGCTCACAGTAAAAAGACCACTTTTGTGTGCAGTTTGCATGTTCTCTGTGTTCGTGTAGGTTTCCTTTGGGTACTCCAGTTCCCTCCCGCAGTCCAAAGACATGCACATCAGACTAACGAGACACTAAATTGCCGATAGGTATGAACGTGTGTGTGTGTGTGTGTGTGTGTGTGTGTGTGTGTGTGAATGGTGTGTGTGCCCCCTGCAATGGATTGGCAAGCTGTCCAGGGTGGGTCCCTGCCTTTTGCCCATTGTCACCCGAGATCCAGGTCCCCCGTGACCCTAATGAGGGAAAAGCGGGTACAGAGAATGGATGGATGTATTCTTTTCAAAAGCCATTAACAGCTATCAAATAGATACTACAGTTCAACTGATGACAACAATTCGAGAACTGCTAGGTAAAAACCACTGTTGACCAGAAGCAGCATGAAGACTCGTCTCACAATTGCAAAAAAACAACCTTTATGACTCCCAAGACTATTGTGATAATATTCCTTGGACTGATGAGATAAAAGTAGGGCTTTTTGAAAGAAATGGGTCCCGTTACATCTGGCGTTTTGCTCATTAAGTATTTCACAATAAGAACATCATGCAGTCAAGTACATAGGTGGTTGTGTGATGGTCTGGGGCTGCTTTGCTGCTTCAGGACCTGAGCGACGGCCATAATGGATGGAATCAAGAATTGTGCTCTCTTCCAGAAAATGTTAAAGGAGAATGTCCTGCAATCAGTTTGTGACCTAAAGTTCAAGAGTAGTTAGGTTATCCAGCAGATCAATGATCTGAAGCACACAAGTAAGTCCACCTCTTAATGGCTGAAAAGAAACAACCCTGCAAGGCACTTAGATGTGGTGAACATGATCTTTATAAATATGAATTAAACTGTCAACCTGGTTTGTTGCTGGTTTGTTGAGAAACTACTGGGGAAACCACTGGTCTATAATTAAATAAGATCATAGTTAAATAAACCTTACCATTCAGGTGATGACAATGCTCTGTCTGTGCCAAAGTACGGACATTTGTTTTCTCCCTGTAGCAGCACTTTGGCATTTTTAGTACTGGACCTGAATGACACTGATACTCCATTATTAATAAAATAAATACTTCCTTTTTGTTTTGGTTCCCACTGTAGTGGGTTTTTTTATCGACAGAGCCCAACAGCGGTGTTTTCTCCACTTGCATAATCCTTTCACCTTTTGGTAGTTTCTCTATCTGGACAGTAGACATACTTTGGTAGTTTCTCCATAGCCATGGCCCTGCTGTGCTGGTTTTTCAATCAGCAGAGCTCTTTTGTGGAACTTTCTCCATCTGTATAGATTTACTGCTGCGATTCCTCCATCTACACAGCCCTCTATAGGGATTCTCCATCTGCCCAGACCTGCTGAGGTAGTTTGACCATCTGTTGAGACCTAATGTGGTTTCTCCATTTGCACAGCCCTGCTTTATAGAGCCATTCATGTACTGTCTGTACTAATGAGCTGGTTTCTAAATAGATAAATAGAGAGCTTGATCGGTTAGGCATGAAGTTGCTGTTTAACTGTCATCCGTAGTGCTGATCAATAACGCACAGGAGCCATGTTGCTCGGCAGGGAGTGGACACTCAATCCTATGACCCATACCCTGGGAATCTGGAGCATATAGTAAGCATCCTGTCATCTCACCCCGCCCCCCATGCTGGGATACTGATTCAAGCATAGACTTTACTTCGCTACCAGGAGGAGACAATACCCCATGCTGCCTTTCTCGGGGTGTTTATGAAGGCACCAGGGAGCAACTCGGTGCTGGGTACTGCACATATTTGGTAACTTCAGTTGGAGTCCAAAATGGCGTACCCACGCCTTTTCATCAGGCAGCAGGACCACAGAGATTTCTCCCAGCCAATCAACGAAGATCAGGCTATGTCACAGATAATGACATCATGGCGTCTGACTAATCAGTAGTGGCCCAGAGGGTCATTACAGCTGTTTAGCCCTTGAGCAAGTTGTGTGGATTACGTGAGGAACCACAAGCGAGAACCAGTGCATACAAAACTGGAGGCTTTATTTCTGAAGGGGGGAGACCCCCAACAGAGCAAAAAACGGTACAATGTCCACAATCCAAAAATCAGAATCCAAAGGGCGAAATCAGAACTGTAAACAGGGCACCAATCACAGAAATCGTGGTCAGACAAAAATAGGTTTGGTACACAGGCACAGGTATGTCAGAGAAGCAAAAGCCAAAATCCAGTGGGCGTAAACAGAGTCGAATACCAGGGCAGCAATCACAAAACTCATAGTCGGGCAAAAAGGATTCGTAAACAGATGCAGACAATAGTACCAAAGAGCAGAGCCAAAAATCGTAAGTCGGACGGTCCAGTCAGAAGAGTAACACTAGGAGTACAAGGCGAAAAGATAGCAGCACAGGTAAACAAGAGAAATGTTCTGACAAGGAAGTGCTGTGAAAAGACTCCTAATATAAATTCACGGAAAGTCACATGCTTAACACACAGGTGAAGGAAGTCAGACTGATTACAAAGGAGGGAACATGAGGAAGAACCTAATCACATGAAATAGGCAACAGCCAAAACGCGGACAAGGATAACGAGACAATCCTATATACAGATATACAGCTCCAGTCAAGGAGTTCTAACGTGCATAGATAATAAGAGAAAGGAAATCGTGAGCAGGTGTGGAGAATCCACAGAAACGCAGCAGAGAAGATTAGGGAGAGACAAGAGGAACAGGGCGAGTGCTGAGAGCTTGTTAATCAATTAGTAAGTGCAGCTATACAATCCCTTAGTGCTCCTTAGTAAGTTTGTATTATATACAAACTAACAGTTAGTATGGGTTAGTAATATAGAAAAAGCAAGGCGAAGGATGTAAACGAGATTGGAGGGAATGGTTGAAATCCAGAAACCATTAAATCACCCGAAAGAGTGGCACGCAATACCGGGGCTGTGAGCAATGACAAGACAAGAGACCAGACGGGGGAGACAAAGTGCAATGCATGGCAGAAACAAAAACAAGGACTGGAATGAAACTATGGCAAAATGCAAAACGTGGCAAAACTAAACTAGACAATGAATGAACAAATCAAAGTAACCAAATCACAATACATAATCCAAGGCATGGTTAGGAAACACAGAGAACAGACAGAACATCAAAAAACATGGCAAACAGAGTAGAATCATCACACAAGTCTCATCACCCCTCCTTCAGGGGCTAATTTGTTCGGTATTGTCTGCTTGTCGGTTGGTAGTTTTGGATAAAACCATTGGCTAGCTTCTAAAGCACTCTAATTATAAAACCAAATAAAAGTTACAAACCATCAAATGGGTTCATCAAATGCAGGAGTTTCAATCAAACCTGTTCATTGCTTTGGATAAAGTCATTGGCTAACTTCTTCAAAGGCCAGCAAGAAGCAGAGGCTGGAGTTAGGTCTTCGACTCACTTTTCAGGCGCACACTTTACTCTAACATTAAGCTCAGATAAAAAAAACTACACGTGGACACACGTATGGAAACAGACACAATGACGAACACAAACACTAAGGGGCTTGCATGGTAACACACATGGCTGACCACACAAAGGAGCACTTGCATAGACAGACACCATATGGATACTTAACCCTCGGAGCGCTGAATACATTTTCAAGGAATTTAAAATTTAGCTATCCTGAGCCGTTGAAAACCTATCATGCAGCTCCCTCGTGGGAGCTCTTTTAAACAAGTTGCCACAGGACAGGTTTTCAACAGCATTTTATTTTGATATCTTACATCATTGGGCAACTACAGTTGCCCACGGTGCTGAAAGGGTTAAGCGGGCACACGTAAAGTCGCACACTTACACACAGACTCTTGCAAGGACACACTCACACTCCACGTAGTGATGTGAATTGGGACACTTGCACGGACACACAAAAAAAGATGGTCGCTAACACACAACTGCACGGAAACCTGCACGGACACAGACACATACAGGCATCCTCTCCTTCTAGTCTGAAACATGCCCTGCTCTGTGAGGACAGCTGATTTATGAAGGATGGTGCAATTAAAGGCAAAATTCATCAGTTCTACCAAGGTCCCCCTCAGGGCCAAAGCTCAATGAGTTTGTGTTGCTCTCATAACATCCTGCTTACTATCGCCTTGATTTATTTCCACAAGCAGCATTTTGATTTGCTTTAGCGGAAATCAATATATAATCTCTAGCCTCGCTGTGTTCCTGTGTTTACAATCAAAGGAGTCTCCTCCTCCTTTGAAATATATCCTTCATATATCCTGCTCACCTCAGTTCACACAGTCAAGTCCATAATACCAGACTTTTCATTTTGGCTTCCATAATGCCAACACATTGGATTTGAAATGAAACAATCAAGATGTGTTTGTTGTGTAGATGCACGGTTTACTTTTAAGGTTTTACTCAAAAATATAATATGAACTGTGCAGGAATTAGAACCAATTTTATCCAAAGCGCCCCAATTTTAGTGACTCAAAACTAACTGAACAAGCTAAAACTCATCATGTTTCATTCTTGGTCGCAGATTCTTCTGGAAACCACAGACATCGCCAGACATTGGTTTTCTTACCAGGTTTTGTCAGCCAGGCTTTCACTGTAACTGTCTCCAGGTCCTGCTCAAAGCCATTTGCCTTTGATTTTGCCTTCAGCTAGAGAGATACTGTAGGCTCAATAATTATTGGCACCCTGACTGGAAATGCACAAAGATTACAATAAAATATAATAAATTTACAGAAATGAACAAATATGGAAAAATTATGTATTAATATACATTATCTGGTCAAAAAAAAGTTGACATTTGCTGGAATCACTGGAATTGGGTCAGGGACTGTCCAATGCAGTATCGGCACTTGGAAGGATAGTGCTGAACCATCAACTTCGTGGAAGAAAACGGTTGGAAGAAAACTGTGGATAATCGAAACTGGACATCTCTATGACGCCTGGTGAGGTCTCATAGAAAAAAAAATGACAACAGAACTCGATCCTTTCTTTAGTTGTGAAAGGAAGAGCATTCCCACACACCCATTACTATAAGAACTTGGAGGACTGGGATTAAACGGCTGCGTGGCCACAAGAAAGCCACTTGTTAGTGAGGCTAATCAGGAAAAAATGACTTCAATTTGCCGAGGAGCATAAAATTGGACTATGGAGCAATGGAACAATATCATGTGGTCTGATGAGTATCAGTAGGCTACCGATGTAACCTGTTCCAGAGTGATGGGTGCATCAGGGTAAGAAAGGAGGCCCATGAAAAGATACACCCTTCATACATAATGCCCTCTGTAAAAGCCTCTGGCCACAGTTGTATGATCTAGAGTTGCTTGAATTGATCAGGTAAAGGCTCAGCAACATTAAGCAGCAATAAAATTATGTCAGCAGACTACCTGAATATACCGAATGACCAGGTTATCCCATCGATGGATGTTTTCATCCCTGATGACACAGGCATATTTTAGGATGACAATGCCAAGGTTCGTTGGGCCCAAACTGTGAAAGAATGGTTCAGCGAGCAGGAGGAATCATGTTCATACATCAATTGGCCTTCACAGAGTCCTGACCCTGACCAATTGAAACTCTTTGGGATGTACTGAAGGAAGCTTGGTAAAGTAGTTTGTCTCTCCTGCGGTCAGTACATGATCACGGCCCAAAATCAGTGCAATTCTGGGTGGAGATAAATGTTGTAACATTGCATAAGATTGTCGAAACAATTCCACGAAGAATGCATGCCGTGATCAAAGCTAAAGGTGGTCCAACAAAATGTTACAGTGAGTGACTTTTTCGCCAGACAGTGTAATCCAATTTGCATTGGATGCTGCTCCAGAATTATACAAACTTTCTTAGAGGTTTTATGACACAGTTCAATCTGATTTTCCTGTTTTTGAGGCGCATGAATGGTTTAAATTTAGTCTGAAACCCTTTGCATTTCTCTGGTGAATAACACACAGCTGGCCATGAAACTGCCAGGCAGTCAACTGTCCAATTACTTTCAGTCCCTTAAATAGGAGAGTCACACAAAAAGTGCTGTAATTCCAACACTGTTCATCTGATTAGGATGCAAACACTGCCAAATTAAAGCAGAAAGTCAGCTGCTTGAGTTCTCATTCTGTATTCAATTTCAACACCCATATCTTGCGATAGACAACTGATACAACTATGACTTGCCAATGTCTAAATATTTATGGACCTCACAGCACATCGTTTAAGATTTAGTGTGTCTATTTTATTGCATTAAATATTCAGTGTAAAATTCCTGGATGGTGTGCTTTTTATGGTTTGGCAGCTGAGAACAGCTCCAATCCTTGAATGACAGGATTACCTTGATTTGACATATGAGGACAGGACAGCATTTTCCTGGAAATGAGACACCTGTTCCCGGCAAAGATTACTGTGCTTCGCAACCAGACAAAATATTGATTTTGAGATTTTTCTTCTTGGTAAGCAAAGCTTTTTTATGATTGGGATTCCACTTAGATTTAAGTGCTCTTACCGCACCACATACCTCCAGTAATTGGAACCCTGCGGGTACAAATTGACAATTTGGAGAGTGAGGGTGATATTTGATGAGGGAATGTCAAGCTCAGGAAACAAGCCAATGTGCACAAGTAGGAACCAAGATCTGGTGTTATTTCTTTACTGCCTTTAACTGGGTGGGGAGAGTCACTGCTGTTTTAAAAGTGACATGTCTGACTGCAGGAATAAATGCACTCCTTTGCCTTACAGCCATGAAATTTTCCATGACAACTTTAATGTGATTGAGCAGGTGATCTTAGTATCAGTGTCTGACCCATTATCCAACCTCGGTAAAGCAACACTGAAAATGAGGAAATCATGCCTCGAACCTCACGACTGGTGCCAATTTGAGGCCAGCTTCCTTAATAAAAGAGAAACACTGACACCAAGTGTACACAAGGTGTACTGCAAGTTAAAGCCGTATACTATCTCTGTATCAACACTGCCATGGCACTGTCAACACAAATAGCTTTCATCAAAACAAGCACAGGTTCATAATCTCCGTTTCCTCGCTCAGCATGGAAAGTAGGCCATTATATAACTGACCTTTCAGTTACTTTGAAGTAAACAAAGGACCTCAGCGAATGTGGTTGCTGTTTACACAATATGGAATATTCTGTTTCATTTTTTCTTGATCTGCTCAACTACAATCCGATACATGACCTCTAACTGCAGCATTTTGAAAAAATGCATGAATTAGCTGTAATGATGTAGTCACATCTCCTCTGAGTAACATGTAATGGTTTTTCCAGAATGATGTAAAGGAAACTCCCCATTCACATAATGCTCATTTACATTTCAGTGAGATCAACTTGAAAATCTGGAGGCCTTAGAAAAGTCCATCATGACAAATTTCATGAGAATCTGAGTGTTTTCTTCATCAAGATGGGCGACAACTAGCATGTGATTTCAAGTCTCAAATTTCTCAGTGCCGTGCGGTGGATCCTTCATGTACTGTAAAACTTCCCTGGTGTGGACACCAGTTTTTGCAATAACGATGCAAACCACAGGAGGAAAGGCGTCTGAAACACGTAGACGGTGGCGGCGACTGTCAGACTTGTCAGCTTTCTTCATTCCTCAAATGATCTGCTAATGAACAACTTGCATAAATAAGAGAAATACGTAAGAGAACAACCCTTTTTTTATCATTTACTTAGAGGCTAGTATTAAAGGTGATAGATGCAAGATTTACATGGAAATGAAGAATTCAAAAATATGGTACATCAATAGGGCCTCCTGAAAGGAGCCGAATACAAGTATTTACTTTCCCACAAAAGGTATGTTGTTAAGGATTTAACAATTTTCTAATTTTTGCTGGATCTGAAATGAGTCCTTTGTATATTTTGGTCAGGAACAGCAAGAGCACGACTAAGTCAGAAGAATTACAAAATTGAATACATGCCTGTCTCTGTACCAGGATTCCAGTGGTTGCCCTCAAAGACAAAAATTGCCATTAAGACACTGGTATCTATCACAATAGCCCAGCAACTACAACCAAAAAAAACAAAAAACGTGAATATCTGTGCAGCCTTTGTTCACTGGTGTGAACTGAAGGGAAAGCAAAGGCTGAGAAACCGCCGATGTTGCAAGATCTCCTCCTCACCGGTGAGCTAAGGTCTGCTTGCTAGCCAAGTTAGCTTACATATACAGGAGTGATTATAAGTGCTGCATAAAGTACACAAAAGGCCTGATTTACTAAGACCTTTAGCACAAGCAAAATCTTTTCGCCCGTGCAAAACCAATAACATTGCCCATGATTGGCCAGGGTACTTGCCTTGCACCAATCAGTGGCAAGGTATCTGGTTTTGCACGGGCAAAAAGATTTTGCAAGTGCTAAAGGTCTTGGTAAATCAGGCCCAAAGAGTACAAAGCTTATTACACATTTACCAAAAGTGCATAGAACTTATATTTTTACATCATTTCATTGGGGCAATTTCAAGCTAGTTAGCATACCCGTAATGAAAATCTTGAAGTGAGACGTTCAAGGTGCTATATGCAAGATTTGGATTGTTTTACCCCCATCTAGCATGTCTGGGGAGAATTTCAGGCAACAACTGCCTAAACCACATGCCCCCTTAAGAGGTTGCCAGGTTACGTCATTATATGTGCATTTCAGTGCGGTCAAGGTCATGTGAAGACGCTTATTTTGTCTAGAAAAGTTTGTTAGGAATTTCCAAGGTTGAAATGTTTATATGCTTTCCTCAGAAATTATTCTGCTATCACCGTATGTGCGCTAGCAGTGTACTTTATGCATTAGTCTTGCTCTATTTACTTACCTTTTCATTGAAACACACATCCCCAGCATTTCTAACAGAAGAGAGACAGAAATGGTCTTTATGTCATCTCTCAGCAGCTCAAACCTTACATGATAAACTTAGTGTCCATTATTGAAATAAGTGCCAAGAAACATGTTGTTTGTTTGTTTTTATGGGTACATTCTTGAGCTATACTGCACATTATTTTGATTATTGGGCCTTCAAGGTGGGTTCATTTAAACTGGACCTTGTATAGAAAAGGGCACACAAACATGAGCAGTCATGTTGTATTCTTCAGTTAGAAACAAATATCATCTTCTTTCTTTCTTTTCTTTCTTTCTAAATGGAAACATTTTGAAAAAAACTGCTTTTTTAAGCCAGACTGCTGTAAATTCAAATTTATGACTCATCTAAGGTAGGAAGGTACTACTCAACAAAGTAAGGGAACACTTTATTAGCATAGTATTACGCCAAGTCAGTTAAACTTCAGGGATATTGTTCAGTGTATTTCGGAGGCACAAGTGACGGTGAATCAGTTTCACCTGCTTTGGTGCAAATAAAATTGCCAACAGGTGCAACGGAGAGGCAAGAACAAGACAACCTCCAAAAAGGGAATGGCTGTTCACATGGTGGCCACATATCTTTATCCTTCCTGACCGATTATTCTCTCATTTTTTTTTGTGTTCTGCTCGGGTGCTTGTCACAACCAGTAGTGTGAGGCAGTACCTGCGGCCCAATCAAGTTGCACAGGTAATCCAGCTACTCCAGAGTGGCACATCCATACGTGTAGTGGCACGAAGGTTTGCTGTGTCTCCCAGCACAGTCTCAAGAGCATGGAGCACATACCAGGAGACCAGCCATTACACAAGGAATGCTGGACAGGGCCATAGAAGAGCATAGACCCAGCAGCAGGACTGGTATTTGCTGCTTTGTTGGAGATGGAATCAGAGGAGACCTCCAGCAGGCTACTTGTGTGCGTGTTTCTGACTTAACTGTCTGAAACAGACTCCATGAGGGTGGCATGAGGGCCCCACATCCTCTAGTGGGACCTGTGCCCACAGCCTAGCACCGTGCAGCTCGATTGGCATTCGCCAGAGAACACCAGAATTGGCAGGTCTGCCATTGGCACCCCGTTCTCTTCACAGATGAGAGCAGGTTCACACTGAGAACATGTGACAGGCGTGAAAGAGTGTGGAAACACCGTGGAGAACGTTATTGCTGCCTGTAACATCATCCAGCATGACCGATTTGGCAGTGGGTCAATGTCTGCCACAAACTATGCAGAAGCTCACTGATACCCTGATCCAGATCCGGGAGGATATCCCCGTGGACACCATCCTCTGACTCATCAGAACCGTACTCAGATGCTGTCTGGTGTGCATACAGGCGCACGGGGGGGCATAAACACCACTAAGTCATATTATGCGTTGCTATGATAAAATTTACGAAAGTTAAATAAGCCTATGATTTCAATTTTTCACTTTCATTTCCAGGGTGATTTTGAATCCAGCCCTCAATGGGTTGATGATTTTGGTTTCTATTGACCGTTGTTACGTCATTTTGTTTTTTAGAAATAAGACATTAGAATTAGAATTATGTACATCAGTAAAGATTTTCAACTTGAATAATTTGTTCATTTAGATCTGATATGTAATTTATGTGTTTCCTTAATTTTTTTGAGCAGAACATGTGGATCTCGGAGCAATAAGTACCGTAATAGATTTGTCATATTCAAGCAAGCAATTACTCAATATTTTCATCAATATACATACACCATTGCACACTACATAGGTTCTTGAATGGTGGAAATACTGAATTTGCTGTTAATGTTTTCATTTATATTTGTCGGAAAGAGTGTATTTGAGTAAACTCGGTATCTATTGAAGGGAAATAAGTATCAAGAAAGTTTTTCCTGGAAATGATACAGAGCCATGATGCAGTATTTGTATTTCTTTCTGTTTTGTCCATATTGATGACACTAAATGGTTTCAGATCTTCATACGAAATAAACAAGTAGAGCCTGGCACAACAGATCCCACCAGAGGGAGACATTTTAAACAATCTTCTGTTTTTCGGTGACCTTGACCTAGACCAGTGCTTCTCAAACCTCTCCTGGAGGACCACCTGTCCTGCATGTTTTAGATCTTTCCCTGTTTTAGCACAGGTGATTAAAATGATCAGCTCGTTATTGACCCTCTAAAGCTGATTGATAACATCCTGATTATTTGAATCACCTGTGCTGGGGCAGGGAAAGATCTAAAACAGGCAGGGCAGGTGGTCCTCCAGGAGAGGTTTGAGAAACACTGACCTAGACCCAATTGGGTCAAAAATTTAATCAGGTGCTCCTTGAACCATTTTACAGTTCACAAATTTTTTTTGTTATTTCAAGAAACTGTTATGGCGCTAAATTTCCGCCAGACTCACAGACAAACAAATGCCACCAAACACAATACCCCTCCATCTTTGGCCAGCATATTAAAAGCAGATCATTGAGGAACATTTACCAATGTAATTATCATTTCATTAGTTGAAGACAAAAAGGTCATCCGACATGCATATCACCCATGAGAAAGTAATTGCTTCCTAAATTAATATCTGGCTGTGTCATCTTCAGCAGTGACAACTGAAACCAAACACTTCCACAATTGGAAGATCCTCATTGCTGTGGAGGAATTTCGACTCACTCTTCCCTGCAGAACTCTTTTAATTCTGCCTCAATGGAGGGTTTTTGAGTATGAGTGTCTCGTTTAACTTCTACATCAGGGTCCCATTTTTGAGCCATGACCAACCCCAGATAGGGCTTATAGTTTCTGAACAACTTTGAGCACAGATGTAATAAGGTAGTTGCCAGTGTAAAGCGTTGATTGCTATGCCTATGCTCGCCGTAGCTTCATGCACCCTAAAAGTAGATTTTTGGTCCACGCATAAAGCTGACCTTATGCGACCATGACCTTTGATCCAATGATTTCCAAAACCTAATCAGGTCAGCTAACCTGTTACCACTTACCATGTCCGACTTGGTCAAAATCTGTCCACTCCTTCAGTAGATATCACGTACACAACGTGTGTGACGGGCTGACAGATGATTGAAAAACAGTGTACCTTCTGTGTGTGGTAGAGGCAAAATTATAGCCTATTCTGAAAGATGAACCTCAGTATATTGCTATGCCACATTTAGTATTACCAAGGGCATTACTCTAAATGTGTAAAAACAGTAGAAATGCAATACATTTTTGTCTGGCAGGTAAAGATTATGCATATTCTGCTGGCCTTGAGACCAAAACTCCAGAGCCCAGAAACTTCATGGAGCCACAGCTACCAGCCTTACCAACCATATGATGGCAGAACCAAAAATGAATATTTTATGGGTCACATTTCAATGGTAATGTCTATGCATTTCTTATAAGTACAATTGAGCCCCTCAGAACAATAGTGGTCTAATTCCATTTCTTTTTTCATTTAGAGAAAACAGCTTCCAAAGTTTCGGCGTTGTCAAATTCAGCATGCCAGTGAGTAATTAGACCTGTCTTGAAGTGACATCCTTTGAATCTCTCATGGTCAGAAAGTATTGTGTTGTCAATGTTGAGGATTTTTGTTATTTTTGTATGTTCGCTTAAAAACTAAGAAATTTGGAGTTAGACCACTCTTGCACTACTATCTATATTTCAGAGGTGAAACTAACAATCTTCTGGCCCATTATTGCATGAATAGATTTCACCTTTAGCATGAAAAATATGG
The DNA here is from genome assembly GCA_029721435.1 of Gymnothorax reevesii. Classification (NCBI taxonomy): domain Eukaryota; kingdom Metazoa; phylum Chordata; class Actinopteri; order Anguilliformes; family Muraenidae; genus Gymnothorax; species Gymnothorax reevesii. The sequence goes on along the minus strand of CM056587.1, from coordinate 11,733,387 downwards.
GTCTAACTCGGAAAATTAGAAAATCAGAGCTACACCACTATTGTTCTGAGGGGCTCAATTCTGGTGACTAATTTCGCTGTCCTCCCCACTACTTTCATAGTGTGTCAGAGGTTCCACAACTTTGAGTGTGAAATATTTTTTTTTGGTCTTTTTTCTCCGTCTCCATCCCAACAGAGCCCTTGGATGTAAGGGAGGTTAGTACCAATTTGCTGTTAGCTAACACTAAGTCTTTGCTTACAATTATTGTGCCACAACTTTTGTCCCATGTACTAGCAGTTATTTTTCTCTTTACAGCATGGCTCCACTTACCTTAATGGATTCCAAGCTATCCGATCTGAATAATGGGCCCCTTTCGGTCCAACACTTCCAGGACATCGTCCTCCAGCGGCAGTCCCTGCTCATCTCCTCGCTTCCTGTGCTACAATGGGATGCTCACTCTATCCCTGTTAACTTGGCAAATAATGTCACTTATGGCCATTCGGCTGTCCTTCCCATGGAAGCCAGTGGTGAAGGAGAGAAGAATTCAGCTTCCTTTGTTTTCAGCAGTCGAGGATAATCACCCAGTCCCAATTGGTAACTAGAAGGACACTTGGTAGAGCCCATACCTCCGCCATACCATGTGTCAGTGTTATTAGTTCTGGATCCATAAGAATATTATCCAGATCACTAACAACTACAATCAATTCCACATTAGTGTAGATCCTATTTATGATCGTGCAATGTTCATTACATAAGGGGCAATCACTCTACTCAGGTATATTTTAACTTCTTCTTGGATCTAGAGTCCAGAATATGTTCCAGATCACTTCCAAAAACTGAATCAACTCATCCATGGACTACCACCTACCATCCTCAATAACAATCAATGAATAACATTTATTGCAGGGAAGTCCCACTGAGACCGAGACAAAATCCTCCCTTAAACTAAAAGCAAGTACATCTGGCCGCCAAAAGTAATATATCTAACACTAATGTCTTGAAGGACATGAAGGGGATAAGGCAATCAAGCTTCAAAGTGTCCTGGACATTATTGCACATGTAAGGTGCGAATGCACTTAGTCCAGTCCTGGGAGCCTCTAACAAAATCCATTCTCGTGACCTGGTATGCTGACCTCTGATTTTGACGGATAAGAGCTTAGTGAGATATGGAATTTTGCCTAGCAAAGCTTTGTAAATAAATTAAATACAATGTAGCTTCCTTCTAAAATGAAGGGAAAACCACCCTACAGAATTATATAAAGCACAGTGATGGGTTCTGAAACCATCAACTGTGATGAAGTGCAATGAGCTATAATAAATTGCATTCAGGGATCTAAAGGTGCTTTTAGAGGCATGCCTGTAAAGGACATCACTGTAGTGAAAAATGGGTAATATTGTCACCTGGACAATCCTCTTCCTTTTGTCCAAAGAAAAACAGGACCTGTTTCTGAAAAGAAATCCGTTTTAAGTTTTTTGGACTGGTCGGACACATGCATCTTAAAAGAGATGTCATGATCCAACCAGATACCCAGATATTTGTAAGACAGGACCTGCTCAATTTGAGCACCAGTCACTGAGAAAATGGAGTCACCTGGCATAATTGCATTCTGTGGAGAAATGATCATGAACTTTCTTTTATAGCCAGTTAAAACCAGTTTAAGATTAGCTAGAGCATGCTGAATAACGTTTAAAACAGATTGTAAATATATGAGGGCCTGTAGGCATGTTGGAGCAGAGGAATAAAGCATTGTGTCATCAGCATAAAAATGAACCTTGCAATTTGTAACGTTATGAGCAATGTCATTTATATAAATTGTGAATAAAATTGGACCAAGATTGGAACCTTGGGGTACACCTTTTGTCACCTTTAAAAATTGAGACTGCGCATCCCCAGAAATAACAGCTTGTGTTCTATGTGAGAGGAAGTCCTGGAAACATGAGCATGCTCTGTAATCAAGACCAATGGAGGACAAGTTATTTTATTAAATAATATGGTCAACTGTGTCAAACACTTTTGCTAAATCAATAACTAGGGCCTCACATTTTTTTCCCTATCCAGAGCTGTAACAAAATCATTTATAACCAAATGAAGCTGCTGTAATGGTGCTATGTCCAGGCCTGAAACCAGATTGCTGTGAAGTTAAAATGTTGTTGAAAGTTAAAAGTTGCAGAGTTGTTGTTTTACAAGAGATTCAAAAATTTTAGCCAGGCTTGGCAATTTTGAGATGGGCCAATAGCTGTTTACTGAACTGGGATCACCCCCCTTAAATAAAGGAAGAACATGAGCCGCTTTCCAAACACTGGGAATAGACCCGGTCAATGATGACAACTTAAAAATATTAGTTATTGAATGTGCAATCAGTGGGGCTGCAAGATGCAAAAGTCTCGGGACTAAGTGATCCTCTCCAGTGGAATTATCTATACATTTTAATTCCAGTAGGACTTCATTCACGTTAATTTCCCTGAAAGAAAACAATACTCTAGGATTTTGAGAATTTGTAAATGCACTAAAGCTAAGGTCAGACATATCTCCTGTAGTGGACTGATTATTAAAATTTTCAAAAAGGTTTCCGGCCGCTATAAAATGTTGGATAAAAACATCACAGATTTTGTGCTTCTCAGTGATAGGACCAGAATCTGCATCAATAGAATGAGGGAATGAAGTAGAAGGACTTTTATTCGAGGACTTTTCCAATTTTCCAAAATTTTGCTGGATAACCCTGACTTTTTGCCAATGACGAGGTGAAATATTCAGATTTCGCCTTTTTTATCATACAGCAACATTTATTTCTCAGTTTTCTGAGAACCTGCCAGTCAGAGAATGCCTAAGTTTCCCTAGCTTTAACCCAAGCTTCATCCCTTACGCGTAGTTCATTGCATGAAGCAACCGAAAACCAAGGATTTCTTCTGTTTTTTACTCGGAGTCTCTTAACCGGAGCGTGCTTATCTACAGCACGACTAAACACAGAAGTAAAATGAGCCAACGCTATGTCAGGGTCTGGAATAAAACCTGCAAAGCTTAAGTCACTCCAGAAAATATCAAGGCCTGTTCACATAAATGTTTAAAATTTCTTTTAGTAATAAAACAAAGGGGTGTCTTTGAAACTTCAATATCCCTAAGACATGCTACTATGCTGTGATCACATACATCCAATGGAAAGATGCCACTCACAGAGTACTTATGCGGTCTATTTGTTAAAATTGGATCAATTAAAGTTGACCGTGATAAATTTTCAAAAATTTGGTCGCCCAGGCTCTGAAATAAGTTGCAACAGAATCAGGTCATCACAGACCACTTTAAAAAGATTTGTGGATGGCGATAGCCAGGCGATGTTGAAATCGTCTGCAACAAGTAATTCAGTGTGGGCATAAGTGGATAAGATATTAGAGAGATTGCTTATTGAGGAGGAGAGTGCACTCTGTCGGCGATACACACCTGCTGATAAAATTCTTCCGCAACCCAAATCTATTTTAAGAACAAGACACTCAAATTGCTCAGGTATAGAGGAGGATAATGAAACATTTACAGTGAGAGAGGATTTTGCAAAAATCATTACACCTCCCCCTCTCTTACTCCTGTCACACCTAAAAACACTAAAAGCAGCCAATGCTATATCAAGGTCTGACACAGAAGCATTCAACCAGGATTCAGTTACAAGAAAAATATTAAAGTATTACTTTGAAGAACCAAACTCCTTACATTATGACACCGTAAACCAAGACCACATTTACGTGATAGAAATGCTACAGGAGTTAAAACAACTGGAGAGACCGTTAAAATAACATCATGCAACTGAATATGGACTTGTGTCAGATTGGTAACAGAAACACCACTGGGTCTGAATTTCTGCCATGGCAGGCGTGTGCGGGCGACTTTAGGAATTGGCTGTGTAGTGAAACCAGTTGCCCCAGGAAATGAAACACAATTTTTAGCACTGACCGGGATATTTAAAAAGCCAATAGATTGTCCAAGTCCACTAGAAAATGCAATAACAGCCGGACGCCAGGGGGAGCTCCTGAGGGAGACAGTAGGCCGTGGACGCACCAGTGAGGAAGATGGCAAAGGAAGGTCCAGCCTGTGTGTACTGGAAGTCAACAGTCAGTCCTGTGGCAAAGACAACACTGCATGATGGATGTTGGTCAAAAGCATTTGGCTGCCCCAGTTGTTGGGATGTATCCCATCCGATTTAAAAAAAGGTGAACGGTTCCAAAATAAATTAAAATTGTCAATAAATCCCAAGTTATATGGCCTAGTGGTGAATTGAAATCCTACTACATTTCCTACTAAATTTTGTGCCAATCCGTTCAAAACATTTCGAGTAATCCTGTCAACAGACAGACAAACAGACAAACACGAGTGAAACCATAACCTCCTTGGTGGAGGTAATAGCGTCGCCCACTGGAGAGGCTAACTGTGTAGGAAGCTATTGCTACGCAGATAGTTATGGGGCAGCCTGCCCCAATCTGCTCGAATTCTAAATGAAAATGTCATACTTCTTCAATGAACCCAGCATCCCAGGAAAAATTTGCCGATGCTTCCCCCCTCTGATGTTCTCCACTCAGACTGCACCACAACCCGCCTCCACCCATCGACCCACCGGCTCAACAGAGCACAGGTCACTGCAGCGGCTCCAGATGACATTATTTCCAATGACACTATCCTGGGCCGTAAAGTATACCCCTGCAGCCCCCGCAAGACGGAGGGGCCCTGCCATCTGAAGCGGTCCAATGGGCGCCGCCAGCAAAATTTTTATTTGCAACCTAGTTCAGCATGGACGACATTCCTCTTTAGCACTCCAGCCAATCACATTGCTCCTGTGATACCTAAACTATTTTGACAACTCTGATTGGTCACATTCAATGCGACCACACCCACACGCTCTCCTTTAACGTTAACTGAGGAGCAAGCAGACAGTCTGAGCTGCGCATGGTGTGTAACAACGTTGTGAATGCAGTCGCGTATTACGCTACTCTTCTTTTTTTTTTGGCATCTCCAACCCCACCCTAATCTGGAATGCCCAAATGGGGAACCATGTACAGCCCCAAACCCGAAATAGTTGGAACGAAGTGTAAATTGTGAATAAAATCAAAATGCAATGACTTTCAGAATAGAACATAGATAACATTTCAAATGTTGAAACTGAGACATTTTACATTTTTATCCACAAAATGAGCTCATTTGAAATTCTCATTTCTCATTTGCAACAGGTCTAAGCAAAGTTGGGACACAGGCAAAAAAGGGCTGAAAAAGCAATTAATAAAAAAGAGAATCAGCTAAAAGAACATTTAGCAAGTAATTAAGTTAACTGGCATCAGGTGTGTAACATGATTGGCTATAAAAGGGATGTCTTAGAGAGGCTGAGTCTCTTAGAAGGAAAGATGGCCGGAGGCTCTCCAACCTGTGAAGGTTTGCATAAAAACATTGCTGACTACTTTAAAAACAATGTTCCTCAACATCAAATTGCAAAGGCTTCGAAGGTCTCATCATCGGCAGTGCATAACATCATTAAAAGATTCAGAGAAACTGGAAAAATCTCTGTGCATTGGGGATAAGGCCGAAGACCTTTACTGGATGCCTGTGATCTTCGGGCCCTCAGGTGCCACTGCATCACTCACTGGCATAATTCTGTCATTAACGTTACTAAATGGCCCAGTAATACTTTGAGAAACCACTGTCTGTAAACACAGTCTGCCATGCCATCCACAGATGCCACATAAACTCTATCATGCAAAAAGGAAGCCATTGTCGAGCATGATCCAGAAGCGCCGCCATGTTCTGTGGGCCAAGACTCATTTAAAATGGACTGTATCAAAGTGGCAAAGTGTCCTGTGGTCAGACGAGTCCAAAGTTTACATTCTTGATGGAAATCAGGGGTGTCGTGTCCTCCGGGCTAAAGAGGAGAAAGATCACCCCACGTGTCATCAGCGTTCAGTTCAAAAGCCAGCATCTCTGATGGTATGGGGATGCATTAGTGCATATGGTGTGGGACACTTGCATGTTTTAAAAAGCATCATGAATGCAGGAAGGTATATAAAGGCTTTAGAGCAACATATGCCCCCCTCCAGATGACATCTATCCCAGGGAAGGCCTTATAGCAGGACAATGAAAAACCACATACTGCAGCTATTACAACAGCATGGCTTCATAGTAGAAGAGTCCGTGTGCTGAACTAGCCTGCTGGCAGTCCTGATCTTTCACGGATTGAGAACATTTGGCACATAATTGAATGAAAAGTCCGTCAAAGGAGACCCAAAACTCTCCAGCAGCTGGAAGCCCGTATTAAACAAGAGTGAGATCAAATTCTAAAGGCTAAACTCAAGAAATTTGTCTCCCCAATGCCCAGATGCCTCCACTCTGTGTTTAAAAGAAGAGGGGATGCTACACCATGGTAAACAGTCCCCTCTCCCAACTTTTCTGAGACCTGTAGCAGCCATCAAATTTGAAATGACCTCATTTTGTGGAGTTTCTCAGTTTCAAAATTTACTATGTTATCTCTGTTCTATTGTGAATAAAATACTGGCTGGTGTGATTTGAAAATCATTGCATTTTGATTTTATTCACAATTTACACTTTGTCCCAACAATTTCGGAATTGGGGTTGTACAACTCTTGTTCGTATGTGGCCCCTTGTCGCCAACTCAGGAGAGCACAGACAGTTCTCGGCTCTCCTCCGAAGCACAAACCCGTCAGCCACCGCTTCTTATACACTTATACATTGGCTGAACCCTCACATGTTCAGAGTGAGGGCGAAGGATACTCGAATATGAACAAGCTTAGAATCTGCCTGACGAGCGCCCATCTTGGGCAGCAGGAGGCGCCTAAACAACGAGCAATGGAACCATGTTACATTACCCTTCCCAGCAGACCCTTCCCAATTTGCATCCCTATTGTGCAATGACCAACTGCGCGCTAAGCTGAAAAAGCTGACGACCTCTGCCGGCTAGTATGACTGAGGCTCGAACCCGTGCCGTGACACTCACTTCTGCTTCGAAATGCGATGCCTTAGCCGAGTAAGCTATACGGCGACTATTACGTTACTCTTCTGATTATATTGCCATCACGCCAGCTAGCTAACATTATTTAAGGTAAATCTTTGTGAATAATCGTCATATTTAAGCAATGCCATTTGGTTTTTGCCCTAACTTCAGAAGCTAGCTTGCTGTAAGAGCAATAGTACTTGAGCTAGCCAGTTCACAAATGAGCTAAAATGTCCAAAAAATATACAGTTCGGACATAGGACAGCGCCGCAAAATAAATCAAAGAAATTCATGCCTATTACAGTTAGCTAAGTAAGCAAATTTAGGGCAAAACCAAATCATATCGCTTGCAGTTAGCATTACCTAGCTAGCTAGATAGCTATATTATCTTATGAGTAATGTAACTTACTGTGCACTCCCGCACATAGTAGTATAATTAAACAAGGAACTGAATAACCAGAGTCTGGCTGGTGTGCCAATGAGGAACATTGTTTTTCAGCCACGTACCAAATGTATGTTTACTGTTGCGATGTAAATACTTTGCCTTCAGCGTACTTTGTCAATAACTGAAAAGATGACTTATCAGTGGATTTTCCAGAACAAGTACTCTGATTTAGAAGCATATTAGAGCTCGTCATAAACAGGCCTAACAAAGAAAATGGCCAAGCTGTTTGTCAGATGCCTACCTTTTTAAAAGAACCAGCAACACAAAATTCATTTGGTTCGTCTCTGGGTTGGGAACAGGTTGTGGATTTTTTTTGAAGTTTGGTTCTGGTGAAAATGTATTGATTTCAAAGTGTTGTGGAGCGAAGTTTAGTGCAAATGTGGCATGTTTTCGATTTCCTGATAAAGGAAATCAAGCATGGCTTAATTCAAGATTTGGCTCGCATGCTATTCAAAAAAAAGCACCACTCCGTATCGCCAAGTGTGCAAGATGTAGCCACGGCTATTAAACTATTTCTTACTCTACCTGTCACAGTAGCAAATACAGAAAGATCCTGCTCAAAATGAAAACTAATGCACTCATATGTGAGAGGCATAATGACGTGGCAGAAGCACCCTGGGCTGGCTGTCCTCAGCATCGAAAATAAACGAGCACACAGTCTGTTGGTATACCCGCCTGCAAGCCCTTAAGAAAACTGAATGCTATATCAGAAGATAAAGTTTTGTTCGTCCGTATGAGAGAAAAAAAATAAAATTATAATAATAATTGTTGTGCCTTGTACTTGTTCTGTCTGAACAAGTTCTGATGAACCTCTTCATCAAAACCTGTCGATTGGTATTGGCGACCTGGTATTTCGTATATGTAGGTTTGTTAGGCTTCTTAGCCACATAACTTACTGTTTCTGTGGTTGCAAAGTTTCCGATGTTTCCGCATGCATTCCAGCCAGCTAACTATCCACTATGTACTACGTATGTCATTTTACTTGTGAGTGTTTGAGAATTAGACGCTTCAATCTGTCATTTGGTGAAAAATGAGTTTGGTGCATGTAGCGCCCTCTGACTATGCTTACATTATAAATATTTACCATCAGTTGCAAGTTCTCTTGGCCGGAAATATCAACAATCTGGCAAAAATGTGAATTTACAGAAAGCAGAAACTTTTAACCTATATGGACTCTCATCCACTCGTGGTAACTGATAACCTGACGTCTAGTCTATCATTAAAGCTAACGTCTGATTTTGAGTTTCTCATCCAAGCTACGGAGAGAAATGAATCCTATCTGACCCAATTCCATCACCTTGGAAGGGCTTAGAGCATTTTAGCTATCTTTCTAGTCTACACTGGTGATTAATGAATTACAGCCCTGCTACAGACTATGTTTTCATGAACAATTTTGACGCTTTCTGGCATAGGAGAGATTTATCAAAAAAAGAAAAAAACAGTTTTCACCCAAATAGCGAGGGAGTCAAACAACTGACATCTAGTCTGATCCAGTGCACAGTTTTTTCAGCTCTACAACATTTTGCCTTAAGTACGGACTACGCGTTACATAATGCACTATTCGGGTGTCTTGCTGTCTTTCAGTCCACCAGGTTACAGCCCTTTATTCTCTCGGCTGAGCCTGTTTAGCCTCTTATCCACCACGTCCCTGTTAAAATTAATAACAGACCTTCAAAACAGGTCAAACACTCTAAGTCTGCTCTTAATGCAAACAATGTGACCTCAGGTCTCCATTAGGAGCCCAGTCTCAGTCAAGCCTTTCCCTCCAGTAGTGTTTATGTTGTGTAACCTCAGAGCAATGTTCAACAAGACCTTTATTCTTAATGATCTTATTTTATCTCACAATCTTGACCTTTTACTCTTAACTGAGATCTGGCTAAAACCCCAGAACTCATCCCTCTAACTGAGCTCTGTCCTCACAAGCACTATCAGGCCTTCACTCTTTCTGGGCTTACTGGTTGCACTGGGGGTATTGCAGTTGTTTTTTAGAATAATTTTTCCTGTACTTTTATCACATGGGTTTCCCTCATTTCCTTTGAGCTTCTGTCTTTTAAAATTGAATGAAAAATCCCTATATGTTGCTTGGTCATCTACTGACCTCCTAAACTAAGCATTTTAAGCTGAAGAGTCTGACTTGTTAGCTTCAGTGGTTCTCAAATATTATAGACTTATTAAGGTTAGTAATTTTAATTATTCACACAACTGTACTCTTCCCATAGCCCAACTTGTGACCTATTTTTGGCATTACCCCAGGCACATATCACTTTTGCAAAAATTTCATTGGCTGAGAGCGTGAGAAAAAATTGCTCCATGTCACGTCATGCTTTATTTATTTAGCCAAACTGCATTTCAAGTGTAACATCAGTTAAATCGGTATGAGTCAGCACAGAAGCAAGAAGCACCTTTTTCTTAACCATTTTGTAACGTTAGTTGTTAGCCAGTGAGCTAACGTTAGCTAGCTAGTCAGTTGACAAAATTTATAAACCATTACTAGTTCAACCATGAATGTGTGTGACTCAGTAACTAAGTTAGCCGAGCAATGTAGTTCGATACTTACGTACAGTGGGTGCTAAGAGAAATTACATTTGCAATCTATTAAAGAGCTTGTTCATCCAAAAATTAGATTTGGATCATGGAATCTTTCATATACATACATTCTTTGTGCGTTGGTCTTTACACATTCTGATCAGCTGTTAAAAATTGATTCGCATTTTAATCACTGCAAATCGCGATCTCGGAATTAATTTATCATCGGCCATTTTCGGCGATGACGTTGCGGGAGAAGCCTAGCCAGTGGAAGAGAATACATTGTCAATGGCATTGGACTTTGTGATTCAAAATTGTGGATTATCCCCTCGGGAAAAAGCCAAATTTCTGCCTTGTTAACAGCTGCAATGAGAAGGCAGATCAAGCACAGGCATCGGGGTCCATATATCCAAAAAAACCCATGCTTTGAAAGGCAAGGGTGGATTTTGTAAAGGGGAAAGAAGCAGATTTCACGGAACCCGGTGTTGTGACCGATACTGCTCCTCCATCTAATCGTGCTCCCCCTTTGAGAGAGCTTTAAAATGCTGTTGCTGATCTAAGAAAATCATGAAATACATTGATGTATCAGCTTGCTCTTACAAAAGTTATCAGTTTGACTTCCATGTTGGAACTCCTTCCGTTACGCCACATTCGCTACTTGGCAAATTTGGGTCAATCTTCATTTTGTCTTTGAAAATCTCCACTCGAACCCCAATAAAAGGTCAATTTTTTAGAAAAACTGACAAATAAGAGGCATTTAATTAACAGGACGCTGTTTATGAACTGCTTGGCCGAATGTATACCAGATTAGTTCTGCTTTGAGAAAACTGGATGAATTTGCCCTTTAAATTATGCAATTCAGTTCAGTGATAAACAGAATCTTACACTCTTGGTCATGTCATGAGAAAGTTATTACATTTGTTGAGTAAATTTTGGTTTTGTTGCTCACTATTGCTCACAACTAATGCAAAATTTAATCAACTTGCCTCATAACTTTTATATGACAAGCCCACTTGGGTAAGATCCTTTATCTCTCAAATTCTGTTCTCTCCATTAAAAAAAAAAAAGAAGCCAATTCCTTTTACCCAGTTCAACATGTTAGGTTCCACGTCTGTCCCTGGTCACACTCCTGACCTTGTTTTTACTCGGTGCCAGTCTTTGGATCCTCTTTCTGTGTTTAATTGTTTCTCTGACGACAGATCTGTTCGACACCTTATTTCAGTGTTTTACTCAAAGGCAGGAGCACTCAGTTTACATTTGCAACCTGAATGTCCATTTTGCAGCCACTTTTTATTAAATCCACCAAGGAGGTTATGCTTCCACCCGTTTTGTCTGTCTAAATTGGCATGAAATTTGGTAGGATGCAGATTCAGATTCAGGCGTTCCTCCCTATCACTCCCCTCCAAGTGTCTCCGTCGTTACCTCTGTGGGCGTTGAAGTTTCCCAGCAGGACTGAGGAATCCCCATTGGGAGCCTTTAACAGGACCCTGCCCAGGGAATCTAAGAAGTCCCTTTTGCCCTCAGGTAAGTTGACCTGCTAACCAAAGGAAAACCACAACTCAATGCTGATAGAAGTATGAGTGGATTTTACTTGGTTGCATAGAATTCCCATTGTAACCCACAAGGGACACATTAAGAACAACGGCAAACTAAAGCTGTCATTTCAGAGGACATGTTGCTGCTGTAAGTTAAATGGATGCAGACGTGAGCAGGTTTTAAATTGCACCCTCAGCAGGAGGCTGGGCTGGATTGTTATAAAGCAGCGGTACAGTGCAGCATAATCTTTGCATTTTAGTGTCTGCCGCTGATCTATGGATCCAGTTCCTCCCTTGCAATCTGTATTCCCCTCAAACGTGAGCACAGCCCAGATTTACCAGCACGCAGAAAGAGATAATAAAATCCAAAACATAAAAAATAAAATATTACCATACCCAGGGAAGCCTCCGTCGAATGACCAGAGATACATTAAATACACATACCCCTCGCAGTGTGATTCCAGGCCTTTTTGAACTCTATGTGTTCCGCCGTTACACGCCTCACATGCTAACCTGTCAGAGCAACTCCATTTCACAGCTGCGTCCTGCAGACTTGGGAGTCTTTCTAAAATACTGTCCACAGAACACACATTTTAAAAAACCCCACTTGGGATGAGCCCGGTGTAAAGCTTAATCTCCTGTGGCCAAAAGTGGTGAACCTTCATAAATTGCAATTGTGGGCTTCAACATGTCGTATCAAAGCCAACAGTACTCTCCCCAGAATAATTATCATGGGCTATCCACATACCTTGAGTCTTTGGTGGGGCACTTTGTCAAAAAGGTGTCATAAAAAATATTTTAATACTCTGTGAAGTATAAAGCGTTAAATGTTATCAATTATGTGAATAGCAGAATGGGAACAATGGAGATGTTTGAGATTTTTTTTATCTGAACGATTTCCCATGCAGGTTCACCAACTGAAGCCATAACGCTGCTCGTCTATCATTCAAAATCAACAGCATCAACATTCTTTTTGCTGACAGAACTATGTGTTGATGTGGCATCCTCTCGAACAAATATTTTATGATTGGTTATTGAGAAATATGATAGCCTGCAGCCAAATACTCAACTGGCGAGGGTACAACCCCTATTGCTCCCGTTACCAATATTTCACGCTGACATTCATGGAAATAAAAACACGTGCTACATACTTGCAGCTTGCAAATGACTGACAAACCTGCAAACAGGATCCATAAACCAAAAACTGTCGCAATTTAATGATGACCTCATCTTTACGAGGCAGTAAAAGCCTACTAGCTTAAGGGGTATCAACCCCTCCCCCTGAACTATCATTGGATGAAGCGTCATCGGTGTCATTTCCTTGAGCTTACTTTAGCATCTACTCCTACTGCTGTTGGTGTTCACAGCCTTCGCTGTTCCAAAGATTTTAAGTAAGCAAGCTATATATATATATATATATATATATATATATAAATATATATATGAGGAGTTTGGTTCCAAAATGCAATATATCCATTTTAGTCATTTTGAGTAAATCAGCTTTTTCTATGTTGGCGTCTATTGCATTTTATAGAGAAAAACAAACTTTGACCATGAAAAAATACACCATATAGTATGCATTTCTAATGACGGGATTTTGTACCATGTGTAAGAAGCGCAGGACTATCGCTCTATGGTATTATCTCAATTTATGTAATTTTGCCACTTATTGCATTTTGGAACCAAACTCTTCATATATACTTCGTATATATGTGTATATATATGGCCCATAAACGATCCTTGAGGAACACTGCGTGTAACAGGGTCAGACTAGACACTTCCATGTTTAACAATCTGTGAATAATTAATCAGATAACTATGGAATCGCATAGCAGCTTTCCAACCAATGCCAGCTCTTAACAAAGTGTAAATTAGTGATACAAGGTCCACAGTGTTGAAAGCATTTTGATGGGTAAATGAAGGGAGAGACATGTGAGTTTGTTATCCATTGCCTCCTTAACATCATCCATAATTGAAGCACCTATTACTAAAACCCCATAAGTCACACTTGACTTGACTTGTGGGGTTTTAGTAATCAGTGCTTCAATTAAAAATTAATAAATGTTAAAATACTACAATTGCAATTGTGTATGGAACAAAAGCCAGCATATACAAGGGCCTTCCAAGAATGACATTGAGAATCACTGTTACAGGCAACAAAGTGGACTTGATTATAAGGTGAATAAATTGCTTGTTCGTTTGTCTACAATGCATGTGAGAATAATCCTGTGATAAAAGGTGATGTCAGTGCCGACCCTGACAACATTCCTCTGAAGTTAACACCCACATGCACACCGACGTGCGCACACACATATATGCACACACGTACACTTACATACAGTCAAATACACATAAATTTGTAATATAAAAACATACACACGCCCACAGTCAGAAACAGAAAAAATCTTATAAACACACACTCTCACTACACAAACACAGGCACACACACGTACGCAAAGACAAACATACTCTGGTATACACACTCTGTATACTCGCACATGCATGCTGATGAGAAGGCTGCACTGCAGGGATTCTGCTGAGATATGGTTCATGGAAGCTGTAGAAGCCAGTACTCCTGTAACATACAGCACGGTGACAGAATCACAATGAGACTATAAGAGCCTCAAGGGTAGGCCCCACTATTACAGGACACGCTGTTCTGTGGATGAACAACACGCAGCCATCACCACCACTTATTGGCACTGAGCTGTTTTTACAGAGATGTCGTTAGGGAACGGGACAGAAGAGAAGGGTTTGTTTTGCTGCAGAGCTCTGAAACAGAAGCAGTGAGATTTGCAGCCGATGTGGCAGCCGTGCAAGTGAGCTGCTGCCATCAGTTGCCTCTCATTTCTGTGATAAAACAGGCAGCCGTTGCCAGTTTGAGCCGGTCTGAGGGACATCAGTCATCTCTGTGCTGTCAGGTCCGACTCGGCATCTGATCTGCGTTCCCGGATGAGACTCATACATATTTATATCTCCGCTGGCAAGATTTTACTTCAAAGATATTAACCTTTTAAATCACTTCAGCTGAAAGATGAACAAAAGCTGTGAAAATTCTTATACGAGGTAATTCACAAGCTAAATCAAAAAGATTTCATTAAAAGTAAAACAATGAAAATGGTTTTTAAACATTTTCCAGTTATCAGACAACTGAGTGGAATAATAGTGTAAATTGTAAGAATAATTTTCCATAAACCCCCCAATATGAAAATACAGCCAATCTCCTCTTACTGTTCCAGAATGGCAACAAAATGTTGAATTATTGAAATGTTTAATTTTTACTTGGATAATGCTGGAGCCAACACTGCTGGCCACAACCCAGACTCCACAACAGACTGCTCAGCCCATCTGCTTTTTTAAAAATAATGTCAAATTCGGTCCAATTATTAATTCTGCCTCAGTCCCAACGATAAAGAGACACCTGTCAAAAAAACATAAAACTATCCGAGATTGGCTATCTTTATAGACTGTGTTTGCAAGTTCAATACCTCTACAGAAAGCATAATCCAACAGTAACAATAGAGGTTTTTTGAAAGGAAAAATAAATGTCAATCCCCTTTGACTATTTGAAGGTATACTGAGTTGGATTTTTTTAAATTGTGATTTGTAAACACAGCATTCAATGTTAACCCCGCCTCCAAAACGCATCAATATCGGAAGTGCTATCCTCCAATGCAGTGCTGTGTCCCGCCTCACAACCTGTGCGCGGTTATTGGCTGGGGGCTACACACCCACTGCCTGAAGGCTGATGCCCAGAAACGTCCTAAACAATGAAAAAATAAAAGAAAATACAGACAGACTGCAGGGTCTCTTTAACTGCAGACACTGCCACACACTTTTAGTAGGTCATACTGTAAGTGATGACTGGGAGGGAATAATTTTGCATGAATCAATACATCGTCTTTTTTGAGAGAATCCTACTTAGCGCACCTTGAAGATAAAGCACTTCAGAGTTCTTTCAAATATCTGCCACTAGATGGCAGTAGCATCACGTATTACACACGAAGTTAACCGTAGGCAGTGGGTGGCAGGGAAAAAACTAAGACGGTAAAAATACTCTTGTCAAGATTGCAATTAAAAATTCAAGTTTAATTTGTATTTTTCTAAAATGAGTATAAACATACACTATGTAGTACTTTTTCAAAGTACACATTCTTTGCTTAAAATGCTGACAGTTAAAACATGACTTATTGCAGCTCGTCTTGCATAAGTTATGATCTCATCTATATTCTGTCCAGCTTCATTTTGCCTGAACATTAAAATTCTGCCCCAGTAGAATCCCATCTGTTACACTCTGGTAATAAACCTTATATGATATATGACTCCCTCATAAAAAAAGAAAATCTTAGAACGATGAAATCACACTCGTAGTGTGAACAAATATTCATGATAATCTGCAGTCACAGAACCAATGTGCGTATGTGAGGGTAGTCTACACCCCCTATCTTTTTATTACCTGTTGTGGAGCAAAGCATTTTGACCCCACATTTTAAATACATGCAAACTGTAGGTCACGAGTGATTCTAGGTATAACAGACATTGTGTAATATATGCAGACATTCAGACAGCATTCAATTACAAACACCTGGAATCTGAAAAATTTTAAACTCCTTTATTAATAGTGAGAGTCACATAACAGTTGGGTTTATGTTTCGTAAGCAGCAGGTTTGAGCCTCAGAAAGAACCAAATAAACCCTGACAGTGCATGCCAGACAGTAGTAGATGACTCTAGGAACTTCCATGCGGGGACTGGAGACATTAACTACCATTGGCCTCATGATAAAGCCCCTCACGACAAGTAACAAGTCTGGGGACTCTGGTCATTCCCACTGCCACAGCAACCTGCCTGTCGAAGTATAAAAATTCCCTCCAAGGGCTTGCAGTAAAGTCAGTCGTGGACTGGTTGTCATTCGACCTAGGCTCGTCTGCTGTGAAAGCATAACATTTTTTTAAACGGAGTTCCTGGAAAACATTTTTCCCATGAGCACTGCACGCAGTCAGTACAGGAATGACGAAGCGAAGAAGCTCAATACATCTTCAAAGCTGATTGTGGAGAAGACTTACAGGGAGCTTCATAGTCTTACTCAGGCAATAATCTAATAAACCAGCAGTGAAAGAGTGAGCCGAGGAACGCGCTGAGGTCGGAATCGGGGTGATCTCGGCCGGTAATGTACCCTTTGCGCTGCTAAACACGAGGCTCATTAATTTAATGAGCAAATCAAACAAGCCGTTGCACACGCCCTCTGTGTTAATCCGATAACAGCCTATTTGTGGGATTTATGCTGCAATAAAATCAAGTGACTCCTCAGCAGCAGAGGAAATCACCACTCATTTTAATCGTCGCCATGCGGCTGATGCCTGCCACGTGTTTTCAGACATGCAGCTGACTTTCATCCAGTCAGATTACTCACCAGAACAGCTTCAGCTCACACCTATTTTTGCCATATAAACAAGAGACCGTTTCAGGAAATGCATGGCACATGTAAGAAGTCCTCGCAGGATGTCTGACACTAGGTATCACTGTAACATTAGGTACCAGGACATAATCAATTCCACCCCAAAGCTTCAGTTTATTTTTGAACATGGTATCCACCTTCACTCAAACTCTTGCACACTGTCAGTACATCCTGATGAGAATGAGGAAGTGATGCATACGATGAACTGGAAGTACCAGCAGTGAGACGAGCGCTGCTCTGATGAACCATTTACACAGATCAGCCATAACATTATGACCACTGACAGGTGAAGTGAATTACCATGATTATTTCCTCACAATGGCAGCAGTCAGTCAAATGGATATATTAGGCAGCATGTGAATTTTTTGGCCTCAGAGTTGATGTGTTGGAAGCAGGAAAATTGGACAAGCGTGAGGATGTGAGCACATTGAAAAGGGTTAAATTGTGATGGCAAGATGACTGAGTCAGGGCATCTCCAAAACTGCAGCTCTTGTGGGGCGTTCCCAGTCTGCAGTGGTCAGTAGGAACCAAAAGTGGTCCAAGGAAAGAAAACCAGTGAACTGCCAACAGGGTCATGGGCGGCTAAGGCTCACCGATAAGCATTAGGAGCTAAGGCCTGTCTGTGTGGTCCCATCCAGCTGAGGAGCTACAGTAGCTCAAATTGTTGAAGAAGTTAATGCTGGTTTTGGTAGAAAAGAGTCAGAACTCACAATGCATTACAGTTTGTTGCATTTGAGGCTGCGTAGCTGCAGACCGGTAGGCGTGCCGATGCTGACTCCTGTACACTGCCGAAAGCACCCACAATGGGCACATGAACATCGTAACTGGACCACGGAGCGATGGAGTAAAGTGTCAATCATTCTCTCCGGGCAGGATACAACAGGCAACCCACCAGAACTTGGTATCCACCAATACATTCTCATCCCGACTCGTCATATAGTGACGCTACCTGACCAAGCGTCAATATACAATGTAGACAGAGGCTTTTGGCCTCCTTATTTTACAATTAGGGTTAGTGTGCAGGGGTTGTTCAGAATTTTGGACATAGGTCCTCATTTCCAAGTTAGCCAGAGTGCTATTTATCAGTGGAGACCGTTTTCAACACTTTTCATTCAGTCCTTCTAGTTGCAGAGTTCTGTACACATTAGTTCCGTTCACTCTGGCTACAACAGCAAGACTGATGATACAGTGATATATAATGTAGGAAGCGCAACAAATGTGAACATTGCATTAAAACCAACACAGCAAAAAAAAAAATGCATTTTCCACTTATAAAATGCACTGGGACCCAATGCAATGTACAGCATTTTCTGGTGTTCGCCAAGTATTGTCAAGTCAGAAAATTCAAGTATTCATTCTCTGTCATGGTGAATGCTTGGATAAGGATTGTTTTCAAGTTTTCTCCACCTAATTAATGTTCATAGAACATCACATTTTCTGGGAGTTCAATTTTGCCTTTGACAATCTTTGTGTTTACTGCTATTTGCTCATTATAATATGCATTTCCTTTGTTTTCTGGGGATGGTGAACTCCAGTGAGCTTAGACAAATGCATTTTTCCTGTTTGCAGTGGAGAAATGCTTAAATGTCCTGTATTCTGGGATCACTTCAATTTTCCTTCTTACAAACTTTATGTTAACTGTCATTAACCTTTGTAAACCTGCTTTTTCAAGTTTTCTGAGGAATTCTGAGACTGGTGAAAAATAAGAAACCAAATGTTTTTCCGCATTCAGCGATCCACATTTTGCTTTAAAAAAGAAGTAAGAAACAGGACATATCTCACCATTTGCAGCATTTTTATATTTTCTGGGATGGCGAATTTGAGCAAACTCCTATTTTCCAGAATTAACACTGGGTGTGCCAGGATGTACCAGTGCCACCTAATTCTCAAGCTGGCACTTCCAGCATGATAATTCAAAACATGTACGAGTCAGCTGCAAATTAAAGTAACTCTTAGTATAATCCTTGTGCCATTTAAATTAATTTCCTCAATCCACAAATGCAGTGACAAACATCCGCTATTCCTGCTGGATGGCTGTTATTTGGAAGTGTTGTCGGCCGTTTTGGTGCTTACTGTGGTTTCTCTCTCTCTCTCTCTCTCTTAAATCCAAACGTGATAAATATCCGTGTAAACACTCTCGAGAGATTTCCTTTTTTGGCCCCCAGAGAACGCAGTTGTTGTTGTCTCTGTGTATATCGTAATCAGCACTATTTGGTATTTGATACACTTGATGGTACTCTGTGTACATTGAGAGTACAAGGCCTGTGCACAGCATGTATTTAGTAAAGTTGTTGTAAGCACTCTACAGTGTGTAACTGGTGAATTTGCGCAAGAGCTGGAGGGAGTGGGTGCTGTTTTGGTTTAGATCGTTTTCTCTTGGTTATGTTGAGGGAGGTAAAGTAATGTCTTTTGATTTTTGGTTAGGTTTGTAGTTCTGTTTTTTGTTCTTAGATTGTTTTTAAAACAAGAAACTTTTTTCAGCAGAACATTTGCATATTATCTTTTAACAGTACAAGAAAAGAATTGGTGGTCATGCAGGCGATGTGACTGTATGATCAATGAAATGACATGGATGGAAAATTAAGCCGTGTTTGTCTCAATAATCCTCCTGTGATGTACTCGTCTAGTGCCAATTTATTACAGTTTTTCTCAATTGTTTACACACAAATACTGGTACTTGAGACACAATGACCACAACATGTAACTTATGCACCAACCCCCCTGAACCAATTCTGCTAAACTACAAGCACAATTCCTGCTTTGCACTCAAATTGCAGCTCTAAAACACACTTTTTTTCAAAACACTACACACAATTCCCTGCTTTTGGCACAATTTCCATGAAGAAAATCTCTTGTTTTCACTAGGAACACACTGTCATTCAAAATTCTGAACTAATTGCCCTACTATGCACACTGACGTATCACATGGGCAAACACCTGTCACAGTTTTACAATTAGCAGTCAGAGCTTTAGCATAAAAGGGCAACAAGTGAGTTCTTCTGTTTTGTAGCAATGGATGCCAACATTGGAGACAGAGGCAGAGCCAGAGTTAGAGGAGTGAGAGTAAGAGGAGGAGGACGGGAGGACGAGGACCTTAATCTCTGATGAAATACGAGCCACTTTGGTTGACCATGTGGCCAACCATGATCTAAGAATGAGGGAGGCTGGGAAAGGATTACAGCCAAATTTGAGCAGGTACTCTGAAGCATCCATCATCCGGACTTTCCGAAATGAGAATAGGTAAGAAATCTACTTTCTCTAGAAAATTGCTGGACTGCATATCAACACAGTACTCAATGAGTACAGTAGAACAGTACTGCCTGTGGACTGTTCTGTAGGACTGTAAAAATAATGTATGTTTCAAGTATTTGGGAAATGTATTCCTACTTTGTATTCCTACACAGTATTTAATATTTTACTATTTGTACTACAGAAGTGAAAGATTACAAACACAAGGTGGTCGGGAACGTCTTCTGTCTCCTGAACTGAAATCATGAACATGGTCCTAAAATATAACGCCATAACATTACGACAAATGCAAAGAAAAATTATGAGATTTCAAAATTTTGAAAGGGTAAGCTTATCAACACTGGACCGTGTCTTGCGCAGAAATAATCTGAGGATGAAGCAGGTCTACAGGGTGCCATTTGAACGCAATTCAGAAAGTCAGAGAATTGTGATATAACTACGTGCAAGTAAGTCCTATACAATCCCATAATTAATGAATACTCTCAACACTGTATAAATTATACATATTTCAGTACTGTAATCATAATGATGTGCTTCACAATAGTGACTTCTCCATGTCTATTTCTGATATTGTCAGGTGTGTTTCAGAGAGTCCTTGAGTCCCAGAGTCCTGGCTGCAGTGGAGCACCAGTTCATCTTCATTAATGAGGTTGGATTCAACCTCACAAAAAGACGAAGGAGATGAAGTAATATCATCGGCCAGTGTGCCATTGTTGAAGTCCCTGGCCAGCGCAGAGGGAACATCACGATGTGTGCAGCGATTACCCACCACGGCGTCATCCATCACCATGCTACCCTTGGCCCCTACAACACTGCCCATTTGATCACATTCCTGGACACTCTACACAACACACTCATTCCTTCAGATCAGATAGACGGCCCAGCGCAGCTCGGGTACATCGTCATTCAGGAAAATATAAGTTTCCACTGGGCTGCTCTGGTTTGTAACTGGTTCACTGCCCACTCATGCTTTTTAGTTGTTTATCTCCCTCCATATTCTCCATTCCTCAATCCTATTGAGGAATTTTTTTCTGCCTGGAGATGGAAAGTGTATGACCGAAATCCACAAATGTGTAAACCCCTTCTCCAAGCTATGGAAGACACATGTGGAGATATAGCAGTTGATGCATTTCATGGCTGGATTCGCCATGCTAGGCGATATTTCCCCTGCTGCTTGGCCTGGGAAAACACTGCCTGTTATGTGGATGAGGTGCTGTGGCCAGACCGAAACAGAGGAGAGGATGCAGCATAGTTTTTTTTTTTTCTTTTTCCCCTGTAGCTGTATACAGTAAATTCTTCTGTTTTGTATGTAGACCACTGTATGTGCAACTTTGTGTTGGTTGGGATGTACACTGTGTACACAATCCCAAAATATACTTGTTACCCTGTAATTGTGTGTTCTGAGTATAAAAATAATATTCTAAAATATTTTACAACACACTTATGTATGTACTGTCTGTAGTATGTGTAACACCGAACAAAAAAAAGGCCTAAGTCATTATTATGAATGTAGAAAAAGTGTTTTCCATTCATCATAGTGTTTTGTAAATGAGCACATCAGTGGTCAACTGGTTTTTATAAATGTCTATTCATATGATGGTTTGTGCGTCATTTGAAAACAAAGTACCATTTTGGGAAGAAATAACACTGTTTTGAATGTGAGGTTTCATTTTGCGGGAGAATTGTCGGGTTTTGCTCATTGTGTGCGTTTATTTATTTTTTTTATTTGTGTGTAGAGTCTGAGAGGATGAGGCATGCTTTCAAAAAATATGTGTAAACAATCAAGAAACTTTTCATGGTTATAGTTTTTGTCCATGTTTATGTTCTGTGTTCATGATTTTGTCTTTTATTTATTCTTTTTGGTTATTGTAACTCTCAGGTTTTTGGTTCATTCCATGTCTCAGTTCCATTGCACTGTCCCATCTCCCCTGTCTTGTGATCTAGTTGGTTCAGTCCGTCTTCCCTGTCTGCTTGCTCACTGACTTTGGGCGATTTAAATGAATTCCGGTGTTTAAAATATTCCTTCGTATCTTGTTTTCTTCCTTCGCCCTTCTGTTCTGATTACTAACAAGACTAACATTTGTATTTTGTATCAAAGTCTACCAACACAACTAATCCATGTATATAAGATTACTAACTTACTAATGAGCACTCTAGTTTAATATGTAAAGTTGCACTGCTACTAATTTAGACTAATTCCCTCTCCGCAATCGCCCTGTTCTATACTCCACCCCTCAGCCTGTCTCTGTCCTCTCCTCAGTCAGAACGTTGATTAATACTTCTTCATGCAGAGCGCCTCGTATGCCATAGGATATTATTTCGCTCCTACTGGATTGTCCGACCTTGATTCCTGCCATAGCCCTTTTTGTATTGTTTTTGTCTTTCTGGATTTCGACCCATTTTTGTATGACCACGATTTCTGTGTTTGGATGCCCTGTGCATGACCCACGGCTTGGCTCATCGACTACGACTTTTTGCCTATTGTTTTTGTACCTCTGCTCATCTGTCTTACTGGTTCTGACCCCTGCCTGTCTAGTCGACACTGTTTTTGGATTTCGTATTGTGGCTTTGCAATTCCTGTGTTTTTTTTGGCTTTGATTCGGACATTAAAGGCATACGTTTTTTGGATTCCTGTCTCTCGCGAGTGGTCCCGGAACAGTACCACACAAAACTGTAATCAGTTTCATATATTTGCTAGTATATCCAAAAATCCTTAATTTCAATCAATAATTAAAATGACTATTTATTATTAAATATGATATTAATCATCTGAAGGATTTTTGGATATCTGGCTTTAATAAATGAAGTTAACAAACACAAAGGAACATGCAGGAGCTACCCCAGCAGGTGAGGAATATGCAATCTATGGGAAGGTCATGGCTGTGTGTGTGTGTCTGTGTGTGTGTGTGTGTGTGCGTGTGTGTGTGTGTGTGTGAGTGCATTTGTGCTGGCACACTTGAAAGTGAGTGTGTGCTTCTGGGCATGAGTTTGTATGTCCCTTGAAAAAGAAAGCAGCCAGATGATGTGCTATAGGCCAAGACTGGATTTCTGCAATGTGTAGGCAGGCCTATGCAAGGCTGTATAGAGTGGGGTGCAAACATTTAGGCACCTCTGGTTTACTTTGCAACTCCTCTTCAGGCAACTATAACAGCTTGCAAATGCTTCCAGTATCCAGCTAATAGTCTTTCCATTCTTGTCTTTGGAATTTTTCCTCATTCTTCCACAGAACACCTCTAGCTCAGAAATATCCTTTGGCTGAATAAGTCTGAATAATATTTCTGAGCTATTATCACTTCTATTAACAAATACTCAAATCCTTGTTTCATTGGAAATCTGTTATGATTTTCGCATTGGCTATCAAGTGAAGTAGCCTTTAAAGGCAGCACTTTTTAATCCTTTATTGGGTGAGGAACCATATTTGGTAACTTCAGTTGGCTACGTCCAAGGTTGTGATATTATGGCACCTAACCAATCAGCAGCGGCCTAGAGCTTCTCAAACTTTCTTCTCCGGACCTCTAGAAATGTGATTTGTGCCCCTACCCAGTCCCATTCTCTTGGACCTAAGATCACAACTAATAATGGAAGCTCATTTGATGAAACTCATGCATTAGACGGTTGAATTGTTTAGCCAAATGTTGAAAAAAGTGTCGTTTGAGTAGGATTTCTAGAAATTTGTGAGATTTTTGCATGAAAAATGTTGATGCCATATTTAATCATATGCCCCATTCACCTGAGACTAGGGGCAGTGGTCGTCAACCCTGGTCCTGGAGAGCCGAAGTGTCTGCTAGATTTTGACGTTGCTCTGCACTTGATGAATGAAAGCAGTTGATTACACCCTTAACTCATCTCACCTGGTGTCTTCGGTTTAAATAGGGTGGAGAAAACCAAACTCGGCACATCCTGTGCTGTTAGCAATAATCCTGCACTGAGGGAACGCCAATCAATCAATTACCAGGAACTACCCACAAGACTCCTAGAGCCAATTAAACAGACATGCAGGTTGTGACAGAAATCTATGTAGAAACAAAGATTTGTCAGTGTAGTTGGATATTCAGCATAGCTGTGATCCGGACAAAGTAGAGGTTCAAAGTATAAATAAAAGTTTATAGGGTAGGGGTAGCAAGTCCTGGAGAGCCACAGTGTGTGCTGAGTTTGGTTTTCTCCACCCTATTTACACCTAAGACACCAGGTGAGATGAGTTTAGCGTGCAATGAACTGCTTTCATTCATCAATTAAGTGCAGAGTAACGTCAAAAACCAGCAGACACTTCGGCTCTCCTGGATCAGGGTTGACGACCACTGCATTAGACGGTTGAATTGCTGTGCTAAATGTTGAAATAAGTGTCGTTTGCATAGGATTTCTAGAAATTAGTGATATTTTTGCATGAAAAATGGTGATGCCATATTTAATCATATGCCACATTCATCTGAGACTAGGGTAAGTGATGCGAAGACTACTGATGGACATATTCCTGACATGTGGTACTTTTTGCACGACGATACTTGCCGGTATTTTTGACTGTCCTCGAAAGGGTTAACAAGCAACAAAGCCACAGAATAAATCATTGTCACCAACTATTAATTAAAGGTTGATTATGGAATATGAGCAGAATACCGACATCTAGTTTCTCAAGATCATAGTCACAACAACATAAAATAATTCCAGCAGTCGAGTTGCCAAGTTCGTTGCCGAGTGTGTCAAGCGATCAGCCTGCACAATTTCAAGTGATGCTCCATCCAGGAAATGCTTCGCTGATATTGACTCTCGCCGTTGCCCTTCGCCGGTCAGTCTGCTGCTGGGACGGGTAATGCACCGTTCGCCAGGGCTCTGAAGCAGCTGCAGCAGGACTTGCAGACTCCACCATTTTACTCAGTGCCAGCCTAGCTGCGCCGAGCATAGAGACCGTATTTGGCAACCTGCAATGCCCCAGCCACTATTTGTTTGTACGATGTAAGCAGGAAGTCATTGCCGAACCCATCAAAATAATTAAATTATTTAATTCAGACAAAATTTTTTTTTTTTATATACTTTATACTTCTAGAAGCTCTAAAAGTGTTGTTGGCTTTGGGCAATGCAACTTTGAATATAACTTGAACATCCTGAAATCAAAAAATATGTACTGTTTATGTGTTAGGGAGGTCTAAGGAGTAAAATGCATGCATTTACATTGCAAGGAAAAATTTGGGATTAAAGGGGCTAATTCATCTGAATTTCTCTCACGCATCTGGCATGGCTTGCAAGGATAAGATGTAAACAATCTGATATTCACTAGCTGTTATTTTTGCAGTTATATCATCCATGTCAAACCATTAAACCAAGTTTAACCTGCCCTCACCATCAGTCAAGCAGAAGCAAGGCAATTTCACTCCTTTATTGCTTTGCTATATCTTATTCATGGGGTTACCTTGTGACCTTAGTATAATCAAAAATAGCAAGCTCTTGGTTGACTGTCAATTTAGAAAGTATTGCAAGTTCAAACCCTAATGTCTGTGACTCATTGACTGAGTAGCATAGTGATTGAGTTAGCTTAATGCTAGCATATAATGGAAATTACCATTAAGACACTAAAGGAAATTATGTTTGTTTTCTATTACTGTAAATTACACAATTCTGTTATGTGATGAGCAGAATCTTATACTCTTGGTCATCTCGTATGAATATCATGAGATGAGTACATTTTGGGTTTGTTTCAAGCAATGTTCTTGGCATCTTGGGGGTGCACTGGGGCCCAAACAAACTGCATTACTGCTGCAGCAACGTGAAATGGGTCTGAGGAAAACCTCAATTACTGCACCAAGCACAGCAGAGCATACACAAAGCCATTGGCTTTTACTATGTAATCCTCCTGTCCATCCTGTATGAGATCATTCATGGTCTGATCAATTTCCATCCAAGGAAAAAATGCATGGTTTCTGATGGCCTCTCAGACTATAAATCAAACATAAGTAAATGTCGTCTTTAATGACTGTGAGATATGGTGATTTTTATGACAGCCTTTTTTTTTGGCACTCAGTGATGGTAATAGGAGACATTATTTGGTGCTATAAAGCTCTCATAAATTCAGAGCTGTGTGTGTCAATGTGTGTGTGTCCAGGTGTGGTGGCCATAGTCATTCTTAAAGAGCAGCACAGATTATAGCTCCGCTGCTGCTGCTTCAGAAGATAACGTTTGCATGGCATCAGGTGTCATGGATTTCCAGCTGTACAAGTACCATCATACCAGGTGCTTGGACAAGACAAAAGAACAGAGTTCTTCCTCATGTTGGTCCTGCATTGGTCCTATGTACTAAAGTAACATTGTTTCTTTGGCATTTTTCCAATTCTCTTGGATTACAACCTGGAATTAATGCATTTTTTGGGGGGGTGGGGTGTTTAGCGGAGTGGTACCCCTTGACATGCTGTACAACATGCTGATCATGGTAATATATTAATTTTGTTTATTGCAAAACAAACACTAATTAAGGCAAGAGGAATCTTGAGTATGCATGAGTACTCACAAGATGGAAATCTGATTAGCTTGGCACATCTGATCACTCATATTTTTGCCAACTCCCCGCTCCTTCAGAGTTTGTCCCGTCCACAATTAACTCTTAACTCCAAGCTCTTAACTGGATCAAGGAAGAGGGTGCATATCACTCCGAAGCAGGCCTCTCTACACTGTCTTTCAGTACCTCCAGGTTAATTTTTAGATTCTGCTTTTTGTTCGTAAAGTCCTGAATGGTTTGGCTCCATCCTATATTTCGGACCTCTTGACTCCGTATATACCCTCCAGGTCCCTTAGATCCTCACACATGGGCCTTCTGGCTATCCCTTGAACAAAATTTAAAGGCTGAGGTGACCGCACTTTCATAGCTGTAGCCCCGAGACTGTGGAACGGCCTGCCCCCATCAATTAGATCTGCTCCCTCTCTTGACTCCTTTAAGTCTCGCCTCAAAACGTACTTCTGTGCTTTAGCGTTACATTAAACATTAGCAATAACAAAGTCATCAATTCTTTCTTGACCAAACCATCAACTGTAACCTGTTGAACGCAATGATGCAAAAAAAAAAAAAAAAAGCTTGAAGCTCCTCGCCTCTTATGGTTTACAGGCCACAGAAGATCCGTCAAAAAATCTGAGATGTTCAGAAGAGAAGTTAACTCTTGTAAAAATAAATGCACAATTTTATTTTTAATGATCCTGTTTAATGATGCTGATGT
Source organism: Gymnothorax reevesii (assembly GCA_029721435.1). Classification (NCBI taxonomy): domain Eukaryota; kingdom Metazoa; phylum Chordata; class Actinopteri; order Anguilliformes; family Muraenidae; genus Gymnothorax; species Gymnothorax reevesii. The sequence goes on along the minus strand of CM056587.1, from coordinate 11,706,024 downwards.
GGGGTGGGGTCCAAAAAATTTCCAAATCTAAAATCAGTCAATGTACCATCAATACTCACTATTGGCACATATATTTTGTCTACAACGATGCAACACGTGAATGTGACAATTAACATATTTCAAATTTAGGAAAACCAGTTTATCAGCGCATGTTTGCATTTTTCATGGGACATATGAAAAACTCACTTTTTCAGCAGTGCTGACCAGCCCAATAACCGAAGTGAATGAGTAATCCTATATTTTTTCCAATTTATTCCAAAAAAATATTCCATTTATTAAAATTATTTAATTTGTTTGTGATGTGTTTCAGGGAGGTTCAATGTTAAGCTAATGTTCAAAAATTGTTTTGTGTCATTTCTGCGATTTGTTTGTTTGGTACAAAGTAAAAAGCTACATGAACATTCTCTGTGTGTGGAGATTCCATACATTTTTGCCAGGGGTTGAGTGCAGTTTTTATTATTGATATTGTTGCAGTTTTCTTGAGGAACTTATTTAAGTTATTCCTTGAATCTCTAGGTTAGTATGACAACAAATAGTCAACTCCATGCCAAAGAAAAAGCCAATGACATTTAAAGCTGCAGTTGGTGAGTCTTATAAAAGTAACTTTTTGTCAGTTTTGCTGAAACGGTCACTGTTTACTGACAGTTTTACATAAAACCAGTACTCTGTAATTTAAAAAAGGCTCCTTTAAACCCTCGTACTGCAACTGACAAAACCCGGGATAAAACCAGAGTGAACATCGGAGTGGCTTTTCAGAGGTGGAGGGAACTCCGTGATCTGGAAGGATTAAAAACCGACACAGAGTTGGCGACTTTTCTGCTTGACAGATAAACCCCTGCTTTATTCAATGGTTCATTTTTGCTCCGCAATGCTCTGCAAATAAGCAAGTTGGCGTCGCTTACAAACACAGTCGCTGTTCAAATAGCCAGTGTCTTGTAATTGTTATAGTACTCCGTAATGCATGTGATGTTCCTGTGCAGTCGAGCTAACGTTAGCTTGTTTCTGTTGCTAGGGCTAACGTTACTGGCGTCATTTTATTAGAAAGTTGCAGAAAATATCTTTATGAAGTGACCTGGCAGTCTTATCGGTTGTGTTGTTGTCCTCATAAATATGTGTCACGTTTCTGTGCTCTCATAGCTAAATGCTGTCATACATGGTTTACTGGCCATTCAGCAGGATTCACGACAGTTTCTGTTCTCAAAAAAACGGGTAACTTACTGAAATAAGCCTGCGCTGGGTTTTTACTGAATACTTACTGCTGTAGATTACTTTTTATGTCGACATGATTTATTTCTGCTCGTTTGTTGGCCAGCAGTGTTGACTGTTCACAACATGCCGAGCCTCTGGAACTTGGTCCCATGCATAACCGCTCGCATGCCTTCGTGTGCCACGGCAGACTTCTGGGGGAGGGTCTTAGGAAAGGAGTGCAGTGGAGAGGGGAGTGGGAGGGATCTGAAAGTTGCATTTTTTTCAAATTTTTATTCCAAGTCCTCTCTCTCCTCAAAGTTGCCAACTGCTGCTTGAAATGAAGACATAATCATCAATAAGAACTGAAATGTTGAAATGAAAGTGTAATTGCAAGCAAATAATGATAATTTTATACATGTGTTATACTACAGCATAAGATAGGTTACCATTGGAAGATTAAAGTATAAATAATAATAAAATAGAATAAATGCTTCAAAGAAATAATTGATATGGTGTTCAAGTTCATTTATGCTTGCTTATAGTACTAAGTGTTAGGGCGTTTATGGTGCTAGTTATTATTGTGATTGAAATAGAGGCATGTTGCTTTATTGATTTATAGCGATTAAACTTAAAAAAAAAAAAATAACTGAAATTTGACCAGAAAATCCTAACATTTTACACTGAAGAATACTTGCATTAGGTTGTCTAAAGTGCAGTAGAATGCGCCAAAATGCACCTTAAAAAAAAACATTTTCCAAGGGAGCGTACCTAAGGACGTAGTAGCTATCTACAGCTACCTACAGGTCGAGTAGCAATGTGGCACCACATGTAATTCTTAACTGGCTACTTTTTAAAATTAACCTGCTATTTTAATTTCTTGGGAACGCTCTAAGAAAGACTGAAAACATCCATTTTTTTATAACAATTGAAAAGTGACGCAAATTTTATTTATTTTTTTGACTCTTGCATAGCCTGAATGCATGTTTGAAGGCTCATTCCATGATTATTGATGATGCTAAAAAATATGTTTTAACTGGTTTGAGGCAACATTATTCTGCGACTTTACCTCAGATAGTCAGTTGTTCCAGTATATATGGTGACATGAACTTTGGGCAGTGTCACGGTGTTAAGGGGTCTTCAGGGTAAAGTGTAGAAATAACCATGATAATGTAAAACCTAAGAAATAAACATACTCAACATGATTTAACCTCATAAAATGTAGTATTTTGATAAAAAAATGTACATGGTTGCCATGGAAACGGCACTTTAATGACAAAATCTGAAAATATTTTGTGGCACTGACATTTCAATAACCCATGGTCAGATTTTACTCAAAGGTTTAAGATAGTTTTATGAAATGACAAAGGATTTTTTTTGTGAACATTTATGAATATTTAATGAGCTCTGTTATCGAACCATAACGAAAATCGCCATCATCAACTTGCTTCAATTTCAAAATTAACCCCCTAAGGATGCACCTATCTAGAGCAGTGCTTCTCAAACCTCTCCTGGAGGACCACCTGTCCTGCATGTTTTAGATCTTTCCCTGTTTTAGCACAGGTGATTAAAATGATCAGCTCGTTATTGACCCTCTAAAGCTGATTGAGAACATCCTGATTATTTGAATCACCTGTGCTGGGGTAGGGAAAGATCTAAAACAGGCAGGGCAGGTGGTCCTCCAGGAGAGGTTTGAGAAACACTGATCTAGAGAATCCTTTGTCATTTCATAGATAGCCAACAGAGACAACTTGAGTCTAAATTTCAAGTTAATCAGATGAATATGAATGATTTTATGAATGCCACAATGTTGAGGATCTGTGAAAATTGTGATTTTCGGTAATTTGCATTTAAAGTCACTAGTAACAATTGAGGCAGAGGAAAAACATAGATTCTTGGTATTTACTGGCATCTCAATACATTACTTTATTAATTTTATGTGAAAATATAGAAATTTTCTAAATAAAATTACATTTTTTACCCTGAAGACCTCTTAAACATGATGGGACAACAGAGGGAGCTCTCTGAGATTGTACGTAGCCACATGATGCTGAAGGTGCTCAATGCTGCCATGGTGCTGTAAGAAACACCGCCAAGCATCTCAAAGAGACTGGTTCACTGAAAACTAGTGTCAATATAGGTGCAAAAGTGCCTCTAATGTTTGTTATCTGTGCAATACAGGTAAAAAACGGTGGTTGACAGCCGATTATTATATGAAATAAATGCTTGAATAGTAATTGGTTTCTGATTAATCTTCATTTTGTTAAGTGTGTAATCATCACTGCACACTACTGTATAAACTGCCCATTTAAGTTCCTGTCACAGCTTCTCATAGCGGATTAAATCAGGACTTGACCGCTCTGCAATCTGAAATAACCCATATTATGAAAAAGCCAGTCCACCTGTACAATGGTCTTCTCTGTGTTTTATACCTAAGAGAAAGTTGACTTTGAATACCCCCCATTAAGGGGCCTTCCCGGGTTTATTTGATTTAGAAAAGCCCAATTTCAATCAAGTTGGGACGTTGTGTAACATGCAAATAAAAACAGAATACATTTATTTGCAAATCGACCTATTCAATTGCGTACACTACAAAGTCAAGATATTTAATGTTCAAATGCATAAACTTCATTGTTTTTTGGAAATATTTACTAATTTTGAATTTGATGCCTGCAACACCTTCCAAAAAAGCTGGGACAGGGGCAAGTCTCCCACTGTGTTACATCACCTTTCTTTTTAACAACACTCAATAAACATTTGGGGACTGAGGACACTAATTGCAGGGTTAGGTCACTTGGTTAAGGCGCCACAATTCCGATCCAAGAGTGACTAATACGGCACGGGTTTGATCCCCGGTTGTACCAACCAGCAGTGGTCGGCAGCTTTTTCAGAGCAGCGCATGATTGGCTAAAGCGCTGTGGGAATGCAAATTGGGAAGGGACTGCTGGGAAGGGAAATTAAAAATGATTGCCTTGTTCGTTGCTCAAGTGCCTCCTGTTGGCCAGGCCAACGCTTGTCAGTGAGATTCTGAGCTTGCTCATGTTCGGGTATCCTAGTTTCGATCAATGAGTGTTAAAAATGCCAGGGATGACAGGCGCGTGCTTCGGAGGAAACCCCAAAATTGTCTCTCTCACCTGAACTGGCAATTGGAGGTTGTATACGAGCAAGCCTTGTACATAGTTCTCGGATTGGGCATTCAAAATTCGGGTGGGATTGGAGATGCCAAAAAAAAATAAATAAATACTACAGCATACACTAATTTTGTATATTATTAAAAAGTTAATTCATAATAATATTGTCAATTTGATACCAAAAAGCACTGTGGTAACAAAAAGACTAGAAATACCTGTTTAAGGATTAACTAATTACTAAATTATGGAACACATTGTTACAGATAGTCCCGCAAGCAATGGCAGGCTGAAACATACTTAGCTGCGAGTGTACGCCATTAGACCATCCCATAGAAGAACTTACGACTTGTCTTCATTGTTAATTTGGAAAATGATTTAGGCTCTTTGATATTTTATTTCAAAAAGTTTTTCAAATCTTTGAATATTTTCACAATGCCGAGAGAAGTGCAACTTTGTCTCCTTACATACATTACATTACAGGTCCTTAGCAGACGCTCTTATCCAGAGCGACGTACAAAAGTGCACAGTCCCTACCTGTGCTGTCTTACAGCGAAACGTAATTGTTCTCCTTTGGGCTGCCAAGCTTTTTTGTGTCTTCCTTTTTCAGGTGCCAGGGTGTGGTCACTGAGTCACATGGATAGGATTCGCCTGTGCATTGTATCTCCAACAGAGAAGAGATATTCTGCCAAATTGTAATCTCAATTTAAGGCCAAATGACAGTTAAGTCTGTTTTGTGTTTTGTTTTGATTATTCCAATGTTGCAGATAGTTATTTTTTGTTAGTTAAATAAGTAGGTTTATTCTAATTTCTGGTGGTAAAGCAATGCTGGTCTGAGTTCGATTGGTGGTAGTTATTATTTGGTTAGTGAGTCTCAGGACCAGCTGACTGCGGAGATGGTTTTTGGGGTTCAGATCTTGAGTTTTAATTTCTTAAAATTGCAGTGAGTCTTTGGGAGTTGAATTTCGACACATCCAAAATTTCACTGCTCATTATTAATTTTTATTATCAATGGGTAGCGGCCTAATTCTGCCTTGCAGCGGTTGGTGTTTTTCTTTGAACATAATATACTGTGGTGGAGTTTCTTTCACGAAGTGTAGTTATGGTGACTGAGTCGACCCTGCACTTCACTGCCAAAGGAGGCAAAAGACTGGGTGACACCATCAAATGTTTTATACCAAAGTCTGATTGGTATATTTGTTTTATGACTTTTTTTTGTGAAATAAATGGCTGTTTTGGAATTTTCTGCCAGTATATTCAGTGCCAGACCAAAGTTTCCGAAGACACTAATTTTGATCCCAGGAAGTCATAGAACAGGGAGTGCTCTAGTGCTGTGTGTCTGAAAGTGAACTCGTCTGTTTTGGTGAGATTTGGGTGTCTTTTGGAAAATCATTATTTTAGTTTGTTTAAAGCTCTCTATCAAGGCCCAGTTTTGCATTTGTGACTGCAGCTCTGCAGCTCTCTCTCTCTCTCTCTCTCTCTCTCTCTCTCTCGAGCGCGTCCACGTGTACACGTTCACAATTGGCAACTCCACGTCGACATTATTCCAGCGCTGTGCTCTGCACAGCAGTGGAAGTTCGAGCAAGAACAGTGGAAAAGTATGGAAACAGTTCGTGCAAGATCCACGGCGGCCTAATAGCCGCGTTGTAAGCATACAAAATTACTGTCAAGCGTTTCGACCGTTATCTTGGCTATGTGTAAAACTCTTTTGTTTTCTTCATTTTTGTTTTTCTTCGGATGTTGTAATTTTCCCCCGACCTGGAGTAGCCCATGGGCTACAGCTGGTAAATAACGTCTTTCACTTCACCCAGGTATGAACTTCAACCCTTAACTTAGGTTACAAGGGTAAAGTGTTCTTATCGAGACATTTAGGTTACTGAATCTTCATGTTACGGGTTCTTAATACAATCCAGTTGTACGTTGCTGGTTTTGCCTCATTCATTCGCTTATTCGAAATGTAAACTTATTTATAATCGGACGAACGGTAAATTAATTTGGAAAGAAAGGAAAATGCGTTTTTATTGTAATAATGCGACAGAATCTGTTTCGGAATTATACATATGTGGCGGAAATTAACTTACGAAGTAACTGTTTGTGCATGCTATTCTGAAACAGTCGTTGATGCGTGTCGTTTTGTATACGTGTAAAGGTTTTATTTACCGATTAAATTTTACGCAGCGTCATTAAGTCTATATATATATTCGATTGAAAGTGCAACTATATTATGATCTAGAGCGGAAAATCGCGAGTGCACGATGAATTGGTTGAAGTTTAGACACGTCAGCTGTTTCTCGTCCTCCGACAGTTAACTGATGTGTCCTGAATGGAAACGTGGTAAGAAACTCGCCGGTAATGCGACGGCGGCAAAATAATAATAGGAATGCGTATTCAATTTCCTTTCTGTCTTGATTATCGTTAAAATATTCATTGATCCGTGTAATGAAGCTATTTTTAGATGGTTGCCTATGCTTTATTTAGCGAAAAGTAAAGTAGGCTTATCACGCAGAGAATACATCAATAGTTTGCATCTTGTTCATCTGCAGAAATGAGGTGATCCTCATGTATTTACCAAACTTCATTATTACTTTAACTCCTTACTGTGCTGATCTTTACTTTTCTCCTGGTTTTCCAAACTTTAAGGCAGGCCTCGACGGCTTTCAGGTGTGAATGCTGAAACGCAGTGGAGGGGGGAGCTGACCTGTTACTCTCTCAAGGCACTTTCTGTTTTTCAGAAGGATGGCACCGATGAGCTGTGGCTCTCCAGGCAAAGTTCTGCAGTACACTCAGACTCTTACATGCCTGCAGTCAGTGCATTACAGAACTTTGCTTTGAGAGTTTTATGTTCTGGCTTGGGGAATATGGCTCCATGGAGGAGCATATGGTACAGCTGAAATTATATTTTTTTTAAAAATGGTATTTTTAAAGATTATTTCTCAAAAACTGGATGATCGATCTTTTTCTAAATCAGGCAATCAACTTACCTCGGTACTGTCAATGTACAGTGCAAGCACCATTTTGACTGAATCTATGGAAGTAGGTCTAGTGGAAGGTGGAGTCCAAATGGTTGCAGATGGAGATAAAGTTTGCATTATTGACATATAGGAAGTCATATATGACCGTGTTTTGGCTATGTTTAAGTTGACCTCATATGACTTTGAAAGGCCAAACTTGAGGTCAAGGAAAATATTATTCATGTTGAGAGATAGGACTTCAAATTTCTAAAAAATATTTCTCAAAAACTGTCTAACTTTTTTTTCCCCTAAATTTGGCAATCAACTCGCCTTGATACACTTTATGAAGAATGTGAGTGCCATTTTAATTGAATCAATGGAAGTGGGTCTAGTGGGGGCACTGTCCTTAAACATTGGGCCTTATTGGCAAACTCACCTGTGGAAGCTAAATAGTTGCACATAGAGATTAAGTTTGTATTACTGACATATAGGAAGTCATATATGACCTATATTTTGACTGTGTTAAAGTTGACCTCAGATGACCTTGAAAGGTCAAACTTGAGCTCAAGCAAAGTGGTGCAATTTTCAAAGGCTTTTAGGCTTGAAAATATTGGGATTATATGTGTGCTGAACACTTATAGGAAGTCATATATGAACTTTCATTTGGTGGCCTTGAACTTGACCTTCAGTGACCTTTAAGGGTCAAACTTCAAATAGTAAAATTTGAATGACTTTTTGAAATTTGAATCACCAAAACTATTATGGCTTGAGCTTAGGTTTGTATTGTGGGCATATAGGAAGTCATGAATGAAGTTTCATTTGGGGACCTTGAACTTGACCTTCAGTAATCTTCAACAGCCAAACTTTGCAGTGAAATTTCAATGACTTGTATCAGCAAAATTGTTACAGATAGAGCGTAGGTTTGTATGGAAGACGTATAGGAAGTCATAAATGAATTTTCATATGGTAACCTTCTTATTGACCTTCGAAGGTCAAACTTGACCGAGTGAAAATTCAATGACTTCTATCACTGAAAAGGTCACAGATGGAGCCTAAGTTTGTATCACAAACTTAAAGGAAGTCACACATGAACTTCCATTTGGTGACATTCAGCTTTACTGTTGGTGACCTCAAAGGTCAAACTTGACATAATACAATTATAATGACTTGTATTGCCCAAATGGTCACAGATGGAACCTAGGTTTGTATTACGGACATGTAGGAAGTCATATATGAACTTTCATTTGGTGCCCTTGGTATTGGCCTTCAAAGGTGAAATGTGACCAAGTGACTATTTAATGACTTGTATCACTAATGTGGTCGCAGTTGGAGGCTAGGTTTGTGTTACAGACGTCTAGGAAGTCACATTATGAACTTTCATTTGGTGACATACAACTTGACCGTCAGTGACCTTTAAGGGTCAAACTCGACAGTGAAATTACAATGACTTGTACCACCAAAATGGTCACAGATTGAGCCAAGGTTTGTATAGAGACATTTAGAAAGTCGTAAATGAAGTCCTGTTGCTGACCGCAACTTGACCTTCTGTGACCTTTTAGAGCTCACAATTGGCATATTGAATTTTTAATGACTTGTATCACCAAAACTGCTTCAGAGCTTGGGGTTGTATTATAGGAGGTCTAATAAATGTATGTTAACTTTTTTTAGTGATCTTGACAGTGACCTTCAATGATTCAAAGGTCAAACTGCACATAAAATTTTCATAGCTTGTATCATCACTGTAAGACTGCTTGCTGGTTAGCTACAGGACCCTTGGTCCTATTTTTGTGATTTCCTCCCACTGGATAACTCTCAGGAAGTAATAATGGTATATCTGCAATACATAGAATTTTCAGTATTACTAAATAATGTGTTTAAATTGCATGTAAAATATATACATGGAATGAATTTTCATTTCGTTTGCACATAAGGAATATTATGGTGTTATACAATATATAGTGCATGTTAGTATGGGGAGAATTCATGTCAATACAGAGTCTGCTTGTAAACATGGAATGTTAATGGGAATTCAAAGTGTGTATGTGAGTGTGGAGAGTGCATGTGTATGGAGAATTTGGTTGTGAATATGGAGTGTGTTGATGTGAATTCAGACTGTCTGGATGTGCACCCAGGAAAACGGAGCCTGCCAGTAAATACTTCAAGTGTAGATGTGAAATGTAAATGTATGAATTCAGAGTGTATTCAAGCAAATCTTGTGGGTGCTTGTGAGTAAGGGGAGTGTGCATGTGAAAGTGGAGTGCGAAAGAGTTTGCACGCGAATGCTGAACGTGGTCACATGAGTACATGGTAAGAGTGGATAAATACAGAGAGTGTGCATGTAAATGCGAAAGAGTATTTACTGTGTGTGCTTGTTAATATGGGGAGAGTACATGTGAATAGAGAAAGTGGATGCTGATTATAATAATGAGGGGACTTGTGAATATGAAAACATTGTGCATATGGACATGGAGAGTGTGCTTGCAAATATGGAGAGCATGCATGCTGATAATGAGAGTACGTATGAGAACATGACTAAAGTGCACAGAATGAGTAACGGTGCCAGTGGGGCTAGCTACAGCTTTTGTCACTGGGCAGGTCCATATGGTACTAGTGGTTTGTGTCAAGTAAATCCATGTGGAACTGGTAGTGGCATTGGACATGCATTAACGGTGCTAGTGGGGCTAGCTCCAGCCTTGGTCACCTGGGAGGTCCCTATGGTACTGATATCGTTGGCTCATCTTAAGTTCACAGTGCAGGCCAAACTCAGATTTGGCTTAGATTTGTTTTGGGAGTACCTCTATATTGATAGTGAACACCTGCAAAATTTTAGGCTCCTACTCCAAGGGGTTTCTGAGATATGGTCCCCCAAAAATCAGGGGCCATGCTCAAAGCTAATCGTGAACATTAATTTTCAGGGATTTTGGAGGCCTATATCTTTGTTACCAATCGTGGGTATGAGCTGAAAATAGCTATTTAGGGTATTTTGGGTGTAATTTTAATCAAATAAAGCCAAGTTATATACAGTCATGTAGAACAAGTTTCATTACCGTGGGTAGCTGCCCACGTGGTGAGCTTGCCAATTTTAAAAGTGGTAAAAAAAAAAGTGACTTTTTCAGCTTGGATGCATTGGATGCCTAGGATGCAGTCAGTCTTCCTTGTACAGACAGACCTGTCCTCAAATAGATGGAAAATGGCACAATTTAGCCTCTGTAAGGGATTCTGGCCTCATGGGGTGCCCTTAAAACTGAATTTTTGATTTCCGCCAATAAAAATTTTCATATTTGAGAGACCAATATCTTGAAAATGAAAGGGATGGATACATTTTGACAAGAGATTCTGAGGGCCTGCACCCAAATTACCCTGGATAGCAATTTTCAGCCGGTACCTATAAATTGTTCCAAATATACTGGCCTCCAAAATCCCAAGAAATTAAAGTTTGCTATTTGCTTGGGGCATAGCCCCCCGATATTTGGGGGGCCATATCTCGGAAACCCCTTGGAGTAGCAGCCTAAAATTTTGCATGTGTTCATTATGAATATAGAGGTACTCCCAAAATAAATTTGAGCCAAATCTGAGTGGGTGACCACGGAAGATTCTAGTACTTTGGTTGAGTTCATATGGAATGACCCAGAAGTAAACTGGAGGCGCATGGAGTCTTGCAGTCTGGTGTAAGTGCAGGGCCTCTCTGCTGCATTAAGTGGATGGAGGAGTGTTGACTGTTTCTAGACTGCATAATTGTGGCTAGTTGCTCCAGAGTCATAGCTGTTAAGTGTAACATGGAGCCTGACACAGAACAGTATTTTATGTAGTATTCTGTAGATTTATGCAGTGCCTAACCACCTATTTTGTGTCTTTTTTTGTGAGATCCTTTCCCTCCTGAACATGGAGTCCATGGACCACTCAAGCCTCATCCCTTACTGTGTGGTCGCTGGCTACTGCTGTCCTGATCCAGTTCTACCCCATCCTTGCCTCAACACTTCATGGAGCTACAGATGCAACTGCTTGAATGTTTTAAAGAGTTGTTTTTTTTTAATGTTTTTTTTAATAGACTCATTCAACTTAATTGATTAGCTTGCCAGCGGAGGATGGGCTCCCCCACGCGTTATGGAACCCACTTATGTTCTCGCAAAGACACGCCCCTCTGGAGCATTCAAGGGCTTGTATTGGCCTGCTCTTCAAGCGCTAGGATTCCAATCCTGGCTGGCCAATCTTGGTGCTTGGATGACTAGCCAGTCCTAGTGCTTGAATGCTCTGGAGGGGTGTGTATTTGCAGGAACGTAGGTGGGTTCCATTATAAGGCCTCCTCCACTATAGTCGGGTTCCTCCTGATTTCTTCCCACTAGGCAGCTTTTCTCACCACTGCTTGAGGATTTTTTCGCCCGATTGTGAGGTTTTTTTTTTTTTGTCTCTCGGGGATTTAATTTCTCGGGGATTTGGCTGGGCACTGCCATTCTTGCTCTGTAAAGTGTCTTTGTGTCAGTCCGTCTGTGAAAAGCACCATACAAATAAAATTAGATTGAATAAAATGTTTGTCATGAGAGTATATGAATAGAGCATGTGCATGTGAATACAACGTGTGTGCTAATGAATATGGAGGGTGTTCACGTGAATACGGGGAGAGTGCATGCAAATGCAGAGAGTGTATGCGAATACTGCGAGTATTCATGAGAATATAGCGAGTGTGCATGTGAATATGGAAAATTTGTATGTGAATACAGAAAACGCACAACTGGATGCAGAGAGCCTGGGTTGCATGTGAATACCGGCTGTGTGCATGCAAACAGTGTTCATGTAAATTCCGAGTGCAGAGTGTGCTCATGCGAGCACAGTGGGCATGCGAGTGCTGAGAATTCATGTGAGCACAGTCTTGATGAGAAGAGTGTTCATATGAATACAATATTGATGTGAAAAGAGAGTGATCGTGTAAATATGACAATTGTGCATATTGAGTGTGAATGAGAATACAAAATGTGAATGCAAATAAAGTGCGCATGTGAAATACACCAGTGAGGTGCCATGGGAGGTATGAAGGGCCTGCAGTTATCTCACCTTTTAACTCATGATTACTTTCGACTGGTTTCCGTTTGTTTGCCTGAGAGATAAAATCAAGACATGTCAAGACCAATGTGCTGCTCATGATGAATAAAAAAATGATGATGGCAGATTGCCAGTTGGCTGCATTTGCATTTAAAATGTGATCACGGAAGGATAACAATAATCTGAATAATCAGTAAAAAATCCAGAAGTTTTTTCTGAATTCAATCCTCCATTTTTTGATCGTTTTAGCAATGTAAAATATAGTATTTTAAGATGGCATTTGATTTATTCAAAATGTTTTAAGCATTGAAGGCTGTACATTTTGTGTGTTAAAAATTGGCACGTCAAGCCATACCGACCACTGGCAGAATAGTTTTATTTAAAATTAGCTAAGCCTACAAATATGCATAAATCTTTGCTGTTTTATGAGCTTCATGGGTTCAAAATCTTAAAAATTGATATTAAAATTTCATGAGATTAATACTGTGGATAGAAAGATGACTCATAACTGATTCAATGACCAATAATGCTTTCTAAAATTGATTGGCTAGTCATTCAAATCGATTAGTCTTAGCAAATGAGCAAGTACTGCATGTGAATTCAGAGTGTTGTTGGGAATGCAGAGTGTACATATTGGAATAAAGTGAGTGCATGTGTGAATATGGAGAATGCGTGCAAATAGTGTCCATGTGTGAATACAGAGTTCATCCATCCCTCCGTCATCTAACCCACTGGTTTTCAGACTCGGTCCTGGTGCCCCACTGTCTGTGCTGGTTTTTTTTTTCCGACCACATTGCAATTGTAGAATTTTAAAATGATGTTAATTTGTCTTAATTAGCTGCATTCTGTGTTTACAGCAGTTATTTACGGTTTCAAGCCACATTTTGATGGACTCATCCATTGTTCCATGAAAGATAAAAATCCTTGATCGTGTGCTCATTTTTCTATTTTGTGAGGATTGTCAGGTGAAAAGAATTTTAAAAGATCAAATTAGACTGAAAAAATCTGTAAGCTCCAAATTAGGCTGCTGAACACAGGTGTTTTGAGGTCTTTCAAAATAATTTGCCTGAACTCAATAAAATAAACATGAAACAAAACAGATGTGACTTTTGTTTGCCAAATGAATTGTTAGTTTTTGCCACCATGTGTCAACAGTTTCACCAAGGAGGAACATGTTGATTGTTTATGCTGATTTAATCTTTGGTTAAATTGTTTCTCTCTGCAGTTATTTATACTATTTTTATATATCTCAACTTGGATGTGAAATTTTTATTCTCCATGGCTGTGTAGATTTTTCAAATGTGGCTTGAGGACGCATAATGTCAAATATTGGCTTGTCATTATTGGACACTCACTGAGTATGTGCACTTCACTCTGATTTGATGTTTAATTGCTTGTTTTGCTGTAACCTGAACAGCAGGTTGAGGTTCCTTATATGCAACTCTGGTGATTTCCTGGATGTGCATTTATGTTCATATATATGCATTGATTACTTACACATATTGGTAGTTGCTGTCAGTTCGCCCAAATAAACACTTCTTCCAATGCCCATGTTATAGCCTCACATGTCCTAGAAGTTTATCATTGACTTCCACATTCAACTGACCTTATATGACCTTGACCAGATGATCTAAACCAGGGGTCACCAACCCTGTTCCTGGAGAGGTACCATCCTTTCTGCTCTTCCTCCTATTCAGAACACCCGAGTTAATTAATTGGCTACTTTACAAGATCGCGAGCTGGGCAATTAAGTCGCAAATTAGTTGAATCAGGTGTGCTGAATAGGAGGTCGAGCAGAAACCGACAAGATGGTCACTCTCCCGGTGACCCCTGATCTAAACCTATTTGGTTCAGCTATCTTCTGCTCAGATTTGCCATATTTGGTTTTGTGAACATCCCTCCACTCCTTCAGTAGATATAGTTGACGGATGGCGTGATGTATATACACACACAGACAATCAGAAAATTTTGTGGAGGCTAAATAAATACCAGTGAAGAAGACCTACATTTAATTACGACCCATCAAGACCTAGAATTCGATCTGTGGGGTAAGGCATGACGGGCTCCAGCCCACCGCTATGAGGGTGAGCGGCATTCCTGCCCTCCCAGTCGGTTTTAAAATCATTTAATTCAGACCCACCAGCAGATGGTGCTGTACAATCATTTACAAGCATGCTCCACCATTATTTTTCAGTCTGTAATCCCTCCCTGTTGAGTGGCCTCGGAACTACCACACCGTTTAACAGAGAACAAATCATTTTAATTTGTTTTTAGATAAAATTTACGCAGCACGTTAAAGCAGCAACTGGGGCGGGAGAGGAGACTGAAGCCATTACAAATATTCCAGCTCTCTTTAGCAGGTTGAGCAGTAAATTAGATGATTAACACATGATAACAGGCAGTGACATAGCGAGAGCCAACATATTCTCAGCTACCATGTCCCACAAAGCGTGATTCAGTTTAAATATTTACTTTTTTGACAGCAACAATTCCATCATTTTACTTTCAATTTAGAAACGGTAGGTTTTCCCTACCATATTGGTTCCAATCCTTTTTTTTTTTTTTTTTTGCAATATTATGCAATCAAATAGTAATGGAATAACATTTCTTTAAAATAGTTCCTAAAAATGTTAGAAGTTCTCCCTCTGATTTCAGTGAGTATACGCCAATTAAAAAACCTGACATTTGCACTGTGCTTTCAGTACAAGACTTCTTTCAAGCCCAAATAACTGACAAGACTATTTATCACGTATTTTTCATCATTTCAAAATTTCAAATACGTCTCTTTTTACATTCTTTGGAATGTATACTGGTTTTCTTTCCCTCTTTCCTGGGCAAATTACATCTGCTCTGATTAGTCTTCTCCACTAGAGGGAGCTATTAGCCATAGAATAAATAAGGTTTTTCAAGTCCGTGCAATGCCGTAGCTTCAAATATATAAAAATTTTAATAGAGGCTTATGGAAGCTATGGGTTATTTGAACTATTTTAAGCATTGTAATCTTTTTGATGGAATGTGCCATTTCAATAGACGATATGTTATGATGTCAAACTCCCTTTTTTTCTGGACAGCTACCAGCAATGTTCAGGAGGAGTGACAAAAAGAAAGAGCCGGCTAGGCTTTTCGAGGAAGGATGTAAGGTGCTATGGGCAGTTGGAATGCTTGACGTGGGAACAGCCGTCATTTGCTTGCGAGCGCAAATCCAAACTTCAGCGGCTCCTCGAGCCGGGATTCCTCGCATAGGAATTCAGGAAACGAGCAACCTTGCACATCTGTTTCCTTGTGATTACAGAGAGGATGCAAATCTGGCGGTAAATCAAGGCACGTAAACATAGAATCGCAAACACTCCCTGAGCAGCACCAGATACTTCGGTTATATCATGAGGTCTCTTTTCAGTTCACCATTGAACTACAACAATGACGTAATGCTGTGCGCAGTAATAGAACATGAAACGCACTAAAGCAGGCGCGTCCGTAGAACAAGGAATTGGGGGACGGCGGCACAGACACGTCCCTTTATGATTAGAATTAGTCCTGGCTAGTTCTCGATCATTTTCCTTCGCTGACGCGTTTTCCAACGATCGTAATTGGCAACTGAATACACGGTTTCTCTCCATATGCGATCTAACAGCGATTAGATCATGGGCTAAACTCAGTACAGTTGTGAAACAAGAACAGAGAATTGGGTTGCACAAAACATCCGTTTAAAACAGTTATTAGTCCTGACCTGTTCTCAGTCATTTTTATGATTAACAAAAGGAGAGCGCTCCGCACTTAACAGGTGCTACTTGTTCTCCCCGATTAGGTTAGATGACAATCATTTGTCTGGACGCCGATTCGCTGTATTTAAATATGTTACTCAAAATTGCAAACCTGCGCAAATAGCTTGAGCTGCATGTTTTTATAGCCTATTTAATCGCCGAGTGCAACTTAAAAAAAAAAAAAAATCAATCCACGCAATACCGAGAATGAAAAGCGATATTTGAGTGTAACAGACCAGTTCAATCAACGCAAAGCATTAGCCTATTCGTACGTGTAACGAGCCAGCAAACTTCAGGCACTTGCTGATCATCCAGCTTCTACGCCTACACCTGAATCTGGCCCTTCAGTTTAACGAGCAGCTGATTGCCTCGTTGGCTCCACCTGGCTCCATCTACAAAAGGACCTAAAGTGTGGAGGTGGCGAGAGGAGACTGTGGATTATTTTGTGGTTGTTTGAGGCGTTCTTAGATTCTTGTATTTGGACAGTTTAATTTTGTGCACATTTGTAGTTTGGTTTAGGCCAGAGTAGGAGGCTGTAGAAGACTCACCCTAATTTTTGTTTGGTCGGGAGACAGAATGACTTTAACATCTAGGGTATAGTCTTCAGGGGCCCTGCTTTGGCCAGTCCAAGACCACTTGAGTTTTGTGTGTATTTTTGTTTTGATTTATTGAATCTTATTTTGGATCTTATCTTATTTTTTTTTTTTTTAATATAAAGGGCCTTAGGGAGTTTGTGTCACCTGCGAAGCATAGCGGCACACAGGGATCACTTTGTCCGGCGTCTGTCTGTCCGGTAGTCACACATTCAGTTGGTAGTCACATGCAGGCGACACATGTTCACCTGAACACTCTAGTTGTGTTTGTGTCTCCTTAATCTGGCCCTGCAAATAATGGGCGGAGTTTGGGACGTAACCGTACGTAATTAATTTTCTGTACTCAATTAAGCCCATGATTTGATCACTGTTAGACCACATATGGAAAGAAACTGTGCCTTCAGTTGCCAGTTACGATAATTGGAAAACGCACCAATAAAAGGAAATGACTGCGAACTTGCCTGGACTAATTCTTGTCATAAAGGGATGCGTCCGTGTCCCCCAATTCCCTGTTCTAGCGACGCGCCTAAATAAAAGTACACAATCTCTGCGATTTAATGTAAACTGAGAAGCCCAAAACACATTAAGGAAATGACATTGTACTGTATTTATTAAAATGACACATTGCTTCTTTGCAACTATTTTAGGGCCAGCTCAGTCGAGAGAGAGAGAGAGAGAGAGAGAGGGGGGGGAGACATTTCAGCATTTGTTTTTTAACCGGGTTCAAAGATCCCCTCAGTTTTGGCCAATTTATTTCAACTAGTGAATTACCCGTGGCAAGAATAATTTCTTGTGACGACCTACGTCCACATACCAACTTTCATGAATACGATGACCTTTGACCCTCGTGACGGTGACCTTTGACGGAACGGACCTCTCGCAGTCATTTCTTGTGACGACCTACGTCCACGTACCAACTTTCATGAAAATCTGTCCAGGGAGATGGGAGATGCGAAAAATTGACCTTTGACCCCAGTGACCTTGACCTTTCAAAAAACTAACCCCTCAAGGATAATTCCAGGGACAACCTACAATCTACAAGTTTGGTGAAGATCCGTCAGAGGACCTCGGAGGAGTAGGGGCACAAACAGACAGACAGACAAACGTTCCTTAAATTATGGTATGATGTTTACTTCGTGATATTGGCTATGATATGAATGACAGCCAAACAGATAAAATCAGACACACCGACGCAGAAAGACATACCGAAGGCTATAATGCTACAATTGTAGCGAAATTCAACATACGATTACTTCGCTGGCTCATAGGGACGATTGTAAGCATACCGCTGAGATGCGAAGAAGCATGTGGCAATGAGGCAATGCGCTTTCACGAGTTTGTGATACCTGCGAGAACGGAAATCTGGTTGCCATGGTAATGGATTACGTTCTGCCGTTAACCACACACCCATTCTTTGTTTAAGAAAGAAACTTAACTGAGGTGCTATGAAACTACAAAAAGAAGGAAGGGCGATTATGCCATGGTGACAGCGTTCAAATTTTTCATCAGTGCCAGACTTTGGTGTCATTTCTACTGAAGTTATAGGGGCTGGCATAGCAAGTCCCACAAAAACCCACCCATAACTACGTTGTTTCTCCTTTGACTGAAAAAAATCCTCAACAAAATTTTTAAAAAAAGAAAAAGGAAAAACAGGTTAAAGTCGAAATGTATTATTACATTTTCCATGTTATGGTCTCCAAACAGATCATGGCAATGTCTAGCAGCTGCATATTGCTCCACTCAAACCCCTGTTTTGTCCAAGATAACCAACGTTACAGCATGATTCATGACCATACGGGGCAGGTCCAACCTATTATCCTGACTAGATCAATGTATTATTGACTCTGATTAAAATTGCCTGGACTCTATTATATGGCCTGTCAGAGTTTGGTAAACATCCTTAAACCAAAATCAGACTTGATTGTACGCTTCCCTGCCCTGCAGTTTTCTTCAGTGATTTATGTTCATATATCTGTCGAGCCAGAGAGGCTGTAACGTCTGCAGTCATTCTCCAACACTGCAGCACTCTGACTGAAAAAATAAAGCACGTTCTTCAAACCACCACAGCGCTGTATTGCCAAAACAGAGAGTCTGAACCTAACAAAACACACTTTTTCCGCTTTTCAAAAGACACCATCTGTTTCCTTTTCACCTTCACGAAGATTATCTCTTGCAAATATTAACAGTTTCATCTTAGATTAAATGCAATATGTCAGGCCCGGTTCTAGACTCCATTGACTGGGGGCAGATAAACATGTTCATTGGACACTTGGGCGCTCAAGGGATGACTTCTCCTGTAGGCCAACCTAGACATTAGCTGCACTGCAGTTCCATCTGCAGAAGAAAATGGTATTAAGCCTCTAGACTGACACAGAAGACAAATTTTATGTATAGTTTAGTCTACTGACATATTTTCTGCTTAAATGTGAAGCTACAATGTACAAGCGACTGAGTGGCAGCAAAGTGGTATGATTGCGATGTCACCGCACTTTCTGCTATGTATACATTTTTATATGGCCAAACCAATCAGATGCTAACTTCTATAATGCCAATGTGGCATGTTTATGACTGCAAATCTACAAGGATAAAATAAAATACTTTTCAGCTATTTAATTTGAGGATGGCAGTGGTGGAAGCGTGTTTTGTTGGGCCCAGGTGCAAGAATTATTTTTGGACCCTCACACCCAAAACCCCCTTGACCCCGCCCACCCCTCACACCTGTGTGCTCATTCGCAAAATACATCGAATCCAGTTAGTCTGCGCAAACTAATGCACCTGCTGTCAGCAATATTCTGGCAGAATGTGATAGTATCACATGAGTGCATGTATCAGAAAAGGCAGGATGTGCATGAAGTGCGTTCTGTCTGAAGGGTTTGATTGGCTTACGGAGTGTTTTACTCTGATGCACAGCTATTTTTACCATTGAAAATTTTCTCATAGCGAAACAATGCAAGGCTCCATCTCATTACATTTAACATGACTCTGGTTGTACTATTGATTTTGTAATTGTGTACATCACTTATGCTGTAATGTTACACAGCAAACAATGTAAAATAAGTCTTACCAGGCATTATAATCAAATGTTTAGACTTAAAAAAAAACTTATTTCTACATTTTTCTCAGTAAGACAAAAATTTTGCCCATGAGGTGAGAGAGTTTTGACTCATTTCTAGATTTGCCAATGGGACAAGAAAATAGTCAAGCACAGGTGACTGAAAATAAGTTAATATTTTCTACTTGAGAGAAAAAAATAAGGAACTGAAGTCTCATAATAAAATGAAAAGATTGGCGTAGAAGACACTTTTTGCAGTGTACTGTTTCATGTTCGTCATTATGTTTCACCTCTAAGCACATTATGCCTTCAAGGTATTTCATCATGCATTTTATCCTTGCTTGGTGAGTAATTATTCTTTTGGGGGTGTCAGGCTGTCTTCTGCAGGTGCTAGTGTCCCTTATTTTGTGGAATTTATTATGCGGCTGCTCAGGGACGATGCACCATAATTAAAACTCTCCTTGTATAATCTAATCGCCAAAGACTTTTCACGTCAAGATTGTATTGCTACATCTGTAAAATAAACAATTATCTTTGCTTCATTTACTTTGTTTTTTTCTGAACTAATTCTACTGTAATCAATCTCCTTTTTAGTATTATAATTCTGAATTCAATATTATTCTTCCATCTGGAAACTAGCCCGGATACATAACGTAGCTCTCATTAGCCGCCTGCTGTCAGTTTGAGCCCAAATGAATTAGATTATATTTCTCTGGGGAGCTCTGTGCAGGCCCAGATTTAATTATATGAATGAGTGTTGATCCTTAAGAAAGAGATGATATGAATGAGAAATGAAGCTGCCCAGATGTCTGCATCTCAGGCGACCTGCCAACATTACAACCACACCACTTCAGCTCAGGTATTCTATTCCCAGCCCTAATTATCCCCAAGAACGCTATCCTTTTACAACTGAGATAAAACATGACCTAAATCTCATACAGTGGAAAAATCTCAAAATAGATTATATATCCCTGGAAAAAATGCCACCCTCGTAAATCATTAGACAGCAGATTTCAATAAAATCTGGTCCACAGTTATCAATAAATTAATCTCTGCTATTACCTGACCTTCAATCCACAAAGCAGTAATGAATATTTAGTAATGTTCTATGCGTACATGCTCAGCCTTGGAAAAAAGTCCACGTATGATTGCAATGGCTCATACGCGCGCACACACACACACACACACACACACAAGCACACCTTAAATTTGTTTGTATTCACACATACAAACAAATGCAACCCTGCTACTTATACCCTCTGCGTGGTACAGTCCAACCACGTGTAAACAGAATGTTGTTATTGTTCTCAAGTGATTTTTGAATATTACCTCAATGATTTTACCTATATCAGTTTGTCTATTGTCATTTTTATCATTATTACTATTATTATTAGTAGTAATCTAATGACTATTATTATCATATAGAAATATATATATCTATAATATGTGCATGTGTGTATACATATGTATGTATGAATGAAAACCAATCAGCCATGAGATTAAAACCACCTGCCAAATACTGTGAAGGCCCCCCGTGTGATGCCACAACAGCTCCATCAAACTAATGTCAGTTGAATTCCCAAACTCAGGGTTTCCCAGCAGAACGTTTCCCACAGTATCGTACTTCCTCCACCCGCTTGTCTTCTTCCATCAGTCCATCCTGGTGCCTTGTCTCCCCGGGTAAATGGTGCACCTGTACTTAGCCAAAGCACATGATGTAAATGACTGTGGGACTCCCTGGACCAGGCAATCTTCTTCAACTGCTCCAAGGTACGGTTCTGAAGCTCAGCTGACCATTGGGGGTGCTTTTAGAGGTGGACCGGGTTAGACTGTTCACTTTGACAGGTCTGCAAGCTAAAAAGTGCAATACACAGAAGATACAATTCATTTTGTTTTGACACATTCTTTAAGTAATATTATCAAAATTCTCAGCAATTTATGCGACAGTTGCCTGTCTGTTAGTTTGGACTAGACAGGATAGCCTTCATAGCCCTGATGCATTGATAACCTTTGGTTCCCAAAACCCTTTCAGTGGTTTATGGTTTGTCCCTCCTTGGATCACAATCAGTGGGTACTATCAGCCGCTGACAGGGAGCTCCCAGAAGTCTTGCCACTTCAGAGATTCTCGAACTCACTCCTCAGGCTATAACAACTTGGCCCTTGTCAAAGTCGTTCAGTTCCCATTATTCCTGCTTCCAACATATTTAATACGAGAACCACCAGTTTGCTTACTGTCTAAGATCTTTCAGCAGACCTGTACATATGCCCTGGTTATGAGATACTCACATTATTCACTTTGATCCAAACCTCATCATTAAGCTTTTGTTTTTTTTTTTTTCAGAATTTATGTGGCTATAAGTGGCATTGTAAAATAAAGTTCATTTTTCGGTGCTTTTCCCTGAAAGCTGAAGGCATCTGGATTGCTCCAGCCATTCCAAGTCTGAGAATGGAGCCTAAATCTCAGGCTGCCATTCATATTTCTTTTCCTACCAATTTCTGTGTAGATTAGCTGAAATATGAGCAGTTCTCACTACACACACACATACAGTGGAGGCATGACAACCGCGCTGCTACGACAATGAGCTGCCCTCAGAGACACACGGGAACACACGGGGCAACCTTTGACCAAGCCGAATTTAGAAGGCATGCAGAGGACTTCTGAACCGCTCACAGTTCAATCCATCGGGGTCCATTTTTGTGTCTTCAAAAATGGAAATGCGTGTGGCGGTAAAATTATTCCGAATTTTGTCTGGTGCAATTGGCAAGTTTTTAATTAGTGACCTTAGCCCTATTTGGTAGTTTCACGCTCAGCGATAAAGGTGTTTGCAACACAATTAGTTGAACTGCACATTAGGAGAGTGTAAATGAAAACACCCAGCACTGTGCAATTTATGTCTCATCTAGTTTGCAGTTTGACTTGCTCAGACTACTTTTATCGCAAACTTTGTGGCTCTATATTAGTTTCAAGAGAATGAATCCTGGCCAGCGGAGCTGTTTGCTTGCATATTGTTCATATTATTTTCTTTTTCTTGTTTATTTTCATTGTCAATTATGGGCTACCCTATAAATAGCGCCAATGAAATGATAGTGGAATCTAATAGGAAGGGGTGCACGAAGGGGTATGTTTACATGCGGACATTTTCTTTGTGTAGGAGAAAATACAAATAATAAACTTGAGTTTCACTGTTGTTTTAATACCATGAGTGCTATTTTGGATACAGTTGAAATGACCTACACTCATTCAAAATGCACTGATGCTAGTTTTCGCTTTCAACCGTGCCTCAGATCATTGAATTATTTCCTGCATTGGTGAACAACAAAGGAGGTGGCAGTGACGTAAGCTTGGTGCTTGTTCTTCACCTGATGAAATAACCAGTTTGCTATGGTGTAATGCAGTGGATTTGAAGGGAGTGAGAGTAGCTGATCTGACCGTCCTTAATGGATTCCGCCCCCACTACACCCACACGTTTTTATTTTGTCTCAGACCAGCCATTTTTTCAAAAGTGCCACAATTGTGCTTTCGTCTCCTGTCAAAAAATTACCAGAATGGAGTTTGACACACCCTGTTTTGATCTGTGATAACATCAGAAACTGCGTTTTCCGTCTGTATTTATGTTGTCAAATATCAGCGCATTGCGTCACAAATGCAACTGTCTCCTGCCCCTCCTGCGGACCGATCTGCCTGCTTTGATTATCCCTGTGATTGCCCCACTTGACCTGAATACATGTGCCTGAATCTGCCTCTCCTGCATTATCCTGTTCCCAGAGCCCTTAAACCTGCCTGACGACCTTCAACACTGCAAAAAATGAAAGATGAAAATACTAGGTAAGATGAATTTACTTATTTTAAGACTTAAAACACTTATTTCTATCACCATTTTTCTTAGTAAGACAAAAAAAATTATTCTTGATTTTAGGAAATTTTGTCTAGCTTGCTAATGGAATAAGTCAATTTCCACTTGTCAGGCAAATAGTAATTTACTTTAAGTTACTATTTGCTTGACAAGTGAAATGTTCTTATCCCATTGGCAAGCTAGTCAAAATTGCCTCAAATCAAGGACAAATTTTCTGTCTTACTAAGAAAAATGGTGATAGAGATAAGTGCTTTGACTCTTAAAATAAGTGAATTCATCTTACCTAGTATTTTCATTTTTTGCAGTGAACTGAAGAACCTGTCTCTGTCCCTTTGGCAGCCTTGTTTAAAGGCGCACACACTTTCATAAGTGAATTGCACTCTAAACTGCATTTATTTTGCTAGTTCATTTGACTGTGGGGAATTGGTAAAGCATTTTGTTGTACCTCGTATATTAACACCATCATTTCTGAGGAGACACAATTATTAATTGTTGCATCACTCAAAATAAGGCACTGTATGTGTACAGTCTTGTGGAAGTGGTTGAATATAATGTCGATGGAAAGCGAGATCAGAACTACCCACCTATCTTGCAGATGCAGAGTGTGCAGATGGGTTAGTGTGATTTTTTCGATTGAAGATATTTCCTAAGGCAGCCAGTGTGAAATTGTGTATGCGGGAGGATAAGAGATTGTGCTCAGAGAGAGTATTCACAGACCTCACCTGCGGATGGACACAGAACGGAGCTGATTTTGAAGATTTTTGTCCTTCCGTGTAGTTAAAGAGCAGAGCAATTAAAAACTTGCCTCTCAGACTGGCCACCGCTGTGCAACGGCTGTTTCTTCTAATGAGTCTTACAGCCAACGCTGCCAGCGATCAGGGACAGAGTATGTTTCTTCGTTCTCTCTCCTACTTTAAAAAATCATTAGCTTAACTCCTTTGTGGAGTGAGTGGGCATCATGATTAAATATCCCATATAATTAGTCATAAGATCCTTTACTGTTTTGGATATTAATTTAATTTTAACATTTTGCACCACACAGGCAGATGAGTAGCAAAGGTCTCATTGCAGAGCTGCTGCTGATATATCCCCCACATACAGGGAAAATGTAAATTTGTGAGAGTGGATCTCTGGGGAAGTGTTTTAGTAGCACGCAGAGACATGCAGAAGTTTAGAAAAGGGAATTTCTTTCATTATCACAGCAGTTTTTACTCTGCATATATTTATTGCATTTAATCGCAGGCTGTAAAAAAAAAAGAAAAAAAAGTTTAAATAAATAAATTAACTTCATCATCACTAAAAAAAAATCTTTGCCAGACAGCAAATTAAGGGTTTCAAGGCAAAATATGAAAAACACCAATTTTGATGTTTCAGTCAACCCAAGCCAAATAGATTCAAGGCTAGGGCTGCGCAATATTTAATCTGATATTTCTCAAAATGCAAAATATCCATCATTTAGAATCATTTACAAATGCAATTTTTTTCCCCCAAATTGCGACAAACACCGTGCTGGTTTGTCTTCAAAACACAACATCTCCATTCAACCAATGTGACATTGCTTTGATTTTTATAGTTGGTTAGTTAGTTAGTTAGAAATCATGGCACACAAAACTGACTCGAACACTTTTGATGGGTTTTCAGAAATCATGATATTATTCCATACACACCCAAAAAAAGGGAAAATAGATGAATCCATGCTATCAAAATAGTTGGCAGACAGGGGAATCAGGGAACATTCATAAATCTGCTGCAAACGTCCTCCAAACAAGTGTGCAAAGCAAATTTGTTGAATTCAGGTGAGTTATGGACAAAGGTAATAAAAATTTACAGTATTTTACATAATAATGCTGACATCAAGATTTTAAGAGCAGGGTGACTGGTGAGATTTTCGAAGAACTGTGAAATCTGTATGCTTTTCATACTGTGCAAACTATGTGTGTTTTTCCCATTTTGTGCAATTTTGAAAAGCTTTAAGTTAAGTGGCTTATTTTCTTGCTTGGTGGATAAAACAGAGTAGATGTGTAGCATTCTGAAAGATTCTGGATTCCTTCAAATAAAATGCAAGCGATTCATTAAGTATTTAATAATTTATCACAGTTTTCTTGTGTTTTGAACCCCTAGGGTCTGGGCTTAAAATTAACTCTGACAACAAGTTATTGAGGAGGGGAACAAATGTTAATTTTCTCAAAAATCATTTTTGGGATATGTTTCTTTTTTCCCCGAAACCCTTCATATTCTAAAGCTGAACTTGAACAAAGCATCACTTGTAAAACTGCTTTAATATGAGCATGTATATTACATCATATTGCCATAATAAGGACCAGGAATTATACAATTCAGAATTATGTTTATCCATATCACAGGGGCAATGCTTATGCAAAAAAGTCATTGGTCAGCCAGTGCCATGCAAGCCCAAAATGCCAAATATTTTACTCTCATACTGCTCTTGCATTTTCTTGTATCAGCACATTATGCAATTAAGTGTTTGTGATGATGCAGTCTGAGCACAGGGGGCAGAGTTAATTATTCCTGCATGTTGTGAGTCACACACAAGAGGATATGTTGAGTATCAGAAGCTACCCTCACTTTATTGCACTCCAGCTGAGCAGCACTAAAAGCAATATTTATTGTCCTTATGCTTTTAAATGTACTATGTAAAGTCAAATATGCCGCATATTACGTGTTATTTGAAGAATATAGGCATCCAAGCTTTATTTTTTCAATTATATTCCCAATTTTTCACAATATAATATGAAGAGACTTTAAAATGAACGAGGCTTACTCTCTTACAAGGGATTCTCTATTTTATAATTCCATTATTTGCACAAACATGAATAACCATGGAAGATATCACTACCATGATCTCTACTGGCATTGATTTACCTGTATAATATGAGTAATGAAGACTAAACTAACTTCAACAAACTGGTTGATAACTCTTCTGGAAGAGAGGTCTATGCCATAAGTTAAATACAGTTGGGGGTGTTGATTTGGAAGTATTTCTTTTTCCTCTTAAAATTGTTGGCTAATTCTTTAAAGGCACTAAAGATACCAACCGGTGACAAATAGATGAAAAGAAATCAACCTAAACAGCCTCAGTGAGGTCTTAGGTCTCCACAAATCCCCAGATCAGCTTTGACACACCTTGGCAATGAGTCTACAAGTGTAAAACTGTACTGGGTAGATGAAGAACCTTTCTTCAGAGAGATCTTCCCTCATTTGGTGTTTTTATAATTATGAGAGTGCTGTCTAATATGTTGTTCCAAACATTTCCTATTTGAGTTTAATTCATTTGACATTTGGTGACTGAGAAGATGGTGGTATACGTGTAGAATCATTTTCATACTGATGAAATCATGCAGTGACCCCTTGTGCCCTGTGAGATTTGGGCCATAGTCATTCAGAAAGTGACTGCTGCTATTATGGTGGGAAAGTTTTATCATAGGATAGAAAGATTATCACACAGAATAAATTCCTTTCAGGGGAAAGTGGACCCAAACTATGGCATGAAAAAGAACAGAACCATCTGCATTTGGTATGTTTGCGCAAATATTTATTCAGGTTTTTTTCCTTTAATTTTTCACCCATCTTTATATGGCTAAATATTGAAATAAGAACGCAATGAATCTATTTTATTTATTTAACTAAGGAAGTCCCGTTGAGATTGAAATCTTTTTTTCGAGGGAGCCTTGACGGTTGAGGCGAATAGGGAGAGGACATGTTGCATCGCAGATTAGATCAGGGGATGATAAGGTAGCATGTTGAAGGAGCCAAGTTGGGAATTCAGCCACGACACCGGGGAACACCCTACTCTTGTCGAAGAGGGTCATAGGACCTTTAACGACCACAGAGAGTCAGGACCTTGGTTTAACATCTCATCCCAAAGACGGCGTCTCCTTCAGTACAGTGTCCCCATCACTGCAGTGGGGTATTGGGGATTATTCCACCAGAGAGAAGGTCATAATCTACTAGCCCACCAACACAGGAGCAACTTGGTTTTCCCAGGTGGTCTCCCATCCAAGTACTAACCAAGCCCACACCTGCTTAGCTTCAGCCACACAGCCCAGATCAAGTAATGGTATGGCTGCCAGTGTTTTAAATTGATTTTATAATTAAATATTAAAAATAAAATTAAACTCTTAAACTAAAAAGCCTCTGACTGTCAGGACATTGGATGGACAATCTATATGGAGTTTTGCTTCCTTTCTGCCGCAAGGAGGAAAACTGGTCTGAGTTGCTGGAGGAAAAAAATGCCACCTGATTTGAGCCGTCCAATATTTTACCGGCTCCAGAAGCAAATAAAATGCCTTTGTACCTATTTCAAAACATAAAGTATGTTAATGTAATTACATTTTTCTGAATGTACATTGACATGTATGGCTCTCTGATGTCCAGAAAAAAATTGAAGTATCTTATTTTAAAGCACAATGTGTCACAAACAATTTGCAAATAAAATATTTTCAAAAGTGCATCTCTGAATTGTATATGTTTTTTGAGAAAGATAAGAATCTACAGCGTCTTATAGGGAATGATTCAATTGGTGGGATTTAAGCAGTTGTTATCAATATCTGAATCCTGAGACTCTGACAATCAACTACTTAAATGTATAACACCATGAATACTGAAGGTAAGTTGTAGCTTGCCAGAACCCCGAATTAAAACTACATATAAAATATATTTTATGTGACTTTAGTTAATAATTATTATCGAAAAGTATAAATGTCAAGTTAAATGGGTAAATTCTTGATTGGTCAGTCTACAGTAATTTGGTAGCATTAACTGAAAAATTTAAACAAGCTGTATTTCACATTAGAAGATAAATTAAATAAATGAAAGAAAAATTGATTGGAATAATGATACATTATCATGCATAATCATACTTTCTTTATTGAACGATAGCGTATTATATCTAATTTATGAAACTACAGAACAAAATACATAACAAGATTTTAAAATAATGAGCTATAGCATGAGAGATTGAAGGATTCCCTGCTGGAGTATCTCAAAAGTTCAGAATTAAAGAACCACCCCCAAAATAATTAGGGAAATCTGACTCCAAACCCAACTAGGCTTCTGGATGTTTGTCTTGATAGGGTGATTAGGAGTCCAGGTATGGGGAGGGTGTCATTCCTGTCATTACAAGGACTTGCCAGTTTAAGATCATAATGTGTGTATTAAAGTTACCATAGGCTCTTCAGAGTGGGCCTAACACCATGATTGTATTATCAACAGAGCAATGTGTCTTTTTGACGAGTCCAACTTATTTTTATGAGAATGCGCAGTCGGCGATAAATCGACTTGGTGAAAGAATATCTCCCTAAGATCAAAATTCACTCCTGCGTTTAACAACATTCATGAAGCAAACGCAGGGGAAAACTTGTTCCTTCTAGACAGTGTAGAACTGCAGTTAATTTCAAGTTGAATGTTATGTGTTAACATTCAACTTGAAATGATAGTGAGTGGCTAAGTGGCCGTGTGTTGGTGTTTGTGGGGGCAACACAGTGACACTTCATAAATATCAATCTGCTCTTGTCAGTTCAGAGACAAGCTCTGCAGGAGGTGGGACCCTTAAGGCTGGTTTACAGTCCGGCGACAGAATGTCGCAGTGACCGACGATGATTCGCGGATGTCGTTGGACTATAAACAGGCCTTTAGAGATGCAGGCCTAGATTAGGGTATCATCAGTACTTTGATGTTTGTGGGGAAAGAATAACCAGGATCCCACAAGACAATATAACATTGTCTGGGCCTTGAATAGGTCTGTTCTACCACACACACTGTTTCCCCCCTTAAAACCACAATCTAAATGGTAAATGCCCCACAATATAAAACAGTTGGCAATATTAATTTTGGGCTCTTATTCTTAAAATTTCAATATGTGCTTAACGGTGCCAGGACAATTTGATAAGTGAATTTTTGGTATGCTCTTAAGCACATTCAAACCACAAATTACCCATAAGAGCGGCTCATTGTTTTATGGAGTTCAAATTTCATTTATATAATTTACAGCGCCAGTGAGGACAGGTGTGAAGTCAGTATGGATTTCACAGGCTCCTGCTCGACTTCCTTCCGCTACGTTTGTTGCAGGAGTGTGTTACAAGGCTGACGCAATAAAAGCTGGGGTCATTCGAAATGAGCCTTAACTGCTCTGATTTACACACCCCTTTCCTGTGAGGATGTAAAACAGGCCTGAGGGGAATGCTTTTGAGGAAAATGATAATATTCATGAGCTTAGCTGAGTCAAAGCATTGGGTATTCACTTTCGGCAAAAAATAACTGAAGTCAATTAAATTCACATAAGTGACTCACATTTTCTAATAAAAATTATGCGCTTTATTTTGAGCAGAGAATCCCTCATATTTTATTTCACAAATAACATGCTATAGAAGAAAAATATTTTTATTGACATTATTGAGCAAACTGAGAATGATCAATGATTATGAGAGTAACTCCTTGACTGTTTCAGGGATACTATGAATGTGCCGTGTGGGTAAATGGATAAAATCACGCATTGTCTCAGTGAGATTAAAATACAATAGCTATAGAAGAAAACAAAGAAGAAAACAGCTTTTTTGGGGCCTATTCCTTTCCTTGTGAAAGCTAAAATTAAAAAGGAAAGAAGACTGATAAGTGTGAAGTGGTTCTTAAGGAGAGAGAAAGGAGAATATACAGTGTGTCAGTCCAGTGATTTTTAAGGACAGAGACCTTTAATATGCTGTGGGTCAGTGCAGTGATTTGTGGAGACAGAGTGATGTGGTTGAGGGCCAACAGAGGCAAGAAAATCTGTTTGGTGTCTGCTTTCAGAATGCAGGCCATAGCTCGCTAGATTGGCTTCCGTCACCTCCGGACGAGGTCAGTAGAACGGAGAGTAGAATGGATAGAATCACAGGCAGACCCAGGGGGAATAACCCTGATTTAATGGCCAGCAGTAAAGTGGCTTCACCTGGGGCAGCCAGGCGGCGGGGCCGTGATAAGATCTGTCCGTCCTGCTCCAAGATACACTGAGAATTACCTGTCCTGACAGCACCAGCCAAGCCAAGCCCTCTGCAAACCAAAGGCACCAATCAGAGCTGACTTCCAGGCAAACACGGCCATTTGAATATTATGCTTGTACTCAGAATCGCGCACTTCTTAGTGTTGTGATACTGATTGTGGCCAAAAGTTGCAAGTACAATACAGTACGTCATCAACAAAAAAATTTGGCAGAAAGCCGAAAATACTGAGATGATGACATGTTTCTCGGACCAAAGTTCCTGTAAGCATGCAGAGCTGTTATGCCTGTGGGGCACTATAATCCACAGGTTATAATGTCCCACCAAGACCCAGGTGACTTTAATTGCTTGGTCTTAGCATGACTATGTAGTTCATGACATGGTTGTCAAATATGAGCTAATGCACTGTATACTTCTCTGGAGAGTATCATGCAGTATCCAGTATACTCTGGTACAGTATGTGGTATATAGTAAATAAGTGTATGATTCCGATCACAGCTTTTGACAATAAAGTCCAATTTAAACCAGTATCCCATACTGCATATTACTGCAGAGTGTAGCGTGTAATATCCAGTTTCTTTTGGTGGAGGATGTATGCTGAGCAACAAGGAAACGGGAGTTAGCAAGTTATGTGCTTGCATGGTCACCTTATTAAAATGACCTTTAAACAAAGAAAAGTTTGAAGAAATGAGTGAAAATGTGCATGTGCAAGTAAAAAATTTGATTTTTGTTATAATTACACACATTCTTAGTTTCTGCTCAGTCTTGCATCACCTTCCATTTCTTTTGTTGTTCAGGATAATAAACAAATATGTGATTTGCTGATTGGTGTTTGACAGTAAAGTGCAGTTTAAACCTGTTACCCAGAAAATACATTTGATACAACTCCTGGCAAAATGATGGAATCACCACACATAGAGGATGTTCATCCAGATTTTTTTTAATTCATAGCAAATAAACACATTGCAGATATGACACAAAACCATTTTTGCTCATTAGCTCAACATTCTGGTTTCAGGAAATGCACTTCAAACAAATTAGATTAAATTATTTTAATTGATGACTTTTTTTCATTATCAAGTTATAAGCTTTCACAGAGCAACCATACATTTCTCTTCAATTTTATCTGAGAGAAACAGATCTTTCTTCAGAATGAAAGTGCACATCTTTGGTCTCTGAAAGGGTGACATATCTGCATCTGCTCCCTGTTGGTTTGTCGCTGAGCCACATTGCTGCTCATTTGCATAAAGTTATCCACAGCTCAGCGTCTTGGAGCCACCAAGCTGCTCCAATCACCTGACCAGGCTGCTCAGCTGCTCAAGTAGCTCACCAGCTACTTAGACTGAGCTACCAGGCATTAAAGCAGCTGCGGCTGTTCGGTGAAGCCAGTTCTCGTTGACATTCGAACCGGTGGCTGTTTTCAGTGTTAAAGGAGGGTAAGCGCAGGTTTCATAGACATGTAACCTTATGCTGCCTTCCATTTACCTCGGAAGTTGGAGGTCGGATCTGGGAATGACGTCACAGGCGAGTTATCAGCGGAAAGAAGTTTCCAACCGCCATAAACCGGGAAGAAGAGTAGTAAAACAAGATGCTCACGTCTACGAAAGCAATGCTCATGTTTGCCTTGTCCGAATATAAGTAACTTCTGGACAAATATGCAGTCCTTCTGCCACCTTCGAACACGGTGGATTTCTATATATATACGTTGAACAATGTTTACGGCTGATTTAGTGCAACAAACACGAGTCAGAAGTAATAAACGGAATATTACAGGAGCATCTAATTACTGTTTACACCTGGGGCAGCCATCTTTAAATGTTAACTCGGGGGTAGTGAAGATTCTCCGACTTTCTGAGTCGGAAATCCAACCTCGGGGGGCATCCCAGTTGAAACTTCTGACTTGGAACTCGGAAATTCCGATTCCCGAGTACAAATGGAACGCAATATTTGTCCTGGGCTAAAATAAGTTTTTTAAATGCAGAATCTCCATTAAAAACTGGATGTAGTTGAGATTTAAGGATCAGCAGTGGTTGTTTAAATGTCCCTTAACCCTCTATGGTACAGCGTTGCCACATGGCAACGACCCCATTTTAAGCCTTCTACACACAGATAATACATCCCCAGTTATGATGCAATGCATTAAAAAAAAGATGGGGTTCTAAGTAAACCAATAGCAGTGTTTAAATTTGTCCCATGACTTTCTGGAGGCCATTTTGAAACCCTTTTCCGCAGACATCATCGACGGGAGGAGCCTCACCATTTGACTCCTAAAAATTCACCAAAAAAAGTGTTTTTTTGAAGTTTTTCAACGGAGGAAAAAATATACACTGAATAATAGGTGAGTTAAGTTCATTATTATGTAGTTTCTTGCACTGTACTTGATTAATAAATAATAGAAAATGTAAAAAATGTGTACGTTGCCATATGGCAACACCGTACCATTATGGATTGCTAGCCTGGCATGTTAATAACATTTTGTATTTAGCTATAGGCCTACTTTGCAATTGCATTGGTGTACACTGATCTTCTATAGTCTATAAACTATAATAATGCACTTTGTGAGTCCTTTCCACATTGCATATGATGATATTTCACACATCTTTCTTCCATTTACAGAATGAATGTAAATTTTTTTTATGGTAAATCACGGAAAAAAGCTGAACTAGCCCTCCCACTAGATGATAGTGAAGATGACGAAGGATTCAGTGACGAGAAAAATGAGCTGCTGGAAAGACAGCAGAGTGAGAGTGATGAAGACAGTGAGACGGATGAAGACTATGAGCCAGAGAATGAGAACAGTGGAGACAGTGATGAGGGGGAGGACAGTGAGGGTGAAAGTGAAGTGACAGGTATCACCAGTAAGAGAGTGTAAAATGTGTATGGTAATCATGTCTTTTTAAAAGCTTTTACTTTCACATGAGATGTATTATTAACTGTTCAGGTTACTGGGGATTGTTTATACAATAACATGAGTTTTAAAATAAATGTTATATACAATTTTAAACAAAATTCTCTTGTTTTCATTACCTTCCATTATGGTACGGTGTTGCCATATGGCAACGAACCCTAAAAACTACAAAAAAAAAAATATTTTCTGAAAATGTCTCTTCATTATGTTTACTTAGTCTATTTTAAGGCAAAAAAACACCCCAAACATTTTTTTACCAACTGGGATCATAGTGCGTACCATAGAGGGTTAAAAGAATAAAAAGAAACTGACACTTTTAGGAATTTAAAGCTGCTCTGTGTTCATCTGTTTCCTGCGTTCTTTTTGTTTGAGAATCTCCAAGGTCAAATCTAGCCAAGTCATATATTGTTTTGTTTTATAGGCTGTATTTGTCTCAATGGCAGGAAAAGGCAAACCTAATAAGACCATAAAAACAGGTCCCTGGAGTGAGGAATTTTCCTCATTCAGCTCTGAGAGTCACAGTCAAATCGACGCTTACTAGAAAGACTTACAGTCACATCCACACTGAGCTCCTAGTCATTGTCACATCCACAGTGATCTCTGACTAATGAGAACAGGCACATCCACACTCCACTGTAATGTCACAGTCACATGTACCCTGAGCCCTTATGTCACATTAAAATTCACACTGAGTGCTCAGAGTCGCAGTCATGTCAACACAGACATAATAAAGTAACTGTCACATTCTCACTCTCCTCTAAGAGTACCATAACAGACTTATCCACACCGATTTATGAGAGTCACAGTTAACATTCACACTAAGTTCAGGATCACAGTCAAATCCACACTGATCAGTAAGAGTCACAGTAACATTCACATTGAGCTCTGACAGCTCAACTCCATTGATACAGACCTACAAGACTAACATGCGCATCCAGATTCTGCTCTAAAGCCTAATTTATGGTCGTCTAACTCCATCAATGCGCAGACACGCAGAGCCCCTCTCCAACATCGCAAACCCTCTCCGACATGCTCTCGGACGCATGACGGACACTTCCCAAATTTTCTAACTATCCGTCAAAACGATGGAGACCCCACGGATAGAGCAAGCCTGTGATTGGTCAGCTAACTACACCATTTCCAGAATGCCGCTCTTCCAGTTTCCTTGTCTCGGACCCAATAATACCCAGCTGCAGCTGCGGGTAAATTACAAGCCAAACTACAAAAACTACAAAAGGGTTGGTGTTAAGGGTTAGGGTTAGGGATTGGGAAAGGGTTGTAGGGGGTGTGTCTTGTAGGGGGCGGGTTCTGTACGGGGCCCAGTCTGCACTTGGCTGCAGCTGCAGCTTGACCCTTCTCAGACAGGCCGAGGTATATAAACATTTCTTGACCATAGACGTCATAAAATAGTAGGCGGGTCTCCAAAAAACCGCTACACTCTCTATAGTCCTGGTGGTGAATTGCTTTGCAACACTCATTATGCAACGCATAGTCTGAAAGGTCCACATTTCCGTCGATACAACTGCGTGTCTGCGCATTGACGGAGTTGGACGACCATAAATTAGGCACATCGACACTGACCTTCAAGGATCACAGTCCCATCCACACTGAGCTCTTGCAGCGACAGTCATATCTGCAGTAGTTATGTAGTAGGCAGGAGTTGGGCAGTAGGTTTGTGCCTTTGCAAACAAAAATGCATGTGGCGGTAACATCATTCACAATCTTGTTCATTGCAAATGGTCTATTTATTGCCTGAGGCTATTTTGGTAGTTTTTGTGGTATGCAATAAAGGGGTTCATGTCAAAAAGGGTTGAGCTGTGCATTCGGGAGAGTGTCAGATAATACAGCTGGTGTGGCGCAAGGTTCAGGTCCAAGAGCTCCTTTGTGGTTCGACTCACCCAACCCACAAACACAGACGTTCTATGAGTTTTAACACAAACACAGCCACTCTGCAGTAGTGTCATGTAGATGTATTAAGGGACCTCTTTGCAGAGCAGTTGTGACCACCAAGGCCCAAGTTTGAATCCGAGCCGTGCCAGAGCAGAATTTGGCAGGTAGACTTTTCAGAGCAGCGCAACATTGGCCTCACACTGCTGGGAAATGGTTGGGATACAGCTGGTTTGGGAATATCATTGTTTGTTGCTCCAGTGCCTCCTGCTGGCCAGCCTGGTGTGTATCAGTAAAATTCTGGGCTTACACATGTTCGGGTTTCCAACCTAGCTCTCTGCTTGTGAAGTTTTAAGTTATGAGTGTAAAGAAGCATAGATTGACAGCTGCGTGCTTGGGAGGAGAGCTGCAAACTGACTTGCTCTCCTGAGATAGCAACATGAGTGGGGTGCGAGCATGCTTGTAATCTGTTCACCGATTGGACATTCCAGATTCGGGCGAAATTGGAGATGCCAAATTAAGAAAAATAAACAAATAAATAAAAAGAAAATTGTGGTGGGGCGTAATGAGAAAGGGAGAGAAAGGGAGTCTATAGTATTTATACATTTTCTTTGTTTGGGAGAAATTATTTATTTCAGTCTCTCCCTTGATTTAGTACCACAAATATCATTTGTATATGGTGTACATGGCCATTGCCCACCACCTGTCACACAAAGTACATTATCCGGTGAACTGGCCTCTGTCCTCCAACACAAGTTGGTCTGTTTTCTGTTTTGGCAAGTTTTCCTGGTGAAGCCTGTCAAAGTTTAGCAACAAAATTTAGGATGTCGAATTATAGCCCTTTGAGTCACCTATACCTTCACACTGAGCTCTGAGCGTCATAATCATATCCACTCTGAACTCAATTAGCCATACAACCCTGACTCAGAAAACGTTTGGACAGCATGAGAGTTGCACATAAAAAAGGAAACACTGAATTCTAAATGTTCTTTGACTTGTACTCCATTGCAGATAGTATGAGGACTTCAATGTTTTGTCTGGTCAACTTCATTTTATTATATAGGTATAACGACCATTCAGGCCCACAACACATTCCAAAAAGGTTTTAATGGTGGCTTTAGGACTAATAATGATGTTAAGAAATCAGAATAATGACATGATATTGACACAGCTGATGTCAGCAAGTGATTTTAATTATGATTTGGTACAGAAACAGTATCAGTAATATATAACAGAATCAGCGGAAAGAACATTTAGTTAGTAATTACGTTAACTGGCATCACGTGTGTAACATGATTGGCTATAACAGGGATGTCTAAGAGAGGCTGAGTCTCTCAGAAGTAAAGATGGCCAGAGGCTCTCCAACCTGTGAAGGCTTATGTAAAAAAGTAGTGGAATACTTTAAACACAATGTTCCTCAATGTGAAATTGCAAAGGCTTTGAAGGTCTCAAAATTGACAGTGCATAACATCATCAAAAGATTCAGAGAAACTGGAAAAATCTCTTTGCGTAAGGGACAAGGCCGAGGACCTTTACTGGATGCCCGTGATCTTCGGGCCCTCGGACACCACTGCATCAGTCACCGGCATGATTCTGTCAATATTAAATGGGCCCAGGAATACTTCAAGAGACCACTGTCTGTAAACACAGTCCACTGTGCCATCCACAGATGCCACCTAAAACTCTATCATGCAAAAAGGAAACCATATTTCAGTATGATCCAGAAGCGCCACTGTGTTCTGTGGGCCGAGGCTCATTTAAAATGGACTGTAGCAAAGTGGCAAAGTGTCCCGTGGTCAGACGAGTCCAAATTTGACATTCTTGTTGGAAATCATGGGCGTCATGTCCTCCGGGCTGAAGAGGAGAAAGACCACCCCTGCTGCTATGAGCTTTCAGTTCAAAAGCCAGCATCTCTGATGGTATGGGGATGCATTAATGCATATGGTGTGGGACACTTGCATGTTTTAAGAAGCACCATGAATGCTGAAAGGTATATAAAGGTTTGAGAGCAACATATGCTTCCCGCCAGACGAAATCTATTCCATGGAAGGTCTTGTGTATTTCAGCAGGACAATGCAAAACCACATACTGCAGATATTACAACGGCATGGCTTCATAGTAGAAGAGTGTGTGTGCTGAACTGGCCTGCCTGTAGTCATGATCTTTCACCGATTGCGAACATTCGGCGCATAATTAAACAAGAAGTCTGTCAAAGGAGACCCAAAACTCTCCAGCAGCTGGAAGCCTGTATTAAACAAGAGTGGAATCAAATTCCAATGGCTAAACTCGAGAAACTTGTCTCCTCAATGTGCAGATGCCTCCACTCTGTGTTAAAAAGAAGAGGGGATGCTACACCATGGTAAACAGGCCCCTGTCCCAACTTTTTGGAGACCTGTAGCAGCCATCAAATTTGAAATGAGCTCATTTTGTGGATAAGATTGTAAAATTTCTCAGTTTCAACATTTGCTATGTTATCTCTGTTCTATTTGTGAATAAGATACTGGCTGGTGTGATTTGAAAGTCATTGTATTTTGATTTTATTCACAATTTACATTTTGTCCCAACTATTTCGGAATTGTATTAGCGAGAAAGGTAAAAACATTATATTTGGCTGTAATGGCTGTTTCTTTAGTCCTGCCACCTTCCCCACACACAGCCATGGATATTAAGGCTTGTAGGCCAGCTGCCAAACCCCCATACAGGGAGCACGCAAAAAAGATCCAGCAGCAACGCACATTTATATGTTCCATTCATTCAACTCAATTTTATATTGCTATTTACAAAGAAAACGTTGCAAAACACTGGATGAGATGTCTCTCGCACTGACAGGATTTGGCTAAATTTCACTATCCCCTAGGCTTTGTTTCCAACATGGAAAGAACATGCAGTGCTCAAAGTGCATTTAAGGAAAAGTTTGCTCGCTAGCAAATAAGTAAGCCGGACCTGAGGGAATTGTATTCCTAAGAGAAAATTTATGGTCAGGATTCAGAAAACAAGCAAATGGTAACGTGAACTGATAAGATAAGGGTCAGAGAAACAGGATTGCCGGAAATGATAAACAGCTGGTTAATGTACATGTACAGTGTAAAGACCAGGAGACAACAATGTGTGGGTTGAGCAACGAATTGGAACAAGTCTGCAGATCAACTATGTGAATATAGGACTCTCTTACTACCATTACCTTTTATATATTCACAACTAGATTGCAGAAAAAAATTAGAGAATTCAGATTGAAAAATTTTGAGGCCCAAATCGTCAGTAGACTGATGCTGAGGCCAAAAGCTGAGCTGCAGTTTTGTCAAGATGACCAAAGCTTTAGTGCTGTCAAAATATATTTTCCCCCTTCCCAATTTCTTCTATTTTTGCAGACTTGTCGCACTTAAACATTTCAGATCACCAAACTGTTCTTAATATTGACATAGCTTACCAAATAAACACAAAATACAGTTTTTAAAAGTTAATTTCACATATTGCAGGAAAAAAACTATTCAACCCTACTTAGCCCTATGTGAAAAAGTAATTGACTCCTTACTGACTGAACTGTCCAATTATAAAAACTTATTTGATTATTGGGTTCAATTTCAACAGACAGACCCAGGCATGATAACTGCCAGCCCCGCTGAATCTAAACATCAGTCAGAAAGAACCTGTCTGGAAATATGAAGTATTCCACAAAGCAGCACATAATAAAATAATAGCATGTATTGACTGTAAAGGAAACCAGACTGCCTTGTGAAAACCCAGACAGTCAAAGAGAGAACATTCAAATTATAAATGAAGAATCCTCGCGCATCAGCTGGTGAAGGCTCAGTCTCAGACAAAAATTTCATGGAAAAGGAAAAAGAACTGGAGCACTCGGATACCAAAAAGCCTTTAACCCTCCTATTATCCTCAGATATTACTAACACGTTTTACCCTTGGGGTCAATTTGATCCCAGGGATATTTGCCTCCAGAAAATGATTTACATAAAATTGTTGACCAGGTTTTTGTGTCAGGCTCTTTGTTTATTTGTTGAATACATAAATATCCCCTTGATAAAGAAATATGTCAGTGAGTTGACCTGTCCTCTAGCGCTACCATCAGGCCAAACTTTTAAATTAGAATTTATGTATCTTGAAAAGTTTTCATACAAATCTTCTCAAATTAAATGACAACATTATTGACCACAAGAGGATGAAACCTATTGGTTTTGGTGATGATATGACTGTAGCACCACCATCAGGTCAAACTTTCAGTTTTAGAGTTAATGTATCTTAATTATAATACATCAATTTTGTATGACGCTTTTCTTGGTACTGAAAGATGCTTCACAATGGATACATTATTAATTCACGCTCTGATGGTGGTAAACTACGTTTTGTAGCCACAGCTGCCCTGGAGCAGGCTGACGGAGGCATGGCTGCCAGTATGCGCCCCTCCGACCACCACCAAACATTTACACACAGCCATACATCCTATGATGCATGTTTTTGTGGGTGGGGGAAACCGGGGTACCCGGAGGAAACCCACGCGAACACGGGGAGAACATGCAAACTCCACACAGAAAGGCCCCAGGCCGGTTTTGAACCTATGACCCTCTTGCTGGGATGTAGTAGTGTTAACCACTGTGCCGCCATGACGCCAATTGACATTCTTTCATCGAAATCTTTTCTAATTTGGGGTGCACATTCATTCATATACTCCAAGGTTTTAAAATGATGTTCTAGATGTAGGAGAACATTCAAACTTTGCACAGAGAGGCTCAAGAGGGTTTAAACCTGGGCCAGGAATATCCACACCACAGCCAGGCTGCCCATAAAGTACTGGCTAGTAGACACCTGAGGTAGGACTTAGGGGTCATGGAGCGGTTTTATAACTCCTGCCAAATGATCATTTAATATTTAATCATAATATAATACAGCCTGCATTGGTTTGAATGTGAGACTATGGGCGGGAACTGGATTATCAGAAGGAAATCCACACAGAGGCATACAAACTGCAAACAGCATGGCACTGGCTTTTTAAGCCTGCGATTGGCCTGTAGTTTGTCATTTAAAGCAGAGTTGCACCAATTAATATCTCTATCTCCTGCAAGATCAAGGATTAAAAATGTGCCTGTAGAATTCCCACAGGAAGAATCTTCAAACTGAAATTATCCTCACCCATCATGAGCGACAATGTATCACAGTGAGATCATCAGCTGTTGGAATCTCCCATCAGATACACTTAAAAGTGGAAGTATGGGAAGGATTAATACTGGATTTAACTTTACTCCATATGAACAATTATCAGATTCAGGTCCAAGCATTGATTCTGTCCTGCCCAAGTTACTCTAACTCACTTTAAGCAGGCTTTCTAGGGTCCACCATAAGACCTCTAGCAGCCGCTACAGAACGGTCTCTTTCTCCTCCCTTGCTCTCCGGTGTTATCCTTCATATACCTCACCTTTTTGTGAATGTTGTCTATACAAGTTCATTGTAATGTCAATGTGGCTGCTGGATTGTCATGGTTCATTCATCGATTTAAACTTAAGTTTTTGTCATGTAGTATTGAGCCAAACTATTTTCTCATGTGTTCCGGTGTGCAAATTATAAAGAAAAATGTCACTACTCTCCGGAGTCTATTTATAGGAACAAGCTCCCAAGCCTTAAAATTGGTCTGCAGGATTGGGACAGGATTGGGACAGGATTGGGACAGCATTCTTGTTCATCCTCTGTTCCTGCCTGATCTTCTGTAATAGTATATTTGGAACACCTCCTAAGCTTTCATTGGTCTCCGGGATTGGGATTGTGTTCCTGTAACAGCTCAGTTCTGCAGTCAAGTGGTCTTGCTTCTGCGGGGGAGTTCACCACCTTACTTCTGCTCCCTTGTGGATTGAGCACTGAATCTGTGCTTTACTCCTTGTCATAACATTTAAGCCATTGTCATCTTCAATGGTTATACTGGAGCCAGGTCAGACCATGTTGCATGTATGATCATTAAACTTTTCCTGGAGCTAGTCCAGACTATACTCTATATACAATGTAGAGTTTGTTTGCGAAATACAATAAGTGCCAAAATGACAAAAATTGATATAATACCATAGAGCGATAGCCCTGTGCTTCTTACACATGGTGCAGGAAATTATTTTAAAATGAATGATTATAATTAATAATTACATTAAATTATATTATTATTATTATTATTATTATTATTAATAATAAAATAATAATAATAATAATAATAAATTAATAATAAATTAATGACTAATTAATTAATTAATCTCAGTACAGAGAATTGTTGGCACTCCAGTTAGACTCTGTGCACATATCCCCTCTACATTAACCTTGAATCAGCCAAGCACAAATGTGTTCCCAAAGCTGGAATAAGTTAAGATCAAGCATCGAGCAGTGCAATGTGCTTTGATTTGCAATGGAAACAATGCACTCTGCAAATCAAAAAAAGCAATCCAGGTTCTAACAGTGTTTGTTGCAGTATATTCTAAAGGGCTGGTCAGTGCATACATGTACTGTGGTTTTCATACTGCTGAGCTTGCTATCTTTATGATCCCCATAAATAACTATGACAAGACACCAGAGGGCAGTAGCAGTTCAAAGCTGTCATTTAATGCCTCACATATGACCACATACCACTATGACACCTCAGAGTAAAGTTTGAATATAGAGAAAACATGAAAGTATGAAACTAATAAAAGCATCTTGCGTGAAGTGACATCATCTGATCATGACCTGAATGGGAAAAAAACGCATGTGTTAGTAATATCTCAAAAATGGCATATATCCAATGGATTACTATGATTTGTATTACTATACTCAGTATTGAAAGAATTAAGAATATAGAACTTTAACACCCTCATTTGCTCTGCTGGATTTGAAGTTGCATTGCAGAGGAAAGTATGGTATGAATTAAGACTGCATTCCAAGTAAAATTTTCATAGATTGGAAGTTTTTGTTGAAGGTGAAGCTGGCCTGGGGTGGAGTGGGTTATAATGGGGCTGTATAGTGGGTTTAAAGCAGTTATCCCCCCATTCCTCAGTCCTTCTGCCTTAAAGGTCAGACATACAGTGCTGGAGAAAGCAGAGGAATGTGAGTAAAGACTAGGGGGAAGCAGTGGCCATTTGCTCATTTTTTTCCCATTAGCAAAGACACACAATCTTTTGGAGAGATATGGAACATCAACTAGCCCTTCGAGCTCCGCCTCCATCCACCTTTCACTCTCTCCTGCTCCAACACACTCTTAATTCAAAATAGTTCTAATCAATTCAGTTTACTTTATAGGCATGAAATACAGTAAATGTTGCCAAAACAGCGGACTTATGCTTGCATATACGCACACCAGCACACTCATGTGCGCAAGACACGGTGACTGCAAAAACTTCAACAAAAGAAAGATAATCAGCAACTAAGTAGAGCCTTTCACTACAATTACAGTATTTGCAAGATGAACATGTTAACTTGCATCCTTTCAGTGGGTCACTGTCCCTCAGCTTGCAAATGGCTGCATGCACAAACACTGCCTTCAGGGGAAGAGTCGACCTTACTCCCACTAGGATAAACAACTTTTCCATTTTATTTATCTTATTTCATTTTATTTAATCTTTATTTCACCAGGTTCATCACAGTGAGATTAGAATCTCTTTTACAAGAGAGACCTCACCGAGAAGATCAGCAGTACATATAGTCCGTGGACAAACGGACGTCAAGACAAAACTAAGCAAACAGTGCAACACATTAAAAAGTGCGGCAGTGAAAACACAGTTATAATAAACATTTACAGGTTTTGATCGACTCAGCTACCATAATATCTTTAAATCCACTGAGTCTGAGATGATCCCAAAACATAGTCTCTCTCTGTAGGCTATTCTTAGTTAAGGGAACAGAGAAGAAGAGGGCTCTCTAACCTCACTCAGTCCTAGTTTTTGGAACAGTCATAAGCACAATGTCCTGAAGACCGCAATCCATCAGAGCCACTTAACTGCGATATGTAACACAATAAATTACAAGGGATTCTACCAAGAATGGCCCTATAGATAAAAACAAACCGATGGCTAAATGGAAGTATGGAGAGAGACTCCCAGTTAACCTTTGAGCGCAATAAACAAAGATTTATTTGGCTTCTATCGTAAAAAAATGTATCCATGATACATGGTGTCCAACATTTTCTGACAATAAGCTGATGAATTCATATATAACAATCTGTTGTGTATAAAATCAAGAACAGGCAGGAATGTATCTTCAACATATTTGATTTGTTTCAAAAATAAAATCCTAATTTTGATTTCAGCTTTCTAGCAAGATTTTGTCACGTGAAGATTAAATTACAGTTTGTCTCCAATCAAAAATCTCAAATTTTTGTAAGTAGAAACAGCCTCAATTTGTTCACTTTTAAAAGTAACAATACGCTGAATCAAAGAGATCTTCCTAGAACTTGAAAAGTTCATGAGTAGGTTTTTTTCATGTTTTTGAGAAGAAGCTTTAATTGGCAAATTTGAGCCTGCAGACTACAAAAAAGCGTTTTGAAGATACTCAAAAGCACTGCTGAGAGTAGTTGCTCAGCAATAAATTATTGTATCATCTGCATAGAAATGGAAGGCTGCATTAGGAAAATTTTGACCCAAGCAGTTGATGTCGAGAGTAAATGAAAGTGGACCCAGAACTGTATCCTGAGGGACTTCCTTGCCTACAGTAAACATTAGATGTAAGACCATAAAACTGAGTAGCTTGAATCCTACCAGAAAGAGAATTGGCAAATTAACCAACAGCATGACCAGAAAAACCTACATGAATGCTGCCACAAAATACTGAGATGCACACCATCAAAAGCGTTAGACAAATCAACAGAGACAGCGTTCCTTATTTTCCAGTGCTATGATGACATCATTTAAAACTTCCTTAAAGCTTTCAGAGCCATGCTTTTTCCTAAATTGAATGATTGGGCAATGCAGCATGAGAGTACATACAGTACTTGACTGTATATATTGTATACACAGACTGGAGATTCCAACACTTTGGCTCAGGCTGAAAGTTAATATTTTGTTCTGGTTGATAGTTATTCAGCACTGTAGGATCCCCTCATTTTAATAATGGTGGAATATATGCAGCCCTCTAGACCTTTGGAATCTTAATAGATACCAGAGAGAGAGAGAGAGAGAGAGAGAGATGGGTCAGAGGACCAGTTATAATTGCTGCTATTTTTAAGAAACCAAGTTCTA
Organism: Gymnothorax reevesii; assembly: GCA_029721435.1. Classification (NCBI taxonomy): domain Eukaryota; kingdom Metazoa; phylum Chordata; class Actinopteri; order Anguilliformes; family Muraenidae; genus Gymnothorax; species Gymnothorax reevesii. The sequence continues at coordinate 11,661,485 of CM056587.1, read as the reverse complement.
AATGTTCCAGACGAGCTGGATTTTTTTTGAGGGTTCAACTGCTTCAAGGCTTAACAAACCTCAATAACAGAAAACAGGGTTTGGTAAAAAGTTTGGTTAACACCAGCAACAATGTTATTAGAATTTCCAGATTTTACTACCGAGGTTGCTTTTTTTGAACAGAAACCTTGACATAATAAAATGCTCATTCAATCAATTCAGCATTTCTCTGTTATCAGATACCATAACGGATTCTTTTACTGTAAAGAAAGGGATGTAACATGCATTTGCAGATGCAGTTAAAGAACTGAGTCCCTCCCAGAATTTCTTTGGATCAGTCAAACTATTTGTGGTTACAGACAGATAAAACTCTATCCTGGCTTTTTTGGTGAAAAAGGTGCATATATTTTTCAGCTCTCTAAAGAGATGACAGTTCACCTTTGCCCAAGCTACATCACGTTCATGCTGCAGGGAGGAAATTTCAGCTGTAAACCATAGGTTGTCCTACCCCTTGATCCTAGACTTTTGTTTGGGGGCATGTTTATTTAAACGTTCTAAGAAACTATTATGGAAAATTTTCCAAGCCTTAATTGCTTGAGAAGGGAAAGAATAATTAAATTTAGACAAATTTTCAGAGTGTTTTTTTTTCTTTAATTTCATGATGTTTTGCAAAATATGTTTCTCTCCATCTCTCTCAGGTAAATCCAGCTAAGACCTTTCTTTCCATCTGCTTTTTTGTGTAATTCATTATGATACCACTAGGCGGCAATAACAGTCCTAACATGACATTGCTGAAGGAAAAATCTTATCTGTGCGTGCACGCGTGTCCGCAATGTGTGTGTGTGTGTGTGCGTGTGTGTGTGTGTGTGTGTGTGTGTACATCTGTTTGTGTTCTTGTGTGCGTGTCAGTGTGTGTGTTTGTACGCGCGTGTGTGAATGTGTGCGTGTGTACTATGATAAATAAATATCTGATAATTTCAAAATAATGTGGATGAGGCAGAGTGTCAAAGAGCCTTGACACCAGACACACTGTTGAATTCATAAAATGCTACAGGCCTGTAATGACAGCTGCTTTGTGTTGTCTCATAAATTCAGAACTCTGGATCTCATGCCTCCAGCTAATGAACCATCCAGTCTCACCTGTAGGCCTACAGTCAAACAGACCTACTGGCATACAGAAATATAGACCTATAATGCAACAGACATACAAACCAACATTTAAATAGGAATACTAACTTTGGACAATGGACAGGCTTAAAGAAATATGTGCTTTGACTACAGTCGCGTAGGTGAAGTCCACAGAAATACAGCACTACAAACCTACAGGCCTACTGACCTGCAGACTTTCAGGCTACAGACATACAGATTGACAGATATACAGACCAACAGACGCAACAACCTACAGTATAGGCTGAAAATATGTGGATATTCAGATTCACCGGCCAACAGTCCAGTAGCAGCTGGGTCATCCTACACTCACTTCACGCTGCAAGTGAGTCACATGACCAATCCATAGAATACTTATCTGTTCAGTCTCAGATATTTCAGTTTACACTAAAGTCACATCATTCTCTAGCATTGGCCGCAATACTCATAGCAATGTATGGTAGCAGCCGTTAGCAGACATTACATTAATTGTGATTGGCTGAACTGTGGATGATGAGTAATAATGCTGTATTCGGAGCTGCAAGGTGGCACAGTAGGTAGTGCTGTTGCTCACAGCCAGAAAGCTGTGGGTTTGAATCTGGCCTGGGGCCTTTAATGGTTGTGACAACTGATATTATTATCCCCTGTGAATTCTATGAGCACATATGAGGATCATACCCTGAAATTAGTTCATTTATTATTTATGATTGTTAATAAAGAACCCATAAAATGTTAGTGGTTAGCTGTTCTCCCTTCGGCTTTGTAGTAAATGTCATTCAGAATGCCCCTACATCTTTAAATCTTGCCCAGTTGAGTGCCAAACAGGATATGCCTCTGGAGTGAGATAAAAGGAATCATAAGGTGCTGTTTGGGGAAGACACTGAGAATGGAGTAAACCACCCAGAGGAAGAAAGGAAAGTTAAACTGCAGAAAACAATAAAAACTGAGCAATGGAGGTAGAGCACCACACTGTGCTGTCCAGTCATGGAAGTCAGAGCTGGAGCTGGCCAGAGAGTGAGAAGCATCTGTACCAGGAATGCACCTGGACAATACTGCAGAATGTGCTTCACAAATAGATAAGAACACAATAAAAATGTAAATGTATAGGAAAATATAGTATAAGATAGAAAAGTTTAAAAGAATTAAACATCAAAATGGGAATAATGAAGATAGTGAAAACAGACTTGCTCAACATAAAACCAGAAAGACTATCATTCAGAGTTTAGTCCCAAATACAAGCCTGTGAAAGTGAGTCTTTAAAAGAGATTTAAAAAAAGATAATGACTCAGCATTTCTTATATTAATTGCAGATGCCATTGCAGAGTCTTGGAGCTTTCACTAAAAAAAGCTAGATCACCCTTTGTTTTTAACTTACACTCTGCAATCGCCAGTAATGGTCGCGTCGTGGATCTGAGCAATCTATAAGTAATTAAATGCTCACTAATATATTCTGGGGCCAGACCATGAAGTGCTTTGTGGTTAATCAATAAAATTTTTAAATCAATTCTAAAATGAAATGGCAGCCAGAGCGGAGATGCTAAAATTGGAGTAATATAGACTCCTCTATTTAGTGAGTAATCTTACTGCTCAATTTAGAACTAATAGTAGTTAGGCCAAAGATTTCTTTTTCTGACAGGTACATAAGGAGTAATAGTGGTCTGGTATAGATTAAATAAAATCATGTATAATGTTTTTAACATCCTCAAAAGATAAAACAGAGTCAATTTTGTCTGTGTTTCATAGTTGCATATTGCATGATTTTCACAAGCTTCTTAATGTGTAGCTCAAAATTAAGTTTGGCATAAAGATCACACCAGAATTTCCAGCAAAGGGCCTAATATTTGAACCTAGATGTCCAAGAGATGATTGAGTTTTATCCAAGACTTACTATGGGCCGAGTATAATGATTTCAATTTTATTTGAATTCAACTGCAAGAATATTATTTTCCAAGTTTGAACATCAGCGAAACAGTCATGTAATACCAACATATTGCTGAAATCAGTAGATTTCAGTGAAAGATATAACTGTGTACAGTTTGCATAGTAATGAAAATACATCTTGTGCTGGAGCATAATCATTCTCTGGAGAAGCATATAAATTGAAAAACAATATATGGAGGAATGGAAGAGGCGGCCAAACCCCGGCCTGTTGGGCCTGACATCAGATTCCTCATTTGTCTGTCGCTCGAAGAGTCTCAGCGATAGGATTATATCCACGGGCTGCGGCTGCAGTTGCATCAGACTCTGCAGAGCCTTGGTCTTAGAGCTCATTTAAATTCACTCCAGTGCCTCACTACGGATAAAAGCAGCACTACCTTATGCGAATGAAATCTGAGCTGGTTTAAAAAGCTGACATGGTTTCAGTTCAGCAGGTGTTAAAGCACTGGTCTGACAGAGACTGCACAGGCGAGCCTGGCTCTTACATATCCTTCCACCATCCCCCATCCACCCCAGCCCACCACACATGGAGAGCCGCTCCCGACTGCAGTCAGAATATCTGTGCTTTTAAATGACATGACAGCATTACATGTTTTTATCCAAAGTGACTTTCAGTTCATTAGACCAAGCAGGTGCCAATCCTCTCTGGAAGGTTAAGGGCCCAAAAATTTCCCTGGGGTGTGTTTCCTGAAAGCACAGATAGTAACTAACATAGTCGGAGCCATTAACTGTGAAGGACAAACTATGTAAGTTGCTAACTTAGATGGCAACTATGCTTTTGGGAAACGCACCCCTGGTCTGATCATGGCCAAGGTTATAAAAAAAAAAACTTTGCCTCTTGGGTCACTCTCTGAGCAATTTTATTTATTTTTTTACAATATGAATGGATTGAAAAACGTAATATATATAGGATATATATATCCTTAATATAACAAGTAATAAAATTAACAAATTGCCTTATTAATGTCCACAAAATAAAGGCAAGCATTTTAGCTAAAATAAAACAAAAAAGTCAATTAAACTCAATTAATTATTTGCACGTTTTATTATGTACAGTACAAAGCAATGGCTTGGTGAAGCGTGTGATATTGGTATTGAAGATAACCTTAAATGGAAATAAATTATCAATCAATTGTGCAAATAATAATATTGTGGAACCGTGTTGTTATTTAATATCAGACATCCAGGCAAGAGAACTGCAGTGCAATCTAGATGACACTAGCTTTCACTAAATGTTACAAGGACAACTGAATTTTTTTTTTGTTTGTTTGTTTTAATAAATTTGGCATCTCCAATCCCACTCTGGAATGTCCAACTTGCAAACTATGTACACAAGCTTGCTCGAATGTGACCCCACTTTGCCATCTCAGGTGAGTGAGACAGCTCTCGGCTTTCATCCATAGCATGAGCCTGTCAGCAACTGCTTCTTATTACATTCATAGCTTGAAACTTCGCAAGCTCAGACTGAGGGCGGAAGACAGCTGAACATGTGTAAGCTTAGAATTGAAAAGCGCCCGGCTGGCCAACAGGAGGCACTCGAGCAATGAACAATGCTATAATTTTATAATCCCAATCTGGTAGTCCCTCCCAATTTTTTTGCCTGCAGCGCAAAGCCAGTTGTGCGCTGCTCTGAAAAGGCTACCAACCACTTCTGGAACTGGTATGACTAGGGATCAAATCCAGGTCTTGGTGGACTCTATTACTCTGCAATGCAGGGCCTTAACCAACTGACCTAACCCACTAGCTTGGAAAACTGAATTTTATTGGCTAGCTTCGCATTAAAACAGCAACTGCGAAAACTACAAACTTTTTATCTATTTAAAATGCAAACATTGAAAGGTGATGGATGGGGGATTCACAATGATTTACTCCCATCTAATGAGTCTGGCAAGAATTGCAATCGTGGACTGCTTGAAGCACACGCTGTCAACGGGTTGCCATTACTAAATAATATTAACTAACTATTGCACTTCATGTACCTTATTGGATATGTTGTGGGCAGTAAACATAAACATACGTGAGCAATTAAAATGGATCACATCTGGAAATTGTTTTTTTATTAGTTTTGGCCTAGTCTTATTCCATGTAGCTCACATTTGGCTACAGGCTACCAGTCAACATAAAAACATCTCAATATCTTAGAAGAGTTCATTAGGATGCTCTAGGATTAAAATGCTCGTATGTTTTCCAAAGAAAATCGTTCTTGGCAAAAAAGTACATCACAGCACAGTATGGTACAGCATACAAAGCCAGCCACAAATAACCTTAGTTAATGACGTTGGAAAGCTACTAAACATACCCTCTCGATAGGTAGCTGGCTATTCCTCAATGTGATGATGTAAAAACATGAATGCAGTACTCCTTTGGATGATGGAGTTACCAGTAATAAGCCGATGTCTAAGGTCTGCAGTGTGCAGTGTATCTAATCACTCCTCTACTTAAAAGAACTCTTAGCTAGCATGCAAACCTTAGCTTACCAGTTACACCATCCGCACCAGTTCTTAGCTCTTGTTCATCCTTCAGCTTACACCAGCGTCCAAAGGCTGCACAAATATTCATTGCGTGACATGTTCCTGTTTTGGTCACTGGGTTGATGTGATAGCTTGAAGAGTGTCTTAATGGCAATTCCCCACATAGCAGACAGGTCTGGACTGGATTCGGTGTCATGCCAGCACTGCTGGGCTGCTGCTGGCAAGGCAAGTGGTATGTTAACTGGATAGGGGGCCTGATCTGGCCAGGATGGCACTGTTTATGTAATGGCATGTCACAAGTGGGCTGATTGTTGCATTTTTTGCATGCTGAGTTGAGTCTGGGGCAAGAGAAGCCGAGATCAAGGGCCTGAGAAGAGGTTGAATTGCCTCTGGGTGGGGCCTGATTGTTGCAGTAATGCCGCATTCTGTACCAGCATCAGAAGGGCCATTCAGTTTTAAGCGTGACTTCTTCATGCATGCAGTATACGAGCTGACTGCAATGCGGAGAAATCCTCCTCAAATCTCTCTGCAGTTTGTTTTTCATTTTTCTGAATTCTACAGACAGATTCCATTCCATCCACCTTTACCGTCACAGCTATGCTGAAAGATTAAAGAGCTAAAGGGCGCATTCCACAAAATCCATAATTGTAATTTATGGCTGAGCCATCATCTCATTTTCAAAGGATCAATTTCTTCCTGAAGCACAAAACTAGTTTTGTGTCATGTGATTCTTCTTAGAAAATCCAAAAACCAGGAATAGATATAATAACATAAGGTCTTGAAGATCAATGCATATGCGATATTGTCAGCCATTTTATATTGGAAGTACAATCAAGAATGTCCATTCAGGTATAAGAAAATATGGAAGTGATTTTTTAAAGATTTAAGTCAATAAAATCATAGATGAGTCAAAGATTAATTATTGTCCTTCCGCCTCTGTAGCCAGTGAAATGTTTCATGGTGGGAAGAGGGCATATCATAGCCGGTGTCATTCATATTTCATATCAGCCATAACTGCTCTGTCCTCAGTCCAGCATAACAGAAATGATCAGTTTAATTAAAACGGCTCTTATTGCGCTGGCTGTTAATGCAGAGGGAAGAAGTTTTTACTCCTGTCTTTCGTGTTGAGCAATTTTGATGACAATTTATTATTCTAAGAAAAATAGTGTTATTACCGTCTGGATAATAAGATTATAATAATCTTCAGGTAATGCTTTAAAGTGACAGTTGCCCATAATAAGCAAGATAAAAACCCTGCGTCTCTTCATTCAAGCTATATGGCACTAAGACTGGGAGTATGAACTGCCGTTTGCAATATCGTTGAGCTGTCCTATTGTGGATGCGGTTTTGATGGATCGGTCTGTGCTTTCGAGCCTGTGTGGTCATACCTGGGTGGTTGTGGAAAATGCTGGATGACACAAGTGTTTGACCAAGTGTGCAATATTGTTCCCATTCCCCTTGTTTGTAAATAATGGTGCACAAAAACTTTCACCAGCTTCACGCACACATTTCCTTAAACTGGCCAGTGGCCACAATTCTATTCCTCCTGATAATAAATCAAAAGCCGACTGCCACTTTAGTACATTAAAAGCGACCATCTTTCCCTAGTTTTTCACTCAGTTGATTTTATTGCTCCTCCCAGGAGAAATACAAAAAGGACCCCTGTGTAGCATTCCTTTTTTTGTGAAAAATTTGTCAGCGGGAAAGTCAGCTACTCACTCACTATTGCCATTTAATTCCCCTCCACAGAAGACAGAAACACTGTCATGATGTCACAAGAGTGTATGGCCTTTTCTTAAAGGGGCAGATTCCCCAAAATGACTAGGTGGACAATTATCTAAGGGCACAAATTATTTTTTAGTATTAAATAAAACTAAAACTTTTATTACGAAATCACCAATACACCTAAGTTGTGTAATATCCTATTTAAGAAAATAATATGAAAACAAAAATGAAAAATGTTTTGATTTCGCAATATTTTATTTGCATTGAAATTGAATGACCAGACATAGACAAAAAGCATTTTCTCCAGCAAAACTGAAAATAAAATCTGTAAAATGTATGTAAACAGCCAAGTATTTTTTTATGAGTATAAAAATTTGGCTCAATTAAAAAAAAAACCCTTTCACAGTCATTATTATTATCTATTCACACCAAAAGGCACACTGTTGAGATATTGACCGTCATTAATGATATCGCTACTACTCTGAGTAACACTACTGTTCTTTTATGTAATGCCACAATCAATAAAGCTTTGAATAATATGATACAACCTCAAAATAATCTCAATTCACATAAAGCCTTCATAATACCTTTCTTCAGATGTAAAATTTTCAAATAAAACATGATGCGCAAATTTTATTTTTCATTTTATGAGGACCAAGTAGGATCTAACTTCACCTCTGACCGTGTGTGAGATCATCTGTGATTTCCCCCGTCCCCCCAGAGTGTTGAGTCATCTGAGGACATTGGTATAAACGTAAACATATCAACAAAAAAGTTATGCTTTTTCTGTCATGCAACTGCTGGATAAGGGTACTGGCACCTTTTTTTCCTCCAATTCTTGAACTGGTCCGAGGTGAGGAATTTTCCCAGTAAGAAGACATTTTATTATGACATGACCAAAGGCATAAAAAAATCTCCCATACTGTTTTATAATGGCTATTTAATTGTGTTTTACTATGGAATATCAAATGCAGCAAAGCTAATTTTATGTTTGCCCCACAGTTGCTAGTTGGCTTAAGTCACCAACCAACAATCTACGTTAACCTGGCGAGCTACAAGTTATGAATGTTAAATCGCTAACTATCCAACTTGTTTCATATTAAACCCATAAAGAGAGAAATCCAAAAAGTTCCAATAGACTAGTCTAGTCTGTGGAATTAACATCACTTCTGTCACTTCAGTCGTTATGTCTGGCTATGTTGATTGAGCTCACTTTCATGTCTTGTGAGCCCATGCCAAAATTTGGGTCCACAATCTAAAACATAAGGGTATTAAATCTGTTTATAAAAGTGTTAGGTAATTGCCTGCCAGAGCCTCATATGTTCTGCAGAGAGATCAGAATGACTGAGGCCTGTCAGTCAGTTGGTGGGGGGAGAAGTAATTTTAGATTTTTTTGTGTCCCTGGCCATCCCTTGGAGGCGCCGCTGAGTGACCAATCCATCAGGTCATCACGTCTCTTTAGGAAAGAATATTTTAAACTACCTTTCTCATCTAAACAATGACATGATGCACTGATATTACTGCAAGTGGAATGTGTGTAATTTACCATTTGTTTTCCAAACGTCTGGTTAAATTTGCAACTGTCAAGGACCTTTGCATCATTACCCACGATGCACAGCATGGTGCCGTTTCGCTGCCCCCTGCCCCTGTCCCTGCACCACTGCTACACTAGACAATATATTTTAACTGCAATAGGAAATATACACAACAAAGTATTTGCTAATGTTTGTTCCGTGGCTTCTGGCTGCATTGTAGCACCGTGCAGTTGTGAAAATAGATTGGCCTACTTTGATTTCCGGGACACCATGCACTAAAATTGGTCCATAAATATGCAACAAAAGTAATTTTTTTCATGGAGCTAGCCCATACTCACACATTTCTTGCTCCATCTCTCTCTGGAACCAGGGTCCCATATCCCGGGAGGAGAAGGCAGGCTATGCTGTTTGTTGCAAGTTATAGATAAACACTCTCGTCGCAAATGCAGCTAATGTTTTGTACTGTAAGGTCAAGTGATGATTTAGCCTCAATCTGTTAGCTAACAGGCCTATTATAATAAAAAAGGAGGAATCATGACAATGTCATTTGGTGACTTGCAATGGTTTATTCATTGTAGAATTCACACTTGAACCAAGCAGGGCATGGCTCTTAAAATCGATTCTGTCCCAAGAAGGGACGCCTGCGCACTTACTCCAAGCCACCCAGAAAAATTTTATTGATTAAATTGGGACAACATTTCGATCCAACTCGGATCTTCGTCTGGTCGTCGTAATCTTCAGCTATGCAATAGAAAACAAGTTTACGGTGTCAAATCAAATTCTATAATCCTCACTGCCCTTTCTTGTGGTCTCCCTGTTTTACATGCAGTGATCTGCACCCTTTTATATTTGCTTGTTTGACAAATCTGCTCACACTGTGTCTCTCACTAAATGCACGACTTGTTTCTTCACTTTTACCAACTATTTTCATCCCCACTAAGAATATTTCATCCTCTACTTCATATTCTTTTTTCCTTTTCTTTTTCCCGCCATCTGTCCCTTCGAACTCCGTATTCATGCCGCTTTCCCTACAGACACATCCCAGAACCAACCAGCTCAACCCTCCGCTCCAGCTAATTCCCAGGTGCTTTCTAGGGCCTACTAGTTTGGGTATGTCTACGTTTTAGAGACAAACCATGGAAGAGGATGAATTGCAGCCAATCAATATGAGTGTGAGTCACTGTCACCAAGCTGTCTCTGAGGCTTTCTGTGACAATGTGACGCACATTTAAAGGCGTTTCGTGATTTGCTCTTCTTGGGACGATCTATGACATCGCTCTGACTTTGCCAATCCTGGTGAGTTACATCGTACCTTCTACTGCCAAGTTTAGGAAATGCATTTATGACACAGCTGGCAAATGTTTGTGTCTGTCTATTTATTTATCTAATTTTTTTTCTTATTTTATTTTTTTGATAGGCTGTTCCACTTGTGCCACTGTCCTCTCCCCGGTGGTCAGGGAGCACAATGAATGTCCCAGCTGCATCCATCCAAAGCTCACCACCCCCATCCCCCAATCCCAACAAATAACCCTGATGGACACCCATCGGCGACAGAAAGATGTCCTTGAAAAGTCTCGGGAATTGATTTCCTGAAAATAATGGGAACTTACAAAAATTCATTTCCGAATTTCGTCATTTAATGTTGCAGCTATTAAGCTTTAGGTCAATAACTTTCCGGGATTTTACTTTGTGATAATGTTAATCGAAAGTAACATAAAAAAGACCTACCCTTAGAGTCTTCAGCCACTGCCGAGTTCCCAGGGACCGTATAAATGAACAGTGTATGCTCACATGCAATAAAACGAACAATTTACAGCCTCGCGCCCGCCCCAGCGGCATTGCGCTTTCATGAATGACTGCGGAAGATTTAAGCCTCCCCTGGCCAACTGCCAAATATTGAAAGAAGCTCTCTTTTTTCCTGTGAAATTGTCATGTTCTTTCTTGCTTTCCAACCGATACAATCACAGTACCATCTTTCTTTTTGCTGCTTCAGATGAGGCCAGAATAAACAATGAAAAATAATGAAAAATGAAAATAAGTAAATAAATAAATGAATTAATAAAATATAAATGAAATGAACTAAGACGGGTGCCAGAAAAGCCTATCAACGTTAGTAACCCATCGTTGTTCCGAATCACCCGTTTAATATGTAATGGATTTATATTAGATTTCTCCAATCTAATATAACGGCCGTTACTCTCCGTTATCGTAGACTGATTAACTTAAGCATGTGTGCGGCCATTGACAGCCGCAAGATCTTAAGTGTAGGCTTATAGGTTTAGTTGAGAGAATCTGGGCGTCTGTGGTTTAAGGACGAAGCTAAGACTTCTAGGTTGCGAGTGCCTGCGGAATAGTTTGAAAACTATTTCCTATTAAATTGGGCACGGTGATGCAACCTTGATAACATGATCATTTTCGTTCAAATTCCAGTTTTAATCACATGATCATTGCCGAAAATCATGACTCATTGATGAAACAAATTGCGTCAACAGTGGGCCAATGTAACCGCAACCCCAGCAGAAAAGTAGGCCAGGCTGTCTTTTTTTCCCTGCGACTGAACCAAAGGAATTCAGAGACTGCCCATACACGATATGAGAGTAAATACTGAAATTGCGGTCAATCTTAATAGGCTACACTGATCATCAAATTTTAGTAGGCTAGGCTAAATATTAATCTAAATTTTATTTTTTCGTAGAATCTTTTGCCTATAGCCAACATATTTAATACCAAATTACACGTTGAATCTAAACGATTATATTTTTATGGTAAGAAGAGCTGTTAAAAGATAGCCCTAAATATCCGCTTATCTAGGCCTACTACATATCACATGTGTACCAATGCTGGGTCGACACAATGAGCCTCATTTATAAACGGTGCGTAGGCGTAAAAAAGATACATACGTCACTTTCTTTGCAGATTTCTGACTTATAAAAACAAACTTGACATTTTAAAAAGGGAAATGATTAAGCTTATGCACAATGTCAGTAAATGCCAAGTAAATAAATGAAAATTACGCGCAGTTTATTTTACCCATAGGTTTATAAATTAGGTTTTTGTTTTTTTTTTACCACAAAATGTCTTTTTTTGTGCGTACGTATTTTTTAGGTATGAAATCTACGCACATTTTGATAAATAAGGCCCAAAGTGGGCCCTCATTTTTGCTAGGCTTGATTTCGGCCATCCCATGCACCACGCGTTGAGGAGTGTAGTTCTCTTTGCAGGTCGACCACGACCCCATGGGATGAATAACCTATCATGTCATATTTCGAAACTGTGAAAAGGAAGTAACTCAGTAGGCTATTTGAAAGCTTGAACAACACCTTATCATCCCGACTCGTCATATGGTGACGCTACCGATGTACGACGAAAAAGGAGTCTTTAGCGTCCTGGTTTGACGCTTAGGGTTAGGGTTAAGGTTCAGGGGTTGAGGTAGAGTTCGTTTTAACCCTTTAACTGCCCGTTGAACCTTCTGGCAGAGCACGTTTTTAGTCACTATGAGTTGAACTTAATCTGGATGAGCCATCTCTAACTCTCAGTTGAGGTATGTTACGCTGAAAAAATCCAATGAATCCAGTCAACAGATCTTTCAGTTAGATTCAGTGACTCAAAATATGCCCTCACAAAAGGTTGAGCAGGCGGTTAGAGGGTTAAACTGGCGTGAAATAAGGACGTCAAAAGCCTCCTTTAGCGTCGAATATCGGTGCTTTGCCAGGCGTCATTGTATAACAGTCGGGACTCGGATCGCTTGAAATATAACAATAGGCCCTAACTGGTAAGGCAAGATTGAGACAAAGTTTTGTGGACTTGCATAATGTTTTGATGGGTTATAATTACAATGCTCTGCAAAAATTATTTTGTACGCTGTCTGAGTTTTCATTCACAACTGCACTGCTCTTTTTGGTGTTTCAACATATTTTCAGTTTCAAAGGTGTCACTTTTTTCTCTGCGTAATAATTTGTTTGGAACCTTGCAGATTGAACACTCATGGAGTATATCCCTGTAGGCTCGATGTGAAGTCAAGTAAATTTGGCCACTTTTTGGAAAATTTTGAAAGAGCCACAAAGTAAAAGGAATTGCCCCACCTATTCTAGCAACCTCAAACCAATCAAAACAGTTCAAATACATTAAGTTCCATCGTAGCAACAATTTCAATTTATTAACGGTGATTGGCTATAAAGATTTAAAGAGACATGACACTCCAACTTTATCTGGCCCATTTTAGCTGCGGGCCCAATTTACCCGATTTCACCTCACATAACATAGGCGCACGAGTTTTCAGATAATCGTTAACACCGTTTCAAAGGGGGGAAACAAACTTATACATCGTGAGGAAAAATGAAAAATTTGAAACTCTGAAAATGTGTTGGTGAAACACTGTAAAATGAGTCCTGTGGTTGCGAAGACGGAAAACCCAAAAACAAAATAATGTTGGCAGAGATCTTACCGTTTTCTGCCGATCAAAACATTGCAAACCTCCAAAACGTCCTTTCAAACAAGCAAAACATATTCATAAGATTTCAATCTTTCATATTCTGAGTTTAGACAACCGTCTTTTGAGGCTCGAGGCCGATTGGGCTCTGGTCCCACGAAATTCAGATTCTCAAAAGGACACAATGCTGTCAGGTTAGCAAGGCACCGCATTGCAGTGAGAGAAAAGATTGTGAACCTAAATAAGTGTGAATAGACTACAAGAAAGGTAGATTAGGTCCACTGTACATTAGGGGAGACCGGGTCTAGTTGTTACACTTTTTCTTTTAACGGCTGTAGAATTGACATTATCAGGTTTTGTTATCTATATGCACTGTAAAGATAGAAAGTGTATTAGACTACATGACTGATCTACAGCAACCCCTATATTCTGCGCATGCGTAATGCTGGTGAGGAAAATATAGACCCCTGTCACCTGTAACAAACTACCCCATATAGATTGTTTGTTACAGGAGGGGTAGTTTGTAGCAGGTTGTGGGGCAGTTTGTTACACTAAGATTTTGCTTAAGTGAGACGTGTTTCCGACTTAAGTAGGCAAGTTAAGGGGGATGCCTTACTACTATTATCCCACAAAGCCACAGTAAGTAACCTCTTGAGTCATTCTCTAATGGCATTGTCACGTTTTGTTATTCGTTTGTAATTTCAAGCCATCTTTCTGAAATACAAAAAGGTAGAAAGTCATTCAATGAGGTGATTTGATCCTGCCCAAGTTGTTACAGGTTTTGGGGCAAGTTCTTACTGTGACAACTTGGGTGTATCAACTAGTCCATCAGTAACCCTTCGTCATTGTCCCGACTTTGGAAATGTTCCAGTGCAATCTTAACATGGGTGTGTCATGACACTGTGGCTATTGTCCTCCTCCCTCATAATCCAGAAAATCTCGGGTATATATCAATTACACTTGATGAAAATCTAAATCTCCCAAACACCCAGAAAGTTACTTTTTCGACCATTTATCTGAAACACAAACCGGCGACTTTCGACATGTGTCCTTCTGTCACGGAAAGACGCGGGTCACCTAAGCCTTCGCGGAGCATCAGGAAAAATTTGAGCACAGTCTGTGTTTTATTATCGGGAACTATTTAGAATGTAACAACATGGACGTGTAACAACTAGACACGGTTTGGTATGGCGAAGATTGGATTTGAAAGAAGGCTAAAGCAACTGCGCACACTTAAAAGCAGTGCGCGCTGTGTTGACGATTCCTTACTGCGCTAGCCTGTAAGGCATGTTTCTTGAGCCGTAAAAAATTATGACAGTAACTGATCAGCCCTTCAAAAGAGGCCATAATTATCTCAAGAAAAATTCCGAAGCAGAAGTATAGTTCAGTACGAGGTGCAGAGTGGGCTTGTACATAGTCGAACTTACCCGTGAAACAATGGATTTTCCTCATCCTTGCATAATCGACCCTTGGTTGGCGCCTATTTCTCATTGGTCCTCATTTAGCCTATTTATTAATTTATTTATGGAGCTTTTGTTGCTGTTGATAATAGTAATAATAATAACAATAATAATAATAATATTGTTATTGTTATCATTAAGTGACCGGCACGGACGGCTCAGTTCACACGGCGAATGGGCCGTTTTGGCTCCAATACACTGGAACAGGATCCCGTGGCCTTGTGATGAGGTCTCGTTCCGTGTCAGTAGCCTACTGCTTCGAGTTTCATTGCGACTACATAAAGCCAGCTGCGTACACTCCCACCGGCTGCAGAAGTTCCGCTGATTTGCAGAACTGCTCTATTCATTCTAAATATAAGACAACAGAGAAGACGAACTGAGGCAGCGGAGTAGAACAGCCATGTTTCACGGAGTATGAGACTGAGAGGTCTTTTTTTATTTTTTATTTTTTGAAAGGATTTATTACAAACCTGTAGCCTAAGAGTTTCGTCAACTTAATTCCCGTGATAGCAGGTTTGACAAAAGCAATGATCCACCAATAATATATTCATGGTCATTCCAGAAGAAAACAGAAAGAATTCTTGTTTATGTGGACCAGTTACAATTTGGCCCGCGTTAAAATCGCTAGATCACATTGCTTGGCATTCAAAATATCGACCTTTGTTACGAGATAATCAGTGATATTCGTTTCTCTACTGATAAATCATAATGCTTGACCTCTCTCTCTCTCTCTCTCTCTCTCTCTCTCTCTCTCTCTCTCTCTCTCTCTCTCTCTCTCTCTGTGTCTGTGTGTGTGTGTGTGTGCTTATTAAAATTCTGCAATTGCAGTTTTGGTTGGAACAAAGATCAGCATACTCAGGGGGCCACCAGAACCGGGTTTGAGAGCTGGACCAGGGGTTCCCTAACTCGGTCCTGGGGACCTTCTGGGTGAGATGTTTTTTTTTTTCCTGCCACAACTGCAATCCCAGCATTTTAATAAGTTGCTAATTTCTTTTCTTAATTATGCTACCCATACTCATATGGATTGTTCACACTTTTAAGCCACATTATGTCAAAATTAGCTATTTCAGCTATTGCTGAGGAGCTGCATATATTAAAAAAAATGCTCCATAGCCTATTACAAATGATTGTTTTTTTCTGTTTAAAAAGAGAGGAAAAGTGTGACTCGGATTTATAGAATCAATTGACTTATAGCATATTTGTTGAAACTGAGGACATGTGGTCACAAACACAAAGTAGGCCTATTTATTTGGTTATTAAGGTTTCAAAGGTAAAGCAAGTTATGATGAGTCAAACCTGTTTGGTGTTTATATTTGTGACTGGTTTTAGGAAAACCATTAGGAGGAATTTGAACAACTGCATTCAGAAGCCCATGCTACTTAGCAGCTTATTGATTCACCACAGTCTTGATTTTGATACTTTAAAACTTACTGCCTCAGCTTGGCTTCCTAACAAGGAATGCCACAAAATTAGCACTATATATACTATGGGTTTTATAAATACCATGGAATACATAGCCTTTTTTTTTTTTTTTGCTAAAGCGGTAAAAGACGGTGAAACGACTTTCTGGCCGGAAAAGCAATTCATTAAAAAAAAAACTCTCGTTGATTCTGGGATTGTAAGTGTGGTCGGGACAAAAACCAGCATGCACAGTGGGTCCTTAGATTCAAGTTAAGGAACCCCTGGGCTCGATGACAGAGCATCCCCCAATGGGCAGGTGCTGTGAGGTGTTTCCGGTTAGCAGTGATTCGTACCTACCAAAAGTAGTCCATGGAAGGACAACCGTATATGACCTATAGGCACAAACATCTTTATGTATTGCATAAGCGTATGGAAAATTCCTTTCAACGTTTTAAAAGGTTCGTTCTTATTGTGGCCTCGCTCTCTATTTTTTTCCATAATCTACAAAGTTACAGTTGCAACAATAAAGACAACCCCATCTTTCCAGTGTACAACGAATAAATGATAATGGCCATGTTTCCCAGATTCATTTAAGATATTAGCGCTAAGAGCTTCTTCAGATCTTTCTTAACCCGTAGCAAAAAGTAGTATACTTGTCGTTCATTTTATTAAGTATACTTGAGTATAAGTATAGCAAGTATACTACGGGCCATGTACTTGTAGTGTACTAGAAAGTATACTAATTTGCTACTTCTTCGGACTAAATTGAAACATTTTAAATTTATGAAAGTATACTTTTAAGTATACTTCACGTTTAAGCAAAGTAAACTGAAAGTACCCACCTAGTTTACATCTAAGTTTTATTCTATACTGCAAGTACACTACAAGTGAACCTTTTAGTATACTGTGAGTGAACTAGTTGTATACTTCTATCATACTTTTAAATTTATGAAATTATACATTTAAGTATACTGCAAGTAAACTTACAGATATACTGCTAGTTTATTAGTTGTATACTTTTAGTGCACTTTTCAGTTCATGAAAGTATACTTGATGTAAACTAGATGGGTACTTTAGGTTTATGTTTCTTAAACTTGATGTATACTTTTTTTTGTAAGAGTATGTATCAAGTCTGTCAATACTAGAATAATTGTCAAATTTATTCTCAAATAAAATCAGACAAATGTTTATCTATTTCTGTGTGGGTTAATAACGGCGCATAAAAATCAAGTTCAACTCCACCTATGTGCTATTTACTCTACTATGCTGCCCCAAAGCTGACTTGTTACTGCAAACGTACATGTGGAATATGTAAGTCCATGAGATAGTAAAAACTGAGTTAAAATATTAACCAAATATACTTCGACTTTTCAGTGTACTTTTCAGTATAAACTAAGTATACTCAAGTATTACTTTGCAAAGTATATCTCCGATAAGTACATCAGAAGTACACTGAAATTATACTCTCTTATTTTTAGTTTAGAAGAAGTATACTAATAACACACTTGAATAAACTTCTTTTTCGTAAGGGAAGGCTGAAGTCCAGTAAGAGGCAAACGCATTTTCCAGATTCCTTCTTAGCCTAAGATGGCTCCCTCTTCGCTGAACTCAACTTTGGAGCCTTCTTAACTCTTTAAGAACGCGCTTAATTGGGAAACGCGGCCTTTAACTTCATACTTTTTAATTATCAGAGATAAGAAACTGTTTAAATGATTTCTGTCGTAAAATAATGAATGGCAAGAAATATTTGAAGTTCTTGCATCGACCATATACTCCCCTAAAATCGAATCTGTGACCGTGATTTTATCACACAAATTCGGTTCTACAGGGTATATATAGACGACGGAATATAAAAAAGCATTGTTCCACAGCCAAAAATAATGTACAGTCATTACAGACGTCGGCATGCATTCATGGAACTGCGTAGACGCTTATTATTGCCTACGTTGAAAACCTTTCGCTGCACCCTGCGCTTTGGGTGAATTTTTCATGGCCCATTCAGTTAATATGGCCAATCGTTTTATGGTTGCTTAAAGGCTGTTTGCTCGTTTGTTTGTTTGTTTGTTTGCTTTTTAGTATGTACACTCTAAAAGGCATCTAAACCCTGCTAAAAAAAAGTCAGAGAAACCATTAGGCAACCATTAGGCACATTCTATTGTTTTCCAATGGTTACTTGTTGTTTTGTTATGGTTTCAAATGGCTGCTTATGTTTTCCTAGTGGTTTGGTTGGTTTTTCTAACGGGATTCTATTATCTCTTACACAAATCTACAGGACTTTAACTGGTCCCTACTAATGGTTCCAACAGGAGTCTACATGGTTCCTTCAGAAGTCTTAAGGGTTCCTACAGGAATTTCTATACCAGTCTAATGGTCACTATACAGTGGCCTAGTGGTCACTACAGGGTGAAGGAGTGTCTCATGGTTCCTAATGTGATGGAGGAAGACAGATGTTATAGCCTTCTTTAGCAATCACATCTGTGTGATTTCTAGTGGGTCCTTGTGTAGGCTATATAGTATGTTTGTTGATTGCAGTGTTCAGTGATTTCATTTAATACATTCCATGATCACCTTTGGCCTTTTGCGATTAAATGTGTGATTAAATCATATTTGGCCTTTTGTGATTATCATTGTTCATGACTCATCAATCCAAGAGGAGGGAAAATTACACAGCCTGATGGTTTGATGGTTCATGTTCTGAAAAAATGCAATTAAAATCATAAACTGCAACGAGTTGTTGCGCCCCATATGTCCTGTTCCCAATTCAGAGGGGAAAATATTCAAATACATACACAATTAGATATATTTATAGACATGTCTCTGGTGCCCAGTGTTAGGACTCTGCCATAATTTCTGTTGCAGCAGTAGGTTTCTCAGTATGTTTTTTAATAGTTTTAGATCCTAATAGGACAAGTTTTCTAATGGTTTTAGTTCCTAATGGAACCAGTAGCTTTTTAATGGTATTACATTCTAATGGAACCAGTAGCTTTCTAATGGTATTACATTCTAATGGAATCAGTAACTTTCTAATGGTATTATATTCTAATGGGACCACTAGGTCTCTCATGGTTTATATCCTAATGGGACCAGTAGGTTCCTAATGGTTTCTTCTAATGGTTCCTAATAGGGTTCCAATTTCCATTAGACCATTAGAAACCAAATGGTTCCAAATGTTTTTTTTTTTTCTAATGGTATTCTACTGGATTTTTCAGCAGGGAAGTCGATTCCCATTGTTTTTGTTTATCGGCCAATTAACGAGCCGCACCTGTGCAAATTAATCGAAATAGAAGGATTATCTATGCCTGTACGCAAAACATTGGTTAATGAATGGTCATGTGACAATGCAAGATGTCAACAAAAGCAAGTGATATGTTTGTAAACACTGGACATTCAACATCCCGTCTGAGAATTGACTTTAGATACCCTTTATTCAGTCATTTTCAGGTGGAATGTGGAACTCGAATTTTCGTCATAAAATTTATTTCACTATTTTATTGGAGGCATCATGTTGCTTTTGAAAGTGGCCAAAGGTGCAAGCTACCAAAAGTGCAGTGGAGAAGAATTTGCCCCATCCCGATTTCTTTGTTTTCTTGTATCTGGCACTCTTAAATGTTTCAGATTGTAAAACTAATTTGAATATGATAAAAAGTTAACTTGGGTTAAGATTAATTGTTGGTTGTAAATGTTGATTTCATTTCCTGATGGGAATGAGCTGTCCATCCCAACCTGGCTCTATATGAGAAAGCAATTGCCCCCTGAGTATCTAAATCAAACAAATAAATAAACACATTTATTGATAAAAAGACTAAATTTGGAACAATGAACATCCCCAGGAGTGGCTGGCCTATCAAAATTCCTCCAAGAGTGCACTGACAAGTAATCTAGGAGGTCACAAAAGAACCCAGAATAAAATCAAAAGAACTACAGGTCTCAGTTGCCTCAGGTAAGGTCAGAATTCTCAATTCCACAAAAAGAAAGAGTCTGGACAAAAATGGCATATGGGAGAGCTGGCACATGGAGAAAACTATGGCTGATCCAAAAGAACACAAAGGCTTGTCTGATATTTGCCAAAAAATATCTTGATCCCCTAAAATTTTGGAAAATGACTCAGTTGACACATCAGACAGAAGTGGAACTTTTTCAAAGGCATTGGTCTTACATCTGACATAAAGCTAACACAGCATTCCACAATAAGAATATCATATCGACAATCAAACACAGTGTTTATGGTATGATGGTCTGGGGCTGATTAGTTGCTTCAGGACTGGAGCTACTTGCCATAATTGACAGAACCAGAAAGTCTGCCCGCTATCAGAAAATCCTGAGGAGGAGTGTCCAGCCATCAGTTTGCAACCTCAAGCTCAAGTGTAGTTGGGTTACACAGCAGGACAATGATCCAAAACAAACAAGTAGGTCCATCTCTGAGCGGCTCAAAATAAACAAAAATGAAGGTTTTTGAGTGGCCTGGTCAAACCTGATTGAAATGCTGTGGCATGACCTTGAACAGGCAGTTCAGGCTCAAACCCAATGTGGCTGAATTAAAACATTTTTTAAAAGAAGAGTGTGCCAAAATTTATCTACCACAATGTAAAAGACTCACTGCCAGTTATTGTAAATGTTTCATTGCAGTTGCTGCCCCCAAGGGGCCACAACCAATCTTGAGGTTTAGGGGACATTTTTTTCCATATAGGTGATAAAGGTTTTGAAAAATCATTGCCTTCCATGAATGAAATGACCTTTCAAAAGCTGCCTTTTGCAGTCTGAAACATTGAAATATGACATATAAGCAAGCAGACAAGAAATCAGGAAGGGGACAAATACTTTTTCATAGCGCATATTATATATAAATCAGTTTCTGTTTATTCATGTAAAACTTAATTAAATGGGGTCTGAGTTTTCAGATACTGTAGATCTTGGTTGGTCACTGATTTTTAGTTAATCTACTGATAAAGGAAATTCTTTAAATATAAGACCACAAACGCTATAATTGAATTATAGCTCTTTTGATTCCAGTCACTTTTCTGGTTAAATCAATTTTAAAACGAAATTAGGAATAAAACATGAAATAAGTGCAGATATTCTCCAACTTACGGATTGAATTTTGATCCTCATCATAGTAGCCTTGGACTATCTATTTTGTAGCCTTTAATAAAGGCTTGCTTTCCTACCATTTTGAATTTTCAAAAAATTCTTTGCAAAAAACTGTCCCAGATCATTGATTCTATTGCCACCAAAATTTCTACTTCAGTATCTACAGTCCTTACCTAATCCCCTCACTAAAGATACATGTAATTTTGCCAGGGAAAAGACGTGGCCAATGTCGTCCAATTAATTTGGTGTTTCAGTGATGACACCGACACTGGACGTGAAACGTGTCAGAGATGTTTCGTAGGACTTAAGCAAAACTGCCTTTCACTTTGGAACCAAATCAGATGTTTCAACCAAAGTTCTTGTCCATCATCAGAGTAAAGGATTCTTGACTGGGAATTTATGAACCCTTGGCTATCTTGGTATGATCTTTATTCAATGGTTTTCTATGGCAGGCCATTGAAGCCCATGTGGATTCTAGTGGAACCTGAAACCTTCACAGAGCACAGTCCAAGGTATCCTGGCACAAAATTTTGGGTCAGTCCATCATTCCCTGAAAAGCCACCAACTGGCAAAATTTTAGAGGACATTTTTGATTTGTTTGTCCGGGAGTTGTGATCATTAGTTCTCCTGAATCCCTGTCATATCATTTGTTGGGACAATGTGAGATGACCCTCAATAAGCTAAATAAATTCCAACGTAACCAAATATTTAAGGATTGGACCTGGCTCAAACTACTTGCGGCTGGTTGCCTCACTTAGTAAAGTTTAGTCAACTTTAAATTTTTTACACTTTCGACACAAGGATGAATCTAAACATCATCACAGATCAAGCAAATAATGTTTATCTCATGACAATGGTGTGAGTCAAGGTTTGTGAATAGGCCGTAGATAGCGAGCAGTTCTGACAAGGGCCAAATTATTCTGGCCAGCCTGTTTAGTTGCAGCATCTCTGAGGCGGTAAGGGCTTGTGGGGTGCTCCTGGTCAACTGAGGGTACCTAACAATAGTGGTCTGAGGAGGAACAAACCAAGAATCGTCAACAGCATGTTGTGCACCCAAGGATCATCGATGTGCGAGGGCAACAAAGGAAATCCCATCTGGTCCAAACCAACAGAAAAGACACTGCTCAAATGGCAGAAAATTTTGAGATTGGTTTCAGGAGGGATGTGCCGCAGCAACACAGCGTATCCCATCTTACAGTCTAGCAGGCTTTGAAGCCGCAGACCAGTCAGGGTTTCCATTCAATTTCCTGCCTTTTCGAGAGAGAAAAGTCAATATCTTGTATGGCCACCCTTTGCTTTGATTATAACATTTAATCTTTCAGGTTTAGTGCTCACACATTTTTTTTTTATTTATTAACTCACTTGACCATTCCATAAGGTTTGAAGTTCATTCCAAAGAGATTATTTCCATGTTACAACAGATTTGTTTATCTTGGTATCAAGTAAATCCCAGATTTGCCCAATCGGATTAAGGTCTGGACTTTGAGTGGGCCAAGACATAATTTTTATGTCACCAGACAATTTGTGCAACCAAGATAATTCTTGCACAACTTAGAAGTGTGTTTAGGGTCATTATTTTGTTTCCTGACCAATCAGTCTCTTTCCAGATGGCAATGCGTGCCACACAGGGATGCTGTAATACTTCTTTTAATTCATGAGCCCATCAATTTTTATGACTGCACTGGCTCCTTTCAAGCAGATTGAGCCCCAAACAATGATATTACCACCTCCATGTTTAATGAAGGGGTTAAACAGTCATTTTTTTAAACGTCGTCCAATGCTACGGCGCACATAAATTCCGTGTTTTGGTGAGAAAATTTAGAATTTTGATTCATTGGTCTAAAGGACTTGCTCCCAGTTCATTGGTGTCCAATCCTTAAATTTCCTGTCAAACTCAAGTCTTTTTTTGATCTTGCCAGCTCTTAACAGCAATATGACCAATCAGACCATTTTCACGCAGGCATCTGGAAATAGTGGATGTTGGTACTTTTAATTCATCACTTTTGGCGCTATTAGTGTCATCACGGAGTTGTCATGCTGTGAACCACTGAGTTTTTTTTTTTTACTTGTCAAACACAGATAATGAACATCAGAGGCACTTAACTTCCGTTTTGCTCCTCTACCGCCACTCGTTTTCAGCGAATCAGTCACTTTGAGATAATCCTGCCAAGGCAGCATTTAACATATTCAAAAATTTTTCCGAGTGACTAAACAATATCATTTAAGGCCACAATGCGGCTACGAACGATCTCAGTGAGCTGCTTCTGTTGTGCCATCGCGTTTAACACTGTGACACTACTGTCACCTTATATAAGTGTACTTGAAAAACTGGCCATCAGAGGTAATTTCGCAGAATGATGTTACCTCAAACCATTTTAAACAATTTTTTTTGCATCAATAGTCATAGAATGAACCTTCAAACATGCATTCATGCTACGCAAGAGTCAAAAAATACATGCTTGGCAACACCTTTCAATTGTTTTAAAAAATTGTGTTTTCACTGTTTTTGTTCGTAACCCAGAGTTTTACCCCATATCGTATGTGTGGAACTTTTTTTTTTTTTTGTTCTCATTGCCTGCGATAGTTTTCAATACATATTCACCTAGAATTATAGAGGTTATATATTAGGACCCCTTTTAGATAGAAGTGGTGGTGCATAATCATCACTTCACACTGCTGTATATTGTGCAACCTCCTCCTCAGTTTGCACAGTCTAGAGCCACGCCTGTTATCAGTAACAACAGGCATATCACCATCCGGTTTGCACTGGCCCAGGGGCTGCAGCTAAACAGGTGTGAGCTTGGTCAGTGCTGGGATGAGAGGCTAACTGGCAAAATAAGTTGTTGGTGGAAGTGGTGTTGGTTTGTGTGAAGGTGGCGATATTCCCTTTGGCGAAAAGATCTCCAATGCCCCTGTGCAGTGATGGGGACCTTAAGCTGCAGGAGGCACCACCCTTCGGGTGAGACCTTAAATTGAGGTCATTAAAGATCCCATGACACACTTTGACAATAGTCGGGGGGTTCCCTGGTGTCTTAACCATATTCCCAACCTATTTCTTTCAACCTTCCAGCTCATCATCTCCTGATCAATTGGCTTTGCAGTCTGTTCTCTCCCTTTCCACCTCAGGCTGATGTAAGGTGAGCGTTTTAGCGTAAAATAGCTGCCGTGGGTCACCCAGGTGGGTGCTGCACATTACGGTGGGGAGATGAGATTACCCCATATGACTGTCAATCCCTTTGAGTGTCAAAGAGAAAACTCTGTATTAATGCTACCTCCATTAATTTGTTTAAGCAGCCAATTGAAATGTCGTTACAACTACCGACTTTATCAGGTATTTAGATTCACATATCCAGCCACAGTCAACGTGCATTGTCAAATTTTTGTATTGCGCGTATGTTGGCTTTTCCCAAGAATGTTAAACATGCCAGTTTGGCTTACAGATACAGACAAACGCGTTTAACACAGGAGAAGATCTCGTTTAATTCCTCTCATGTTTGCCACCCGCATTCATTGGGATAAACAGAACTTTTACTTTAATAGAAAAGAGCAGAGATTGCAGTGGCTCCAGCCGACATACTCAGCCATGGCATTAACACCAGGTTTCCGTTTCCTGCCAAACTAAAATCGCTCTGCTGTTGTACTGCGCAATTCTGTACTAAATGCACTTTTTGTCTGGTGTTCACGCGGGCCATAAAACTAAGCTGAATGAAATCACGTGCTGGCCTATAGACATTCACGACAGTGCTCTGGCAACATAAATTAAGTTCCCTTCATTCAGGAATGGCTCGGAACCGCTGTCACAACAAAATCCAGGCCTCCTTAATTTATTACATTGTCGGGCATATGTTTGCCATAATCGCGTAGTCGATGTGTTTCGCGGATAAACTCCAACAAGTTTCTTTTGCTTTTTATAGCTAAGCGCAGGGTATTGTTGAATACGCAGGCTATCACTTTTAAATTATTACAACGCTCACTGAGAAATAAAAGATTAATTCGCCTTAAGAGGCCAAGCTGTGTCTTTTCGGTTCTTAAATAAAAGAATTCGTGATCGAGCGTTCTGGATTGGCTAAATGTATGAATTCACTTTGACATCGAGCTGTGTAATGTGCGCTACAAAGACATACCTCTTCTCTCGCTGTACTGCACCATTTTAGATTTTTAATCACACTATAAGAAACAAAAGTCGATTAAACTTCAAAAAGTTTGATAAAACGTGGTATTCTTTTATCAGTTTTGTTAAGAGCCCTCCATTCCCATCGAATGAATAAGTTGTTTGATCGATAGTAAGATTGCAATATGATTGTGCGATGATTGACGTTTTCTTTGCTATTTTAGGCATTGTGTGTGTGTGTGTGTGTGTGTGTGTGTGTGCGTGCGTGCGCGCGCGCGCGTGCGTGGCTAGGGTGTCCGTCAATGACCGACTGTCAAGATGAAGATTTCTTATTTCTTGCATTATAAAATACTAATAAAAAAGCTGCAAAGCATATTTCAGTTTGTTCAACTTCAAATTCTAAGTTCTTTGCACTTTGTGCAACTTTTGGCCCTTGAATTTGAGCAAACTCGAGATGCTTTGCAGCTGGTTGTTTTTTTAAGTTTAGCAACCTTTTCATTATTATGCCGACAGCGCACCCTCATGAGGGTGAATCTTGAATTAAAAGGTTAAGGTTTACTAGACAGATCTTGGTCTAATCTCAGCACAGGCCCTTTTTTCTCCAGATTCATACATTTTTTTTTGGCAATCTGACTATCGTGTTTTTCTGGCTCAGCGGTATACATCTTAGCGTGTTAAATCCGCATTTCTGTTTTGATGTCCTCTGCAAACGATTGTTTCCTGTACATCCATGTGACTATTTTTAATCTGTGTTTGGAGTTTCTCTTCATTATGGTGAAAATTCCATGAAATCAAATGTATAGGTCTCCGTCAGTCCCTCTGTGATTACTCAACTCACTAGTGCTCTTAATCGTGTTCCAAACAAATTATTCATCAATAAGGTTAGGCCCGCAGATTTGACAAATATTTTCCTGTTTCTCAGCCTGCTAATTGCTGCATTGACTTTCACTGTCACGATGTGTCCTGCTGGCTGAGGCCCATAAAAGACTGCAAAGAACAAAGAAGGGAAACTGAAAGCTCTCGTATAACAAAGTTTAAGAACTGATCGAATTCACCCGATAATTCGTACAAATTCGTTCATCCCAGGATGAAAAAATAGAAGTAAGGAAACTTTGCATCGGTGACAACAAAATAGAAAGAAAAAATCCTTTAATAAAAGATGTATGCAATAAAATTGTTTCATTAAAAAACATGGATAAATAAAATATTTCATGAAATCTGAAATAACAAGGCAAATAAGAAAAATGTAAAAAGACCCTCAGAAGGATGAAAGTAGCCTGCTCCAGTATTCCTATCTGAAGGCCATATCCTTTCATCAAATATAATAATCTTTCTTTCCTTAAAAAATCCTCAATTGGCCTCCTATGGCCCACAGGCGAGGATAAAGTTTTACTTCTCTCAATGGAAGTGTAAAATATTTTATGCGTGACTTCGTGCATTCAGATAATAATTCTTTCACATGAATATTTGATTGGATTCACGAGGTCAAATTGTTTTAAACTGTGAATGCACAATTAATTAGAATTCCTGCTATCCCTCAAATGTACACTGGCAAAGACGAAATTAGTCTGATGAATCACGTGACTGAACGGACCAGTCTCAATTCCGTGGCGCGAGCGCATTGTTTCCGAGACAGGCTCCTGACTGCTTTACCCCCAAAATACATAATTTTGCTGAACCTGAAACCATTTAACAATTGCCTGCCAGAACACAGACCATAATTTATCCAGTAGCAAAAAACGGTGAGCTGGATTTAAAGTTTCTTTGCTTACAATGACCAGATTATATAAATATGGCCATGGGCGGTAAATGTATTCGGCAAAACGATTTTCATGAAGTAGAGAGAGAGAGAGAGAGAGAGAGAGAGAGAGAGAGAGAGAGAGAGAGAGAGAGAGAGAGATCCAATCACAATGGAATCATAGGAGAGGCGGGAGCTATTTATTACCAAGATATGCTTTGCCACACCCACCCTACTGCTGAAAACCACCTAGTTTAAATCGGTCAGTCTGCGCCGCGGTAATTTTGGGTGCATGTTTATGGAATACGGTAGTTTCGGGCATGGCCACACTCAATGAAAACTTGGAAGTGCAAACATCATTCTGGTACTAACTACGCATAAAAGTTCATTTTTTCCATCCAGTGAACAAAATTTACGCAGTATGTGGGTAGGCCTCAGCTATTTTGGTCATAGTCTTGGTCAGAAGAAATTGGAAGCTGGAAAACTGCAGCTCGACGTTTCAGTCAGCAGGATTATAATGACGTTCTCTGGGACAACTATTCATACAGTTTCACGTATTTCAAAGCCTGTGGGAGGTCCACTTAGTTGTTTAAGCATCGGAATGAGCCAGACAGGTTAGTCGGAATACTCTCAATAAATACTCCATAAAAAGGTACTGTCGGGGTGGTTGGTCTGCCTCTCAGGGAAATAAAATTGAGCCCCGCTCATTATCTGCCCTTTCTTATATATGATAGACCTTCCTCTAAGTACATGTATGAATTTGTTCAATCAGTTTGTAATGTGGGAATTCGTTCGTGAGAATACAAAAATGTACCTCCGTTGTGCCCTTGCTTCTGAGGGAGCGTTTTTGCAAATATGGTGGTCCCAACTTGCGTTGCCACGGGAGTGTCATTAACGGTGGTGAATTTTGGATTTGCCCAATAATGGAGGTCATCTGAACAAGCAAAAATAAAATTGAATCTCGTTTATGTCGTCTTCATTCATTGCAAATGAATGAGAGAGAGAGAGAGGAAGTTGTGCTGAACTGCATCGCTTCAGCAAAGCTTTTGGTTAAAGTTTTTCTCAGTGTTGCCCTATTAATTTTATAATGTAAATACCAGCACCCATATAATAATCTACTAAAGCACCCATGAATTTGGGGGGAAAAAACATGCTTTCTGTTGGATTTACCGCGTCGATATGCCTATTTCCATTGAGAAATGTGGACACATGCAGTTTTACCAAAACAGGTTCAAAATTCCCAATATTGTCATAATTCCTGAGATCTAGTTTACATTCCAAATTATTCAAACTAATTCAAGGATATGACTTTTCCCTTGGAATAACCACAGCAAAACTCCATATTTGGCAGAATGATCACTAAAGCTGGAGATAATCCTGCATTGAAGGCGCTGGGCCCGGGTCCCGCCCTGTTTGCCGCATTGCAGTTCTGCAGTAGCACGCTCCTCTGCGGCTGTCAGACACGCTCGGTGAAATACTGCCTTTGTTCCACATACCTCGCGCACCAGCCAATGAACGAATCTCTCAAAAGAGCAGCTTACCACTTGAGGAACTGATAAGTCTGAAAAACATCCGCAATTCGAACATTAATACTGACATATATTTACACACACCAATTATATTTGTATTAAATTATTTTTAAAATATACAGTAGTACAGTTTTCATTTTGAGTCAGTTTTAGGCTAACAATCACATTTCAGGCTATTGCAGTGCAAGTCCAGAATCAGGATTCACTCACAAAGCGCAAATAAACAGCTCATTTAATTTACTTTTAAGTTCTAAAAAAGAATAACTCAGATAAAACCATCACACATCTTAGCGACAATGAAATATATTACACAAGGATTTTATTCGTGTTGAAAATGTCCATCAGATTCAGACTAATCTTCACCTAATACCGTGAGAAAAAAAAACCCTGCTAAATCGTACAGTTTTAAGAAAAAAAAATAAATAAAAATTTATCAATATCGACCAGGGTTTGGTTAAAATTGATTCCCCTTTGGAAATTAAGATATTATAAATGGAATTTAGAATTGAGGACAAAACACTATAGGTTCCCCAAAAAAACCGGCCAGATTTTTTTTAAATTGACATTTTGATGAGGAATAAAAAATGAGTACTAACCATCAACTGCGAAATTCGATTCTATCTAAATATAATAATAATAATAATAATAATAATAATTCTATTATAAATGAATGCGTAAGTTTAATTAATGCACTCCGAAAATAAATTTTCAGAAATAAAGGTATATTAAACGGGTTAGTTGAAAATCTAAATAGCTGAGCGATGCATGCTTTTATTAAATGATGAACAAGATTTGTAGGCTAGGTAAACGTCAAGTTCTACATTTATGACATTGTATGACACACATGCTGCCAATGGAGAAAAGAGTTCAGCTTGACAGTTGAACGATTTGGGGAATGAGTCTGAATTGTCAGGAAGATTATAACTCATATCTTAATTTTTGTTTATATCCAGCACAAATACAATATTCTTCAAATGTGTCAGACATGGATTTTCAACATGAGAAAAAAAGCCATGCTTCACCGATCATGTTAATCCTTCAGATCTCAGATACACTGTAGAAGAAAATGGAGGGAAAGGGGAAGGCGACGGTCGATACGTTTACTTACCACGTTTTTTTGATTGAAGATTGCCGTCCATTTTCTTGACGTTACACGACTGAACAATAAAATGAAATATCGGGGATCAGAGTACAGTGTTCATCAGTCAAATATGCTAAGCCAAGCCCAGGGCTCGAGCTTGCATTTGGAATGCCTCATCAAGGCTGCAGAAGGACTGTAATCGACCACCAGCTTCACACCTCTGCTGTTCCACCGATATGAGACTAGCGCGGGAGGAAGAAGTACAGAGCACGGGATTGGAACGCAATTGCCGCAGAATGCAGTGGGAAAACTCGCTTGGGAAAAGAGGAAAAGGGGCCATGAAGACGTTAGCGGCTTCCACATGACCAGGGGCGTCCAATGATAGGCGATATCTGCTCATAAAAAAAGCTCTATTCGCAAGTTGTAAATTGTGTTCAAACAAAAAGGAATTTAGGCTGCAGTAAAACCTCTGCGTTCTTGTGCATAATGAAAGAAGTCTGTCCCATTCCTAGTAAAAGAGAGCGAACTGTGCAACCGCAAACAGCCAAACGCTCGTAACCGGCCCGAAAATAGCAAAACACCTTCCCACACAAATGAGGAAACGTTTTTACAGTCGCATAAAGTAATTTATAAGCATGTCTCCTTTTTGATACGACCCGCAGACGGAATAGCTCTTTTGAACAGTATGGCGGCGCCTTTCCCAGATGGCATATCAAGCACCTCATCCACAAAAACCGTGTCTATTTAGAAGGTGTGTATGAATGCCTCAGTGTAAAGTGCACTGTATTTTATTGATATTAAGTGGCGCAATATAGCATCCAAAAGGTCATAATCAGACATCTGGAAAACTGCCCAAAGAGATTTTACGTTGCATCTCACATAGACGATTGTCGAATGGGTGTAATGGAGACAATAGCTGATGGAGAGCCAGAAATAACTCAGGCCTGACATTTAAGCATTATAATGTAAGCACGAGGCTGGCTGTAGGCTATTAGAATGGGAGTCATTGTAAATTCTGGACCACAGGCTATTTTTTTTACGTGTAACACGAACTAAATATATAAAACAATGCATTTTAGACATTGAAACATTAAATAAGGAATAACATCAAAAGTGAATAAAAAGTGGTGGCGTTGGTAAAACTGCATGCACTTTAAGCGAATGACCAACTCGTTTTTTTAAATGGTCCAGACTCGCAGGCTACTACAGTCATAATATGTCGAATGAATTCGCATCAAATTAGATAGGTCAGCATATTGGTCATTTGCTCGCGTGTTCATAATTTTCTAAATATAGGATGAAGATTTAAGAGACTTGCACAAAAAAATCTAAACCCCCCCCCCAAAAAAGGATTTTGCGGATTTTGGCCTGCGGGCCTATAGATTGTGAGAGATAGGCAATTATGTCATAAACAATTTAAGCTCAACACTTCGGATGAAAGAACCTTGCTGCACATATGCTTTCGGAGAAGGGGGCTGCGTACGACTGCGACACTATTGATTTCGTCGATCCTGTAAAGAAATGTGTACGTGCGGTGCATGTTTTTGTGCGCCGAAGAAATACGTGTGGCTTCTTCTCAGATTGCATAGACTTCCGATGCAAGAAGTGTGAAACCAGTCATCTTATTGCACGAACACCGCAACCGACAACCAGGCCTATGAAAATTTTCATACGAAATGTACCATGCTGAGCCCTGTTAAGGTTTCTTTTTCTTGTTTCTTGGTTAAAATGCTGTGGTTCATATACGACTATTTGTGAGATAGGCTTATATCAAATTGTATCTTGCATTAAAACATAATGGCGACGCTTTTCATTAGCCTACTGGTTTATAATTAGCTTTACTGATAAGACCTCAAAGAGGACGTGTTTTTTTAAATCAGGTATTGAAAATACATATGGTAAATGATGTTCGTAGGAATGGTTTCAGTGTCCTCGTTCACAACCTACGTCGGTCCCGTTTTCGCAGCAACGTGGTCAGTGTTAACGGTGTAGCCTACCAAATGGCGCTCGCAGTCAGCGTTTGGTTCGTGCCATTGAATTTTGCAGTGAGGGGTTTTTTTTTTTGCCAATTTCGCGTTAAGATAAAAGCCTGCTCCTGAATATCTTAAACATTATTACTATTATTATTATTATTATTATGATCATTAGAAGAAGTAGGCTAGTTGTAGTCACAGTTGCTGTTGTCGTCTAGTAGGCTAGTAGTTTTGGTCTAATAGTTCGCGGTCGAAGTTGGCAGTAGGCTAGTATTTATTTTTGGTTATTTATAATAATAAAATTACTATTATTATTATTGTTATTATTATTATTTTATTATTATTATTATTATTATTATTATTATTATTGGAGGCTCTTACAAAATACATTACCCCACGTTGAATGGATAATGCAGAAGAGGCATTTCAATTAATTTATAAACCAAGGCTTTTGCAAACATAGACTGACCCAACAATAACAATATCTTTTGCCAGTTTTCTGAACTTGGTAACTGATGAGTATTTAAAAAGGTTGGATTCAAGGATATCCGGGACGCAGTCCAGCTGCAAAATTTCTCCCACGCCAGAGAGGGAGACGGTTGGTGATTTAACCTATATAGTGTTTTGGTTTCTGGCCAGCTCAACCGTAGGGCGATTTATGATCAGAGTATTTGAAGAGCAAGAATATGCCAGGGTCTTAAGTGTATGTTGTTGATAAAGCATAGCTCACTTACGTAACATTTACAGTCAAGCATTGACTCGTTATGCCGCAACGATTCAGACTTGGGCTTGACATTGCTGCACCGCCTAATATGCAGTTCCTCAGCATGGTATTTGCCAGACCGTCAAATACTTGTCATATTTGACGCAGACGTTCACAGCCTTAAGCTGTAGGCTAATCTTTGAATTTTTCGCAAGGAAACCAGTGGCATGCATTTTGCGCACGCTTGAGATCACACTGAAACTGTCTTCCAAGTGTATTTTAGATTGAAACCCTCTTCCAAGTGTACATGTCATATAAACCGCGATAAAATAATAAACACAACTTACAGATGAAGCAATAACGTCGATTATCTACTGACAGCTACGCTTGTCAAGACCTGTAAACAGACTTCAGACGGAAAGCACACAGTCGGCTCTCGAAGACGACATGTTTTAAGTTGGAAAAACGGGACCTAGGCAACACTGACAGGGACCGAATCCTTATGACCAGACAAGTGGTTCTGAGGTCCAAGGAGTCACAAAGCAAGACGGAGCATTGGGAGTCCAAGGCTCATTCATGCGTGAGGGCAATCTTGTCAGGTGAGAACCAACCGAAAGACCACTGTGACACAAGTTGCGCAGAATTTTTATGACTCTAATGACCCAATGTCTCGAAAAACACAGCTCATCGCACCCTATACCACATAGCGCTTTGTAGTTGGCGACGTGTCGGAGTGCCCATGGTAACATCAGTTCACTGCGCCGAATGCACCAACAATAGCCGATATACACCGATCAGCCATAACATTATGACCACCTGCCTAATATTGTGTATGTCCCCCTTTCTCCGACGACACATCCCTGATCTGTCGAGGCATGGACTCCACTAGACCTCAGAAGGTGTGCTGTGGTATCTGACACCAAGGTGTAGCAGCAGATCATTAAAGTACTGCAAGTCAGGAGGTGGGGCCTCCATGGATCAGACTTGTTTGTCCTGCACATTCTACAGATGCTCCATTGGATTGTAATCTGGGGAACTGAGGCCAAGTCAACACCTTGAACTCATTGCTGTTTACCTCAAACCATTACTGATCTGCATGACTGACTCAACCCAAGGTTTCTCAGCAGAACATTTCACAAAGCATCACACTGCCTCCATTGGGTTGCCTTCTTCCCATAGTGCATCATGGTGCCGTGCCATCTCCTGGTAAACAATGCACAAACACCCAGCCATCCATATGATGGAAACAAAAATGTGATTCATCAGAACCAGCCACCTTCTTCCATTGCTCTGTGGTCCAATTCTAATGCTCATGTGCCCATTGTAGGCTCATTCAGCAGTGGACAGGGATTAGCCTTAGCACCCAGACAGGTCAGCAGCAGTGCAGCCCCATACGCAACATGCGTTCTGACACCTTTCTATCAGAACCAGCATGAACTTATTCAGCGATTTGAGCTGCAGTTGCTCATCTGTTATATTGGACCCCACGGGCCAACCTTTGGTTCCCATGCACATCAGTGAGCCTGAGCCGACCATGGCCCTGTCGCTGGTTCACCAGTTTTCCTTCCTTGGACCACTTTTTGGAGGTACTGATGACTGCAGACCAGGAACACCCCATAAGAGTTGTAGTTTCTGAGATGCTCTGATCCAGTCATCTTGCCATCACAATTTAGCCCTTGTTAAAGTCACTCACATCCTTACAGTGCCCAGTGTTTCTGCTTCCAACTCATCAGCTAATTCATTCCACCTCAGACAAGAATACTTGGATGGCATTGGTTGAAAGCAGTCATGTGGAAACCCTGTATATTCCAATATTAAGTCTCCGAGCCCATACACGGCGTGCAAGTAGATTTTCTCCCTTATTTAGCGTCTCTGAAGCAGCCGAAATAGCATGCATACATGTGAAAAAAGGTCTTCGGTGGGATAAATTCGTAACACAGTTCGTTAGAGGGCCGATGTGAAAATATATGGGGATCAGTACATGGCATACTGAGCTCGACTGACGCCCCACCCAATATGGCATTTACTGACCCCATATATTTCTGCACTGGCCCTCTAACAAACTGCGTAACTTATATCTGCCTAATATGTCCCACCCACTGACAGGTGCCATTGTAACGGGATGATCAATGTTATTCACTTCACCTGTCTGATATATATACACTGATCAGCCACAAGATTAAAGCCACCTGCCAAATATTGTGAGTCCCCTCTGTGCTGCCAAAACAGCTCCATCAAACTGATATCACTGAATTCCTCAAAGTCAGGGCTTCTCAGCTAAACATTTCCCCGTGTATCGCACTCCCTCAAAAAGCTTCTCTTCCTCCCGCTGTGCATCCTGATGCCATCTCTTCTCAGGTAAATGGTGCATGTGTACCAAGTTAAAGCACATGATCAAAATAATAAATGGGATTTACAGGACCAAACGACCTTTTTCAACTGTTCTAAGGTCCAGTTCTGAAGCTCAGATGCCCATTGGGGGTACTTTTAGAGGTGGCCAAGGCAATTTGACTGGTCTGCAAACTAAAAATTGCAATACAAAACAGCGTATGATGCACTATGTGCTGTGACACATTCCTATATAAATATAAAAATTTTCAGTGACCTGTGCCACAATTGCCCTTCTACTGGTTTGGACCATATGAGATAGCATTCATAAGCTTCTTGCAGTGCCTTTGGTGCCCAAAACCCTGTCACCAGTTCGTGGTTTGTCCCTTTTTGGACCACTATATTCACATTTGCTGACTTTTCCCATTTGTTCAATTCTGTTCCCATTTCTCCCACATCCAGCACGTTGAATTCAAGGAACAACTGTTCGCTCACCATTGATGATCTGTCTGCGTCCTGGGGATGTGCTGATGTTATGAGATAATGTACATTGTTTGCAGCATCTGTGAGTGTTTTTAATATTTTGGCTCATTGGCTTATACAATTGCTTGATATAGGTATATGCATGTGCATATACACACACGATAAGGGCCAAAAGTATTTGGGCTTAGACAAAATTTTCATTGTTTCATCATTATATGCCACCTCGATGGATTTGGAAAGAAACAGTCAAAATGTCCTTAAGTGCAGACTTCAATTTACTTCAACAACTATTTTTCAAAAATATTGCCTGAGCCATGTATGAATTACATCCACTTTACCCACAGCCCCCTCAGTTTTAGGGGCTCAAAAGTAACAGGACAAGTTGACATTATAAATAATTAAAATGCCATTTTTAATACTCAGTGGCAAACCCATAGCAGTCAATGATTGTCTGAAGTCTTGAACCCAAAGACATCACCAGACACTGGGTCTTTCCCCTGGTGATGCTCTGCCTGGTCTTCACAGCACCTGTCTCCGACTCATGCCCTGTGGTTGCGGTGTTTTGCCTCCAGCAAGAGAAATGAATGCATGGTCAACATTCAGGTCATATGATTGACTTGTCTACGGAAGAACATTTCACTTCTTTGCCTTAAAAAATCCTGGGTTGTGCAGTGGTCGGCAGCTTTTTCAGAGTAGCGCACAATTGGCCATCGTCCTAGAGGGTTTCAAATTGGGAAGGGACTGCCGGGAAAAGGGAAATAAATAAATAGCTTTGTTCGTTGCTCAAGCGCCTCCTGTTGACCAGACGAGAGCTCGTCAGGAAGATTCTAAGTCTGTTCATGTCCGGGTATCCTCCGCCCTCTTTCTAAACTTGCAAAGATTCTACCACTGAGTGTATAAGAAGCAGTGGCTGACAGGCACGTGCTACGGAGGAGAGCCGTGAACTGTCTTTCCTCTCCTGAGTTAGCAGCAAGGGGTCGCATACGAGCAAGCTTTGTACATAGTTCGCCAATTGGGCATTCCAGATTCGGGTGGGATTGGAGATACCAAATTTAACAAAAAAAAAAAAAATCCTGGGTTGTTCCTGCAGTGTGCTCCCAAGTCACTGTCCATCTGCACAGTAAAGCATTTTCCAATTTGTTCAGATGCATTTGGCTGAATCTACGCATGTAAGATAGCCCTCTACAATTCAGAGTGCATCGTTCAGCTTTTGTCAATAGTCTCATCACCAGTAGATCCAGGGGAATCAGCTCAATTAGCAAGTCATACATACCCATGAAGTGGCATGCCTCAGATCTTGACCAGTTCCCCGCCTTTTCCATATCCTTTTGCCATCTTCCTGGTGTAAGTTGATCTTTGTCTAATTTTTCAATATTATGTTGTCCCAGAAGTATACAGGCATTTTTAGATTTTTTTGGGAAATATCCTGTTTTTGAGCCGTACATGTTATGTAAATTCAACCCTCTGTTTTTACTCTGTTGAAGTCTAATCTCAATTGCTGACTTTGGCACTGATATGCCTACCCCCTAAAAGAATGTTCTTGATCTGGCCAACTTTTGTGAATGGGCTTTTCTGAACGAGAGAAGGAATTCTTCTGTCATCAACCACAGTTGTTAACCTGGCCTAATGCATTCTGTTTTTTTCTGGAGGGTTTCTTTAGATTTTTCTGCCTATAATGGTTGGCTTAACTGGCACTGAGAGCTCTTTGAATTTCATATTCAATTTGCTTCAATTTGCTAGGGAGTATAGAGATGAGTCCAAATTCACCCTGTTTCAGCACGATGGGAACATCAAGGTTAGAATAGAGCCAGATGAAGTGTTGCATCCATCATGCCTAGTACCTACTGTACAAGCCTGTGGGGGCAAGGTTATGATCTGGGGTTGGGTCAGTTTGTCATGTTTAGCAACCATGTGAGCATAAAAAATTAGGTCAGCTGATTACCTGAATATACTGAATGACCAGGACTTTCCACCAATGAATTTCTTCTTCCCTGATGGCACAGGCATATTTCATAAAAATTAATGCAACTCTGGACAAAAGTAAATGTGGTAAACACCTCTGCATAAACCCCTAAAATGATCAATTTACTGCACACAAACAGCACTGTAAAAAAAAAGTTGTCTCAACTGAAAAAAGTTAGTGTCCAGGCTGCCTGAAAAATTTAAGGTAATTGAACTTGAGATGACAAGTTGACATAATATTCAACTTGTAATCTTAAATTCAGTTAACTTGAAATTTTAAGGCAGCCTGGACACTAACTTTTTCAGTTGAGACAACTTTTTTTTTTACATTGAGCCTTATTTCTGCCAATTGTTTCCAGTAAATAAAAATCAACTGTGGACTACGAGAAAAGTCACTTGAAGGCCCACTCATCTATTTGAATGGCACTCGGCGAGCTTTCCGTAGAACAAAGTCCTCAACTTGTCTTGAAATTTACCCAACTGCGGAAAGTTATCATTATTCAGATCAAACATTAGCTGAGCATATATCCAGCTGGATCTGTTACCCTCTGGCTGCATTGCTGCTTTTTTGGGGGGGAGGGGGGAGGGGGGTTTGCTCATGGGCAGACAACTGCTCGTGAGAAAGCCAAATGAACTCAGATTTGGTAGCTTTGCTACCTTCTCCTCCTGTTCTTTCTTTTCTTTTTTGACTACCACTTTTATATTTCAAGGAATTGACTGCTCATGAGTTTGCGAATCTGCTGGTCAGTCTTATCCTCAGATTTTGCACTTGAACTATCAGATGTTACAGGTTAAAGTTCTGTCACATGATAAAATCAAATAGAAACGACATTAGAGAATGCATTACCCAGCAATCACCTTGATATATTTACATATCAGTAGGTAGAAAAATATCAAAGAAAATAAGAAAATTGCTCATTTCATCAACAATTTAAAAAATGTGTGTAGAATATGCATGTAACTTTGTTGCAAAATACTAAGGATTATTGCCATTAAAATCCATGATTGAGATACATTTGGCTTCATGAGGGTTTAAATAAGGATTATTAACATAATACTATATTTTAGTGTGTGTGTGTGTTCGTGTGTGTGTGTGTGTGTGTGTGTGTGTGTGTGTGTGTGTGTCCGTCCGCGCAATATATCACATAGTGTTAAGTCATAGATTATTACTTTCACAGCTTATTCTCAACGTGGTAGACTCTCAGAGAATAGGCCTATGGCAAAACAGTCAATTAACTTCTACTGTCTGTGGCTGGATTACGTATATTTACTGAGGAACCTTTGCCTGGAAGGAAATAATTAAACAAGCTGACATAGACATCCATATCCCCGCAACCGCACGTTATTATAACTTATAACATTTGGTTATAAGTTATACATTTGACCCAGTGACTTACTTCTCAGCGTGATGCATGATGTCTTTATGTGGCCTATCTGCCGGTGAAGTTTCGTTGAAATGCAACAATTGGTTCTTGAGTTATGGCTCCGGACGGACGGACTGAGCTAGTTTTAATACCCCATGCAACAACGTTGTCACGGGGGATAATAATAAAGCATACAAAAGTGGAGGATATTTAGAGCTCCCCCTAAAGGTCTCAAGGGAGGCTTTCAGGGTTTTTCATTTTCAGGGGGGCCTAGTATGAAAGCATATAGTTAACAAAATTAAAATGAAAATGCAGTATCAGGAATACAAGATACAAGCGAATTATTTGTTGCCTATCATAATGAAAATTCAAATGTGATCCTCCACTTTGCATTTTTATTTTCAAGTCCATGTATGAAATTTTTATAACAAATGGAAAATTAAAATACATTCCACATTTGCATTTTCGAGAAGTGCCCCGCAATAGGCCTATCGCTAACAAAACTAATAATGCAAATAGCCTACTTGAAATGCCTTTTCCTTTTCGAGGAGCAGGCGCGTTATTTGTATCATCACGAAAATGCTAAAGTAATCCTTCACTTTGCGTTTGCATTTTCAACTCCATGTAGTCACTGTTTTAATTTGCAAGAAGTGCCCCGCAAGATCACTAGCAAAACGAAATCGAAAGCACCAATCTCATAAAGCAAATACATTATCGGAAATGTTTTTTCTTTTTCAAGAAGCAGACGCGATATCTGTCTCATAACTAAATCGCTAACGCAGTTCGCCACTTTTCTTTGTCATTTTCATGATAGACTGCCGTGCCTGGCTTTGCATTTTCGATTTCGAGGTCCCACGCGTTTTACCTAACATAATTCAAATGTTAATGCATTCTGTTGTTGGCTGTGTGAGAAGGCGGGACTTCTTTTACCAATTCGGTGCGGATTGGATATTGACAAATACAAGCGATCTCATTGGTTATCAATCAGAGGGAAATCCCAGCTGTTTTGTTTCATGCCCTCAGTTTTTTGCTGGATCTGTTTCTACGTATGTATTCAAATTCACTCCGTTCTCTGTTCATAATTGGTCATTTGTTACAATCCTTACATTGTTGCATTTTGAATTTTTTGTACTTTGTATTCCCTAGGTTAATTTCTGCACATTCATTGTTGTTTTGATTATTTTCATGTTTGTTGTATAATTGTTTGCTTACCCTATACCATGCTCCCATAGATCTGCCCAGTTAATTTCCTGATGTTCTCCACCTGTGTGTCATTACCCTCTGTGTATTTATGGAGTCCCCTGTATCATTATTCTTCACTCAGTTGTCTAAGAATCTGCTCTTTGTAATTCCGCAGTCCTCCTTATGAGTTACTTTGTTGTGTTCCAGGGTCCTGGCCTTTGGCCAGGACAATATTGTTTATGGTTTTAACAGTTTCATGTTCCAAGTTTCATAGTTCATAGTCATAGTTCAAGTCACAGTTTCAACAGTTTCTTATATCTGGATCAAGTATTTCATTATTCATGCTCCTTGTCCATGTTTTTACTTTTCCATGTTTTTGTTTTTGCCAGGTCTGCCAAGCCACTCCACCGCTTGTCTGCGTTCCGCCCCGTGCCTTCGTTGTTGCACATTTCTGAGCTATGGTTGGCTTTGGTATTTCCCTCTTCCTTCTGTGCTGTGCTGATTCGGGGCTCTCTAAGCTTAATTGACAATTAACTGTTTTTAAGTTACTAACATTTACTAACACTCACTGGGTTGGTGTAATTCTTAGATAGGCACATTACTAATACTACTAATTTAGACAGGGAGTTTATTGTCATGATTCCTGCTTTGCTATTTCAAGATCTTGCTGTGCTTTTCTGTTCTTAACATTCATGCTTGCTTCCAAACTGCATACTTAATTGGTACTTAAGCTGAGCACGCTCATTCTCTTAATGAGCAGGTCATGTCATCCAATCTCTGTCCATGTCTTGATCTTGCCATGCCTCTTGTTTCTCTCTCTCTCTCCAGGTGTTACCCCTCATGTCATGATTTTCAAGCCTTTATCTGGATGCGGTGGAAGTTGGCTGGCAGACAGTGTCTCGCGTCTCATTGCATGTGCAAGTGTAGTCAAGTTCTTGTTGTCAAGATTCCCTAGCATTTCTAGTTTCAAGTCTTGTCCCAGCCTCTTGTTTTTCGAATTTATATATAGTCTGGTTATTTATTTTTCTTGTGCTTCTTGCCTGGAGTTTCCAGTGCCTTTTTGTTTTTTGCCTTTTGTATTTATTGTTTATAGCTCTGTGTAGCTTACCTCAGTTTGTTTTTTGCAACCCTTTGGGCCAAGTTTTTTGTTGGCCCTCGTGCCTGTTTTGTTTTGTTTATAAATAAATCCTCATTCCCTTTTCCCGCTTCTGGTGTCGACTGATTCCCTATCATACTTCTCTTCATCGACCCTCTGAATTTTGCCTTGCCCGTGATATTTTCCTCTGCCAGTGTTCTGACCCATTTGTGTTTTCTGGATTATGATTTTTAGATCACCCTGGACTGATTTTCTGGTTATGATTGAACCGTACTCTGGATTTTCGATTTTTGTGTTCTCCCTGGTACTCTTGCTACTCTGTTCTCCTCTGTATTTATGACCTCTGGTTCTGCCCCCAGGATTTTTGAGATCAGTCTAGCCCTTTTTGTTCTGTCACTTCCCAAAATGACATTTCTGGTTACCGAACCCTGGCCTGGAACTGGATTCTGATTTTCCTGTCAATTTCAAGTTTGTTAAACTCTGGAGTGGATTGTGACTGGTTCTTCATTCCAAGTCTTCTTGCACCCTTCGCAGACCTGACAATAGCAGTCTGGATGGTTCTTTTCTTCCTTGGTTTAGGCCACACCACATACATTTATTCCAAAAAAGACTTGAAAGACCTCAGGACCTCACTGCACATTTTCATTGTGCAGTAGTCCATTGCAGATGCGTCAGAGCCAAGAGCGGTTGACTGCACCTCTGAAATGTAAAAAATAGACCTTTTTTTTTTGCACAGTAAAGTCTTAACTGACATTTGTGGATGCACCTAGGCATTGAGGTGCTTGACAAAGGTTTGCCAAGGTAAAACTGTGACCATGTGGTTAGATCACCGAGATCAGGGGTGGCCAACCCTGGTCCTGGAGA
Source organism: Gymnothorax reevesii (assembly GCA_029721435.1). Taxonomy (NCBI): domain Eukaryota; kingdom Metazoa; phylum Chordata; class Actinopteri; order Anguilliformes; family Muraenidae; genus Gymnothorax; species Gymnothorax reevesii. Next base: position 11,619,899 of record CM056587.1, on the reverse strand, counting down.
GCCGCAGTGTCTGCTGATTTTTGGTGTTACTCAGCACTTGATTGATGGATTAACATAGTTGACTACTCACTTAACTGATCTCACTTGGTGTCTCAAGTTTAATTTGGTAATAATGAGCCAATCAAGCAATTTGCAGGAACAACCCACAAGACTCCTAGAGACAATCAAGCAGACCTGCAGGTTGTGACAGCAATCTACGTGTTAACAAAAGATTTGTCAATGTAGTTGGATATATAGCGTAGTTGTAATGCAGACAAAGTAGAAGTACAGATAAAAGTGTATAGAGCAGGGGTGGATAACGCTAGTTCTGTAGTGCCAGAGAGTGTGCTGAGTTTGGTTTTATTTTGTACGTGCTCCGCCCTCTAAGGGGCTTCGCAATTGGTTACCCCTCTGAGGCCCCGCCTTAGTATCTGAGAAAGAAAATTGAACTCACCTGCTCCATCGGAGGAAGCAGCGTACTCACCTCCTATAAAGCTTCAGTGCTGCCAATGGTCATCTCCCTTTTTAACCCAGCCTGATGAAAGTTTGGACTCTCGCGAATTTCAGTCACTATCTTGTGTCGCGAAAAATATGGATAAAGGTTGTCTCCAATGTGCCTCCCCCATGGCGTCCTTGGACCGGCATGATGTCTGTCCATCTGTCTGGGCTGGCGGCACCAGGCGGAGGCTGCTTCCTGTGCCGCGTGTGCAAGAGCTCCCCCCGGGAGGAGCGTGAGCAGCAGCTACAGTTTATGTGGGCCTGAAGCACCCTTCAGGCTGGCTCGGGGCCAGCCTGGGGGCAGGCGGCGGTCTGTTCGAAGCCTTGGCAGCGGCCTTCTTCAGGGACGATGAACTCTCCCGGAACACTGCCAACTTCTTGACGACCTACGCGGGTTATTCCAGTCGGCGGCAGAGCAGATAGAGATGCCCCAGTCCCCGCAGCCTCCCACCCATGCTCGATGGATGTCTTCACTCGTTCTGCTCTACAGGCCGATGTGTTTCTGGACATTAAGGTTTCTGAAGTTAAACGTCAGCAAGGGCTCTCGCTTAACTCAGAAATAGCTGTGCCTCCACTGTCCAAGGGGAGTGAATCACCAGGTGACATTCTTTGGGATACAGTGGAAGCATTGCTGTTACTGTCTCAGCCCTTTCAGACGGGGCCACCTGGTCAATTCCATTCTCAGGGGGAAGGGTGTCGCGGGAGGGCCCAGGCTACCGGAGACCATAGAACCAACTACCTTGCCACTCACAAGCCATTATCAGTTTGAATGAGTTTGTGCCCCCCTCCCAGTCTGGCTGGACAGAACGCTGCGGGACAGATGCGTATTGCAGTTTCGTTGCTGTCCTCCTCCGTTCACAGGCATTGTTCGGACGGCGTCCCTCAATCCCGCAGAAAAAAAAAAATTAGGGGGACCATTCTGGATCTCCGTGGAGACAGCGCTAGCGCCACACCAGCAAAAAGGCATATGGATCCTTTCCTATCTGGACGATTGGCTGATCCAGGCTCCTTCTAAGCAGATGGCAGCCGCCCCTACGATGCTGGTAATGCAACACATTTCTCTACTGGGCTTTGCTATCAACAGCGACAAGAGTACTCCGCAGCCCAGCCAGACAGTGCCGTATCTAGGGTTGCTGTTGGGCTCTCAATCCATGGCCGCACGTCTGTCAGCAAACAGAGCAGAATCGATCCTGTCTCTGGCCCAAAGAATAGTGGACGCAGTCTCGGTGCCGGTGAGGGCAGTCTTGTCACTGCTGGGAATGATGGCTGCAGCCAATTCAGTAGCCCGCCTGAGGCTGCAGCACATGCTAGTTCCTACGTCTTCATCTGGATCCAAGGCAGGACCAACAGCACATGCTCCGCGTACCACTCCGAGCGCGTCGTGTAGTGGCGTTTTGAGCTTTACCCAGCAAGCTCTACGAGGGGTCTACAGGGGGTATATGTCTCACTACGCCCACGTATTTGTGGATTTCTCCCTCACAGGATGGGGCAGGACTAGAGGCCTTACTTCTGTCGCAGGTACATGGCAGGGGCCCCAACGTCATATCAACCTACTGGAACTCATGGCAGTTCAGAATGTGTTGCACCATTTTGCCCCACAGATGGAGGGGAGGCACGTCCTTGTGAGTTCAGGCAACACAACAGTGGTGGCCTACCTCAACAGGCAAGGAGGGGTCAGGTCAGTGGCCCTACATAAGATGGCTGCTTCCATCCTAAGCTGGAGGGATCACCATCTCTGCTCCCTGAGAGCCCGACACGTTCCACCATCCTCAACACTCGGCGTACGGGCCATCTGGGGGACCCCTGCCCAAGATGGATTGGACCCTCTCCCAGGTGATGGCCAAACAGATTTGGAGGCTGTTCGGTTGACCAGTGGTGGGTCTGTTTGCGAGCAGGGAGAACACTTTGTGCCCTCTTTGGTTCTCCCTGAGGTCTACCGACAATCCTCCCCTGGGGGTGGATGCATTGACCCATCCAGCCTAGCCAGCCGGCCTACTGTATGTGGTCCCGACCCACAGCTACTGATGCTACTGCTCATCAGGGTGCAGGAACAGCACCTGTCCATGATTATTGTGGCACCAATGAATCCTGGTGCCAGGTGGTTTCCGGATCTCATCCAACTGGTCGTAGCAGGCCCGTGGAGGATTCCAGACCTTCCCTCAACCTTGATTCGGGTAACGGGTGCCACTCTCTCCCACCCCCTCATGGCCAGGAAATTGAAAAGCTGATGTTGAGCGAGTGGGGCCAGCCTGATGCGGTGGTGTCTGCAATGCAGTCTGCCTGGGCCCCAGCTATATCCAAGGCTTATGCGGCCTGTTGGCGGATTTTTTTGCCGACCGGTGTCAGATGGGAAGCTTGGATCCGCACTCATGCCCCCTACAGGGGGTGCTAGATTTCCTACGGGGACTGTTTGAGGGGGGCTGCGCAGCGTCCATGGGGGTGTTTGCTGCAGCGATCGCAGCCGGAAAATGACAAGTTTGACTACTTCATGACCAGAAATCACCCCCTGGTGAAACGCTTTTTGAGTGGAGTTCACAGACTAAGACCCCCCATATGCAGTGCATAATCCCGCAATGGGATCTGCAGACAGCGTTGGACGGTCTGGCAGGGCTGCTGTTTGAACCCCTGGACCAGGCAGACCTGCATGTTTTATCTATGAAGACTGCCCTCCTTTTGGCCTTGGCATCAGCTAGGAGGGTGAGTGAGCTGGGCACTCTCTCTGTGCACCCGTCATGTTTGACCCCAAGAGAAGTCCAGGGGTCAGCGGAGCTTCGTCCTAACCCGTCCTTCTGGCCGAAGGTCATCACCACAGCTTCAAGTCGTTGGTCATTCGACTGCAGGCCTTGGGTCCACCTCTTCATGCCACCAGGGAGCAGGAACAGATGCACAAGCTGTGCCCAGTGTGCGAGCTCAGTCTTTACTTGGAGCGTACTGCAAATCTCAGAAAGGTGGATCAGCTGTTGGTTTATGGCGAATGGGCTCGGGGGTGGGGCTCTGTCAGGACAATGCCTCACCCACTGGATCTGTGATGCTATCTGCAAAGCTTATTCAGCGGTGGATCTCACTGCCCAGCAAGATTGACCGCACACTCTACCCGGGGCCTTGCATCGTCTATGGCGCTATTTAAGGCCGTATACGTGGAGGAGATTTGCAGGGCGGCCCCTTGGTCTCCCGCAACGACCTTTGCACAGTCATATCTAAGGGATATGACAGCCAACACGGTTGCACTTTCAGTCCTGAGAACCATGTCATCAGCGTCCCCTGCCAACACTGACTAGTGTTTTGATTAGTACCATAACCTGAGGTGATGCGCTCTGGTGGTGCCCCGTCTGCAGGTGTGGGGGATTGTCATTGGGAGATGACAGCTAGTAAGCCCTCCCATTCATTCTAGGAAGGGTCCGACACCAATTTGTGTCTGTGTTGCTTTTGTGCCATGACCTGGGGTGGGGTACGCAGCCTGGCGGCGCTCGCCCCGCTGTATGGTATGGTTTATCTTGGTTTCTGAATGGAACTCCCTGGTCTGGGTCCAGCTGGAGTTCATCCATCCCTAATGACCTTCGCCTTAGGTGTAACCAATAGTGAAGCCCATTATAGGGCGGAGCACGTATGAAATAGAACTCCTGGTTACCTGGATGTAACTCCTGGAGGTTCTATGAGTACCTGAGTAGCCCTCTAACGACCTGCCCACCTGGCCCCGAGTGTGTGATGCTGAGTTTCAAAGGGAGATGAGCATTGGCAGCACAGAGGCTTTATAGAGGGTGAGTATGCTACCTCCTCCTATGGAGCAGGTGAGTTTAATTTTCTTTCTCAGGCACCGAGGGGGGGCCTCGGACGGGTAACCAATAGCGAAGCCCATCAGAGGGCTACGCACGTACTCATAGAACTGGAGTTACATCCAGGTAACTAGGAGTTTTCTCCACCCAATTTAAACCTAAGACACCAGGTGAGATAAGTGAAGTGTGTAATCAACTGCTTTAATTCATCAATCAAGTGCTGAGTAACACTAAAAACCAGCAGACACTGCGGCTCTCCAGGACCAGGGTTGGCCACACCTGACCTAGATTTGCCCCCATTACTAGTGCCACCATTACTAAATTGACCCAGTCCAAGATTTTTTTAAATTTTATTTTATTTTATTTTTTGGCAGGCCTGAAAGGCAAGAAGCGATATTTTCAACCCCATTCCTAGAACAGGTGGGACACTGCAAAACATACATTAAAAATGCAATGATTTGTAAATTATTTAAACCCTACGTTTCATTGAAAACGAAAATGACATATCAAAAATTAAAACTAAGAAATGTCAATGTTCATGCTATACAAGATGCTAATTTTGAATTTAATGCCAGAAAAAATTTCAAGAAAGTTAGGACAGGGGCAAAAAAAACTTGCTACTTAAATAATTCACCCAAGGGAACACCTTGCTGCTAATTAGGTTAATTGGCAACTGGTCAGTAACATACTTGGGTATAAAAAGAGCATCCAAGAGAGGCCGTCTTTTGGAGGTAATGATGGCAAAGGCTTCACAACTCTGAAAGACTGCATCAATAAATAGTTAATTGTAAGAATAACATTTCACAACATTGCAAAAAATGTAGGGATTTCATTCTTCATGGTACATAATATCATCAGATTCAGAGAATCCAGTGAAATCTCTGTGCACAAAGCCAAAATATTGAATGGCCATGATCTTACGGCTTTCAGACAGCAGTGCATTGAAACATAATTCTTTGATGAAAATCATTGCATGGGCTCAGGAACATTTCGACACTTTTGTAAACTGCTGTCCATGAGGAGTTTGTTACTGCATTTTAAATGCATGTTAAAACCCTTTGTAAACAAGATCCAAACACTGCCACCTTCTCTGAGCCCAATGTCATTTCAAATATACTGAAGCAAGTGGAAAACTGTCTGGTGTTCTGACCAATCAAAATGTCATTTTTTTTTTTGGAAATTGACGCTGCATCCTCCAAGCTAAAGTGGAGAGAGACCCTCCAGCTAGTTATCAGGGCCGTGTTCAAAAGCCAACATCTGTGATGGTATGGGGGTTCATCTGTGCACATGGTAATGGTAACTCGCACATCTGTGGAGACACCGTTATTGCTCTACAATATATGCAGGTTTTGGAGCAAAATTTGCTGCTATCCATACAAAGTTTTTTTTTCAGGGGAGACCAACCTTATTACAGCAAGACATTGCCAAACCACATTCTGCTTGTATTGCGACAACATGGCTCCATAGTAAAACAGTCTGGGTGCTAAATTGCGGGATATTAAAAGAAAAAAGTTTAAAGTTAGAAAAAGTTTTTTCTTCCATCTTGTGGGACAATGTCTCTCTCTCTCTCTCTCTCACTCTCTCACACACACACACACACACACACAGATTCTGAGCTTTACCCGTGGACCTTTGGATTTAATGCGCTATATCTGACCAAATCGGTCAATTTCTGATCTGATCTTCATCTAGTAGTAACTTAAATGATCTTTGGCAAATTGCAAGTGCATGTGCTTTGTCTTGGGCTCAGAATAGCTTTTCTTCTAGCAACCCCACCAAAGAGCTTGTGATTATGAAGTTGCTTTGTCTGATGGTGCTTCGTGAAACTTGGTGACTCCAATATGCTGCCAAGGCTTATAGTTCTTTCATGGTGATTGGGAAATTTTGCTCGCCTCACCCTAATCCTTACTGTCTCAGGCCAAAATATGTATTTGTCAGGTTTTCATCTGTTCCACATTTTTTACATTTGAATTTCATTTTCATGCCTGGTTTCAAGATGTTACATTTTATTTGCAGTAATCTTTTAGGATGCCATTAACCCTTGATTTGAAGGAAATGAATGTAAATGTAATCATTTTGGCTGGTTCTATTAAAACTTTTACAAAGTACAATATTTTTCACATAGGCATGATAATTTTAGCACTATATAGTTGTTCTTTAATTTTATTTTTAGCACATTTCCTATCAGGGGTGCCAATGATTCATGAGCCAGTGCATATATTTAATCATTTTGCAGCAGAATTAGAGCATGCAGATATATGTCTTTGAATGCAGCATGATTTTCGATGCCAGACAAGCTTGATCAAGTATTTTAAAAAGTGTTATTCAAATGGGATTTTCATGCACAACTGTCAGTTTACAGAGATTGGTTCAAAAAAACAAAAAAAATATTCAGTGAGTGTCAGCTCTGCCAATGGAAGAGATTTGTTTTGATGCATGAGGTCAAATATCAATAGCTAGACTACTCATGCCAACTGAAAGGCTACAGTGACTCACACTGTAACAACTCTTTGCATTTGTGGTGAGCTGACAAGAACCGCAGAATGCACAACACGTCAAACGCCAAACACGCGGTTGGTCTACAAAAGCAGAAGAGTATGTCTCGTTCCTCTCCTGTTGGCCAGGTGCAGATATCTGTGGCTGCAGGATCCAAAGGCTCACCTAAACTAGATACAATGGGGAAAATAAGTATTGAAAGGGTCAACATTTTTCTTGCATTTCTGATGGGGCTATTAGAAATTAAATTTTCACCAGTTGTCCGTAACAACCCAAGTAATCCACGCATACAAAGAAATCAAAACAAATAAGTCGGAAAATTATGCAATGTGTAATAAAGTGGAATGACACAGGGAATAAGTATTGAACACATGGAGAAAAAGAGGTGCAAAAAGGCATGGAAAGCCAAGAAACCAGCTAAAATCTGTCAGTATTTAGAAAGCAATCCTGCCCCATCTCAGTGCAAATTAATATCAGCTGGTTTAGTCCTAATTGATGGCCTTTAAAAAGGTTTCTCATTACCGAGGAGTCACACAAGAAGCATGTCATGATGGGTAAAAGCAAAGAGCTATCTCAAGACCTTCACAGCCTTATTGTTGCAAAACATTCTGATGGCATTGGTTACAGACGTATTTCAAAAATTCGGAAAGTTCCAGTGAGCACCGTTGGGGACATAATCCGGAAGTGATAAGAAAACTTCTGAATGTTCCAGTGAGCACCATTGTGGCCATAATCTGGAAGTGGAAAGAACAGAATTTCACCATGAACTGGCCACGATTTGTAAGATTTCTGACAGAGGAGTCAAAACAATAATCATAAGAGTTGTCCAAGAGCGAAGGACCACTCACGATTCGAAGAGCTCAAGAAAGATCTAGGATTAGTAGGTACGGTTGTTTCAAAGAAAACAATAAGTGATGCCCTCAACTGCCATGGCCTCCATGCATGTTCACTGCGCAAGACTCTATTGCTGAAGAAAAAGTATGGTGAAGCTTGTTTAAAGTTTGCTGCACAACATTTGGACAAGCCCATCCATGAAATACTGGGAAAATATGGTTTGGTCGATGAGACCACAATTGAACTCATTGGATGTCATAGCACACGCCATGTTTGATGGACAAACAGAACTGCACATCACGCCCAAAATACCAACAGTGAGGTTTGAAGAAGGGAGCATCATGGTGCGGGGCTGTTTTTCAGCATATGATACTGGCAGACTTCATTTAATCGAGGGAAGGATGAATGGAGAAATGTACAGACATTCTTGATAAGAATCTGCTGCCGTCTAGCAAGATGCTGAAGATGAAACTTAGGTTGACATTTCAGCAATACAATGATCCCAAACACACAGCCAAGGAAACTCATTTGGTTTCAGAGAAAGAAAATAAAGCAGCTAGAATGGCCCAGTCAATCGCCGGACTTGAATCCAATTGAAAATCTATGGAGAGAACTGAAGATCAGAGTTCATAGAAGAGGCCCGGAACCTTCAAGATTTGTAGACAGTTTGTGCGGAGGAATGGGCCAAAATCACATCTGGGCAATACATGCGACTAGTTTTTCCATACAGGAGGCGTCTTGAACCGGTCATTATCTACAAAGCCTTTTCTACTAAGTATTAAATAAATTTCAGTAAGCTTGCTCAATACTTTTCCCCTGTCTCATTCCACTTTATTACACATAGATCTATTCGTTTTGAGTTCTTTGTGTGGATTACTTGGGATGTTACCGACATCTGGTGAAAATTTCATGTCAATAGCCCCGCTAGGAATATATTTACTGAGAAAAATGCTGACGCATTCAATACTTATTGTCCCCACTGTATGTCAAAAAAAGGAAAATGCAGCCCATTCAGAATCTGCAGCTGTGACACACCGATGATGGGGTCAGACTTTGACATTAACAGCATGAAACCATGGACCTTACCCGCCGTATGTAAGCAGTTCAGGCTCGAGGCAGCATAATGGTGAGCAGGATGTTTTCTCAGCACTCTTTGGGCCCCAATCAATGTTGATTTGAAAGCCACAGCCTGAGTATTGTTACAGTATACAGTACCTGAGTATTGTTCTTACCGTCTGAATCTGTTTGTGGCTACAGGTTGATTGGAAATATACTTTGGCTAGCTTTTAACCACAGGATTTTCTAAAGGTGACCAGAATCATAGCATTCATGGATTTGGAGAAAAACATGCTTTCAATATTCACATTTTTGTCTTTCAATAATGTTACTTCAAAGAAATAGTATGTTTTTTTTTTTATTTATTTTTTTTTGTAACACCAGGGGAATCAACAGCAAAAAACATTTTTTGCAGCCTGTTTTCTTCATAATCACAAAGGGAGTCAATAATACTGGATAATTATTTTTGTATGAAATATCATATAAAAAATGAGACTATGGAGGAAAACCAAGTAATTAAAATTTATTTATTGATAAAAAACAGTTATCCAACATCTCGATCATCCATGAGAAATAGAGGATCTTACACAAGTGGGGCAGTCATATGGAAGTTGAGACTAGTTGAATTAACTTTGCATTTGCATGTATTCAGAACAGCAATGGATATGAAAATGTAGGTACAGGGCTGAGAAAAAGTATTTACTCCCTCTCCATCCTCTATTTTTGCATATTGTTTCAGATCATCAAACTAATTTTAATATTAGATAAAGATAACCCGAGGACTCAAAATGCTGTTTTTAAAACTTGATTTCATGTATTGAGGAAAAAACAAATCAATCCCAACCTCCCTAGACCTATGTGAAAAAGTTACAAAGTAGTAATTGTTAGATCAACCAAATAAATGAATTTAAATTTTGTTCAATTTCATCAGACAGACAGAAGTATTAGGACTACCAGCCAAAGTGAACCTAAACATGACTTTCATAAAACCTGTCAGGCAATGTGAAGTCAGGCAAAAACAGCACATGATGCTGCAATCTAAATAAAAAAAACTCAAGAACAGATGAGAAACAAATTAACTGACATCTGTAAGTCTAAGGCAGGTTAGAAAGCAATTTCTATGGATCTGAGACTCCTGCGAACCACAGTGTAATCCATTACCTACAAAGGGAAAAAAAACTTTCCCAGGAGTGGCTGACCCACCAACATTCTTCCAAGAGCACAACTAAAACTTATCCAGGGGGTAAAAAAAGAACACAGATTAACAGATAAAGGACTGCAGGTCTCACTTGCTTGAGCTTAGGTCAGTGATCGCAATTCCACAAAAAGTAACCGGGAAAAAAAGGCAATCATGGAATAGCTGAAAGAAAAAAAAAACCACTGCTGACCAAAGAAAAAGGAAAAGGCTTGTCTCACTTTTGTCAAAAAAACATCTTGATAAAACCCAAGACTTGTCTGGGGACAACTTTTTGTGGACTGATAAGTGAAAATTGGAACTCTGGAAGATATTGGTCCCGTAACATCTGGCATAAAGCGATTGCAGCATTCCACAATATGAACATCATACCAACAGTCAAACACGGTGGTGGTAGAGCAATGACCTGGGGCTGCTTTGCTGCTTCAGAACCTAGGTGACACGCCATCATTGATGGAATCACAAATTCTACTCTCAACCAGAAAGTCCTGATTTAGAATGTCCGGTCATCATTGTTGAAAGCTTTTGGCCTGCTTCGCATTATTGAAAAGCTTTTATTTATGTCCAGCAGGTCAGTAGTAATAAAGGCTCGTACAAATAGAAGAAATCACGTGGGTGCAAATCATTTTTCGTAGCACATAAACATAAAAACACACCATTGCACATACAGCAACAACAACAATGATAATAATAAAAGAAGAAGAAGAATGACTAATGATTAAAACATATCCATTCATCCATTATCTAAGCCATTTTTCCTAATCAGGACCACAGGGGAGCGGGAGCCTTTCAGCCGACTATGGGCAAAGAGCAGGATCACCTCCTGAACAGCTCGCAATTCCATCCCCGAATAAATATGAACTTAAAATCTTGCACTCAATGCTGCTTTATGGATTTTTGCTCTACTTCAATTGAGATTTCAATCATTAATCTGCTATACACAGTAGTGCTACCTCCGCATGCACAGGCTTTTATTCCGATTAATGTTTGTTCCATTACATTATTAATAAGTGGAGTGGAGGATCTTACGTTTCAGCTTGTCAGGCCTAGCGCTAGAACAGGGAATGGGGGGGTGGGGGGGGGCACAGACATGTCCCTTTATGACAATTAGGATAGTCCTGGCTAGTTCTCAATTATTTTCCTTTATTGACGCGTTTTCCAATTATCCTAATTGGCAACTGATGACACGGTTTCTCTCCATATGCCATCTAACAGCGAAGAAATTATGGGGTAAATTCAGTAGAACTGAGAATTGGGGTGGACAAAACATCCGTTTTAAACAATTATTAGTCCTGATCAGTTCTGTGTCATTCTCATGATTAACAAAAGGTCCCCCCCAATTCCCTGTTCAAGCGCCGGGCCTGGAGCTTGTCCGTCTGTCCGTTTGCCCGTTCGTCCAGAGAAGGGGGGCAAGTTTTCATTGATTTAGATGAATGAAATTGTGTGTGAGTTCAACACCTCATGACCTTGATTGGGTGCTTATACGGGATTCCATGGATGCTGAGGTTATTGATGTTTGTTGTAAATGCGGTAACTAAACCGATGTATTATTTTCTAAAATGTTATGAAATGATTTTATACATGACCAACATTCAGGCTACCTCAGTAGCAACAATGACGTAATCACTGCCTGGTCTGGATGTTGAAGCAAACTTCTCATTATTCAGCTGCCCTTTACCCAGATAGCAAGCACCTCCGCTAAGGATCTGGCCCGGCTCTGGGCCAGATCAGCTTGAGTCGGCCTAAAGCCAGGCCAGATCCGGAGCGGAGACGCTTGCTATCTCGGTTACAGTCTTGTTTTATTGCTTGCAAAGCAACCTAATTTTGCTCGGAAATGCGATTCTGGAAAAAGTAAAATCGTCGGTGAGACTCACAGCAGCACACGCAACCATTGCAATGCACCAGTAAGGTATGCCTATACACCCTTAATTTCTACAATTACCGTTAAATGCATAAACAATATTAAATGCATAAAAATAATAATGGGGGGACCTCAGCTGGTTTCATTCATCAAATATAAATGCAAAATTGCAAGTACAAGCTACTTGGCCTCTTAACAGTCCTGCTCGCCCCCCTGGGCCTAAGAGCCGCCGCTGTAGCCTGACCCAGGAGTTACACCAGATGCATGTTCGGTCTGCCTCCGCCGTGCTGCGTGCTTGCTGCGTGCATTGAGCCTTAACTCGTAGCTTATGTGATTGTTCAAAGGCATTAAATCAACATGATCGATAATGAAGCGGACTTTTAATTCGTTTTAAAAGGTAGGCTGGCATGGTCGGAAACGGGCTGTGATCTCGAACGATCGGAGGACTCCGCATATATTTCTGAAAGGCCTCATCACAAAGTTAGTAACCTTTCAAGGCCCATTCAACAAAACTACGTGGGAGCTGAACCCAGAACTGGACAAAAAAGGGCTTCGGGTGAGTGGACCTGAAAAAGCCGCTGCAGTGCATGCAACATTAGCGCCCTCAGATGACTGCAAACATACTAAGCGTTCTAGCTTTTCAGCTTTATTGGCAGGGATGATCTCTTCTTTTATAAGAACCAGGGTGGGCGCTAGACCTGAAAATTTGGGGGAAAATATCCATCCCTTTATTGACTAGGACTACAATTAGTCCTGGCTAATTCTAGATGATCTTCCTTTATTAACATGCTGTCCAATTCAAGAATAATCAAGTGGCAATTTAATACATGGTTTCTCTACCCCATGCAATCTAACAGCGACAAAATAATAGGCTACATTCAGAACAGAAAAATAATTTAATTATAAATAGGTCTATGCACTGGCACTCAGCAAAGGTAGGCCTAATTTTTTTTCCAGCGAGAGCGGCATTTCAGAACTCTTTTGCGAATGAAGTAGGCCTACGCACACCTGTTTTTGCAGCACGGTCATGCAACTTGCAGTAAAAAAATAGACAGCAGTCCGATTGGAAAATGTGAATGGACAAAATCACATAGGGGAAAGCTGGTGTGAAAGTAACGTGGGACACTTCGATGCATCAAATTAGGTCAGCACGTGCAGATCGTAACACTTTCTAGACCTGTGAAAAATCTTGAGGTTTCGACACTTCCCCGCGAGACCAGGAAGACCGTTTTCCACAGTGGTGAGTAAAATAAGACAAATGGTCAACTTTTTTTATTTTAAGACTGTCGTTATTGCTCCATGTGTCATGTTTATGATGAAATGATAGTTCATTTAGTTTTGTAACATATTCTGAAGTTTGAAATGTCAGACTTTTTCCACTTTAGAAGCAATCCTGGTTCAAATGTCAGGATTCACTGTTGGGCCGGAAGTTCACGTTCGTCCCTCTCTGCTAATGCGGCCGAATTTTGTGTTTTAAAGCTCATTAAAAAATGTGCGTTTTATATTTTACCAACAGAAAATGCCAAGAGACAGGGTCAGAACTAACCAGAGGGGAAAGGTTGACCAGCAGGTTTATGAAAGGGCCTTTTTTGATGTCCAAAGGCGCAAGAGTTTAAGGAGGGCAGCAGAGTTGCGGGACGGAAGTACCAATGGTTACGTTCGTCCCTCTCTGCTAATGCGGCCGCATTTTGTGTTTTAAAGCTCATTAAAAAATGTGTTTGTTATATTTTACCGATCAGAAAATGCCAAGAGCGAGGGTCAGAACTACCCAGAGAGGAAAGGTTGACCAGCAGGTTTACGGAAGGGCCTTTTTTGATGTCTGAAGAGGCGATAGTATAAGGAGGGCAGCAGAGGCGCATGGCGTTTGTCATGTGACCCTGTTCAGGTACTGCAAGAGGAGGGCAGAGGCAGGAGGGCAGGAGACCAGAGCACCGGGGTAAAGGGCTCACAACAGAGTCTTCACAAAAGAACAGAAGAAGAGACTGCAGGCATATATAAAAAGAGCAGCTGATATATATTTTAGCCTGAGTCCTAAAGAGGTTGGAGCAACACTGCAGACAGAGCTACACCACTGCCGCCATTTGCCTAAGAATAGCAAGTACCTCCGCTACGGATCTGACCCGACTCTGAGCCAGATCAGCTGGAGTCGGCACAGAGCCGGGGCAGATCCGGAGTGGAGGTGCTTGCTATCTGGGAATTAACCTCTTTTTTCATGCTGTTTTAGGTGCAAAAGTTTGCATATGAGCTGGCCGAAAATATTGGCCTCAAAACTCCATGTTAATGGGAGAAAAACCAGATGGCAGAGAAGGATTGGCTCACCTCCTTCCTCGAGCGCAACAAAACCCAGTCCATCTGTCGACCTCAAGCCACCAGCATGTCCCGTTCTACCAGCTTCAACAAGATCAACGTGACAGAATTTTTTAACAACCTAAAGACTGTCCTCACCCGCTATAATTTTGAAGCAAAGGACATCTGGAACATGGATGAAACAAGTAAAAATTTATATTTAGATAAATTAAAAAGCAACAGTGATTTGCAACAGCAATAATTCATTTCATATATTATTTCAGGTACCACAATGGTTCAAGTGCCAGACAAAATCATTGCCACCAAGGGGCAGCGCCAGGTTGGTGCTGTGACCTCTGGGGAAAGAGGGACATTGGTCACCGTTGCCTTTGCTGCCAACGCACAAGGCAACTTTGTTCCCCCTTACTTTATCTTCCCAGAGAAGAAGTTCCAGGACCACTTCACACTGGTTCTGCCAATGGATCCGGGTGGATGCAGGAGACAGATTTCTTGGCATTTTTACAGCATTTTGCAAGACAAACCCACGTGACCCCAGATTCAAAGCTGCTGCTACTTTTAGACAATCTTTCATCAAACCTCTCTGTGGTAGCTATTGACTTTTGCAAGTCACGTGGCATTGTACTCCTGTCTTTTCCACCCCACTGCTCCCACCGTCTTCAGCCGCTGGACCGAAGCGTTTTTGGTCCTCCAAAGCACTACATTAACAGTGCAGCTGACAATAGGATGCAAATGAACCCTGGAAGAACTTTGACCATCAACAATATCCCAAGTCTTGTGGCTGAAGCTCTACCTCAAGCTGCAACAGCAAGCAGCATTTCATCTGGGTTCAAGTGTACCGGTATCTGGCCCTTGAATCCAGATATTTTCAGTGAGACAGACTTTGCTCCAGCTTTTGTGACCGACCGTCCAGCACCAGCTCCTTCCCCAGTGCCAGTGCCAGCTCCACCTCCAGCACCCTCTTCATCAACAGTGCCAGCTCTGTCACCAGCGCCAGCTCCATTACCAGGTCCATCACCAGTGCCCTCTTTGTCACCAGCGCCAGCTCCATGACCAGTGCCCTCTTCATCACCAGTGCCAGCTTTATCACCAATGTCCGCTCCATCACCAGCGCCCGCTCCCTTAAGACACCACCAACCAAGCCAGAGCCCATCTGAGCTGCATCCACATGAGTCTGCCATTCCTGTAGATGGTGAGAGTTTGTGTCTGTTGGTGTCTTAAAATGTGCACGTTGAGTCCTGCCAAGCATTTTTTTAAATATTATCTATCCAGGTATGCTTGTAGTTCCAGGAACATCTAGTGGCACGCCAATACAGAGGTTCAGCCCAGAAAAGGTTCGCCCATATCCAAAGGCTGGCTCGAGGAAAGAAAATAGAAGAAGAGGCAGAAAGAGGCGAGCAGAGTGTCATTTTTAACTCGTCTTGATTTTCTTGCTTGTATGAAAACAAGCTTATTCTGACTATCATCTCATTGAATGTTGGAGGTCAACAGCAACACTGACCGACACCCCAGTAAAAGCTACTTTGGAGGAGGAGAGTCTGCAGAGGGGCCAGAAAAAACTGTCTTCTTCAAAACGCCCAAAGAAAATGTTGTTTAGTGGACACATTTGCCTCATTTTTGCCTGAAGAAGTGTGGGTACGGTGCATCTTTTGTCTGCTGTGGTCACATGAGGCATGCACTGAGGGGGCAGCTCATTATATCTGTCCCAACTGTGATAATGAGTAAAGTAATTTCATAATTTTTATAACTAGACCAATTGCACGTGAAACATGTTCACGTTTACTTTTCAAACATTTGAAGCAAATTAAAATGTTTAAAACAAATGTTTGATTGTTTTTGTTTCTGTTTTCATGACAGTATTTTAAAAGATTCCAGTTAATTTGATCACGTTACTTTTGTCCCACCCATGTGCTGCTTTCATCCCGACGGGTGGGGTTGAAAGTAGCAATGCGCAACTTCCGTTCGACGTCAAACTATGCCGAAGTCAATATATATTGGGATGATTTAGCACCTGATATTGACAGAGCACACACGAAAGTAGTTAATCGCACCTGTAACGTTATCTTTTAAAATGACATCTATGAGAAAAATGTTACTTTCGTACCAGCTCTCCCCTACTTGTCACCAGAATTGCCTTCATTCACTGAATAATTCTGAAATGCCGCTCTCGCTGGAAAAAAAAGTCAGGTCACTGAGTGCCGGTGCATAGACATAATTATAATTGTTTTTCTAAACTGAACATAGCCCATTTGTCGCTGTTAGATTGCATAGGGGGAGAGAAGCCGTGTCTTCAATTGCCACTTGATTATTCTTAAATTGGAAAACGTGTTAAGAAAGGAAAACCATTAGGAACAAGCCAGGACTAATTGTTGCCAATAAAGGGATGGATTTTTGCCAAGGCAATCATCTAGGTGAGCACCGGCCTTGATAAGAACCTTTTTTTATAAGAACGTTGAGGCTGAACATTCCCCAAAATTAAGAACGTGTTGAGAGCATCATGTGGCTGTGAACGAATATTGCAGGAAGGAACTTGTATCAAGATAACAGAATGAAAAGACTCATCACTAAACAGCAATGCTTCTGAAAATGCTTTCCTTAAAATAAGAATTACATTCAACATGTTTCGTAAACAGGAGGCCATAAGCAAAACAAAGGTTTCTCGCATTTTAAGGACATTTGAGACTGAATTCCACAAATTCAGGAAAGTTTACAGCGGGGTTCTCAACCTCATCCACAAAGGGCCGAGTGGGTAGAAGATTTTTTCACAGCCATTTAGTTTGCACCCGTGATAATCCTAATGCACCGTTATGGTCTTTCCTATATGGACCGTACATGTGGGGCACGACTGGAATAAAACCACTCGCCCACACAGGCCTTGCTGGCGAAGTTGAGAACCCCTGGTTTTTCCAATGACTGAAAGAGATGGTAGATGTGCGACGGAAGTGGATTGACAGATTGGTGCCGGACTTGCTTCATCTTTAGTGGATACAGTTTAGGCAATTATCAAATATGAGAACGTCATCGATATTTTTGTTTGCTTTCAAGTGACTGCTTCATTGCGTTTTTATATTTAGACATCCCATCAACGGGAATAAATTTTGGTGTGTAGGTCTAATCATGATATTCGTCATAACTAAAGCCCCTTTCAGATTGACAGTTCACTCCGTATCAGCGCAGCAGCAGTTCCAGAGCAGCACCAGGTTAAAGTTAGATGTGAATTGATTTTATGGTGGAGTAATTTACAGCGGTGCAGTTTACCCTGGAGTAATTTGCTCCAGGGCAGCACCGGAGAGGCACCGGATTAAGTGTGATATGAACCCAGATAGCAAGCACCTTCGCTCCGGATCTGCCCCGGCTCTGAGCCAGATCAGCTGGAGTCAGCACAAAGCCAGGGCAGATCCGGAGCGGAGGTGCTTGCTATCTGGAAATTGCACTCCTGCTCAAGCACCGTATTAAATTTACTCAAGCAGAGCGGAATGGTCAGAGTTTGATGAACAGTTTTTCGCACATGCTCCAAACCAAGGCGCAGGTGGGCAAGAAGTGTGTGTACTGCTGATCAGCGTCATTCGCCCGCAGTTTGTTTAATGAACCTATCGGTTTTATATATTTATATATTTTTTATACCAATGCCCATAATGCATCGCGCGTGACACGCAAAGGGAATTTCCGGCCCATACCAAGGCATCGGTTTAGGAAAACGATACCATGACGACGAGATTTCGATATAAATGGCTCTCGCCGATTTGATGCGGACATTTTGTGTCTTTTATGCGGTGTTTTCAGGTTGATATGAATGGGTTTAAGCGGGACTGCCGATCCGCAGCAGCACCGGATTGCGATTGAGCTGGCAGATATGGATGTGGTAGGCCCTATGTTTTGTGACTGGCGTTTTAAGACAACTTTTGTGCTGCTGAGGTGATTGAACTGGGTGCTGTACTCCTCGTTGAGAACATCGGATCTGGCCATTTCATAGAGTCAGTGAAGGGCAGCGTTGATGAGTTCGTTTGAGTTTTTGTGTTTCACAAAATAAAAAATTGAATAAATCTTTATAAGTAGGGTAACCTCCTGCAAAGCATTTTTGAGTTTACTCTTGCTACTTCAAGCCCCAGGAGTTGCACAAACTGATTTTTGAAAGAATTTGAAACTTGAAGTTGAGTAAACTAAAAAAAATCTTTGGAGCAGGTTGACTCACTTCGCTTAGTTTATTCAACTTTTCATTTTACCGTCTTTAGCGGAGATGCAGCTCCCGCAGATAGTTTATTGTCCACAAACCATGAAAAAAACTCAGTATTTTTGTTTGTCAGAAACCGGCCCAAGCCTCCAGACAGTGCAGTTTCAAAGAACCATAGCCTACAATTCAAGCCTCCACCATAAACTAATTTAAACCAGACGTCTCGCCACCCATATGGCTTTATTAGACGGCGAGTCTTCCTGCTCTAAAGTCATTGGGCCCGTAGGTAGTCCAGAGCTTTGACATTATCTTTGGGAAGAACGCAACACCTTTCTCAATCGTAAACGCTTTGTCCCAAGGATATCGCTATGGCTCCCCCAATTAAAAATCAAGTTGTGTAGAAAACCGGAAGAAATGTTCATTTTCGAGTTAAAAAAAATCCATGTTGTTGCCTATTGTACTTGGTATATAGTGTTAGCGTGCAGTGCTTATACACTTGACAAAATGAAGATAAATCAGAAAACAAGTGCTTCAAGTATTTATTTCATGTAGCCTAATATTGGATTATATGGATGAAAAAAGTAAACAGATAACTATATAATATTAATGTCTTTTTGAGAAAAGAAGGCGATATCTAGTGTCGCCTTTGCTTTGATTACAGCATTTAATCTTTCAGGCATGGTGTCCAGATAATTTTACTTCCTCATTCGCTAAACCATTCCATATGGTTTGAGGTTAAATCCAAAGAGATTCTTTCAGTGTTGCAACAGATTTGTTCATCTCGGTATCAAGTAAATAACAGATTTGCTCAATCAAATTACGGCCTGGATATGAGCAAAACAAGTCATAACTTTCATGTCACCAGATGATTCTTTCCGACAGAGATAACTCTTGCGCAACTTAGAAATGTGTTCAGGATCATTATCTTGTTCCCCGACCAGTCTCTTTCCAGTTGAAGATGCGTGCCTCACAAGGATGTTGTGATACTTCATTTGATCCGTGAGTTTGTAGATTTTTATGAGATAACCGGCTCCTTTCGAGCAGACAGAACCCCAAACCATAATACAGCACTGCTTAAAAAGAAGATAAAAAATACCTGGTAAGATGAATTTAGTTATTTTAAGACTTAAACACTTATTTCTATCGCCATTTTTCCTAGTAAGACAAAAAAAATGTCCTTGATTTGAGGTTATTTTGACTATCTTGCCAATGGGATAAGTACATTTTCACTTGTCAAGCAAATAGTTACTTGTTTTAAGTCTTACCCCTTTGGCAAGCTAGTCAAAACAACCTCAAATCAAGGTCAATTTTTTTGTCTTACTATGGAAAATGGTGATAGAAATAAGTGTTTTAAGTCTTAAAATATCTAAATTCATCTTACCTATTTTTTTTTTTCATTTTTTTTCAGTGAGTATGTTTTACTGAAGGGGTTAAGCAATCATTTTTGAAACGTTTACCAACTCTCCGGCGCACATAAGTTCTACGTTTGGATAAAATTTCGAATTTTGGTTCATAGGTCCGAAAGACTTATTCCCAGTCCACTAGCGTACAATCCTTGAATTTCTTCGCAAACTCAAATATTTTTTATGTTGCCAGCTCTTGGCAGCAACACGACCAAACAGACACACAGGAATTTGGAAATAGTATATCTCGATACTTTCATCTCTTCACTCCTGGCGCTATTAATATCATCGCGGAGTTGCAGTGCAGTCGACTGCCGGTTAATTAATTAATTTAAATTTTTTTACATGTCATACACAGATAATATAAACTAGATGCTCTTAACTTCCCTTTTGCACCTGAACTGTCACTTGTTTTCAGCGAACTGTTTTTTTTAAACTTCTGGTCTTTCTTACAGTTCTATGGCAGCATTTAACGTTTTTAGACATTTACCCAGCATCATGTAAGGCCGCTAAGTGGCTACGAACAATCTCAGAAAGCTCTCTCTGTCGTGCCATCGCGTTTCACACTGTGACACTGCCCAAAGTTCATATCACATTATATACAGGAGCAACTGACCATCAGAGGTAATTCTGCAGAATACGCTGAAATGTTGCCTCAAACTATTTTAAACAAATTTTTAGCATCAACAATCAAGGAATGAGCCTTTAAACATGCATTAACGCTATGCAACAGTCAAAAAAATTGCGACGCCTTTCAATTGTCACAAAAAATGATGTTTTCAGTGTTTTTGTTTATTTCCCATATTTTTACCTCAATATACTTGTGGGAATTTTTTTTTTGGTTCTCATTGCCTACAAAAGTAGTGCTCATTCCATCTTCACAAAAAATGTAGAGAAGTATAGGACCCCTTTTAGACGAAAGTGGTGGTGTACAATCATCGCAGCAAACTACTCTTTAGGCCTACCAACCACGACGGAAACAGTTCCATTTTTTTTCATCTTTGCCAGTCGAATTTATGAATTGAGCCACTGTCTCGGCGTACATGCACAAATTATTAAAATTATTTAAGTTTTTATTCATTGAAACGACTTCTCACATGCACTGTAAAACTGTGGAACATGTGACATGGCTATAATCTAAACACCAGTGCGTAAAGGCTAAATGCCTGGTGATTATTTCTGTAAATAGGTCTTCTCATTTAAACACTGATGTTTGTTGGATGTTGCAATCGAGACTTTTCAGATTTGTAAATACACTTTAAAACTGAATCTAAACACCGTGACGTTAAAAAATGTTACAAAAAGTGTTTAGCATATGTTCAGAACGAAAACTTTTCAGTGTGGTTATTTTTTTCACTTGCCACGCGCATTTCACGGATCTCAAATCTATTGGTAATACGGTGTACAAATATTTTGGGTACCTAGAGCCTATTACACTTTAAAGCTCTGATTGTTTTCGGACTTACACGCACCAGGTGGAATAAAGTCCATTATTTTGTCACCCATGAGAGTACTTAGTGGATCAAGAGTTTCTTTTCAATTTATGAACATATTTAGGCTATATTAGCTACTTTGAAATGGCATTCGGGCCTACCTTAGCCCATTTACCGGTATCTGAATCATAAATAGGCCTGTTTTCATTCTGAATTGTCGGGGGCAATTGTCGTTGAAGCAAACTAAACTTGCAATAATTTCACGAATCTCTATTCGAACCCCCGAGATAGCAGCAGTGTTCTAAAATGGCGCGTAGCCGTCTGTCGTGTTTCGTCTGTAGGCAACAAACCATATCTGCATAAGATTTAAGTGAACAGACACATCATTATTAAACGCTATAAATTGATGCGCGTGCGCCATTTTAAGTTGTACACAAACAAAGATAAGCTGTTCAGTAAGCCTGTCCCACACTGAAAAGCCAATATTGTCTTTAGAGGTGCTCTCAGTCGGTATTTTATCGTAGATCCTTACTGTTCACGCATCGCTCCCTGTTCATCTTCTTCATTTTCATCCTTCGATTTTGGAACCAGATTTTTATCTGTCGTTCTGTTAAATTTAAAATTCTAGAAACTTCGTAACGGCGATCTCTTGTGAGGTACATGTTATAGAGAAATTCTTTTTCCAGTTCCAGCGTCTGATATTTTGTGTATGGACATCGTTTCTTTCTCGTTGAACGAGCATGGATCCAATTTGCTGCCGGATTGCCTGAAAAATAATGCAAAATCATGGTTTGTCAACAAATACCAGACATAGCTGACATGATAAATTCTATTTCTTTATTCATTTATTGCCAGTATAAACGTGAATTTTGAATATTTAAATAAAAATATTTAAGTACCAAGGTTTCTGGTACAAATGTGTCTTAATGTGTCTATATAATCTGCAGCCATTAATGTAGTTTGTTTTGCAATATGGTGCGAGTAAAGACTCTTTTATAGCTTGGTTAGTAACCCCCCTGTTTTACACACCTTCCCTGGAACATTTTCTAAGGCTGTAAATCAAGGGTCAGTTTCTTTTACTTACTTGGGTCAAGTTGCTGTTGCTTGTCTTCTTCGGCCTCGGTGTTAGCATTGCCGCCGTTAGACTTGTCTTCGGGTTCATCTGCTCTTTCCGGGACTGATGCACTCGCATCGACGGCGACTACTGGAACCTGTGACTCAAAGGTAGAGCATTCAGTCCTTCTGGACGCCAAATTTTCGACCTTCGTCCCGCTGTGCCGCGAATTCTGGCGTACACCGGAGTGAGTAACTGAGCCAGAAATAGGCCCAATCCAGGAGCAAACATATCTGCTGTCCGCAACCGCGAGATGAGATTGGGGCACGTAAGGATGGAAGATGCCTGAGACTTCGGTAGACTGCGGGTGAACAGAGGGCCAAGACGTGGGAAATACTGCTGACTTGGTCGCAAAGCTGCAGGAGGAAAAATCGGCATTGCCTCCTACACCTGGTGGCCTTGAGGTCGTGGTGTGAGAGCCTTGTATAAAGCAGCTTCCATACACGTCATCTGGATCATTTCCCAGTAGAGAGTCCACAAAGTAATTGCTCAGAGTACCGCTGGTCGACATATTTGATCCCTTTGTAGGCTTATAAAAGGTTACACTGCAACACGTAAGCTAACCTTCCCTCTGTATATTCGTAGTATTTCGGCTGGCTTCGTCTTCAGTGATTGGTTGAGTGGATCATGTGATCATTTCCCCCCATAGCTACAGTAAATTAATCCGCATACTATAGTAGACTTATTTCAACATTTTAGCCGTCACTGACAAAAAAATGAGATGCGAGATGAACTTTAATCAAAAACTTATCGGTTTGGTCCGCACATATTTTTTGCAATGAGGAAAATGTGGGTGATGTTCTGGGACTATTTCTTTACATGGACACATTAATGCGCCCATTAATGTCATTCGTCCAACTCAGCATTGGGTGCTTTTGCTAATTATTTCACGAGTGCTCATACTACTGCACAATCAAAAAAAGATCGACATCAGGTATGTTATACACGCGACGCTTGTAAATTAATTTTATTGGCCATTGACATGTAACTCCTCGTAAAATAAAACGCAGTGTTGGCAGTGTGTAATAAAATATAAATACCGAGGTTTTATAATCCGCTGTGGTTTGTTAAAAGATTGAAAGAGTTTGCTAATTCTTTTATTTATTTTTATTTTTGCAGGACCTATTTTTGCGTTTTAGCAGAGCTCATCTTTGCCCGATGCAATGGTTGTATTAAGCAAGAAAAAGCCATAATAATTTTATGTTAACAATAAAATATTTAAGAGGAGAGTCTGATGATGATATACGCTTACATCAATGCATGCATATAGAAAAAGAACACCAGAATAATGCGAGACTATTGAGGGATCTGTTTTCCTCAGTAAATCCTTCGTAAATGTTTGACTCGACTGGTCGTACCAAGCTATGAACAAGCGCAAACCTCCAACTGGTAGATGATAAAGGGAAATAAAACATACTTGCATTTCTTGTTTTAAGTAGAATTAAGCTTCACGGCATCGTTTTCCCCTCAGAAAATTGTATGTACATGGAGATAGAAATCCCAAAGACAGAGGGCATACACTCACATATGTGCGCATGTTAACACAGACACACACACACACACACACACACACACAGCACACACACACACACACACACACACACACACACACACACACACACACACACACACACACAGCAGTTTAGCTCAGCAGATATCTTGGGCCAAGCTAAATGAGAGCGAAGCTGATAACTGAAGTGCTTTTGCTTACTATGTATTCCAGAATTCGACGATCTGAAAATACGATGCGCTCTAACTAATAAAATACGAGCGCGAGCCTGTGTGTGTGTGTGTGTGTGTGTGTGTGCGTGAGAGAGAGAAGGAGGAAGAGCGACAGAGTGCGAGTGTGAATGTCTGTGTGTGTATGGAAGGTTGATATAAATTCAAAATTCGTCTCTAAAATGAAGACATGCATTGTAAAATTATGACGGCTCTTTATTTAAATGTTTTCAATTGTTGCTACAACTTGGAATCGCAGATTAGTTTCTTCAGCAAAATATTGGATTGCAAAGTGACATGCTAAATGGCCTTATGTTTACCTTAAATAACATGTTTATATAGGAGAGGCACTACTATTTACACCATGTAAGCTTATATTAATTTTGTTATTTCAGTTTCATTTTATCTGAGTGTGCGCGCTTGTAAATTCCCTGCATAACAAATTAGACATCCCTCGAAACGGATGAGACTAGTGACCCGATTTCAATCATTGTTCTTGGTCAACATGTTAGTTTCCCTTCTAAAGAAATGCTTAGGCGAGTGAATAATAAATTCTATAAAATGTTTAATTCACATGCCTTAATAGGCAACTCTTCTCGAAAAAACCACTGTGGATTTTCCGCGTTAAATGTTGTCACATCCTAAGCAAGTCGTCAAACCTGTGCGTAATGACTGTTTAATTGAAAAAGATTGAAATTCGCTCTTTTTTGCGTTCAACTGGTGCGTTTGATTTCTCATTTTAAAGACGACAATTAGCTTTACCTAAGAAGGGAGAGTTCAAGTGTCTTTTACCAGGGTATTGACTGAAAACAGACCAAGACTAAAAGCTGCTATCCCTTAGAGTAACAGCTGATATGATGCTGGCCGTACTGCATGATGGCAGTAGATTTACTTTATTTTGTGGTTTTTTTTTATTATTTGGTGGTGGTGGTGGTGAGTCATCATTGTTCTCCAGGAAACATTAGGGAAAATATTAGCTAAATACCATAAAATATTTCAACACATGGAACCTTAGAGGAGGGACTTAAGATTTCCCTCATTTTAAATGCTTAATGGGTAGTAGGAGTGCATGAAAACCAATTATAATAAAAATAATTGGATACTATAATGAATGATAATTAATAAAAAAGGACGAATCGTACGAACTGCATTAATATCACCTTGCTTAGCGTCACATTGATTTGCCTGACGCGGCTGTATCTGCAGTGTTTCGTCGCTAAGAAGGGTGTTAAGAGTGCTCCAGACCCTTCTTTTAAATCCCTCTTAACAGAAGATCGTCTCGGTCTAAGATGGAATCTGGGAAACGTGTTTGCGTATTACTGGAGCCTTAAGAAGGACCCAAAGAAGCTCTCAGCGATAAGATCTTCTTAAATGAATCTGGGGGAACTCGGCCATCAAAATATTCGCGGGAGACGTAGCAAAATATGACTGTTTTGAATTGAAATTGAATTGAAACTGTCTCTAAAATCATGGCATTTGCGCCGATAATTTCTACTGAAACATCGTGTGGTGGCATAAAAATTAGTTCCTCAGTATGCCTTGTAAATTGCCGTTTGTCCATTTATATCAATTTAGGAGCCTAATGGAATACTTTTGCTCGAGACTTCATCATTGCTGAGAGATGATTCATTTAATGACCATTTTAAACTCATTTTTTTTTGCCTTATTTTGCTAATAGCCCAATACTTGTAGCCCATTTGCATTATCAGCTGGTACGTCAAGCTTAACCTACTAGTTGTATGACAGACGTTAAATAGATCATTAGTATGAAAACGTGGGAAAAACAAATATTTTGAATGCTGAATTTATTACAGAATACGCGCCACCAAGCATGTCTTTTTTGTTTACAGTTCCACGTTTAATGCAGACAATAAATAACATGAAAATCATTCAGAATGGAAATACTGTAGCCCACATTGTGGAATCATCTATCCGTCCCCACAATTATCGCCACAGGCCAACTCATGCCTCTTAAATACAAAGGCGCTAACAAATGATTCGTTGTGCAAGCGAGAACCTCAGCAGATTTTCTTCTTCATTTTTTTAAACATTCCAATGATTTAACTTTAAGCACCCCATGAAGGCACTATTCAAATCGTTCCTAGACCTAGACAGACCGAAAAGATAAATACAATACAAATCTGTAACGCAAGAAACATACAAGTCACAGTCTCCCATGCTCCTGAGAAATCCTTACTGGCAGTTATGCTGCAAGAGTGACGAAGCTGTGTGTATGAATAGAAATAAAGATGCATTTCTGACATTCCTCAAGAGAAAGTTAGGTTGGCAGTTAGTTCTCGAATTCGGTTTTCTCTGCTCATTTTCTTCAACTTCATTCTACGGTTTTGAAACCAAATCTTCACTTGTCTGTCGGTTAGGTTGACGCTCTTACTGATCTCTAGGCGGCGCTCTCGAGTCAGGTACATGTTGAATAAAAACTCCTTTTCCAACTCCAGAGTCTGGTGCTTTGTATAAGGACATCTCTTTTTTCTACCGCTTTTCGAAGTTAACCAGTTGGTCTTGGGAGAATCACTTTTACTGTCTGAAAAATACAAAAACACAAGATAAGACATCGAACAAATATTAAGACTAATGCTTTTGCCGAGTATTTTTGCAGTGTATTCTACATAAAAAAAACAGAATAATTCATGAACGAGTTTTTCATTTGCAATTAATTTTGCGAGTTTAATGTAGTCTATATATTTTTATTATTAATTTATTTATTGTTCGATAGGAATTACAGAAAAGCCCACGCGTGCTATTTGGAGAAATTAGATATAGGCGAGTAAATCTCACTCACAAAGCAATGAGAAAGTTTCGAATATGCGTCCGGACATTTTTTAATGGCTTCAGACACTTTTTCACTATTCACATTGCGAGAAAGCTTCTTCCATTATTTTATTTAATTCAGTCTGCACCTATTTACACGCAACTGCTAGTGACACCTCAATATGCTTATATGTACATGTATATGTACATATGTATATGTATATGCTGACTTGTATGTCATTTGTGAAGGAAACATCACAGCCACAGATTTTTTTTTTTTTTTGGAAACCTGAAACTTATCTACCAACTATCGGTATGCGCATGTACTTTGCATTATATGCCTGATTGTACCATTTTCAACCTATGATTTGGAATTTGAAATTTTGCTATAATGAGTTATTTTCTGAAAATAATGATTTTCATTCTTTGAAATAATGAACTTCTCAGGCGAGAGCTTTAAGAGCATGCGGGCAGTGGACTCAAATCTAAAACACGTTTCTCATGACCAAATCTGTCTCTTCAGTCGTTAACAATGTAAAACGTTTCAGCTGAGTATGAAGTAGCCTGGTCAAAGAAGCGTATTAAAAATATAGTATATCAATATAACCCAAACTCTGCATTATAATCAGACCAAAACACGCAACCCATATGTGAAAGAAGGCAATACCTCAACGCCGATGTTTACGTCGTGATCCCAAAGCGACCGTGTATTCCGTGCACATATACTGTTGGAAAATAAGAAATCTAATACTTATATATTGATATAAAAGTAAGAAAAATCGTTAAGTCAACAACACTTGCGGGTGGACACGAACAGCACGACTGGCGGTCGTATTTTTCTGTAGAAACATTTCACTACAACTTGACTTGGGCACTCATTAAACATTACGACTTCAGGGTTGTTTGTGTTTAATACCGAGTTTTATGGTACCGGAGCGTCGGAGAATGAGCGCTTTCATCTGTAGGCTACCCACCTTTCGTGTCCTTTTGTTCAGATTCGGGGCTTGAGGAAGATGCTTCAGTTGAACATGATTTCTCCTCTTGGGTTCTAAACTCAAGATCAGGGCTGCCCATGCGGGTTTGCGCATCCTTTGTCTCCTGTTTTCTCTGATTACCGCTTATTTTCTTTTCCACCCCGGAAAAAGAGCATAGTGGTGATTTAGGAGCAACATTGTTTAGCTCCACGAGTTTGCTTGCACTCAATTCGTTGCTGTTGGCTTGAATCTTTCCGGACGCATACGCATGGCTCCGTTTGAAATAACCCGGAACGGCTATTTCTGGACCATCAGTAGAACATGATTCAGGAATCAGACTAGAGAACGAGGGAATTTCGGACGAGCTTACTTTTGTTCTTTTATCTGAATACATGCAGCAATTGCCTTCTTCTTTTATGTTTTGAGGCAACGTGCGAGCGACCAAATTAGTGGAAGGTTGTTCAGTTCGGTACGTTCTGCTTGGATCTGCCCAGTTATCAAGATGAGGTATATATGTATGGACGCTCAAGCCCATATGCTGATTGCTGATTTCTCTTTTACCGAGGGATGGCATAAGTCCACAGGTTTGCATTCCATAAGTTTCCATTTCTGCTGTGGATTGCATATACATGCCGCCGTTGGAGTAAAAACTGTCAGTTCTGCAGGCACTGATCAGAGAGTCGACAAGAAAGGTGTTAGCACCGGGAGAGCTGTTTGGGAGGGACATCTTGGCGAATTTTTAGGCTGATGAGAGACGTCTTTTTGAGGCTGACATATCTTACAATCGCTTTGTAAATCCAGATTCCTCTCCTCTGCAGCATGACGACGTAGCCAATGAAATTTGAAAATGGCCTTGAGACGCAGCCTTGCGCTCTTCACGTGGATGGATTACGCTAAATTGGGATCTCAAAAGTGTTCTACAGCGACACCCAGAACGCGGACTTGGAATTGACTCCAAAGAATGGCAAAAGACAACTTAAGCACTGAACGCCCATTTTTGCAGGACGGAAAAATATATACGGTCTCAAAACAACTGTATTCAGAGGTCTTGCACTTCATTTAAGAAAGTGTTTACCTCGGAATTTTCGCATATGCCACTTCATTTTTTATAATTAAAGCACAATTCAAGTTCAATAATATTCAAGTGGTTATTTGGCGCCTTTATATTCAGTAAATGTTCACAGTTTCGGTTTACCTGGGCTATTTGAACTTCCCGGGAACAAAACATAGCAAATAGCCCATATTTCACGAAAGTCCACATAGACGAATTCACAAGGTTTATTGATTAAGGAGCTCAAAAAAAAAAACAAAAAAAAAACATGCTAATAAAGGGATAGCAGGTCAATTACATTTTGCGACATTATCGCATTATCGCCATTTTCCTTGAACCATACTTAATCTTAATTCTGAATGAACTAATTTTTAAATAGGTAAAAGCGTTGTTAGCCTGGCATTCGAGATGTGAAAGATATTCACGTATATAAGGCGATCATCTATTTCTCATTTGCATCGGAAAACGTTCTTGTATATTATCACAGAATTTTGCCACAACTGAAGCGAAACTTAAATCCTTTCATTTGTCAAATCAATTAAGATCCACCCATTCAGCCCTAGAAATAACGTAGACACTAAGTGTACGCGCGTCAGCGCATGTGTACCAGTCAATTTAATTATTCGTAGTTTTCGACGAAAATTCAAAGTTAAGAGATCCATATTTGTAAACAAAATTACGCTTTAAATTATTTGATTGCTCAAAATTCTAATTGGCTTTGAGAGTGCGCGGGCGCATGTTTAAAACTTCATCGCTTGTGTATATATTCGACTTCGCCTGAAGCATGTCCACAAAAAATAAATGAATTAAATATCTCGTTGGTTGGGGCTAGGAAGGTGTACGCCTGACCAAGTATATGTAATATTAATGGACAATTCACTAACGGGTGACAAATTAAAGGGAAAAAAAACTTAAATAAATGCGTGGACAAACATAATGAATGCAGGTGCTTTTATTCATTTTTTTTCTGCCTCATTCGTCCCCATGCAGGCGGAGGGGCAAATCAAGGCAGTTATTCTGTGTGTTAAACTCTATATTTCATCGTAAAACATTGCTACTGTGATTTCTTCCAGGATAACGATGGCCCGAGTCTCACAGGATACAAGGGGTCACTGAATGATTTTATAAGAATCAAAATTATTCTTAGCATATCCTGCGGTCAGCACAATAACCATATCCCAAAGCAACTAAATTTATACAGGAGAGTTGGAACAGCGGGTTCAACAGCACTCTCCATCACCATTATCAGAACATCACATGAGAGAATATCTCTTTAAAGAAAAGAACTCCAGCCCCCCAGTAAACTTTTACACTTGTAGACTCAATGCCAAGGCGAGTTGAAGCTGATATGGTCCCGTGTGGAGGCCCAACACCTTTCTAAGACTGTTTATGTATATTTCCCCATTATATATATAACACACACACACACACTCACACACACTGGTTATTTCAATGTTGTCGCGCCTATTTTCTTTTCAAACAAAATCAATGATTATCCCATAATAAAATCATAAAATTCCACATAATTAGGAAATTTTCCGCGATATTTAGGGACTCACCCGGTTTCCAATGCCTTGTGTGTACGTTCAGGTTTCCGTACAATGCTAGGTTGACGGCCATAACTGGAAATAAATTCAATGTTTGAGTCTATGCTCTGTTGCGGTTCTGACTCATAAACTCAATTTGTGTGATCAGCTATGCGGTTAAAACTGTGGGAAGCTGAATTGAAATGGTCGCGGGTGGGGTGGCTTTTGGCTATTATAATGCTTCAAAATTCAAAAATGTAAAATAACACACACAGATAAACAATAAACAAAATGAGTAAAAGAAGACAAACGCATATAAAAATCTATACATTTTTAAGGGTAAAAACTGGAACAAAAATATGATTCAGTATCCAAAGAATGCTATAAAGGGGAGATCTGGCTTCCACCACACACATTATAAAACCAAAAAAAGTCAAAGCGAGATTTGTAGTAATCTATGTGAGATTTTTTTAACGTAAATGCGAGGTTACACGCTCATTGCATTGCTGTTAAGGCCTATTAGATCAGTGGTTCGAGAACATGTATCTTCAAAAGGTATAGGCTTTCATTTGTACCATTAATATGGATTCTTTCTCTGCAATACTCCTGGATTTCCACGATAAATTAAAGGCACAAATATTAATAGGCCTACTGAAAAATGAATGATATATATATAGCCTATATTTCGAAATATATAATTCGTGTGCTCATCGGCTTTAAAGTCAGACCAATTGTGCTTAATATCCGGAGCAAAAGCATCGTTCATTTTTCAGTAGGGCTATTTATGTGTGTGCCTTTAAATTAATTTATCGTGGAAATCCAGGAGTATTGCAGAGAAAGAATCCATATTAATGGAAGCCTATACCCTTTGGAAATACATGTGCTCGAACCATTGATGGTGTCAGCATTTCGACTAAGCTTGATTCAACGGCATAGTGTTTCAGTGTTTTGAGAGATTTCGTTTTGATATATTTCTGGGTTCCTAGATCTTGAAAGTTAAATGAGAGAATTAAATTCAGTTTCTTGTGAATAGACTAAGACTGCAATAGAATACTTCTTTTTTCAGAAGAATAGACACGAAGGGACTGCAACACATATACAATTAGTCTATATATTCCATAGTATGACAGAAATTAGAATTTAACCCTTATTAGTGTCCTTGTTTAACGCGTTATTGTTACCTGTGACGTTTTTTCTCCCGGCTCGAGCCTCGTTCTGTATTTTGGATGTTACTCAAAACCACAGAGATTATCTTCGGGCAGTATGTCTCAAGCTATGAATATTTTTTAGACTACTTTTTAGCAAGAAAATTGGAATTGAACACAATAGAAAAAAATATTTTTGCTAAAATCGAAATACTGCCCGTAATTTAAAAGTGTGCCCAACATTTTAGGTTATTTAAATATAGCCTAACATATTGTTCACCAATCAAGCGCGATGTAGTTGGTGCAGAAGACTTGGACATTAACGTCCTTGAAAATTTAGTTTTCGGTGATAGACGAAAAGGCGGGTTTTTCTAAAACCTTGAAAGTTTTTTTTCTCTCTAAAGTTAGAAAAAAAGAAACGCCGTACATGCGCGAGTTCAGAGACTGAAAACCAACACAGGTCCATAATTTATCTCATATTTAAGGACACACTTACTATGAAAATGCATGGGGAAATACCCTGAGGTGAGCGAATATTTTTCTCTGAAAAAATAAATCTGAGTGGACGAAAATGTTGCATGATTAAATCTGTGACAATTAATACAATAAAAAAAAGTTTTTATCTTCGCGTAGCCTATCTAGTTTTGAACTCAATATGCGTTTGTTCAGGACATTTTTCCTAAACAAGATATCTACTGCTCAAAAAAATAAAGGGAACGCTTAAACAACACAATATAACTCCAAGTGTTCCCTTTATTTTTAGAGCAGTATATTTAGGCCTATCCCCGGCCTATCTTCTAAGGTAGGCCTATATCCAAACTACAAACAATGATCTTGTTTTATTCACCCTGATCCAATATAATTG
Organism: Gymnothorax reevesii; assembly: GCA_029721435.1. Taxonomy (NCBI): domain Eukaryota; kingdom Metazoa; phylum Chordata; class Actinopteri; order Anguilliformes; family Muraenidae; genus Gymnothorax; species Gymnothorax reevesii. Next base: position 11,587,733 of record CM056587.1, on the reverse strand, counting down.
CGAAGTGGGAGGAACAGCGGGTTGTCTCTTTTAAATGTAGTTCGTTAATGTGAAATCATATTTTTCTCTCCATTCGATAGTCCATCTCAAACTGGAACTAAGCTGTTACAGAACACATGAGCTGCGTCGACCGTTATTATGGTGAGGACGCCTTATGAAGCAGCGAAGTATCATCATCACATGATAAAGCAAGGAATCTCAGTCTGTGTGTGTAGGCCTATGTGTGTATGTAAACCATGTGACTCCTTTCGCATATCTAGAAAGTCGTTCATCCGATCGAATTCGAATTTGGTGTATTGCTGAAGAGCCCAGGAAGTCCACAGTCGCGTTTGGTGTTGTTTGACCGAGCGTTTCTCGAGGAATCCAGAGTGCTACATGCACCAAGCAGCAATTGAACTAGCACTGCTCTTAGTCTTGCGAGCAGCAATTGAACGGGCATTGCTCTGGTCCAACTATGCTAAATCAAGCTCATCGCATCACTGTAAAAACGTTAATCTGATTTACGCTACATTGCACGTGGCTGGTGTATTGCTTGGATTCCAAGGACGACCGGAGTCGACTTTGGTGCCATTTGGGCCCGCGACGCGTTCAGTATTAATTAATAAACTTTGAATAATCAAGCGAACAATGCAGAAGCGGGGCTGGGCTTCAGGGCTCTGCGGCCTCTGTAGAGCATGACGTCACCTGCGTCCGCAGCAAGTAGGGCGCGGCTCACGGCTTACTTAAAACACTTGAGTATTTCCAACGGGCACCGCCCGCCTTTGTCTGACTAAAACGGAAAGACTGATTGTCTGTCTTTCTGTCTGTCGGTTCCTCTGTTCCTTCAATATTCTCGACAACCATATATCCGATCAACTTCACACTTGGCATGTGTACGTCTGGGGACCCAAAAAGAGTGTAGTGTAGAAGTTGTTTGGCTGAATGATTCTCGAGAAAGAGAGTTCCAGACGTCCCAGTTCCAGACGTCAAAATGCTATAGGAAACCGCTGGGCTTAGCCAGACGTTATTTAGAACAAACAAAGCTAGAGTCAAACACGTGCCTGAATATTAAATGAAGCTTGAGTATGTTTCCAGTGTTTAGATATATGCTCGCGAAATACAACATCAATCTGCAAAATGTGCAGCTGCTGCAATTCAGCAGTAATGTAAGACTTATCTACAATAATTAAGACCAATTACTATTGTCGAAATGCGCCCTCGTGCGGTCTTAACAACAAATGTCAAAAAGAGAACCGTTGTTGCTTCGATGTCGTCGAAAACAAATTGCTATACCAAGGTTAAATTGCTAAACAAATCACTAAAATGGACTTTATCGCGGAAATTTTAAAAAGTCACTGAGAAAAGTTTGACTGTCACTTATCATTTCAAGACAATTATTCAAAACAATTTTATTACTTTTCATAGCCATGATTTATTGAAATCTCGTTATTACACAATTCATTAAAGCACTTATAACGTCGTCAGGAGAAATATATCTCACTTGTAATTTAATTTCCTTTGGGCTACTATTTGAGTTGTGCAACTCACCCGGAGCACTGCACACACACACACAACACACACACACACACACACACACACACTCAACACACACACACACACACACACAACACACACACACACACACACACACACAATTTTACAGATCACTTTAATGTAATACTATTTTTATTATACAATCTCTTGTAATAATAATAATAATAACAATAATAATATTAATTTATATTATTATCATTATTTATTTTACTATTGCATATTTTATGATATAATCAAGAATATAAGAAAATAAAGCATGCACATCCAGTCAATGACAGGTGCAGGACAAAGAATCCGCAAAATAAAGTAATAAAGTCCGCACACACAAGGACAATGCTCCCCAAAAAATAATTGTGTCAACGTAACGTACGTTGATACAATTAATTTTTGGGGAGCATTGCCCTTCAGTGTGCGGACTTTATTATTTTATAATCAAGAATTTAAAATTTGCTATTTTAAAATGTATATTCGGAAAACAAGAAATCATCGCCAAAAAAATGCATGTTCTAAACGCGTGAGAAAGTTTCATTGCAAATCTGCGCGTGTACAAAGTCACACATCAAGCATGTTGACTCCCACCCATGCACTAACACACACACACACTCTCACTCACATTGAGAAACTATAGTTTGCACATTTTTTTATGTGAATGCTGTCATTTTGGATGCGAAAATGTGTAAATAAAGTCGCAGCCCACTTTGGGCACCAGCGTAGACCCAGTCTTCGCATTTAGACGTTTATGATACCTTTTATTATGTTGTCTAGACGGTTCAAGGTTTAGTAAACAAGCTTTAGTACATGTGCGGAGAGTTTGGATGTTAATGTCCACCGTGTTCCTCCTGAGCAGGCAAACAAATTGTAATGGTCGATTTCCACATTTCATATGCATTATTCCGAAGCGGTAAAAAGCTTATACGTTGTAAAATACAGCAAATCTACTTACCTTAAAGTCAAGTTTAAATAAATATTCCATAATCTATGGTTCATTACATTTTACTGTATATTGAATATTTTCCTTTAAAGAAGAGATTTGACTTACTGAGGATAATTACAAAATACAGTTAAATGTGCAATGTTAGCCACACTAAGAATGACCTCTTTATAGGCTCTTTATAATTATAAAGATGCGCCTAACATACATCGCATGCGTCTTGAAAACAGAAGTTCGTCGATAGACCCAATATTATAATATGATACTAGCAATTGTGACCATATCATTTGCTAAAAGTCTAAAATAATTCGTCAATAAATGGAATGAACCAGATGAAATGCAATACATCAACAAAGTAGACTTGCACACACATTAGAGTGACAATTATAACCTCAACGAGGCACAGTGGACAGGGAAGATGCTAAGATATCCTTATAGGCTAGGCCTTCAGAGATTCTGTTCAGACATTTATTTCTGATTTAAAATTAAATGTATTAAATTGTTTGCTTCCATGTTTCTTAGTTCAAGAGTCTTTCGTGCTGAGGTGTTTGCATAGTTAATACGATCTCACGCGTTATTTCTGCGGTTGTAATTTAGCTAACGTCACTGCATGGAAATTCAGTGTAAAACAACTGATCGCTGGCAGCATGCATTGATTCCATCTTGGAGATTTGCGGGCAAAATCCACGAATCCAAAATTCAACATGTTAGAATAAAGAGTTTCCCGTAAAATACTGAAGCCGATCTCGATTCAGTTTTTTCTCTTTCATTCTTCGGTTCTGAAACCATATTTTCACCTGTCGATCTGTCAGATTTAGCATTCTTGCTAACTGTTGCCTTTTCTCTTTGTTTATGTAAACGTTGAAGAAAAATTCTCTTTCAAGTTCTCGAATCTGGTATTTGGTGTAGGGACATCTCTTTTTCCTTGATTTTAATGAACCTAAAAAAAAAGATAGCAAAGTGTTTTCAAAAAAAGACCAAAATACCTTTATTTCCTGATCTCTTCATAGCAATGCCAAAATTTTATAGATTAATAATTGACTCATTGGTAACATACACCTACTGTTCTCTGGAAAACAAAATATGCCCACGCCGTTTATATTATTAATACTATTCGATTAAATTGGTAAATAAAGAATTTAAATCGTGCAAGCAATTTCACCATGCAAAACCCGCAATTTCATTACTGACGGAGAAAATCACTTTGTAAAGTGTTTAATGTTTAACTAATTCCGTGTCATTAATACTGAGGGCCACCTGAAATGAATACGCTCGGAAATATTTTACAGCACAGCAAAACGTCAAGACCATGTTTAAGTTATAGGCTAATTTGAATCAAACAGACACTGAGCTGGAACCGTATTCTAAACTCGATTCAGTGATTTTACTTACTGGAGCTCCCGCTCTTTGCCTTGCTGTTGTTTCTTGCTGTTGTTTTGGATTCCACATTAAAGCATTCCGTTGGCTCCAGTTTAGCCCTCTCAGTAAAATCCGAAGGCAGTTTACTACAGTCCGAATTTTCTGATGGCTTATATTCTGTTTTTCTAATGGTAGGATCCGGGTTCGGTTTCTCGGTGTCAACGTTTACAGTATCAAAAAACTGGTCGAATCCCGATGGAAGAACGCCATTTCTCGATGCGAAAAAATTACCAGATGGATATGCGCCGCCGTAATGGCTGTATATTGAATCATTTTTGGGTATCATATCCGTTCTGTTGGAAACCTGCGTTAGATCTCGATGCATAAGGTCTCCCGTTTGAAAATAAGAAGCGTGATCCCCTTTGTAATGCCATTTACTCGCATGCTCAAGTCCATAGTCTTTGAACGCAACTTCTTGAACAGGTTGGACTTGAGCTATGTTGGGGGTGTAAGGAAATTTCACTTGACACGAGGAAGGCTGAGGTAAAAGCGACGAAACAGATGTAAAATCTGCTGCAGATACGTAATAAGTGTAACTTGGCAAATACAAGCTCGGGGTACAGTGGCTACTATCACCACATTCCGTCATGTCTTTTGCGTTAGCTGGAATAGGATGCGCGCGCGTTAAACTTTGGCCATGAAATGCACTGGGCGCACTACAGGCGCGAGATCAGTACACGCGAGAAGGGAAATCGGAAACGTGGCCTGGCAAGCAACACATTGTGATCGATTCTTGAGGGAGTAGTGTCATGTGATCTGGTAAAGAAATGGTGTAAGACATGACCATTTATCAATTTCGCGACCGACTTGCTAGTCTTTTCATTGGTTGTTTTCACTAGAGACACATTTGACTTTGAATCGCGGATCAGACCATGGTAAAATCGCCGCTTAACGATTCACATGGTTCAAATACAGTAACAAGATTATCAGCCTGGCGGGACGCCTGCATGCAGGCTTATCGATCCAAGATTCTTTTACTAGTAACTCTATAACCCATCTGCAGTTGCTGTAGTAGGCCGTTTTACGAACTTTATAGCCTAAAATACCTGAATTTCGCCCGACAATGTATGTGCGTGCTTTTCGCTGGGAGTGGCATTCAGCTGCAGCATTTATCGCCGAGCTAAAGCTGGACCTTAATCAAAACTTCTCAAAACCATTCGATGCTATATTTTCTATTGAGATGGATTCTCCGTATAGTGTGATTGCGCAATCACAATCAAAAGCTGTCAGCACACACAGTCTACTGCACACATAAGCTCCCTCGACCCACCCCACCCCCAAACTTAAGTGAAAAAAACAAACAAATAAATAAATAAATAACAAGCAGTCAACAAAGTGCCGAGTCAAAATAGCAGGTGCTGATATAATTTAATTCTAATGAAATAGATATTTTGTATTGGCGGCTGAAACGTTTCAGTACTTTTAGGCAGAAGCAGTATGTTTGGCATTTAACATCAAGAGATTCATAGTTTATCTAGCAGTTTAAAAAATCATATTTTATCACCTGACGTATCTCCAGTGCTTTATATCCACTCTATTACATCGTATTCTCGTCATTTGTGCAACCAGTCCTAGACCTGCTCTATAGGCTATACTGAGTCTGCGCTTAAGAAGTTCGTTCTTGAACTTGACGGGTTGAATTTGACTATGAAATAGAATATGCAATATTGTGACATTTTTGCATTTTGTACACTATATTATCATTACATCTCTCAGCTTAACTCAGAATCGAGGCTACTACAGTATGACCCGAAATTTTGAAGTCGGAAATTTTTTAACGGCGGGGAACTTTCATTAAAAATAATAAGACGAATAATAATCTACATTCAGGCGGTAGGCCCATGTCTTGAAAGACAAATAATATTATCATATTATTAATAATAATATATTAATATAATAATAATAATAATAATAATAATAATAAGTCGGATGGGGGAAAGAACAAATGGTTAAAGGAAAAGTAACACAAGTTAACTGTTCACACATTGATTTGAATGGATGTAATCTTGTGAAATAGCCTATAGCCTACGGGCTACGCGCTTTAGGTTACACCCACACTCAAGAAATAATCAGTTGATTGAATTTGGTTCATGGACTTTAAATAAATATACATTTAAATACTATGGCCCAACAACAAGACATTAATGACATTTAGCAGACACTCAGATTCATAATGATATGCAATAGGAGCACAAGTGCACAACGGGTCCGGAAAACACATTTACATGTAGATAAATAGGCTAAATGTATAATAAAACTGGTTACTTTACCTAGGATATCTTAATCACAGACTTGGCATATTTTCATTGTATTCACCGCAGAAAAGTTTGATTGAATTTCCTCAGTCAATTGCCAAATAAGAAATGCAATTCCAAGTAGCCTCTAAATCTCCTTCTGAACCGAATGCCAACAATTTGCGACGATATTCTATCTTGATATTCTTTCACTGTCAGCATTCAAATAATTCCATCACCCCAACAAGGGCACAGGTAGACATAACGCGACAATTCGTAGAGAGGACTATCGGTATCGATGATGCCAAGATCAACCCAATAAAATCAATGAATCATAATGCACGCTGCAAAAGCGTCGCTTGTTTTATTCAAAAGACTTGGGGATTTTGGGTTTGTGAATTGGAGACATGTTATATTGACCTGTTTCATCATTCATCATTAAATTAGCCCACAGTCGACCTATATGAAAAAACTGAACTATACAGGCCAACTATAACTGCAAAACATATAGGGAATAAATAGATGTAAGGAGGAAAATTCGCACAGGGGCCATATTTAAAAACAAGTGCGTTATTTAACTTCACCGTACTCTGTCTTTGTAATGAGCAGAAACTGTCTAATCATGGCTTTTGTTTTCTGGAAGTGGGGGAGAGCGAGTATTTAAATTCCAGCATTAGACTGCAAGTGAGTCGTTAACTTGACCTTAACTTTGTTATGGCCCGCAGGTCTGAGACCTTGAACAGACGCGTCTGACTGGGCTTGCATGAAGAGTACCACCGGTTGGAAAAACCGCGACATTTACATTTGAGTGGTTTCAGTCGCCCTGAAATTCATTTGGACTACTTTCTCAATAGGCTACAAGGACAAAAGATAAACAAAATATCTCCCAAGAAAGAAAGAAAGCCATCTTGAAGATCAAGGAATTCTCGGCCTCTTGGGCAGCTGTTAAGGTTTAAGGATGGCACGGTAAGCATTGTCATTTGATCAAATCTGTTCACAAAATCTTTATTGAAACACGTCTCTTTTAAGGTGCGCTCATAAGAGCCTCGTGACCAGTTTTGTTTGTTTTAGAAGTCTGTAGGGACGATGGGACTTGTTGTTCTACTTGTAAATGGTCCAGCTTCTGATATGGAAAATCTGTGAATTAGTTGGCTTCAGCTTTGAAACACTCTGAGGACATTAGCCTCAAGCACGGAGCCAGTCTTAGAGTCTTTGTGGCCTAAAACATGGACATAGTTCATAACCCTGAAAGTTATTAAAAATAGGCCTGCATAAAAATTTGAATCGCATGGCCCAAATGATTTGTATTTGAGGGACAAAAATACATAGCAGGTATCGTTGCCGAAAAATTATATTACTTTGACAATATTCATAAAAACTAAGTTATCTGTCCAAACCCAGTAGTATTAAAATAAAACGGGGGAATATGGATTTTGGTAAAATGTTGCTTTCTCCGCTTCAGTACATGTTCATTTTAAAGCAGGATCATTTTTACTTCATTGGGAAGTTATTTAAATATTTAAATTTCAAACTGGAACAAATGTGAATCAGAAAAAAATATCAGTTTAATATGAAATGACGGAGTATAATTTGACCCACCAAGTACTCCATAAACAGGATATTGTGCGTGTCAATTTGCATGCAAACAAAATACGCAACGTCGAGCAAAAATATGAGAAATCCACTTTTATTTTTGTAAACGTTGTGGTTTGTTACAATGCACATGTTAAACCCGTTACATTTCGAATTTATCAAGAGGCTCTTCAGTGAAAAGAACATCCGCATATTTTAAAAGCTTCGTAAGCGTTGGATTAAAGAAAGATATGGCTGAAAGCTCGCACAGCAACATGAACGCAGAAATTTCTAATAGATAAAATGTGCGGATGTCCTTATTGAATTCATCGTTTTGCCTCCAGCACTTCTTGTGAACTTTGCTGAGCTGAGGTAGTTCTTTTCATTAGAGTTGAAACATATATGCTAAATTCCTCTTGGGTCTGATGCGATCTCTGCTAAACTATTTAATTAACGTAGTAACACTCACATCAAAGATCAATATAAAGAAGCATTCATAATACCGACTATTTTAATCTATTATCCCTGATTTGTTAAGAAACATTGCGTCTACAAATTGCCACATCACGAACATAGTAACAGAAATACCCTGTTACGTCATTTGACGTATACTACAAAACTAAATCAATGATAAACAAATTGTGGTGCACAATTGCCTAATGCGATCTTTGTGGGCATTTGCTGACTCAGAAATTCATCGGTAAACATGAATGAGATTTGCTGTATGTGGAGAGTTGTGGTAACTTCATTACAAATCTGACACTTGGTTCAACTACTCAGAGAACTCGACCTTGGACTCGGGACACAATGAAACTTTTAAATGCCCTCGGGCCCCTCAGCTCTCGCTCAAAATGCGCTGTCCCATCAGAAGTACCAACACTGAACAATTTTCTCTCCTTACATTTGAGGAATATTCCCCATATTTGGAATACTAAAAAATTCGCTAACTCTCCGATAATACATTTACACAAATCAGCTCACATTATCTGGTTGATAATTATCCATTGATGTCACTCCGTGAGCTAAAATAAACTGAAGTGAAATTGATGTCTTTGTTTAAAAAAAAAAACTATTTTTCATACATACACACATACGTACGCGCGCATAAGACAACGGTATTGTGCACCATATTTTCTCCGACCATTTGGACATTATTTTAGATAGTGTGGTCAGAAATTAAGTCACCACAATTGTACATCACGCAAATTAGCCTATTATGGACGACATAAAGATCATGCGACACTGAAACAGGAGCAAATAAATCCTTCGAATATACTTTTTAACATGCCAAATCATCGTATATTTTATAAATCACCAGTCGTATCAATTGATGAAATTTTGCATGGGGAGATGAAGACATTTAAACAATATCCATACTCTAATTGCATGCTTAACACAATACACGCCATTCATAACTTGATTAAGTCAAAACACTTTCCTCTTTCCCTCTAAATTCAATTGTGTACAATAATCTTTCATACAGGCTACGCATACATTCCACTCAATGCACAGTGCATCAGTAAAGTAGATCCTCTATATGGCATACATTTTTAAATATTGACATATTTAAAATTCTTCATTGCAGTTCACAGCGATCTCAAGCTAATGGCGCGACCATGGATTTCATCTTGCTCATTTCCTATAGGGTCCTCTACATCCGGAAAGGAACCTCAGGCTCGTGCGCAGCTCAGTATAGGCTGTTGCAGGACTTTCTTAGTACATTGTGAATGCACGTTCACGCATCATAAGTCTTTTCTTTTTCATCCTTCGATTCTGAAACCAGATTTTTACTTGCTGGTCGCTGAGGTTCAGTTTGTCAGAGAGCTCCTTCCGTTTCTGTCTGTTTATGAATTCGTTCATCATAAATTCCCTCTCGAGCTCCGACAGTTGCGGCTTCGTGTACGGTTTTCGTTTCTTTCTGGATCTCACTTGTAGAGGACCCCAATGTACACCTGCAAAAGAATCAAATCCGATGAACAGGAGGTTTAGTTGAATCGTTTTATCAAATTCTACCAATGCGTGAGTCAACTCCTACGTCTAACAATCATAAGAGCTCTATCTCAGCAGTCTCCGCGCCCTTTAAGGTCAGACCTGAATGTTAGTTCAACCAAACCTGATGGCTATGTGCATATTAATAATAATAACAACAACATAATAATAAGAAGAATAAGAATAATGTTTTCATTTTCACAGCCAACTCCCTCATTGGATAGTGTACGGAAAACATGATGAACGTTGATGAAGCAGTGGGCACCATGGTAGTCAGAATATCTCGTTCACTTACTTGAAGATGGCTCTGAAGCATTCGAGTTAACTGGCTGTTTGACGGGCGCGGTGACTACTTGAGTGCGGGAATTCAGTTCAGCGTTTTGGGAGAACCTCTCCAAGTTTGAAATACCATGTTTCAGGGAAGGGATAGAATATGTCATTCCACAATCGACGGGAAAAGATGATGCTTGCATTTCAGTCTCGTCAGTCTTGATGTCCATATCCTGAAAGTAGTATTTACTAGATTCTTCCCGTTGACCCTTGTGGTTGTTTTGGCTTGCACACTGATGCGCTGAATTTGTAATGAACGGCTGGGAGTAGCCACTGAAAGCTCTGCTCTGCGGTGGTGATGTGCACGAACTTGAAGAAGTCCACGGGAACGAGCATAAGTCCCTTCTGCCGTAAGAAATCCCCCCGACTGGTCCTCCATTACTTCGAATGTAAAAACTGTCCGTTGCGGGGAAATTCAGAAGAGAACCGACGTAGCCAGAGTTAAGAAGATTGTGCTCACACATTTCCAGGGCGGAAACACCAGCGATTCATGCAGAGCGTTTTATCCTGACCTTTAGAGTGAAAGGACGGCAATATCTGATTTGGCAACACAGTACCACGTGATATGCAAACCCTGCTCTGCAGTAACTCCCATAGTCGTGCGTGTGCGTTGTGTGCGTGTCACACACACACACACACACAAATGAATATATACAAACGTCTGCGTGTCGAGACCGCAGAAGCAGTTATTCAAATGTAGCTGGGTAGCCTACATTAATGTATTGGCTTCAAAGACAGTAATGTTCTTACTTCTTAAGTGAGTGTGCTATAAAAAGAGAAACCACTGAAAATACGATCGACCAAAAATAATTCGCCTGTTCAAGTTAATGCTGTGATTCCATGTGCATATCTTAAATTTTGATGCTTGACCACTTGCATATTCGTTTGGAAATTACATGGTAATACACGATAAATTCATGTAAGCAACATGTTTGAATCCAATTTAGGCTATGATTTTTTATGTCTCATGCTTTGCTTCAACCAAAACATATAACAGTTATATTTATGCAGCATGCCGTTTAGGCCTTCAATGAGAAATATAATGTTTGTAATTCAGATAATCTGGATTATTATTAAAATATTATTGCCTAAAATTAATATGGTCCTATTCTTTGAAGACACGCCAACTGAAACAGCCACTACAGCTGCACTATTGGTTACTACTCTGCTCCCAAAATGGCAATAATAATAATAATAATAATAACAATAGCTATAATCATAGTTATTATTATTCTTCTTCTTCCTTTTCTTCTTCTTCTTCTTATGTTATCATTATACTCTTATTCTACCAGCGCTGTTCCCCATAAAACGACTTTTAAAAGGCAATGACCACAGACCGCGCATTCTTATTCTACAAGATTAAATGAGAGAATAATTTCCTCAGTATATGATAGCCCAACATTTTGATGATTATTAACAATCCATATCCTTCGCCCATTATGTAATTAATTGTTACTGACACAAACTATCCATCAGCCTATCACACAGCGCAATAAATCCATTCTTACTGAAATAAACAGACAATAGCCTATATTATTACATAGTCTATTGTAACGATTATTGCTGACATAATCAAATGTAGGCAATCAAACAGCAGAAAATATCGAAGATTACTTGGCCCACTGACATAAACTGGTTAAATATATCATAGTCCGACATCAAGGATTATTAACATAGCTAAATGATCAATTAACCAATTAGGACTAATCTGGTATCAATCCAAGTTCATGCATCCACGCTGTGGCTATTTCCTTCCCTTTCTAGACAAAGCCTAAGCTACCAAGTCCGAAGTGATAATGGTTATTTCGTTGAAGAGCTTCGGGAGAAAGTTAAATCGGCTAATTGGCCGACTTGGAAACTTCGACACTGAAAAACAATATTTGTCGAGGAAGACTAATGATATTTTCTGTTAAAGGCTGTTTGATTTCTACAAAACTATCCAGACCGATAAATAAATACACACCTATTGATAATATCGCTAGTTCAGGGGCTGTATGCGGTTCTAAGGGTGACTGCTTGTGACCGATTACCAGATTTACAGATCAAGGCCTGAAAACAACTAAAACGGAAATTCAGCATCATTAAATCGCAGTTGTCCACTCTTCGGAGCGCATGCGGCAGTAGCAAAGACAAAGGCAACGGGTTTCTTCGCTTAATTTCATTTCCCTGCTTTAGCTTGGTTTTGCGTGTGCGTATTATAGCATTGACCTAATAAGCGCAAAGATCGACGGTCGGCTCAGGCTAGAAGCAGTATGGCCTCCTGTGAACAGACAGACAGACAGACGGACATACAAACGGCTAAGGCCGTGGCCCATAGAACAAACTGATAAACAAATATTACCATGCCGGGTACTACGTGGTTCATGTATAAATTTAGTAATAGCTTAGGTACTGAGACTGTGACGCATAAATTCAGAGTTAATATGTAAATAGTGGCTAAATATCGAAGGCCGACTGCAATAAACAGTTAGGCTATGTACAGATGTTTTACATTGGACATAACTATGGTAGTCAGCCGTCGATATGTTCTATGTCCTGTGAACATAAGTCGACTAAAGTTCAATTAAGTCTCATTTCCTTTCACAGATGGCTTATTTGTGGTTTTCGATGGTTCGTCTGGAAATCGGAATCCTTCAGGCTACCCAAAAAGCATCACGTCGCACACCTTTTTGCTGATTTAGATCAGGGATTCTCACTCTCTTGCAGAAGGAGCCAGTGTGGGTGCAGGCTGTTATTCTAACCATGCAGTTTCATACCTGATTCTACAAATCAAAGGTCTATGGCAAAAGCTTTAAGGGTGATTAGTAGAATCAGGCCTGTGACAGATTGGTTTGAATTAAAGTTTGAACCCTCACCGGCTCAGTAGCCCTGATTCGGATCTACGAAATCTCTTCATCAGTGTAATAACATATGTAGTCCGCCAGATGGCAAAATTCACCCACATGTCAGCCTGTTCAGGTGAGGGTTATGCTGAAATAGTGATGACCCAATGTGACAAAAATACATGCCTTCTCATTGAAGGACTTCAAAAAGTAATGGTGCTGGTATTTTTTTGAAGAGTTAACGTTAATTTGTCTTGGAGCATTAAACTTCGGTTGACTGCAAGTAGCCTAATTAGTGCAAGCGGGGCAGGCTATATAAATGTGACCGCTTTCCTGTTGTCCTGTTTTGGTTTGATTGTATTTGACTGTTAATAACATCTGCATGTGAAATGCTAAATTCAAGTAACATTAGCAGTGTTTGTTCATTTAAAAGTAATTCCCACAAAGTATTTCAATAAACATGTCCATATCGAGAGTCACACACACTGCAAACCTAGATAGTGTGGGGCACTCAATTGTTTCGTGGGAACTGATTACCTAAAAAAAATTTGTAAGCCAGCTTAGTGATCTTGTGTTTGCAGCAATTAAAAACATAAAAAGAAAAATTTTTCAAAGTTGTTTCCTTATTTTCTTTATATACCGTTCACACAATGCAATTATGTTGGCTTACTTTTTTTTTTTTTTTGAGGTAATAGGTGTCCACAAAACATTTGAGTTCACTGCACTATCTGGGCTTACAGTGCAGTAAAAAAGTGTCATAGGCGATTGACCCCTGAAAACATGCGTGTACAGACATACATTTGCGCGTGTACACACACACACACACACAAAAAAATGTAATTTTCTAATACATTTGTTGTCGTTAGCCTGTATTTTAATGAACTGATAAAGCAAAGTTTAAAGCGCTTCATTCGGCTGTGGTTTAACTCAATAGTCATGCAAGATGTTTCAGATGTGCTTCAGAATTCCGGACATTTTGTAATGTTACTATTCCTTTAAAATAATCTTTCTATACATTTTGGGACTGAAGACACCAAGTGATTAAGCGTTTAAGATGTAATGTCCCGTTCTTCCCGCAAACAAGTACTTAGGTATTTAACAGTGCAGGGTTTTTGTTCTCACATCTTGCCTTCAGAATACGCCACACGCTCTCTACAGTGGACAAATCGGGACTGCTGGCAGGCCAGTCCAGCACCCACTCTTCTTTTGCAGACATGCCTTTGTAATGTGTACTGAATGCGGCTTTGCATTGGGAATACCTGGAAATGTGCTTTCTATACTGCAGAATATGTTGCTCCAACATACTTTTCAGCATTAAACGCGCCTTCACAGAAGTGCAAGTTGCCCAAGGGCATTGACAAAATCCCATACCATGACAGAATGTAGTTTTTCGACTTTATTCTGGTAACAGTTACGGCCTTGTTCCTAAAAAGAATCATAAGGCTAAAATGATCGTAGAATCCATCTTATGAAGCTTTGTACATTTGAGGAGTGTTTCAGAAAAGCATCGCAGCTGAAGACGTTTTCAGAGATCTTAAGCCGACAGATGCTTGCTGCTTCAAATGAATCATTTAACACTGAATCACAAAATGAAACAGTATGAATGTACTTTTCAATAATAAAGATAGTTATTGATCAATTTCTCATCACCATGGCACAAAAGAAATTGAAGTAATACATAAGTTAAAATAGTTTGGTCTTATTCTAGACTCCCAATTTAAGTTTGATTCATGTATAAAGAAGCTTAAAACCAATCAGAATTGTTTTAGGCTCAAAAGGTCATGTTTTTGTCCAGAGCAGCTCATCTGCCTGCCATGATTATTTCACGTCCATATTATTATACAAAAGCCTCAGCCAGTCCTCTGAATCAGCAGCCAGTCCTCTGAATCAGCAGTCAGACCTCTATCATCACTTTACAAGCAAGCTTTGAAAATTTATATCAGAAAGCTTTGACCTCTTAAGCCCCAGCCTCTTTTTTAGGTTTCTGTTTGAAAATGACATACCCAAAATGAAGAGAGTATATCTCTGTTTGTGTAGCATGAAGTATCAGAGAGGGAGACATGGAAATGTGGAGAGAGGGTTGATTTTCTGACGCTACTTGGATTTTGATATGTGATCATTAATATGCTTTGCGTTTGAGTTGTGCTTGGTGTATGTAAAAATGACTTATATGTGCTTGGAGCAGAGGCTCTCCTGTTTCATTTGATGTGTAATATGACTATATTGCTACTTAATTAGTGCGGTGTTGTAGGTATTTTGCTACGGTGAGCCTTTAAGAGGTTAAAATGGCACCATTGTAAGTTTGTAAAAAATGTAATTTATTGACTAAATAATAATGATTTCTGAAACTGAACTGAAAACCCCTTGCTGTGGCTCCTATCACCAATCTCCTGAGGAAAACACTTCTTTTGTCTGGTCTATCCACTGTCAAGCTGCCTGTCTACAAACTGACTACATCCTAGCCTTCATGTGAGTCCCAGTTGAGGGTATTTATGCACCTAAAAATCGTTTGTCTTGGAGAAAACAAACTGCCCCAGCCAATACGTCGGGGTTCTCCAGAAACAAATGCAATAAACGCATGGACAACACATATGGCAAATGGCCCTAAAAAGAAAAAAGTCAGCAACTTCTCTTTATGAGATGATTGCTGCAACCGCTAATCAGGAAGCCACAATGAATGCTTCAGCCGGACAACAAAATAGTACAGTTATTCAGCTACAATCATATGAACCCTAACCCTAACCCTAGCGCACAGGTACCATTCAGCTACAATCATCCCCTCTGCTGTACACTACATAACTCACATTCACTGTTCTTTTTGGATGCACCACATTCTTATGCAGCTTAATTCAGTAGATAATTAAACTGTGCCCAACCCCAGCTGCTGTACCAAACTAGACTAAAAACTGTCACTGTGGGCTGCCCAACTAAATTATATTACTCAATTTATCCAAAATTGACATTTTTCGGGTTCAAAATTGGACAAGCCTGCATATGTCATGCTAGGCTCATTTTAGGAGCATTATAAAGAAGAGAAGGTGAAATCAGTACTGCTCAAGTAAATTATTCATTAACGATTTTTCAACATAAGCAAATACAACACCACTCGTAACACAAACCATGCCTAAACCAAACATATACACGAACCAAAAAATAAGAAAAAAAAAAAAAAACAACTGAGCTAGTCTTCTGAAAGGCAACAGCCTTCCTTTAAGGAGTGAGAGAGAGAGCAGCCATCTTGAAAACATCCAGTGTATACAGGCTCACAGCAGATATTGTCAATCCCTCAATGAGGTGGGAGGTGCCAAACCATCACGGAGAGGCTGAAAACAGGAAGTCAGAGGCTGGCAGGAACGGACAATCATTGCAGGGCCATCACACTACTTTCTGCATTGTATGCATTGTCCATACTGTTCCAGCTTTTTCTGAGTTTGGGTTGTAGGTTCATGTATGACTTTAATAATTAATCATTTATCAACTGAGATAAGTAATTTCGTATTTATTTCTTTACTCGAGGTTGGCTATCTACCTGAAAATATATATCTTTATTCGTACACAAGGTACACATTTGCATACAAACATACAAATTTTAAAAACATCATTTCACTAAATAACACAAAACCACAATTTTCCCCTTATTGTGAGCAGCACAAATAATTAATAATATCCTGCAAGTCTGAGTACATCACACTCCTATCAAAGCCGAGAAAAACTATAATAATATAATAATAGTATATCAACCGATTACATTTTTTCTCTTTGTCCTGCATGGTGAATGTTTGCATTATTTCCGGTGTTGAGCCTACTTATTATAAACATAATTCAAAATCAGATTTTTTTTTTGTACAATTGCAATTAATTCATTTTCACTGTTAAGAGCCAATAATCGCGATCTAGCATTTTGGAAAATTTATGCTATTCGAACGAAGGAATGCCTCTCCGCGAACGCTTAGAATTTAACTAGAGCCAAAAAAAATAGTATATCAACGAACTGCAGGATTCTAGGATATATAACATTCACTAATGGCTCACATTGAAACAAGAAGCGCCAACACAAAGAGAGCGTTTGGTATGTCGCTTCATCAGATTCGCTGAGGTGCTGCTTATTTTAAAAGGTACTGATTTCCGAGAATTCAAGAAGTCATGCCCACAGCATCTCGTTTTTCAATATAAAGGCACTTTAAAAAGTCAATAATCTGCAATTGTACCTAATACAAGAAATAAATATAGGCTAAGATAGGGTAGTACTAGATAACCATAAGAAACATTAACACATCAATGGCTCCATTCCATTTCAAAATTAATCCTGTATTATACAGTTAAATACCTTTTACTATCAAAGAAATGATGTATTCTCAATTTACATCCCAAGACTAATTTAGATTAGTTTTTAATGTGAAACAACGGAGGCCATATTTTCGTTCTAAATTAAGCATCAGTAAAGCGCAGCATCAGAAATCTGAATCAGAAGAGCACGGAGAAGCCTGATAGAGCCTTAAATGCTTGAAAGCCTGCTATCTGTGGATTTAAAGCACAGTAGATGGCACCAGCGGGAGAGTTAGTTTTATAAAGTCAGGTAAGGCGATATTTGGTAGGCTATCTGCCGACCACGTATATAACTTTAAGGAACCACGTCTAAACTGAAGCGCTGCATATCTCTAATGTCACCCGAGAGTATCGACAGACGGAGTGGCCTAATGTGTCACGTAATTAAGGATATGCCTACTTATATATAATAATGTGTTGTGTTTCATTGTGTCATGAATGTAGAGTAATCAATTGCGGGCATACATTTGACATTGATAATAATAATAATAATAATAATAATAATAATAATAATAATAATGATGATGATGATGACGGGCTAACTGTGAGTCTGTGAGCTCTTTCTCACGACCAGCTTCAAAACATATCAGTCTTGGCATAAAGTGAAATTAAAAATACTTGTTCACAGTATTTCATTTGATTTTACCGTCTCAGTTTGGAATAGTAATTTTTGGTTGCGTCAATCGACTGAGAAGAATGTGGTTAAACGGGGCTTTAAATTTTAATGAGGATGAGTTCTGGAAAAATCTTTTTCTGAAGGTCGCGGACATCTGGAATCCAAAACCTCCAAATTCTCTCAAAATTACAATTTCATTAATAATTTGTCAATTTTTAATTCATCCTTTCTTTCAGAGGTTTTTATTTACATATTTTTTAATTCCGGAGAGGCGTTTCGGGGGCCACTGACACTGGGCGTAGCTACCAGAAAAAGCAGGGCAAAAAGATATGACATTTACTAGTAAGCCAAAGATGCTTGAATGTCAAACAACAACGGCCAAATTTCACAATGTGCAGCTACTGCTTCTCGATATGCGCTATTCCACAAATGGAAGCAATCAATGGTAACTTCCACCAACACTGAGGTGATGTTGATAACTTAGTGGATCTGTCAGGTAATTTCGGAAATCAGGTAAAGTGGAACACACGCTTTTTTTGTCCTGGACTTTTTAAATATTAACAGCCTATTATTTAACATGTTATTGCACTGGTGCTTCAAATGTCCTTTTTATGACACTGTCATTTTTACTAACAAGGATGGGAAGAACAAAGACAAAAAAAAACACTGGTCCCGTAACTCGCAAAGTAAGTCATGATATTTGTTGATTTGCTCTATACTAAAATAATGTATAACATCAAAACATGTTGGAAGATGTTGCATTTTATCAACTGTTTGACCTATTATCAATATATTATATAGCCTACCTTACTTTTTATGGGACACGGTTTTAATTCACCGTCCCATTTCCCTTGAATATATTAGGTTAAAAAGGGACAAAAATGACGCTAATATGGGACACTTTTCTGAAGTGAAACTTGCATTTTCCTGGGCGACCAGCTTCAATAAAATCATGAGTTATTGTGTTATTGTATGCCACCCTGCATATACCGACATTGGCTGGGTTTCCCAGTTAGGAGCGTTCTTAAGGAGTTAAGAAGGCTCCAAAGAAGAGTTCAGCTAAGAGGGAGCCTTAAGATAAGAGTGTTTCCCAGATGCGTATATTTTCCCTTCATAACAAGTGTCTTCGCGCCCCTCTTAACTGCCTTCTTCACTGGAGCTCAGTTGATCAATCGATTTCAGAGTAACCGAGTGTTCCACATATTCACGTTCACTCAAATGAAGTTTTGATGTAGCAAGTGGCGTATAATGTTAAAAATTGAACGTGCGTAATGCCACTGCGCACGGAGCAGAATGTCTGTTAACAAACGGACGCAAAAAAGACCAATAACACAGATAAAAACTTAGAAAAATAAGAATGAAAGCATAAAATAAAGTCATCACATTACATGAATGAAATCATGCGGTTAAACCTTATTCAACTTGATTTGAGACATGCAGCTGAAGTTGCTTTATATAGGCCCTACATAGAGCATACAACAAGTGGTCAAGTAGAAGACCGGAAAAAAATTAGGGAAATATGGTAAAATATTTCAACACATGGAACCATAGAGGAGAGATGTAAGTTTTCCTTAATTTCAAATGCTTAGTGGGTGGTAGGGGTGCATGAAAGAAAGGGGGGTGGGGGTTAATAAAATAAGGACGAATCGTACGCACTGCATTAATATCTCCTTGCTCAGTGTCACATTAATTTGCCTATGACGCGGCTGTATCTGCAGTGTTTCGTCGCTATGAATGGTGTTAAGAGTGCTCCAGACCCTTCTTTCAAATTCTTCTTCACGAAAGATCATCTTAGGCCAAGAAGGAATCTGGGAAACGCGTTTGCTTCTTCCTGGAGCCTTAAGAAGGATCTAAAGAAGCTCTTAGCGCTAAGCTCTTCTTAAATGAATCTGGGAAACGTGGCCTGTGTCTGTGCATATCACAAGTGCATTCACACACAATGCAGATGTTTGTGCGTGTATGTATTGTCCTACTTTGTCTCTCTCCCTTCCTTCCCGCTCACATACATGGGCGCACGCGCACACATACACATCCAGGTTGGGGAGGAGGTAGTTAAAAAGGAAATATTAAAATGTCCAATTTTACCTTACAAGCTGTCCCTTTTAACATGGCCATGAATCGTTTGAAGGTCCAAAGCCTCTTAAGCATTTTACTTGGCAGCTAATTTCTCTTAAGAAATAAAGCAGAGATCCAAGTCCTAAAAGTAACATTAAAAGTAGTCACACCGTTATAAACTGCACTGAATGTAGCCGTTAAATTAATGCATCGTTTCCAGGTCATTTTAACTGTAAGCGGAGTCCTGCGCGCATTTAACTGTGGTTTACTCTTACACGGAATACACGGAACTCTGTAAACTTGCAAACTTATTGTAAAATTACTGTAAAAATAACCGGCAAAGAAAGGTGAAAGTTCATAACATTGCAGAATTGTCGGTGGTTCTCTTAGCAGTCCACCAAGAAGTGTCCCAAATTACCTGATTTCATGAACACAACCATTGTTACCTTAGTGATCACTTCCGAATTTGATTTATTTAAACAACAAAAATGCACCAAATAAGCTTCTTTACCATAATAGATCATGCAATTAACATAATTGTTCATTAATACCCGAAAAATTAAGGCGAAAGTAAGCAATGCTAATTCGATCTACGTGTGCCGCATCCTCTTGCGCGTACACGGAACCCTCGACAGGCTCTCAGTAGTTTTGGGATTAGGCCTATTGAAGACCTCTTGAGACGGATCGCTGCACTGTGCCGGTGGCAATGCATTTTTTTTTTCTTGTAAATCTGCTGAAGGATTTGCTACTTGATGGAGCCCTGAATACATTGATATTGATTCTAGCCAAAGAGAATGAAGCTGAAGCGAACCTCGTGTACAAAAAGATCAAAAAAGCTATCCATGTACTTGAGGACCGTTTTTCGGTTCACGCCGCGACTGAAAACCCAATGTCTGTGCTCAAACATGCATCTCATCCTCACAAAATCCGCACATCACAAATAATCACAATATAATAACATACGATGACTAACTTGGCATAACGGTCCGAATCTCCGGGATTTTAAATGGTGGCACGCATGAGACGCTACTTGTGTGGATGTGCGCACGTTGAACTCTTCTGCCCTTATTTTGAACCAGTTGTCATAGAACCGCACAGCTGTCTGTAACTGTCTCTTACAGCCCGCCAATACTTATTGATTCTCATAAACTTGGCTTTAATTTAGCGAGTCCCTTGAAATGGAGTCTCAACAAGTGCACTGTTATAAACAGGCACCTTTTTTGCCAGTTATTTTAACTGGTACTTTTTGCCCCCTGTTATTTTAACTGTATACAATCCGTTTGTAACAGAGGTTCTGTGAATGTTAACTGTAAACCACAATTAAATGCGCGCAGGACTCTGCTTAACAGTTAAAATTCGGTCAATTTATAATAGTGCAGCCAACTAGGCTACAAATAGCCTTGGGTGAGTTCAGCTAAAATGGACCATCAGGTAAAGTGAACCATAAGGTTAGAGCGTCATAGCGCTTAAAATTTTCACAGCAAATCAAAATAGCTGATTTTGCAGTGTTGCCATAGCCTACTTCTAGTTGACATATAAGAATAGTTTAGATTGGCTTGAGGTTGCTTAAGTGGGTGGGACACAGTATTATGTGCAGGATGTCAGAGAAACTGGGCGGTAGGTGAGTATGGCGTATCAGATTTCACTCATTACCAATAAGGGTGATAAAGGAATTATAAGTACCCTTACCAACAAAGAAAATTGTGTTGGTTTTGTTAGGCTCTTTCAAACAAAAAATAGTTTTGATTGTAAAGAACCTTGGATTTTTATAAAACATCATTTTAGTCAGTTGTCCATTTTAGCTGAACCACCTCAGTTATAATGGACCGCTCTTTTCAGCTAAAATGGACCGCATAGACATACATTGGCTGCATTAAGTAACCAAGCACTCACCATGAAAATGCTCACTTTTAGCGCTGAGCATATTTTAGAACCATTCTGCTCCATCTGAGAAGTGATCTATCTCAGAAAATGGCAACGAGACCCTTAGCGGTTAGCAACTAGCCACTAATGATACTGTTCTGCTTGTTTTCTGTGCAAATATCAACTGCCCAGTTATCAAACTGAACTACCAATAAACTCTTTGTGCTAGCCAGCAAGAAATAGTGTTCCCACTGTGTTGTTGCTCGTTTACCATTTTAATTTCTCAGTAATTCAGCACCACTGTTATATCCATGCAAACTTTTGATAATCTTTTTGTTTAATTAGCCTATATATCACAGACAGTGCTCCAGGACATAAAGAGAAAGAGAGAGAGAGAGAGAGAGAGAGAGAGAGAGAGAAAGAAAATGGCAGGAGAAAAAAAGCATTTTTGACAAAATTCATTTTTATATGAAATATAGTCAGTGCGATATTGTAGGCTATTAATTTTTGACAAAATAAAAATAACTTTTTATTCTCTATTTTTACATCAGTCCATTTTAACTGACAGCTGGTCCATTTTAACTGAACAACAGGTCCATTACCTGAACAGGGTGTTGTTGCTCAAGAAAGGACCTACTAATATTCCGACTCTCAACATTTCAAAACTATTATATATTTATTTCTGTTGAAGAAATAAATATTCAAGAGACATATGCCAATTTAGAAAAACATTATTAAATATCATGCATAGGTTTCTAGATGGTGAGATTAGTCATTTACCAAAAAGTGGTCCATTTTAGCTGAACTCACCCTATTGTTTTTGCTCGAGGTCTGCCAATAATAGTTGTAAGAAAATTGTTTCGATAATGTGTTGGTCCTCATTCCTGTCATTATGTTGAATTTCGAGGCGAAATCATAAATGGAAACATTGATTGCACGACCACCCAAGGCATATACTTGCATCGAAATGACGTGAAATCGTCTATTATGATAAACCTTGACTGAGCGAGATCAGCTAATGTTGCGCAGTGAATCCACAAACTCATAGCCTGCGTTCCATGACATACATTCGGTTTACTTAAGTTTATTACGGTTACTTTTTTTGCTTTGTAAATTGGAAATTTATATATATTTTTAAAAATTCGTCACCAAAACTCTGTGAGCTGATTCGCATTATTTATCTAATTTAATAATCATGCAATCTTATGCATTCACTTGAGACTCTTAAGAGTTTCTACATTGTTTTGAACTTCACCCTTTTTTGACAGTTAATTTAACTGGCACCTTTTTTGCCAGTTATTTTAACTGTAATTCAGTTCTGACGTTGAGCGTAAACCACAGTGAAATGCGCGCAGGTCTCCAATTGCAATCAGGAAACAATGCGTTAATTTAACTATAAAATTCTGTCAGTTTTTAACTGTGCACTGAAGCTACAACAAACTCAAATTGCGAGAAATATTCAACTCTGGGACGCCATTTTTATGGCCACAACATCACATCAAATGGGGAATATCTACATCTTGCATATTATTTTATATGCATTTCCCTGTTTTTCAGCAGAACATATCGTTGGAAACTTTGGGGTCTCCAGCGGAGTTTAATATTGGCCTGAAGTTCGACCAGTTTGAATCCTGCAGCTGCATTTGATGGAAGAGTCCAGCAGTTTGAATTATACTTTTAAGCTGCAGTCACCAATTGAAGGGTTGATTTTCAGAAGTGCGCAAGTCCGTTTTCGTTTTTTGAGAGAAACGATTTTTTTAGAATTTGAGAACATGTGGGGATCATGCTACCTTTGTGTTAAGCTGGTGTAAACGAAATGAAATAGGCCTGTCTGAAAACCTCTAGATGTTGATTCTTTGCCCAGATATTTCAAACATCGGTCTGCGGACTTGAGTAGGCCTAATAGAAGCAAATGCCTCAAAATAACGAACATCTAACTCGATTTAAAAAATTAACAGCAATATATTTTATTATTTCAGAGTACTAAAGCAGCGCATCTTTTTGAAAACAAAACAAACCACTTATTTATGAAAATGATCAACAAATATATTCATGCCAGTATACTGTAGTCACGGAAGTCAGAAAGCTTCTTGAACAAAATGAATGGAAGATATACACGGTGGTAAATGCAGCTTGAACAAAGGTCACAATAAAAAACAATCTCCATAAATTATGAATGGGCAGTACCACCATCCAAACTTGGTTTAAAGACTTCATTCGGATGTGGTGTTATTGGAAAGTTCAGCCAAAGAATAAGTAGCTAAAAAGATTAGCCTACCGTTTGCCAGACTTCTTTTTCGCTTGTTTTTAGCCCAGGTTTATGGCTGCCTGAGTCTTTTTTTTTAATAGCGACACACACACACACACACACACACACACACACACACACACACACATCCTGTAGAGTCAGCCATTTTGGATAAGTAAGAAAGGCTACAGTGGCTGCTATTGGCCAACCAATTTTCTAAGCGATGCTTTGATTGGCTGACTGGTCTTGTGTACTTGTAGAAGTTTTAGACTGGACTTGGTCATCACTGGAAGAAGGTTCTTATAGGGAATTTCTAATTCACGACTCATTTTATATTGTACTTGAGTGTTTCTTGGCAAAATTTAGCTTAGACCTATGTGGCGTATTCCTCATCAATGAAAGAATACATTTATTGTGTTATCTGATTTTTAATTAATATGGACTTGAGCACTTATGGAAATAACCCCTTCGATTTAACTGTGGGCTCATGTAAGCCATGTGATGTGGCCAAAATACATGAAATAGTGAGCATAAATGAAACATATTACACAACAGTGGCGAGCTCTCGGCTGAGAAAAGAGGCGGCACAAAAAAAGCTTTCTGATTATTGAAACAATAAATAGGCTGGTATGCAGTATCAGGCCGAATAAAAATTAACGCAATTCTGGAAAATGTTGTATGCACCTGGCAAAATAAAGAATTACAACTCGTTTAATTTCCTCAAAAGCTTGTGGAATATCCTGCAATGTAGGCTGCCTGATTATTTAAATTAAAGCAATGAGCAACGTGTACAATTTTTGACTAAGATAGCGTGGTTAATGTCGTGTCAAATTCCGCAAACAAATTGAGTTTTATTTCTCCTTGAATGTTTTTGAAGTTAACGCGTTGTTATTAAGGGAAAATAGCCTCACTGAAAATGGCGAAAGACTAATCAGTAGTTTGAAGGGATTCCAAGCTCAAAGCTCAACTGCTGCAACAGACATAAAGTGAAGCTAGAGTACTTTGATTGGTTTGTTTTTTGTTCGTCATGTAGACGTTGCCCTAACACAAAATAAGATTCCGCCTCAGAACAAGTGTGTGCCTTCTAATGTAACATTTTAATTTGTCTAAATATGTATGTATAGCCTAAATTTATTTCTTTATTTAATTTTGTTTTAAATAACATTTTGTTCTGTTTTCTTCACTTATTTATAATAATAATAAATATATATATATATATATATATATATATATATATAAAATAGTAATAATAAATTATTATTAGACCTATTATTATTAGTATTATTATTATTATTATTATTGTGTATAATTGTTTTTTTTTTTTGGCATATTAGGTATATTTTTTATGCCATATTCTAAACCGCTTTACCGGTTAAAAGACATATCTGTCATCATTTACTTACCGATAAAGCGACATTATTCATAAAGATGTTGAAGCTTTTATTGCAACCACATATATGGTTTATAAACAGTTACTAATAATTCATTAAGAGGAATTGTAATTTTTAATTTATTCTTTAAAAACACCGAGTGGTACTGCGTATGAACAGTCTATAGGGTTAAGCCGCACTCAGCTCCAGTGGTATTAATCGCTCGTAAACCTCCGGTTAGAGTTTAGTTAAGATGCTTTTCGGAAACACCTCACTTACTTTAAAGGCTTAGAAAAATGATCTTCGATTCTACGATGATCTTTAAAGCCTCAAAATGCTTTTAAGAAAAGAGGCCAAGGAAGAGAGACTCCACAGTAGGTGAAGTCTATTATAATTTTGTCCTCTATGCGTAGGCCTAAATCAAAATAATAAATTCCTCGAATAATAGAAAAAATAGGCTAATTACGAATTATTATGAAGAATATGGCATTTGGACTAAAATCATAGTTACTTCGGGCGTGCTTGCGTATTGCGCTCGCTTCCACTGTGCACAGCTATGAGCAGGATCTTAACCGTGGTGTTTGCTGGAATGCAGTTGCTACGGCTACGGCAGTTTTTCAATGCATTTCAATGTGGAGAGGTACGGCAGTCCCCATTTCAAGCCCTGCCTAACCCTAACCCTAACCCTCACTCTCACTCTCACCCCAACCCTAACCCCTAACCCTTCCCTACCCTTCCCCTAACCATAATCCCGCATCTTTATCCTAATCCCTAGAAATCGACTTGCCGTACTGCCGTGCCACTAGACACTGCTGGAAACTTCCCGGGAAATGTCCAGAATGACTTTTCGTTTCATCCTCCAAATTTATTAAAATGTGGACTAAGTTTGACAGTTTGACCCAATATGTAGGCAACCCTTGTTGAACTCAATTAAAACAAATAATATAAAAATTTTCATAAATCAACCCTCGAGTGGTTCGCCCCAAAATCTGCCCAGCGCGTAAAGGCTAGGCTACTCAATGTGGAAACAGGTGGTGCCAGTGACAACACCATTTCAATCTGTACCCTGTGTGGGAAAATGCAGGCAAGCACTGTTTTTCTCATGATGAATTTCAGTATGTTTTAATTAAAATTGCTGCCTCATGGTCATACCTGGTCAGGGATCGTCACGAAAATGTCACGTGAAATAAGCTTTTTTACATGTGAGAATGAAAATTTCACGCGTGAATTGACTATTTTCTTATGCGATTGGCAATATTCACGTGAGCGAAAATGTACACGTGACGAGATAATAATGTCACCTTTTAACTTGAAATTTTCAAGTTTTTTTTCTCTACGTGATATGAAAATAATTTCACATGTGAACTACATATTTTCACATGTAATTTGCTATTTTCACCTGTGATTGAAATTTTTCACATCTGAAAATTAAATTGATCTCAGAAAGTCATGTGAATTAAAATTTCACATTTGGTTGATTTCTGTACTAAAGACAACATACTGTAGAATCATATGAGATATGCATCTTCTCATCTGAATTTCAAAGGAAGCTTTCCAGGGCCCACAGCCCAATTTGAACCATCTTCTGGTTATGTGTACCTACGTGTGGGACTGTCCAGAAAATAGATTTGAAATGTGAAATTTGCATACAGGTAGAGAACTGTGACCTATTCAGTGATTTCAAGATTTTTGTGGGACAAAGCCTCGAAAAGTCCATATTTAAACCCATAAACGACTGTTCTGAAAATCCAGGTGATTTTTAATGGCGACACAGCAACATGACAGACATTTTGATGCCAAACATAAGTATATGTGTGAAAAACTGCAGAAAATTCAGAAATTTTCCATTGAAAAAGGCATCTGCCTTGAAAAAAGTGATGGAAAACGTAAAGTTCATCTTGAAAAACAACCAGGTTCCTATGAAAACACACCTAAGATATTTGCATAAAAGTTGCCTCATATAGTTGGCTAAATATTGTGTGAGTGTCGTTAAATTGGGAGACCGGTAACATGGAACCGGATCGCAAAAATTGGAACCATCTCTGTCACTAAATAATAAACGTGGAATGCTTGTTATAGATACCTATCCAAATTAAGAGTCTTTGAGTATATGTACATTATTGACAAGACATTGGCCTTCCGGATCATTCTGGATTATAACTACAATACATCTGAAACACATTCGTCCTTTTAAGATTAGACAAATATAGATTGTTACCATATATAGTATATAATTTTAATTTATAGGATATAATAACACTTTTACGATCACCTGCAATTGTGATAAGATCAGCTAACGGTGATGCATTCAAGCCATTTTTATTATATACTACATACATTTTGGAAAAGCCATTTAGATGTTTTCATAAACTGTTGTACGTTGTATAAGTTCTATATCTCCCAGGCCTTGTTTTTTCCCCTATTTTGTGACCTATATGACCTCAGACCTATTTTGACATCCAAAGGAGATTGTAATAATTTCTCAATACAGGGATTGTTCCAATTTTCGCAATCTGCATCCATGTTACCCAGTCTCACAATTTAACGACTCTCACACAATATTTAGCCAACTATATGAGGCAGCTTTGGGCTGTGGGTGTTTTGTTCTGGGTATGGTTTTAACAGTTTCATGTTCAAGATTTCATAGTTCATAATTTCATAGTTTCATAGTTCATGTCACAGTTTTAACAGTTTCTTGTATCAGGTTTTTGCATTTCATGTTTCACATTCATTGTCCACGTTTTTACTTTTCCATGTTTTCGTTTTCGCCAGGTCTGCGCAGGCACTCCACCGCTTGTCTGCGTTCCGCCCCGTGCCTTCGTTGTTGCACATTTCAGAGCTCTGGTTGGCTTTGGTAATTCCCCTTCCTTCTGTGCTGTGCTGATTCGGGGCTGTCTAAGCTTAGTTGACAATTAACTGTTTTTAAGTTACTAACATTTACTAACATTCACTGGGTGGTGTAATTCTTAGATAGGCACATTACTAATATTATGAATTTAGACAGGGAGTTTATTGTCATGATTCCTGCTTTACTATTTCAAGTCTTGTTGTGCTTTTCTCCTCTTAACATTCATGCTTGCTTCCAAACTGCATACTTAATTGGTACTTAAGCTGAGCACACTCATTCTCTTAATGAGAAAGTCTTGTCATCCAATCTTTGTCCATGTCATGATCTTGCCATGCCTCTTGTTTCTCCTTCTCCAGGGGTTGCCCCTCATGTCTTGATTTCCTAGCCTTTATCTGGATGCGGTGGAAGTTGGCTGGCAGACATATGTCTCGCTCATGTTCATGTTTTCAAGTCCTTGTTTGCAAGTTCTTGTTCCCAAGCCTCGTTGTTATAGTCATTTTGTATATAGCCTTAGTCTTGTTTTTCATTTCTGTTCTTGTTTATCTCCCTGGAGTTTCCAGTGGCTTTTGTTTTTTGTCATTTTCTGATCCTTAGTTCTCAGCTCTGTGAAGCTTACCTTAGTTTGTCTTTTGCAACCCTTTGGGCCAAGTTTTTTGTTGGCCCTCATGCCTGTTTTATTTTGTTATGAATAAATCCTCATTCCCCTTCACCTCGCTTCTGGTGTCTACCTGATTTCGTATCAGTGGGAAGATTTGCCTGTACCCTGCAAAACCTCCTTTGACTGGATTCTCATGTGAACTTCAAATTTGACTGGATTCTTCACGAGAAATAATATTTTCATGTCGGGCAACCTAATGGCCATACTACAGGTTTTATAAGTTGGATCAATAAGTTGGATTCTGTCAACATTTGGTAAATATTTATTTCTAACAAAATTCAATCGCTTTGTGTTGTGATTGCAGCTCAAAACAACTTCCCATTAATAGGTGGCGTCCTACTGGTCATAATATCGCCTATCTGTCAAATTCTGGTGAATAATAATTAAAATAATAATGTAATAATTTCTAATATATATATATACTGGAATCTATCGTAAGAGACGAACTGGAATTATTTCTTGAATGTAATATCTTGAGGGATAGCTAACATGGTTTCCGTAAGGGAAGGTCATGCCTGACAAACCTTCTGGAATTTTTTGAAGAGGCCACCAAGACTTTTGATCAGAGCAGGGCTTATGACATCATATTCTTAGATTTTCAGAAACCATGTGATACAGTATGGTCAGTGGAACCTCATCTGAGCTAGGCATGGTGGGGAGTGGTATCCCACAGGGATTGGTATCGGGACCCCTGCTGTTCCACATCTACATTAATGACCTTGATAGGAAATTGATATGGGATCAGTAAGACACCAGATGCGGGGAGAAGGGAATGAGGATTTAATAATAAACAAAACAGGCACGAGGGCCAACAAAAAACTTGGCCCAAAGGGTTGCAAAAAACAAACTGAGGTAAGCTACACAGAGCTATAAAACAATAAATGCAAAAGGCAAAAAACAAAAGGCACTGGAAACTCCAGGCGAGAAGATCAAGAAAAATAAATAACAAGACTAAATATATATATACACGAGACGAGAGGCTAGGACAAATACTAGGGAACTTGACAAGAACTTGGCTAAACGAGACGCGACTAGAAACAAACTTGAGACACTGTCTGCCAGCCAACTTCCACCGCATCCAGATAAAAGCTTGGAAATCATGACATGAGGGGTAACACCTGGAGAGAGAGAAACAAGAGGCATGGCAAGATCATGACATGGACGAGATTGGTTGACAAGACTTGCTCATTAAGAGAATGAGCGTGCTCAGCTTAAGTACCAATTAAGTATGCAGCTTGAAACCAGCATGAATGTTCAGAACAGAAAAGCACAGCAAGATCTTGAAATAGCAAAGCAGGAATCATGACAACAAACTCCCTGTCTAAATTAGTAATATTAGTAATGTGCCTATCTAAGAATTACACCAACCCAGTGAGTGTTAGTAAATGTTAGTAACTTAAAAACAGTTAATTGTCAATTAAGCTTAGAGAGCCCCGAATCAGCACAGCATGGAAGGAAGGGGAAATACCAAAGCCAACCAGAGCTCAGAAATGTGCAACAACGAAGGCACGGGGTGGAACGCAGACAAGCGGTGGAGTGGCATGGCAGACCTGGCATGAACAAAAACATGGAAAAGTAAAAACATGGAATGTGAAACATGAAATGCAAAAACTGTGACATGAACTATGAACTATGAAACTATGAACTATGGAATCTTGATACATGAAACTGTTAAAACCATGAATAATACTGTTCTGGCCAAAGGCCAGAACCCTGGAACACAACAGTACCCCCCCCTTACAAAAGCGGCACCTGACGCGGACAAAAGACACCAATAACTAAAATACATGAAGCCGCACAAAACTAAATACAAATCCCACAAGACAAATAACTAAGTAAATACTAAAGACAAAAACCCTATGACACAAAACACCTAACCAAGAAACAGTACAACAAGAAACACTAAACAAACAAGATTACTTGGGGTCTCCAGCAAGCTGGGGCTAAGGCTTGGGCTATGGCAATGGCTTGGAACTATGGCTATGGCTTGGCTTGAGGTTAGAGGCTATGGCTATGGGCTATGGGGTTGGGGCTGTGGCTATGGCTTGGATTGGCTATGGCTTGGGACTGTGGCTATGGCTTGGGGTGTGACTGGTGGTAGTCACGGATGAGAGATTTGTCTAGGATATGCCTGGCCGGGACCCAGGAACGCTCTTCTGGGCCGTACCCCTCCCAATCCACGAGGTACTGGAGGCCCCGGCCCCTCCGACGGCAATCCAGTAGAGCTTTGACTGTGTAGGCCTCCCCTCCGTCGATGAGCCGAGGAGGAGGCGGAGGCTCAGGTGGGGGCATGAGGGGGGAGGTGGCAACAGGCCTCAGGCGTGAGACGTGGAACACTGGGTGGAGACGTCGCATGGTGGATGGGAGCTTGAGCCGGACAGCAGTGGGGCTGATGATTCTTTGGATGGGGAAAGGACCCAGGAAGCGAGGAGCCAGCTTGCGGCTTTCCACCCGGAGTGGGATGTCCTGCGCAGCTAACCAGACCTTCTGGCCGACCCGATAGTGAGGGGCTGGGCGCCGACGCTTGTCTGCCGTGGTCTTCATCGTCTTACCCGCCCGAACCAAGGCGCGGCGAGCAGACAGCCACACGGCGACACCGCCGGATGAATGCCCCGGCTGAAGGCACCCCGACTTCCTCCTCCTGGCTGGGGAACAATGGAGGCTGGTAGCCCATACAGCACTCGAAGGGGGAGAGGCCGGAGGCAGAGGCGGCGTGGGAGTTTACGGCGTACTCGACCCAGGGTAGCATGGTGGACCAGGATCTTGGGTTGGTCGAGCACACGCATCGGAGGACCGTCTCCAGGGTTTGGTTGGCCCGCTCAGTCTGTCCATTGGTCTGTGGGTGGTATCCGGAGCTGAGGCTGAAGGAGGTGCCAAGGGATGTGCAGAATGCTTTCCAGAACTGGGAGGTGAATTGGGGACCACGATCTGATACTATATCCACAGGAATGCCATGGAGACGGACAACATGCTGGATTAATAGGTCAGCTGTGGTTTTAGCAGAGGGGAGCTTGGGAAGGGGCACGAAGTGGGCAGATTTGGAGAACCGGTCAACTATGGTGAGGACAGTGGTGTTTCCATGGGAGACGGGCAGGCCAGTGACGAAGTCCAGAGCTATGTGGGACCAGGGACGGTGAGGAATGGGCAGTGGTTGGAGCAGACCAGAGGGAGGTGCGTGGGAGGACTTGGCGCGGGAACAGACTGAGCAGGCAGAAACGAACCCCCGGACCTCTGCTGCCATCTTGGGCCACCAGAAACGGCGCTGGATAAACCGCAGGGTCCGGCCGACCCCAGGATGGCATGACAGGTTGGAGGAGTGGCCCCACTGGAGAACGTCAGACCGGGCAGCTGCAGGGACGTACAGGCAGTTGGCAGGGCAGGCACTGGGCGTAGCTGCACCGTTCTGGGCGTTGCGGACCAGCTCCTCGATCCGGAGGCACACGTTGTTGACAAAACATGTTCTGGGCAGAATGGAGCTGGGCTCTCCCTTGGCCGAGGAAGCGTCGAAACGCCTGGAGAGCGCGTCAGCCTTGGTATTCTTGGACCCCGGCCTGTAGGCCAGGGAGAAGTTGAACCGGTCGAAAAAGAGGGCCCATCTGGCTTGTCTGGGTGTCAACCTCTTGGCAGAACGGAGGTACTCTAGGTTTTTATGGTCCGTCCAGACCAGGAACGGAACCCTTGCCCCCTCAAGCCAGTGCCTCCATTCCTCCAGGGCCAGTTTCACCGCCAGCAGCTCCCGGTTCCCGACGTCGTAGTTGGACTCCGCAGGCGTCAGCCGGTGGGAGTAGAACGCGCACGGGTGTACCTTCTGATCATTGCTGGATCTTTGAGATAGCACCGCACCAACCCCGACATTGGAGGCATCCACCTCCACAATGAACTGCTTGGCGGGGTCGGGGGTGGTGAGGATGGGCGCGGTGGTGAAGCGCCTCTTCAGCTCACAGAAGGTCACCTCGGCTTGCGGAGTCCAACGGAATGGCACCTTGATGGAGGTAAGGGCCGTTAGGGGAGCTGCCACGGTGCTGTAGTTCCTGACGAATCGCCTATAGAAATTGGCGAATCCCAGGAAGCTCTGTAGGGCCTTGCGGTCCTTGGGTGCGGGCCAGTCCACCACAGCCTTGACCTTCTCCTCGTCCATGCCCAGGTGGTTAGGGGAGATGACGTGCCCCCGGAAGGAGGTAGTGGTGGTGCTGAACTCGCATTTCTCAGCCTTGACAAAGAGGCGGTTCTCGAGGAGGCGGCGGAGCACCTGGCGAACATGGTTTGTGTGCTCCGTCTTGTCCCGGGAGAAGATCAGGATGTCGTCAAGGTAGACATAGACGAACCTCCCAATCATGTCGCCGAGCACATCATTCACCAAGTTCTGGAACACTGCGGGCGCGTTAGTCAGGCCGAATGGAACCACCAGGTACTCCCAGTGGCCGCTAGGGGTGTTGAAAGCGGTCTTCCATTCGTCGCCCTCCCTGATGCGCAGGAGGTGGTAGGCATTCCGCAGGTCCAGCTTGGTGAATATGGCCGCCCCCTGGATGACATCAAATGCCGAGGACATCAGTGGAAGCGGGTAGCGGTTCCTGACCGTGATCTTATTGAGCCCTCGGTAATCGATGCAGGGGCGCAGGGAGCCATCCTTCTTCTTCACAAAGAAGAAGCCTGCCCCCGCGGGAGAGGAGGATGGACGGATAATGCCAGCTGCAAGGGACTCCCGGATGTACTTGTCCATGGCCCCCCTCTCTGGCTCAGACAAGGCGAAGACACGCCCCCTAGGGGGTGCTGTACCAGGCTGGAGGTCAATAGCACAGTCATATGGCCGGTGCGGGGGCAGAGACACCGCACGGGACTTGCTGAAGACAGCCGCCAGGTCATGGTATTCAGGAGGCACTCTGGAGACGTCTGGCTTCCCCTCGGAAGCTGGTCCACCCGCCGAACAGGAGGGTCGGGAGTCGAGGAGGCAGCTGGCCGAACAGGAGGGACTCCACTCCCGCACCTCATGGCGGGCCCAGTCAATCACCGGCCCATGTAACGCCAACCACGGATGACCCAGGACAATGGGAGAGCGGGGTGTCTCGGTCACGAACAGCCGGACCTGTTCGTGGTGATTGCCTGACGCCAGCAGCTGGATGGCAATGGTCTGGTAGCACACCTTAGCAAGGGGTTGCCCACCCAGCCCTGAGATGGACAATGGGCTGGGAAGTTGGGAGAGGGGAACCCCCCACTCGGCGGCAGCTCTGGCGTCAATGAAGCTCTCCTCAGCTCCTGAGTCAATGAGGGCGGTGGTCTTGCGGGAGCAGCCCTCCCAGGTCAGGGTCACCGGGATGCAGGTCCGGCGGTAGGAGGAGGTTTCCTTGGCTGAAGCACCCACTAGTACTCCTCCAGACGCTAGTGGGCGTTGTCTTGATGGACAGCCTCGGACCGCATGACCCTGCTGGCCGCAGTAAAAACACGCCCCCGACCTCCTTCTCCGTTGGCGCTCCTCCTGGGTGAGCCGGGACCTCCCGATCTCCAAGGGAGATGCCTCTCCAGGAGAGAGTGTGGTGGCGTCCCCCCTCGGCTGGTCCTGAGGCGACGCGCGATCAGGGTACGGGGGTTGGATCTGGCCAGAGGGGGTAGAGCGTCGGCCAGGGCCAAGGGTGAGCGCCCTCTCCTCCAGGCGGCTGTCGATGCGCAGGGCCAGGTCTATAAGGGCCTCTGGAGACTCAGGGATCTCACAGAAGAGCAGTCGGTCTTTGACTGGTTCGGACAGCCCCTGGAGGAACACGTCACACAGCGCCTCCCTGCTCCAGCCTGACGTGGCTGCCACCGTCTGAAAATCGATGGCGTAGTCCGCCACCGATCTCCTCCCCTGCCTCATCCTCAGCAGCTCCCGTCCTGCGGCTCTCCCCTGCCTGGAGAGGTCAAAGACACGCAGTAGCTCCTCCGCCAAGGCCCGGTAGGTGGTAGTGCAGGGCTGCCGAGCCTGCCATGCGGCAGTTCCCCACAAGCGAGCCCGCCCCGTCAGCTGGGAGAGGACGAAGGCGACTCGGGCCGGCTCTGAGGCGAAGGTGGAGGGCTGCAGAGCGAAACACATCTCACAGGAGGTGAGAAAAGCCCTGCAGAACCCTGGTTCTCCACCGTACCTTTCGGGCGGTGGAAGGCAGGGCTCAGGACCAGGGTGGACAGCTGGCTGCAGCTGAGGTGCTTCTGCGCCAGGCTGGCGCACAGGGGTGACGGGTGGCTGGTGTGCTGCAGGAGCCCGGGGCTGGACAGCTGGCATGATGGGACCCTGGCTGGGACTTGCCCGGGGAAGGCTGGCCCTCAGTGTGGCCAGCGCAGCTGTCAGCTCCTGGATCTGCTGCCGTTGATGTAGCAGCTCAGCCTCTCGCTGGGCGATCCTGCACTCCATCCCGCTGGTGTCTGGGGGACAGTGTCTACTGATATGGGATCAGTAAGACACCAGATGCGGGGAGAAGGGAATGAGGATTTAATAATAAACAAAACAGGCACGAGGGCCAACAAAAAACTTGGCCCAAAGGGTTGCAAAAAACAAACTGAGGTAAGCTACACAGAGCTATAAAACAATAAATGCAAAAGGCAAAAAACAAAAGGCACTGGAAACTCCAGGCGAGAAGATCAAGAAAAATAAATAACAAGACTAAATATATATATACACGAGACGAGAGGCTAGGACAAATACTAGGGAACTTGACAAGAACTTGGCTAAACGAGACGCGACTAGAAACAAACTTGAGACACTGTCTGCCAGCCAACTTCCACCGCATCCAGATAAAAGCTTGGAAATCATGACATGAGGGGTAACACCTGGAGAGAGAGAAACAAGAGGCATGGCAAGATCATGACATGGACGAGATTGGTTGACAAGACTTGCTCATTAAGAGAATGAGCGTGCTCAGCTTAAGTACCAATTAAGTATGCAGCTTGAAACCAGCATGAATGTTCAGAACAGAAAAGCACAGCAAGATCTTGAAATAGCAAAGCAGGAATCATGACAACAAACTCCCTGTCTAAATTAGTAATATTAGTAATGTGCCTATCTAAGAATTACACCAACCCAGTGAGTGTTAGTAAATGTTAGTAACTTAAAAACAGTTAATTGTCAATTAAGCTTAGAGAGCCCCGAATCAGCACAGCATGGAAGGAAGGGGAAATACCAAAGCCAACCAGAGCTCAGAAATGTGCAACAACGAAGGCACGGGGTGGAACGCAGACAAGCGGTGGAGTGGCATGGCAGACCTGGCATGAACAAAAACATGGAAAAGTAAAAACATGGAATGTGAAACATGAAATGCAAAAACTGTGACATGAACTATGAACTATGAAACTATGAACTATGGAATCTTGATACATGAAACTGTTAAAACCATGAATAATACTGTTCTGGCCAAAGGCCAGAACCCTGGAACACAACAGGAAATGACATATAGGAAATGTAAAGTTGTACAGGTAGGTTATTAAAACAGAATTACTTCATGGGAGGTTTAAAACTGGAATATGCTCCACATGAAAAAGATCTGGGAATGATTGTTGACCAAATCCTCACAGGTTCTAACTATTGTGCCGTAGCAGTTAAAAAAGCCAATCTGGGATACATTGCCAAAAGTATTGAGTACAAATCTAAGGAGGTGATGCTTCTTTTGTACAACACATTCGTCAGACCACATCTGGAGAATTGTGTACAGTTCTGGGGTCCATACTTTAAGAAAGATATAGAGGCTCTAGAGAAAGTTCAGAGAAAAGCCACTAAGCTAATTCTGGGTATAAAGGATGAAAGGTATGAGAAGAGGCTGAAGATCCTTAATCTTTTTAGTCTTAGGAAAAGGAGACTTAGGAGTGATGTGATTGAGGTCTTAAAATAAGTTGACGGGATTAACAAAGTGAATTATGTTGGATTCCTTCAGCCAAGTTTTGTTAGTACAACTCGGGGTCACAAATGGAAAGTTGACCAAGGGTAAATTTAGCACTGATATTAGGAAATACATTTTCACCCAAAGAGTAATTTTGATGTGGAATCGCTTGCCTGACGATATTGTTGAGGCAGACACCTTGGAAGTTTTCAAGAGCAGGTTTGACTTAAAAGTAGATACCATTGAGTCTTTGAGTATCTGAAGTGATATATTAGAAAAAAAAAGCATGTTATGTTATGTTAAGATACCCAGGTGCAGGAACAGTCCTCTATCAAAGCTCCACCTTGACGCCTTAGTTCTTCAAAATCAGTCTAGTTATTATTCAGGGTTATGCAAGATGTGTGCCTTTTTAATTTTAAGCTTTAATTTACCACCACATCTCTAAAGAGTTCTGTGTTTTACATGTTCATTGTGTCACTTCCCCAGTCATTTTAGCCAGGTCTGAGGACTCACTGTGTAATGGAGAAATAAAATAATACTGACAGTAGCGTCATGCATGTTACTGTAACTGGCATCACCTCGCTACAAGGGCACTGCTAAGCAATCCCAGTTTTCTCATTCAGGCCTTTGCCACTGGTATGAAATACAATAATATCTAACAATAATATTTCTAGCTAATTTATTTCTTGTCTGTGTTTGTTCCAGTTATCACAGCTTATTACAGCGCAAAGTGTAAGCATGTTAAACACTATCTTATCACTGATGGACTATTGCCAGCATCAATCAAAATTATAGAGCACTTGAGACTGTAGATTTAATGTCTGTGCCTTATTTTGCGAGTCATTTTATTCGCTAGCTTATTATGCGATATCAATCCAGTAGGCCGACATAAGAAGAGATATCTGCGTTTCTAGATCATCAGAGAGAGTGTTGCTAAGAGAGACAGGTCCTAAAAAAAATTCTCTTTATTTGTCAGTCTTGAAAATGTCAATTCAACTGCGGGATGTTTGAAAGATATATGGCAAGTGGAAATTAAGTCCAATATTTACTTCAGTGACGATGGGCAAAAGAATCATTTATAATCTGTGCTCTCACTCAGTTTTCTGAAAGGAGCCGATAGACTCAGGACTGGCCAATATTGTTTTATAGTGGCAGGGCATTCACGTGATTAATACAGGAAATTATGGTGCAGTGGAATAATGGGTGCATCTCGAACATAAGGGGTGCATCTCAAAGCATAGGCTGCGTCCTTTGAAGGCTGCATATTTTGGGGTCATTGCTTAATCCCATTGGCGAACTTACGTAACGTCATTTCATTTCCATTAAACAGCTTTGGTTTTAAGTGAGTTACTGGTTTCTCTAACTTTAACCTTAACTCTAACCCTTAACCCAAAACTTAACCCTAAATTAAACTTACCCTTGATTCTAAATGTTAGTTTGGCAGATGGAAGTAAGTGACGACCTCTAAAATTGCAGCCTTCGAAGGATGCAGCTTACGCTTTAAGATGCACCCAAGTTGTGTGTCTCAAACCGCACACTTGCATGCTCCGCCCTTCTATGCTCCCAAGTGCGCACTCCAGTCGCGGCTCGTAAATGTAGACTTATGAGTGTGGAAGTGCGGTGGTATGGTAATTGAGTCCATTTTGGGATGCACTCGCACTTCATGGTGACATCAACAGCTGTCATTTTTTTTCTTGTCTCCTGAATGCAGTTTAGCCCCAAAGGAATGCAGTGAAGTTAAAATTATTTGGTAAAATTACCCTAGTCCCTAGTCATTACCAGGTAACAGCCAGGAAGTTCCCATTTTTAAGCAGGGTGTAATGCTGTCACGGAAGCAGCGCTATACACCGCTGTAGCCGGGTCGGCAGCAAAATATCCATCTAAAACAGGCATCATCTGAAATAAATTTGAATATCATCTGAATATTCGTTGGATTATGTCATATTTTAGAGTTTTCCCTGCGTTTTACCTGGTAAAACAATGTGGCACTGACGTTACATTTCCTCAACCGTTCATACAAGTTGCATCTCATGCGCTTGAAAGAAAATGTAGAAGCAAGAAGAGTTGTCTAACAAGGTACAACGCTGAAAATATTAAGAACATGGGGTACACTTAGACGGATATTGATTTAATTCAGGTGAGCCTCGTTTCAGCTTGGTGACCTCTATTTACTGTAGTTATAATACACTGAAAAGGGATATCTACCACAAATGACAAAAAAAAGATCTACCCAAGACAAAAAAAAAAAGAAATAAGTCACACACATGGATATCCATGGCAGCTTTGGATGACTACTCAGAGAAAAAATGTACAATAAACAAGGCAATCAGAGATAGCAGACCTGGCCCCAGCCACGGGCTGACAGACAGACTGACAAAAACACACACACACACACACACACACACACACACACACACACACACAGACATGATCATTGCTTAACCTGGCCCCCTAGGGGAGGGGCCTGGTAATAAGTCATTACATTATAAACAATAGAGAGTGTTGTTATTTTCGCACTGTTTACTACCTCATGAGCAAGTGGTTATGCAGCCTGGCCATCAAATCTGGAGGATAATGTTTTTTGTATGGCTATGGTGGCTGGGATTTCATTTATTAGAGCTGAGAACAGCTGCACCGCAGCACGAAGGCGGCAGCGAATTATTAATGAAAATGGACGGAGGCAAAGGCAAGCCATCCGGAGGTCCGCAGCGAGGAGGAGGACACTGCTTCGGAGGTTGTCTGGCTTATGTTGCCGGTTTATCATAGACCGTAGTTAACATCACCCTACATTTAATTGAAATGACACAATTTAGGCTGAGATAGCTTAAAACAAAAAATGTGTTATCATGCTTCATATTAAGCAGTCTAAGTTCATTGGCGCTGTATTACCATTCATTAAATTTCCCCATATTTTGTATTTACAAAATTACAGACTACAATTTTTTAACTGCTGTCAAGAGTGCACAAATGAAAACATACAGAAAGACACACAGTTTACTGACATGATAAAATTCTCTCTGCGAAGAAACACAAGCAAGGAATGGGAGGATCAATCAAAATGTGCCCATTCTAACAAAATTCTTTGATGAAGACCAGGATCTCCAGCCAGACTTCCGTTTGTCAAGGAGAGCAATCCATATGCTCATTGGGATACGACCTGGTACGGTGGATCATGGCTGGGGCTGTACGATATCAGTCCTTGTTTTTGTTTACTGGCTGGACTGTGGAACATCCTACAGAGTTGTGTCTGAGGTTTTTGCAATCCCACGCAACACAGTGCACAGGATGATCCGTGCCATAGCAGACAACATGATGGCCCTTCTGCCAAAAGTCATCCACCTCCCCGATGGAGAGGATTTAGACGCCACTGGAGAGGGGCTCTGTGAGCTGGCAGGACACTCTGTATTCAGGAAGGGTGTGGAAGCCATTGATGGCTGCCACATAAGAATCAAGCCACTAGGAGCAGCCATCAGACAGCACTATATCAACAGGAAGCTTTTTCCGCCGTCAATAATAATGCAAGCTGTCTGTGGTCCATCTGGAAAATTTTTGGATGTGTTTTTGGGTTACCCTCGGTTGGTCCATGATTCCAGAGTCCTGCGGAACAGTCTGATTTACACACAGCATCTATCCTCCCCATGGGTGCGTGCTACTGGGTGATGGAGGGTATTCATGTCTTGACAATCCAATCTGGATCATCACCTCATAGAGGGAGCCTGTCCAGGGGCTGGTGGAGACCCGCTTTAACCACCATCATGCCAAGGCATGATCCAGAATCGAGCGAGCCTTTGGTCTAATGAAAAGCAGGTGGAGGAGCATATTCTATTCCACGCTGGAGGTGCACCCAACATTCGCGCCAAAGCTGGCCTACGCTGTCCTCCACAACATATGCCTTGGTGCCGAAGACATCCTGGAGGAGGACAGCCAACCTCCAGAAAATGAACCAGACCCAGTAGCTATCCTCACCCAGGAAACACCTGGTCTACAACCGAGGCAAAGAATGGCAGAGGAGGTGTCAGCCCCTGAGAGGTTTCCTGCTGGCCTGCAGGACCACTGTTATTCCCAGTGCATCACATTTTAAACATTTTTCAATTACATGTCTGGTTAATGTAAATATTTCTGAATTGTTCTTGAACATATTTTACGAGCATTTCTGTTAACATTACTTGTTGTCTTTCAATCCATCCTTCCACATTTTTCTTTCCACTCATAAAAATTAATAAAAAATTATTTTTGAAAATTCAGTTCCCACAATCGAAGTGTAGTAATTCATTTTCACCCATTACTTATCACAAGAAGCCCTTTTCAGGTCACAGTAATGACTTTCTTGAATCAACCATTTTCGCCAGTCACACCATGCATGCCAGTCATAACAGACATGCAATTGTATAATCCCAACACTATTATAATCATTTGGCTTAGCAATGACATATGACAACTGCTAAAAGCAATTCTTAATTAACAAACTTTTCAAATAAAGAAATAAATTGGCTAAGGAATTCTCGCCTCTCCTCTCTCTCCCGAGCCCCTCTCCAAGGCCTCAGCGTCCCTCTGCCGCTCTCTCCCTCTCAAGCGCCTGCCTCTCCCTCTCCTCTACCTCTGCCTGCCTCTGGAGGAGCTCGACCAGGTCAGAGTTCCTCCTTCTTCTGGTGCTGCCTGACCTGTCCTGCCTCCTGTTTTGGGATGAGACCACTACTGCATCCCCTTCACCACAAGTTGAGGCAACCAGGACAGGAGGTGAGATAGATGGCCTCCCCCAATTGCCTCATCCATAACAGTGAACTACAGCCAGGATGCATCAGTGGTCTCACCCCTCTCTGTATTCCTTCCTGTTGGTGGGCTCTTTAGTTCCAATTGAGACAAACAATGAGACACTGACCACACAAGCTATCCACATATAATTACTACATAAATGAAGTCAAAACAAGTACAATTAGGCATACTTTGCAAAATATACGTTTCCATTTGCAAAGTGCTGAAAATTCTCTTTCAATACAGATATGAGTAACAAAACATTTGACACTGACCTTCGACATCTTCTTTAGGTTTTCCCAATTTTTTTTTTTGGGCTGGCCTCTGGTGATTTAGCCCATCAGCCCACAATCACTGACCCCAGTGTTGTTAAGTATTAAAATAGCGCAATATCGTACATTTGCATTTAGCTGTATTAACTTACTCCCATCCAGTCTTGGCAGCATTTCATCTGCCAGTGAAGAGGGGCTCATTATCTCTCCCCCACATAATGTGGGCCCTTGTTTCATCATCAGTCCCTAACATCGAGAAGGAACAGAGGGTCACAATGCTACATTATAGCCATAACCACATTTACAAACGAATGGTCATGCTAACACTTCAAGTGTACTAGCAACTGTCTGTAAACAGATGTTATCAAGATCTGAAGTACTTTAGTGGTAAACAATTATTTTAATATGGGCAAGACAAATTTATTTTTATTGAAGACACAATTGAAAGAAGCAAACTGATCAAGTCACATTTGTGACCTACAAATTCAACTCCATGAACAAGTGTCTAGTTGCCTAGATAGCTACCTAAGATATGAGGCAAGCAAGATGCCAAGCTATTTAACAAGCTAGCTAGATTATGTGACCCAGATTAATAGCCAAAGTGACATAATCAAGGGGCTGGAAGGCTACAGTAATAGTCAGATGGTTTATAGTCTAGGCTACCATTACTAATGTTATCACTGACCCTACCTTACGACTCAAACGGCACTGACTCAGCATAGTTTGATAACCGGTCTCCAAATTAGACAGTTACCATAACTAGTTAGCAAACGATGAAGGAACGTTTGCTAGCCAGCAAGAAACGTCTAGTACACAACGACACTGTAAGACAAGCGAACTTTACAACTACAAAAACCAAAAATGATTGGCTAAACTTGCTAGCTTGCTAACCAAATTGTCACAGCCTTACAAAATTAAATAATTTAGAGCAATATTTCCAAAGTGCATCCGGGAACTTTATCCCCGCTCTGCACTACCGCACTTCGGTTTGGACTCACACTCCAAGATGGATGCGTGCTCCCTATGTGCACTCGGAGCATGCTAGTGTGCAGTTTGAGGCACTGACTGTATAAAACATGGACGCAGCGCCCAGGTCTGAAAAGTGAAGCCCATGCGGAAATCTCTGAAAATTACATTCTATTTAATCGCCCGCAGACGGTGACATCGGTGGTTGCAGAATGAAGTTCAATGCTATAGAAGTCTACGAGAAAATGATCCTACTTTCCCACCTGGGCCCGTATTCAAAAAGCATCTTAGCGCTGAAAGTAGGTCCTAACTGCCAGATTTAGGATAAACTCCTAAAAAAAATGGGCGTGTTGGTTGTAAATTCCTAATTATTTTTACTAAGTGTTATTCTCAAAGCATTTTAGGCCTAAAAGTAGCTCCGAAGTCTGGGAGAGCTTAAAAAAGTACTCAAGAGGACTCCTAACCTATTCACAAAGAATCGGAAAATGGTTGCTGCTGTTGAAAGAAGGAATTACTAGGAAATTCTGAATGATGCGCAGTTTTGAAAAGATATCGGATCGACCGTGAAGGGATTTTATTTGTTGTTGACTTGGTGAGGGAGAGAATTACGTCTCCAACCATGAGAGACATCCCAATAAGCCCCGTAAAAATGTTTCATAACACTTCGTTACTTGGCCACCAGAAAAATGCAACTTTCCAACACGGACAATTTAGGGATTTCACAATCATCTGTCAGTCGCTCAATTCAACAAACATTCAATGCGGTCTGTGAACCTCATATCATCCCACAGTTTATCTGGTTTCCAATGGACATTCACCAACAACACAGAATCAAACTTGAATTCATGCACATCTCAGGTATGCCTGGTATCATCGGTGCTATTGACGGGACCCATATTTTAATTACTTCTCCGACCCAAGATGAAGAGGTATTTGTAAACAGAAAAAATTTCATTCCATCAACACCCAGATAGTATTTGATGCCGAATGCAATATTTTGGACATTGATGGGAAATGGCCAGGATCCACACACGACTCTCGTATTTTAATAGAAAGCAGCTTATGCCAATTATTTGACAGGCTATGCGCCTGTGGGATGCCACTTGCTAGGGGACAGTGGCTTCGGTGCTGTACCTCCTCCTGCTATGCATGAATTATTTTATTAGGCTATTGAGCCAGGGTGTTACGACCCAGTACATTCATGCTGCCCCTAGTGGCTGGAGGACCTTTGTCTGTCTTAAGTGTTTAATTGCAGGATTGGTGGCACCTTGCTACACCCTATAAGAAGAGTTTGGTGTTGTGCAAAGAGGCTCTCAATTGCCAGTCTGTTCTCTAGCAGCCACTCGTTGCCCTGATCAGCTCGCTTCATTTTTGGGCAAGATGTTTCTTCAGATGAAGTGTTTTTAGAAATTAAATCTTTTTTTTACAACCATGTTGTTCTCCCATTTCATGTTGCGATTAGTCAGTGGGCTGGTCGTTATAGATTGGGGGCTCGTCCGGGAGATGCAGTCCAGTTAAATTAAACCCTAGACAGTTTTGCTTCTTTGCTCTGGTAAATACGTGGTGAGTTGGTCAATGTGGACATTGTTTTGAGCATTACAGTGCCTTTCCCCAGTTAGTCAGTCGTTGGGCAGGTCCTGTAGGGCTTGTCAATTTGTTATTTTGCCTTT
Source organism: Gymnothorax reevesii (assembly GCA_029721435.1). Lineage (NCBI taxonomy): Eukaryota > Metazoa > Chordata > Actinopteri > Anguilliformes > Muraenidae > Gymnothorax > Gymnothorax reevesii. The sequence goes on along the minus strand of CM056587.1, from coordinate 11,543,421 downwards.
TTTGTTTTTGGTGGAAATTCTGGGTGGGGGTACGCTTCGGAGCACAGTTAGTTGACTTCTCAATTGGTTTTCTAACCATGCTCACGAGTTCAGCGTTCAAAGTTGCCTCTAGCCCGGAAGGAACACTGAAGACTAGCACAGGTCATAGTTAAGTAGATGGAACTGTGCAGTTAGTCAGGATCTGGGGAAGCCTCTGATTGCTCGTTGAACATTCCAGAGCAGTGTAATGACTATAACCTGTTTTGGAGTTAGCTGATAGGGTTGATTTGCGGAAGATAACTCTGGTTCGCTGTTTATTACTAATTTGTATTTTGTTTGTTGGTTGTTTGCACAAAGGAATGTTCCAGCTCCCTCGGTGGTCGATTGCTTATTGGTTTACGGCCCCTTTTTATCTGTTTTGTCATCAAATTAATTGATTGTACCTGAAGTTTCCTGTTGGAGGGGAGTGGCTTTGCTAACTTGCTTGTGCCATGGGAGAATTTGAGCATAGATGTTCTTGTGGCATTTGCCTTGAGCTTATTTGGAACAGACCGGTGTTACATTTTTTGGAGTTTCTTGTTGGTTTCATTAACTGACACTTTATCTGGCTGTGTTTGAAGTAATTTTTGGCATGTGATTTTGCGAGGTTTGCTTGAGTGGACTGGCTGTGTGGTTATCAGATGTTTGGCAATATTTACTGGTGCTAACTTCCTGCGTATATGTCCTGTTGTGTGATATAGCAAATGTCTTTGGTGTTGGACTCAGCAGGGCTGTCTTTGGTGTATGGTGCTGCCCAGGAGGGTCCTTTGTGTACCTTTGTTATCTGGGACCCAGAATTCCTTTGTAAGCCACGTGGGCTAGCTTTGTGTGTCCGGGGATCCGGAATTCGTTCACTAGCCACGTGGGCTAGCTTTGTGTGTCCGGGGATCCGGAATTCGTTCACTAGCCACGTGGGCTAGCTTTGTGTGTCCGGGGATCCGGAATTCGTTCACTAGCCACGTGGGCTAGCTTTGTGTGCCCGGGGATCCGGAATTCACTAGCCACGTGGGCTAGCTATGTATTGTTAAATCTGGAGCTTTAAGTTTATTTTGTTGTTTGGCATATTTCACACTTTTGGTTAATTTTTCTTGCCCTGTCTGCCCAGGAGCACCCTGTGTCCCTCTTCGGTCCCCTTGGACTATTGTTTGGTGACTGGAGTCACCATTTAAGGGAGGGGGTGTTACGACCCAGTACATTTATGCTGCCCCTAGTGGCTGGAGGACCTTTGTTTGTCTTAAGTGTTTAATTGCAGGATTGGTGGCACCCTGCTACACCCTATAAGAGGAGTTTGGTGTTGTGCAAAGAGGCTCTCAATTGCCAGTCTGTTCTCTAGCAGCCACTCGTTGCCCTGATCAGCTCGCTTCATTTTTGGGCAAGATGTTTCTTCAGATGAAGTGTTTTTAGAAATTAAATCTTTTTTTACAACCATGTTGTTCTCCCATTTCATGTTGCGATTAGTCAGTGGGCTGGTCGTAACACAGGGTTACATTTAATAGATCATCATAATAATACCAGCCTATGTCATATTTTGTAGGCATATTTAAATTGTAGGCTATAAATTACAAACAAGCTTAGTATGCCTTCCTGTTTGAACAACTGCACGTTTATAGGCAGAAAGAAAAGTCCATTGACAATAACTTTAAGAGTATTTAAACATTCTTTTCCTCAGTCCACGCAGCAGAGAAGAATGTAGGGGAGCTGGCAGTTAGAATGGATCCAGGGCAGTTGCTAGGAATTCTGGGCCCCCTGACAGAATATTGGTGTGGGGCTCCGCCCCCGACTTTTCATTGCCATTTATTTTACGACTCTGTATCATGTTGTTCTTTATTTTTCTGCTTCTCAGTGTTCTAGGCAGTGCCTAGTGCAATACACCCAATTTTTCCTCCGACTAACCACTCAACAAAGATAGTATCATCTTTGCCTTGGCTTCAGGCTACGCCTTTTCGGCCTCTGGAAAAGAAATTTATCTTGTTTTTGAAAATGCCAATGGATTGTAACTGAGACCGAAATAAACTTCATTAGCATCATTATGTACATTATGAATTATTAGTTGTCTTATTCACATTCACTGACTTACTCACCATTAAAAACATATTCAGACTGCTGGTGGTGAGGGCCTATTGATGGGTCAGGTTCAGATGAAGTGACCACTGCTGATTCAGGAGTAGCAGTGCTTAATAAAGGTTTAATTGTTCTGTTTCATATTACTTTCTTGAACATTTAAAATTATGTGCCATGGAACAACTGATGAAGAAATAACCTACCGAGTCTTGGAATAAACAAAATCTAAATGGGTTTCTCAGTACCATCGCTCTAAGCACTCAGCTTCATTGACAATAACTTTAAGAGTATTCAAACATTCTTTACCTCAGTCCATGCAGCAGAGAAGAATGTAGGGGAGCTGGCAGTTAGGATCTCCTGGAGCTCCAGATTAAAACCCTGACCGCTGAAAATAAAAAGCTGGTCGGCAGAGTGAACAATATGGATGCGTACTCCAGGTGCTGGAACTTGAAGATCTCCGGGATCCCCGAGTCCGAAGGCGAAAATGTGAAAATGATGGCGATCAACATCTTTTCCCGTGTCTCACCTGGTCTCGCCCTCTCTCTTCAAAAGTCGGAGGATATCACCCACAGACCGGGGCCAAGACCAAAGAAGGAAGATCAGCATCCACCACGCCGCATCATAGTTCGGTTCTCGCAATGGGCTCACCGTGATCAAATCTGGGGGGACGCTAAAACCTCTCAGGTCCTCAAGCAGAAGAACGTGAAGATATCGGAGGACTTAACCCACCAGGTGAGGGATGCGAGGGCGAAGTTGTGGCCGCTGATAGAGGAGGTGAGGAGGCAGAACAAGAGAGCAGGCTTCAGCAGCCCTTTTGCTATCATTGCTGGTAAGAAGATCTCTGCCAAGGCCTTACCATAAAGTATTTGCCGGAGTAGATAGGTTCAACTTTGTCGGGGATTTAATTTTAATATATGGCAGCTATATAATAAGCTACATATTTTTTTTCTTTCTGTTTATTTCCCCTTGGCTTTTCTGCCAAATAGACAAGAAGGTATGTATAAGGAAACTGTTGGATTTTTAGTTTGTTCTAGAGGATAGCTCTAAGTTCTGAATTTATTTGGATACTTTTGAGAGGATTTGTTAATGAGGATTCTCGGGTGACATTTATATCATCCCTGCTGGCTGGCACAGCACTCACTTGGGTCGGCCCACTTATCAGATCTAATTCACCGGTCGTAAAATCTGTGGAGGCTCTTGTTAGGGAGATGGTGTCAGTATTTGATCAAGATATTTGTGGTCAGGACGCGGCTAGGCGTTTGATGCACCTTAAACAGAGCAAAGAAATTGTGGCTGAGTTCTCTATCGCATTTTGTTCTCTGGCTACAGAGACAGGCTGGCCAGAGGCTCCTCTTATGACTGTGTTCAGTCATGCGCTGACTGAGGAGAGAAAAGACGCGTTGGCTACATTGGAACCCTGTTCGACTTTAGACTCTTTAGTTCCTACGGCTGTGCGAATTGACAACTGCATGCGCGAACACAACAGGGAGAAGCTAAACAGATTGCCGCTTGCTGACAATGGGGCTAAAGTTGCTAGTGGCGAGTGTGCAGCTCCAATTCCACCCACTGAAAATTCTACTCCGGGTGAGCCCATGCAAGTTGAAAGTTTGTTTGATTGTCGGACTAATAAACCTACTCGCAGAAGAATAATCTGCTTTAATTGTAATAAGCCGGGTCATACCTGTGCACGTTGTCCGAAGCTTTTGGAAAACAGTGATTATTGCACTCACCAAGAAAAATACCTCTTCGGCGTTTTTTTGGTCTCCAGCAGCTGATGCTGCATTTCAGGAATTAAAGAAGCGTTTTAGCTCAGAGCCCATTCTGGTTTTGCTCGATCCCTCCCTCCCATTTTTTGTGGAGGTAGATGCTTCAGATGTGGGCGTGGGTGCTATTTTGTCCCAGCGCCCTCGCTGGGATAATAAGCTTCACCCATGTGCATATTTCTCCCGGTCTTTGTCCGCCGCAGAACGCAATTATGGCATTGGTGACCGGGACTTATTGGCGGTCACCATAATAATTCCTAAACCTTGGTAAAGATTTTATATGGATAATTGGCGTCCTATAACATTGCTAAATTCAGACTACAAAATATTTGCAGCACTGTACGCTAATAGATTAAAATTTTGTTTAAAGGAAATTATTTCTGTAACACAGTCAGGTTTTATGAAAGGTCGGTACATTTCTTATAATATTCGGCTTAGATATTTTAGATTACGGAGATCTGTTTGATAAAAAGTCACTGATTTTATTTTTGGACTTTTACAATGCTTTGACACGGTGGAACATTTGTTTATTTTTGAGGCTTTGCATTATTTCGGGTTCAAAGCAAACTTCAGGAACATCATAAGTACACTCTATGCCAATATTAATAGCTGTGTATCCCTGGCTCATGGTACCTCCCTCGTTTTGATATGCACCGTGGGATAAGACAAGGGTGTACAATTTCACCCTTCTTATTTTTGATAGCTGCTGAACTTCTTAATCTATTTATTTTTAATTGTGAATGTTGAAGGTATAAACATAGGTGGCAATGTTCTTACCATTAGTCAGCTGGCCGATGACACCTGTCTGTTTCTTCAAAATGAACTTCAAGTCCCTATTGTTATAAAGGCTTTAAATGTCTTTTCAAGTGCCTCTGGCCTCACAATTAATAAGAGCAAATGTGAAATAATAACTGTACATGAGTCTGACACTGTCTCAATAGATGATAAAAAGGTGAAAGGAGAAGTAAAATATTTAGGTATTACAATAAGCAATTCTACTAGTGAGAGGATCTCTCAAAACTTTATGCCAAAAATTGAAAAGTCTAAATCTATCTTCAACTGTTGGTTACAAAGAGAGCTTACTATTATAGGTCGAATTTTACTTTCAAAGACAGAAGGTTTGTCTAGATTAGTGTACCCAGGTTTATCTTTATATGTAGATCGCACAACCTGTGCAGCTATTGATTCACACTTATTTAAATTTATATGGAGACACAAAACTGAATATATAAAGGGGAAAACACTTATCAGACAATATTCAGAGGGGGGTCTTAATGTCTTAGATTTCCAAACTATCAATGGTATATTCAAAATCAGCTGGTATTGTCTAGCACATAATAACGCTCCATGGTTCTTTATTCCCAATTTTTAGCTCACCTGACGACGAAGTCAGATGAGCTTATGTCATGGCCTGTTTGTCCGTCGTCGTCGTTTGTCGTCCGTAAACAATTTCTCCTCCAAAACCACTGGGCCTATGAAGCTGAAACTTGGCAGGTACCTTTCTACCTATGAGGACACCAAAATTTGTTCAAGGCGTTCCAATCCGATTTCAAACATGGACGCCACGGCGGCTAATGAATGCATGCTAATGAATGTCAGTCTAGTACTGCCTTCCATAATGTCTTCATTTCTCAGCAGCAAACATGATATAATATCTCTGGGGTCCATGGTATCTAGCAAGTTCTACGTAACAACAGCTTCTGCCAAAGTGTCCCAGCACTAAAACTTAATCTCAGAAATCGAGTTTACTCTCACTCTCTCGACAGTTCCGAGGCACTGATCACACAAAACACTTTCAGTGCATGGGGTTGCATTAATGCATATGGCATGGGGGACTTACACATCTGGAAAGGCATTATCAATGCTGAAAAGTGTATATAGAGGTTTTAAGACAACATATGCTCCTATCCAGACAATGTCTCTTTCAGGGTAGGCCTTGCATATTTCAGCAAAACAATGCCAAACCACATACTGCATCCATCACAACAGCAAGGCTTTGCTGTAGAAGAGACTGAATGCTTAACCTGCAGTCCAGACCATTCACTAATAGAAAATATTTGGCTCATCATAAAATGAAAAATCCAGCAAAAAAGACCCAGGACTGTTGAGCTGCTAGGATCCCTCATCTGACAAGAGTGGGAAACATTCCTCTCCCAAAACTTCAGCGATTGGTCTCCTCACTTCCCAGACATTTACAGACTGTTGTTAAATGAAAAGGGTTACTAAACGATAGCCCTATTCCAACTTTTTTGAGATGTGTTACTGCAATCAAATTCAAAATGAGCTAATATTTTTCTTGAAATGGTAAAACGTCCCACTTTCAACATCTGATATGTTGTCTATGTTCTATTGAAAATAAAATGTCAGTTTATGAGATTTGCAAATCATTGCATTCTGTTTTTCTTCACATTTTACAGCATCTCAATTTTTTTGAAATTGGGGCTGTGTTATAATTATTATTATTATTTCTTTGCTGCATCCAATTGCTAATTTCCTAATTTTAACTTGAATGATTTCAATTTCAGGATATGACTCCAAATATTCTGTCTGCAGTTGTTTTCGCATCATCACATGCCATGTTTATAACTGGGATGGTACAGCGGCGCTGTGGTTAGTTCTACTGCCTCACAGCAAGGAGGTTGTGGGTTTATATCCAGCCTGGGACCTTTCTGTTTGCCTGTTTTTTCCATGTTTATGTGGGGTTCACTCTAACACTCCTCTCACACTGTAAAGATATGCATATAAGGCTAATTAGGGATTCTACATTGTCCATAGGTATGAGTGTGTTAGTGAATGTTGTGTTAATGAAGTGCACGCTCTGTGATGGATTACTGAGCTATCCAGGGTGTGTCCTTGCCTTTTGCCCATAGTCAGCAGGGGTAGACTCCAGTTCCCCCGTAACCCGACTGAGGAAGAAACAGGCATAGACAATGGATGGATGTATATCACTCTCCTATTGTTTGGTATCAACTAAAAGCATTGATTTGATTTCTGATCAAATAGTGGCACGTAATTACTGTATATGAGGATTCTGAAAGAAATTGCAGACAAGAGGGAAATATAACCCATGAGTCAATTCTGGAATTTAAAGATCTTTTGGCATTTCTCTGAGCATACTCTTTCTTATCAGAATTTAAGGAATCACCAAATGTCTATAACTGAAAGTTATTTATAGATAAATTCATAACTTCAAGGACTATTCATGCAAGTATTCTATCTCTAAGATCACCTGGCGCATCGTTATCATCTTCTCTGATTACGATGCATGCTTCTTTATATTTGTTTTTATGTACTTTTAGGTTTCAACAGTTATGTAAACATAATCTTTGCTGAACTTCCTTTAATATGGTTATATAAATGACATATTCTTTTTTTAAGTCTTCTAATTTGAAAACCAGGGTTATGCATCATGAGGTGAATAACTCAACCACGCCTGCTTTAGACTTGTTTAGGAGGATAGCGACACCTGCTGGTTATTAACAGGCATGACAGACGAAACATTGGTCACCCCATTCGGCTTTCAAAAATTTCGCATAACTGTTGCTTGAATGTGTCTCTTGTAAAAATATCCTCTGCATTTTTCCACCTACAGATAAATAAAAATTAATGTCCTTTTAGCTCTGTCTTGGATACTTCTGGCATTATGATAAATTATTTTTAAGCAACTAAAATATTGATCTGCTGTAAAAATAAAAATATGTAAACTGGATGTCTGTTGAAGATAACAATGAACTTATAATGCTCCGGAAGAGATACTCAGAGGAATTACATATTCTCGAGTAGAAACCTCTGACTATTGAGAACCAAAAATTCTTAGGATCTCGTTTATTATTATTTATTTTTTTTCATCCAATGAGATGAACATATGGCTTAATAAAAAATCTAGGCATGACAGTAATAAGAAACCAACCCAACACCAAGATTACTCAGTAAAATGAAAGTAGTTGAATTACCTCACCGATCAGATAAAACTCTTTCATGCAAATAATTTCATACCATCAATAATGCCATTTGCTCTTCTTTTCTTCAGCACATGGTTCCTAGACATGGGGCCAAAGTTTGTTTCTGCATTGTCTCCAAGTAAATTAGATCCTCCTTGTCATGGTATGTCAGATGCCAAGGCCCCAAACCTTCCTTTGAATGGGTGTTTTTGAAGCCACTGTGCTGAGGCTGGCTACATTTTAGGAGAAAAAAAAAACACATGGACATTTGAAGTACTTTCTGCTTCATTCAGACTGAATCATTTGAGTGCCTCAGAGTGATGGGGTGGGGGGTTGGGGCATGGGTTGACTTTTAAAAAAAATATTCTTAAATTTGGAGAATTATGTGCCACATTTTCTGCTGTAAAGTGCATTTTTAATCCTACTTAGTGTACAGCTGTAGCTAGTTTCGGCATCGTGGTCTTAGAGGGCAAGTAATGAGACATGAAAAGGCCATTTTCTTTTAATTAGATACTAATTAAAATAACGATTGCAGTTGTGGTTTACATAGGGGATCCCCAGGACCGATGTTGAGAACCAATTTATTTGTGGGTTGGCATTGTTGATTGTGGTTATGATCCAATACCCCGAGCACATCCACTGCCCCTCTCGAAATACCCCTGTAATCTTTAGGACTGCATTCATAACATAATTTAAAACATGACAACACTGGTTTCCGGTGGGGTGACACATATTGGGCTCTAATTTCTTAGCGCAGTGCAGGGTGGCGCAGCGTGGCATAGCCCATGCAGTGGTAATTTCGTCCGGTGCAGTCCACGCAGTGGTAATTTTGTGCGGTGCAACACCCTGCGCAGCCACTTTGGCAATTTGGTAGACAGTCGTGCGCCGAGATGGGTGTGGCGTCGTAGTAGGGGGAGGTGTCACATATTCATCATGACGCAGTGGACAATTTCGTGCGCCGTCGGCGTGCAGAGAGCTTGCCACTTGCCAGCTGCAACCTGGTTTACTTTCTGTGCAGTGGTAATTTGGCTGACCGGCGCACAGTGCGCACACATCACCGAAACCTCACAGGCAGGTTTCCAGAATGTCAGGAACATTTCAATGCAATAAATAATTACAGTAACCACTATTTAATGTAACTATCAGGAATCAGGACATAAATTATAGTATCTATATCGATTGCCCTGATGTCAGATCAAAGGCGGTTGGCACGCGTAATGGAAACTCGACCTGGCTTAATCAACGCAGCTGAATCTGTGATGCAAACTAACGACTTCACATCTTTCTTAGCCAACCACAAACTGCCTCGGCATCTGGCAGTGTGTATATATAATGCTTGTGTTCTATGCTCAGTAAAGCCGCTTGCACACTGGACGCGAAACTAATTTTTCGCACGACTGATTACATTCAACGACCACGTTTCCCAGATTCATTTAAGAAGAGCTTAGTGCTAAGAGCTTCTTTAGATCCTTCTTAAGGCGCCAGCAAATGCGTTTCCCAGATTCCTTCTTAGCCTAAGATGATTTTTTGTTAAGAAGAATTTGAAAGGAGGGTCTGGAGCACTCTTAACACCCTTCTTTGCAATGAAACAATGCAGATACTGCCGCATCAGGCAAATCAATGTAACACTAAGCAAGAAGATATTAATGCTGTGGGTACGGTTCGTCCTTATTTTATCAGAAATGCATACGCGTGTATTCACGTCTTTGCATTGACTTTGAATGTAATCTGTCGTGTGAAAATTCGTTTCGCGTCTAGTGTGCAAGCGGCTTAATACTATTATTGTCACTTAGGTTTTATCGTTTTTAGTGGGGGAAAGGAATACAGCCTGATTGCTCTGATCTCGTACCGAGTTAAGATCACATATTGAAAATAAATGTGTAATGTATCTTGCATTGTTATCCATGCATGTTAATTCCAAAATTTTAAGCATCAACAGAGTGTAATAATAGGAACACGCTACCCATCGTTTCTCTTCCCAATGATGCAGGCAGAAGAAATAAATGAGCAACCGCCGTATTTCATTCCAACTTCATAAGTTTGAATGATCAGACATAGTTTCGTTTTGAAATGCCATTCAAGTCCGCTAATGGTAATAATTTGCGAATGCCCTTGCTAGCCAGCTAACTCTTATACTCTAACTCTTCGTAATGCTTAATATTGGCATAAGCGGTGCAGAAAATATGCCTGAGGTGTCAAAGTAAAATGCAACATTAACGCATCATGCAGATATAGGACAGAGGCTTCTATATTCCAGCACATTAAAGGTGAGGAGAGGAGCTCATTTTATTGGTGAAGATTTGACTCGGCTGTGTAAAATCCAAACGCCTTCTCTCCTTAAAATGTAATTTTCCACACCTTTTAAGTGTACATTCTTTCATTTTTTATGAAACAAATGCTTCTGTGGGCAATATTTCTCAGAGAATCCAAGGGAGAGAAAAAAAAACTTGAGAGAAAACCCAAGAATTGTGATTGGAGCAAAGTTGGTTAAAAAAAAATTTTTAGAGATAAAGGTGGGTACAACCCATGTATTTTGATTGGAGCAAAGTTGGTTGAGTTTTAACCATAAATATTGCTCTGTAAAGAACGCCGAGTTAGCACTTCTAGGCCAGGGACTGCTCACTGGGATTGGATTATTGCTTAATTCAAGGCTGGAATAAAGATGGCTTCTGAAGATTTTGTTTCTCTCTCCCAATTATTTATGAACAAGGGGACCTCAAAAATACGCAAACATCTAGTGGGGAAGACACAACAATAGCAGTGCTGTTGTGCTGACTCTTAATCCAGACTGCTCTGGCTGTAATTGGTTATTTGAATCTAGAAACTGTCTTAGCTGAGAATTTACTGAGGACTCCCATGTTTTTGCTCAGTAGGACAGTTTTGCAACTGAACAGTAGTTATTTAAATCAGTCGGATCACCACCTTTATTCAATGGAATAAACTGACCACAATGTCCGGATATTTGAAATTTTTCATGATTTAAAATACAAATTAAAAATTAAATCAGCACTGAGGTGAAAGAGGAAAGGATCCTGATTATCCTCATCCTTCGTTTCATTAGGATTTAAATCTGCATCCTTCATCTTTTTAAGATTTAAACCAAGCAGTTTGCTGAAAACCGCGCCTCTATTTACTGATCTGAGGGAGAATTTATTGCCAGAGTAGAGTATATTAGGTGATGAAGCTGCAGATGGAGAATTAACACTCGAGGTAGTAGCAATGGACTTTTTCATAAACATGTAGCCAGCTGAAATGCAATGATGGTTAAAAGGCTCACACATATTAGATTTGTTTGTTATCATTTGATTTTTAAGATAAATTTAAGGAGGGAGTGAGGCTTTTTTGAAAATCTGAAAATTTTCTGGTGGTTTAAACTTGGTATTTTCAAGCAAGAGTATGTAGAAGTCAGATTTGGCTTTTCTCCTAAATCTGAGACAGTTATTTCTTTTGTGTCTGAAAGTCTGCCAGTTAATTAGATCATAAGTAGTTTTGGCTTTCCTCCAAGCAGCATGTCTCATTAAGAGACCTTTAGGAATGGTTGGAGAAAACAAAAGATGTGGTTTTTGTTTTGTTCTTTAATTTTTATAGGCTGCATATTGATCAAGTACATTATTAAACATTGTATAATTAGAAGGGCATTCAGTAGAGTGCATGCCTCATCCACGCCATTTGTCAGTATTATTGGTTCTTCCAGATCTAGAATCCAGAATATGTTCCAGATCACTTTCAAAATTGAATCAACTAATCCATGGACTACCAACTACCATCCTACCAAATTTCGTGCCAATCTGTTCATAACATTTTGAGTCATCCTGTTAACAGACAAACAAACAAACAGGGGTGAAAACAAAAATGAAGTGAAAGCTTGATCAGAGTCTGAATTTCTTTCAATTTTTCCAGTGTCAGAATGATACCAGTCATGTAAAAAATAGCATATTACAAGTGGCACGGTGGCATAATGGTTGGCACTACGGCCTTGCAAGAAGGAGGTACCTGGTTCGAATCACGACCAGCAAGGGGCTCTCTGCATGGAATTTGTATGTTCTGCCCATGTTTGTGTGTGTTCTCTGGTTTACCCCACCCAGAAAAACATGTGTGACAGGAACAGCCCTCCCAGTGCCTCTGACCAGGGGCTGCTCTGTGGTTGCCCACTACATCTAACTATAGGATAGGTCAAATGCAGAGGACAAATTGCATACAATAAAGTATATGTATCTCTTATTCATGAATGTCAGAGGGCTTTTTAGCATTTCTAATACAACCCCAATTCCGAAACAGTTGGGACTAAGTGTAAATTGTGAATAAAATCAAAACGCAATGACTTTGAAATAACACCAGCCAGTATTTTATTCACAATAGAACAGATATAACATAGCAAATGTTGAAACTGAGAAATTTTACAATTTTATCCAAAAAATGAGCTCATTTCAAATTTGATGGTTGCTACAGGTCTCAAAAAAGTTGGGACAGGGGCCTGTTTACCATGGTGTAGCATCCCCTCTTCTTTCTAACGCAGAGTAGAGGCGTCTGGGCATTGAGGAGACAAGTTTCTTGAGTTTAGCCATTGGAATTTGATCCCACTCTTGTTTAATACAGAATTCCAGCTGCTGGAGAGTTTTGGGTCTCCTTTGATTAACTTTTTGTTTAATTATGCGCCAAATTTTCCCAATCGGTGAAAGATCAGGACTGCAGGCAGGCCAGTTCAGCACACAGACTCTTCTACTACAAAGCCATGATGTTGTAATACCTGCAGTATGTGGTTTTGCATTGTCCTGCTAAAATACCCAAGGCCTTCCCTGGAATAGTTGTCATCTGGAAGGGAGCGTATGTTGGTCTTAAACCTTTATATGCCTTTCAGCATTCATGGTGCTTTTTCAAACATGCAAGTGTCCCACAGCATATGATAACAACACTGGCTTTTGAACTGAACGATGATAACAGGAGGGGTGGTCTTTCTCCTCTTTAGCCCGGAGGACACAACGCCCATGATTTCCAACAAGAATGTCAAATTTGGACTCGTCTGACCACAGGACACTTTTCCACTTTGCGACAGTCCATTTTAAATGAGCCTTGGCCCACAGAACATGGCATCGCTTCTGGATCATGCTCAACAATGGCTTCCTTTTTGCATTAGAGTTTAAGGTGGCATCTGTGGATCGCACAGTGGACTGTGTTTATAGACAGTGGTTTCTTGAAGTATTCCTGGGCCCATTTAGTAATGTCAATGACAGAATCATGCCGGTGAGTGATGCAGTGGCGTCTGAGGGCCTGAAGATCACAGGCATCCAGTAAAGGTCCTCAGCTTTGTCCCTTATGAACAGAAATTTTTCCAGTTTCTCTGAATCCTTTGATGATGTTATGCACTGTCACTGATGAGACCTTCAAAGCCTTTGCAATTTGACGTTGAGGAACATTGTTTTTAAAGTATTCCACAATCTTTTTACGCAAGCCTTCACAGGTTGGAGAGCCTCTGGCCATCTTTACTTCTGAGAGACTCAGCCTCTGTAAGACATCCGTTTTATAGTCAATCATGTTACACACCTGATGCCTGTTAATTTAATTACTTGCTAAATGTTTTTTCAGCTGATTCTCTTATATATTAATTGCATTTTCAGCCATTTTTTCCCTGTGTCCCAACTTTTTTGAGACCTGTTGCTGTCAGAAATTTGAAATAAGCTCTTTTTGTGGATAAATTTTTAAAATGTCTCAGGTTCAACAATTGAAATTTTATCTACGTTCTATTGTAAATAATATATTGGCTCATGTGATCAGAAAGTCATTGCATTTAGATTTTATTCACAATTTACACTTTGTCCCAACTATTTCTGAATTGGGGTTGTACTCACAACTGGGCAATGGTCACTGATTTCTCAGGCAAGAACTGCACAAAAGGGGTATTTAAGTGAATGATTTGTTAACACGAGATCTGTCATACTTGATTTTGGAAGGATTGGATTTGTTTGGCTGAGCAGGACCTGAGGTCACCTAATGTATATTGAGCTCTAAGTATAATTCTTTTCATCCAGGAGAATTTCTAAAGAGCAAAGCTATTATCAAATCACTCAGAATCACTAGCTCAGAGCTCACAAAGTATAATATTAACTCTGCAATTTTCTCTAAGGCCCCAAAATTTGTTGAGAGGGGATGGAACATTCCCATCGCTGTAAAATGGTCATTACCTAACTCTATATTCAAAACTATTTGGCAGTGAAACAGCAGCAACAAGGCAAGCCAATACTTTTTGATTTTCTGTCTATGTGAAAGATATTATTACCATCCAAAGTTACATTGAGATCTGAAACTCTCTGAGTAAGCCAAGTTTCAGTCATGACAACAATATCAGGGCAACCTTATTATTCTCTGGTGTAAACAGAATCCATATGGGTGAAAGGTTCCTAATAACTTGATGACAGTCACTCTAAAATCATGAAGAGCTGTTACTTCAGTTGAGGTGGCTGTGCTTGGAGTGCAAAGTTTTGACCTTCACAAGATTAGTCAATACTAAGCCATTTGATCTGTGATCAAATGCAACAGGTGAATGCTAAGCTAGATAATCTCAGCAGCTACCACTGAATCATAGTTACTTATCTTGAAAATAGGTCTCTGGCCTCATATACCATCCTTGTCTGCACGTCCATGGGTATTTTTAGAACAATAACATTTTCTCTCTGTTTCATTATTTTGTCCACATGCAAACTGGGCTTTCAGTCACAGGAAACAGGCCTTTAGGAAAATGCCTTCCTCTATGAACATTTGTAGAAACTCACTTTTCACTATTTGTGTGTGATCACACGCTTGTCACATCAGAGCGTGTGCTCCTCATAGCATGTTTTTAAGGCCTGTGATTGGCCGTATAGAATTATATCATTACCATCTGTTTGTTTGGCATTTTCTTGGCAGCTCTTTAATTGTGTTTTTATGTCTTTGTGTGGATGGAGATTTTTTGGAAAAATGAAGGAGGCAAAACTCTGTTTTTTAAAATACACGTGCGTGTGGATTAGGTCTAAGATTATGGAATTAAATATGGGAGGGGCACGAACCAGGTGGACATCAAACGCTGTGTGACTGCTCACCAGTGGAAAAGGTTGAATTTGAGCAGAAGTGAGAAGTTTAATGGGGCTAGGAGCAGTGGAGCATGTGATTGCTTTAAACTGTAAAAAGCTGGGCAGTTAGCATGCAAGATCCAGCTCCATTTGAGTGGAGGCCATTCCTCCAAAAAAGCAGTCTTTGTTCCCAAAACAAGGTAAAATTATCAATGAAGCTGCACTGTACCCACTGCAAACAGCCTGGAATGCAGATTTTGCAGGCGGCTGAAGCAACCCACCCCTCGGCCCAGAGTGGGGATTGGACCAGAGATGTAAGTATGGCACGTATGGGCCTTCTGGACCTTTGAGAAGGGGATGAAGTCTAGCTTGGGCAGTTCTGACTGTTGATTTGGAATATCATTTACCCCCTACATGTGCAATAATTCAGTCCAATTTTGAATAGCTTTGTGTAATCTCAGGAATTCTGTTTGCTATTCCCGTGACCCTTGCTCCTGGAAAACAGCATGTTTTAGTCATCTTCAAACTCACTTTCCAAACTATGGAGCCTATTGTGATCAGTCGTCAAGTGAGATATTGTGGCAATTGTTATGGAGACGACTGCACCAGTCAAAAGAATCCCATTAATTTATAAGAATACGTAAGAGTACCATCTCGTTGTTTCATTCATGTCATTAAGCCCTTGTACATTCAAACACTTGCAGACTTTGGCTGAGTATGGAAGTGATGTCATTCAAAACCAGGGAAGGCTTGGGGCTCAGGATGGACAATGGGATTGGGACTCTCTTTGTCTTCAAGTGAACTCAGTGGGCCAGGAATTGACATTCCCCCAGAATCTGGCAAAAATAGATGGTTACCAATAGCGATGCCAAAAAGCAAATCTCCCCTGTTGAAGTCTATTCAAATCTATGGCTTTACTGTGATGAAATATTATCACATGAGCATGATGATACCCTCTTTTGCATTTCCAGCATGCCTGGTTGTGATCGATTCAAATGGTGCTGAAAACTGCTGGGAAACAGTAGCTAATGACTCCAGACCAATTTGGTGTTGTCACGCATCAATATACCCTTGATTGATAGAAAGACTATTAACTTTGCATAAGTATATGCTGCCATTCTATTTTTTGTCTGTTTCGTCTCTGAATATGTCATTGAAGAACATGCACAAGGAGAAAAATACTGTTTACAAGATATGCAGTGTTATTTCAGGTTTCACAGGGTGCGGTTTGGGTCCTCAGGGGTATACAGGTGCATCACAAGATATCGAAGTAACACTCAAAATAACAACCATCTGTATATCAAACCAGCAATCTTCCTTTTTACAAATATATTACAAAGGTATTGTCGAGCAACATGATGATAAAAAGGCAAAAATATATTATCCCCACTGTACGCACTCTGTAAAGCTTCTCCTACTTCGGTTGTATCGGAAAATTTAACTGCTTGTTTTAAATTTAAGATCGTATAAAGTCATGAAAACTGCATTTACTTGCACCTTTCGCATTGATTTAACATTACGTGAACAGCCTCCTCTGGCAGAGTGCTGCTATTCACATACGCAGGGTTTATGAGCTGTTATAGACCAATTTGCTTGTTCCTCAGTGATTGGTTGGCTTATTAGCTCTGCAAAGGTAAATTGTGGTGCATGTGTGCAGAATACTGCTGCATGTTGCTAGTAATTGTACTGCAGGGAGACAGCTGCTTCTTAGAAGTCAGAATGCAACCACTACAGGTAGGTTGTCACTGCAATTGTGAACAGCGTGTCACCTGAACTAGCAGGAGTGTGTTGCCTTAACTAGAGGCAGTTAGTTGCCACAATTAGGGGTTATCTGTCACCCCAATTACAGGCGGTGAGTCCAAATAGCAGAAAATGAATAGTCAGAACCACAGGCAGTGAGTCACCTTAATTTGTGGCAATGTGTCACCACACCGACAGGCGCTGTGTCACACATGGACTGCTGATTATGTCATAATAACTAATGGCAGTGTGTCAGGAACTTCAGTGTGTCACAAGCATGACAGACAACACGTCAGAAAAGAACTTCAGAGTGTGTCATCTCAAATACAGGCTTTGTGTCAAGACACAACTTTTAGAGTGTGTCAGACCAAGAACTGAAGACTGTAGGCTCATTCGAGATGAACCAGGCTTGTGCAGAATCAATCACCTGTGACCACCATACAATGCATGTCCGTTAGATTTGTGTCTGAATTCATCCTTACTGACAGGGGCAAGACTCAGGACTCAGCCGCAAACAGTAAATCACTTCAACAGGTTTATAAGAAGATGTTCTCAGGATCACACAACTCAAGTCAGGGCAAGCGGGAAACAATGGGATAATCAAAATCGTAGTCAATACACAGGCCAAAAATCAAGCGCCAGACTGACAGAATGTCAAAATTAAGGACAAACTAGAAAAGCACTTGGAGAGTGCAGACCTCGCCGAGCACATCATTTCCCTCCATATTGTGACTTCCACCATAGATATTAGTCTTACATTTATTTTTATCTTCATTTTTAGATTCCTTGACCATGAAAACATGGCAATTTGATTCATTATGCTTTATCAATATTAGTTCCACAGCGTCTTGGCTGTTTAAAGATGTCTGTTGCATGTTTCTAGCTTCATTTGTTTTTTTTTTTCTTATGATGCAACACTTATCCTCATGTTGTGATATACACATAAATATTAGTCCTACATTTATTTCATCTATTTTTCAGATTCCCTGACCAAGAAAACATACCATTAGCAACTGAATTCATAATGATATCAATATTAGTTCAGTGGCTATTCTCGAAAATCAAATTTTCTGTAATGGTGGTTCTCTTCTGGATCTAGTACCCTGGCTTTTGAAGATACAGTAAATCCGGTGACACCTTCCTGATTCTGCAATATCTTGGCTATATAATGGTGTTTATCGCATGTTTGTTGCTTCATTTGTTCTCTTCCTATAATGAAAGTTCGGAAGGTCCCCTACTTTTGTATTCTGGATCATAGTATCATAGTATCCGGAATTATTCCATTTTCAGGATCAGTCTTTGATACATTGTAGAACATGTTCGAAACTTGTCCTGTATTTTTTTTCCAAGTGCCCTGACCATTTTTGGTGGAGTTATATGCATAAATGTCAAAAATGGCCCTATCTCCCAATGTTAAAGAATCCTTTAAAAAATTCCTGCATCCAGACGGAGATCCGGATCACTTCCAAAATCTAATCATTTCTTCCTTATACCAATCTGTACAATCCCTGAAAATTTCATCAAAATCTGTCCATAACTTTTTGAGTTATTTTGGAAACCAGCAGACAGACAAAGAAACAAACAAACAAACAAACCCAGGCAAAAACATATCCTCCTTGGCGGAGGTAATTATGAACCAAATACCAGGCAAAGCCGTAATCAGGAAATCTCACTCCACACTGCGGTACAGTTGGTGGCGGTATGCACCTTTATAAATGTTTATTTAATCGCATAAAATAAAAAGAAGAAGAAGAAGACGGAAGGCGCGTCGCACTGTCAGTCTATTGGTTGGGAGGCAGGAGTTCTCTTGTTGCAGATGGGAGTGACTGCCTTCATCAGTCGGTGTGTTTTGGTTCTTTTGTCGTGATCACGCTCGTAAGTGGCGCCGAATGTAAGCTAGTGGGATGGAGAAAATCTGAATTCGTTGCAGCGTTTATATCAGTTGTAATTAGTTGCAAACCTAACCTACGTCAGCTGCCCGTGAGGGCCTGCGCTCCGTGCATGATGCTGCTTGTCGCAGTTACACGCTGTGATGCTTTTGAGCTAGTGCCTGCTGGCAAATGTTCTTCTTTTTGTTAGTTAGGTTCTCGTTGATTTTTAGTGTCGAGGACTGTAATGACGGGACTGGATAACTGGCCTGTTGGCTGATATACATAAATTATCTTGAATAAGGCTCGTGTGTGACGTTAATGTTTTGTCGCCAAAAGATGTGCTCGAATCAGCTAGCTAGTTAGCGTTGCAGTGGCCTTTAATGGTTTACCTAATTACTCGTTGAGTGTATCCGAGCCGAAATTGGCATTTTTTTTCTTGCTGCTTACTGAATCAACTTGCTTGCTCTGGGACTTGATAAACGATTTTCCATGATCCAGCTGCGCAGTATCTAACTTACTGCAATAGAAGATGCGAGCTGTTTTATGATATTCCGGCATATGTTATCACTAAATTTCGTCTTATTATCGCGAATTTTAAAAAACATTGTCCCCGAACAGATGTCATCAAAATGTTAAATAACTGGCAAGTAGAAAAACTGTTCTGGTCAGCCATCACGTTAAATTGGAGCGCTGTGCGCAGTCCTGAACTGTGTTCTGAATTTGAGTGTCGGACTTGCTAGAAATGTTTTACCATGACGGCACAGTTCCGGGGAGAAAATGTGAATTGCGACAGTGGTCTGTTGGAGACTCTAGCATCGCAGCGTTAATGGTGCGCTTAGTTTTGTAATATAAAAATGTTGCACGATCTGTCGTTTCGATGCCGTGTCTCTGCGGCCACTTTCCTGTTTGCTGACATGTCTCCTCGCGCCCCTCGCTTGCTTTGCGCGAGTCACGTCTCGGCTCCTCCCCGCGAGGATCTGACAGACAGATGCGGGAAAGCGCGCGAGGACGGAAGAGCGGACAGCTGCTAAATGATGCTGCCTACGGGTTTCCGAGCCCCAAGCCGTAAACTGTAATCAGAACAACCCCTGAAGTCGGGTGTCTAAAGCCGCTTTCACGCGTTTGAACGACAGATTACATTCAAAGTCAATGCAGAAGACGCGTATTTGCATCTCTGCTTTGACTTTGAATGTAATCTGTCACGACAGATTCTGTAGTGTGGGAAGTTGGTTTCGCCTCCAGTGTGAAAGCGGCTTAACGCGGTAGTCGGAGGTTCAGAGAAACTTCACCGACCCCAAGTTTAAGATGGCTGCTCCCTGTATCAGCAAAGTAAAAAAAAAATCACCAGTGTACTGTTTATTAACCCTTTTTATCTTCTTTGTGTCTCATTAAATCAGTTTTATACATGTTCTGGGTCGCTTTTATCGGTGGATTTGTCGCTACGGTGTTAGTACGTGCAAAATACCATGTAATGCGTTGTCATCAACTAGTATTGTTAACAATGGGTAACGAGGGCTGATGTAATCTTTCTCTTTGTAAACAAGGCAATCAGAGATAGCTGACCTGGCCCCAGCCACGGGCTGACAGACAGAGTGACAGACACACACACACACACACACAGACATGATCATTGCGTAACGATGGCCCCCTAGGGGAGGGGCCAGGTATTAACGCTGACTCCTAGCTGGGCTGTCAGTCAGTCTGTAACACTTCGGGTGACATGTCCTGAGGTTCGCCAGCTAGGACTTGCCCCAGCAGAACGTTAGTTTGATGCTTCAGAAGTTGAGGAGGTGATCTAAATGACTATGTCTCTCAGCAGGACCTGAGGAGTAGTTGAAGGTCTTCCACCTTGGAGGGCAATGGGGACTGTCGTGTCACGGTGGAAGGTAAGTCAAAATAAGCCTTCATTTTAAGATGCCAGGGAGTGATTAATTTCAGTATATTGTGCTTGCTGGAGAATTCATGTGGGGATTGATTTTTAATATGTACCTTTAGCTAGGAAGTCTGTCACTCCCATTATACTGACCAGTTAAGTCAATAAAAAGGTTCACTCAAAAAAGGCAATAAATAACCCTTTATGGCCTTAAAGTTTTATCTGCTTCAGTCTGAGAAATCCAGATCGCAAAATGGCTGTTTTCCACTTGAAAAGACCCGACTGTGAAATGAGCAGTCACATGAGGTTAAAGTCAATATGGAGTAAAATGGAGCCATGAACAATTTGTGGCTTGCCTTGTACAACAGAATCAATGAATTGCCATAAAACGTTTTTCTTTTCTTTCTTTTTTTTTTTTAACATTCCTGCAGCTTGATTTCTGTTTCTACTGAAAAAAATGGCATTTTGTGCCACTTTAGTTCTTAAGATGTTTGCCGTTCTTTTATAATGCCTGAAATCAGAGGTGATTGGGTAATGGGATGAAAGTCATGTCACCCTTAGCAGCTCTCATGGAAATGGCCAGTATTTGCTGCATTTAAAATGGTGGAAATGGAACCACGGTCCTGTCTTCTCCCTTTCCTTCTTTGTACAGGCAAAGCCTTCCACTGTGGATGTCCTGGAAGGAATTGACAAAGTAAGCTGTGTTCATTGTCAGTACTGTGAAATCTTACACCAGGAACAGATGTGCATTTTAGTGTACCGTGTTTCAGAGTGATCTAAGCGCTCCGGGCACTAGCTGGACACGCTCCTTTTCCCTGGATTAAAATTGAATAACAGCAGTAGTCATCCTGTATACTTGGGTACATTACTGTAATGATGGAAAATGCTGAGATAAGTCACGTGGATATTGGTGTGGCGGCATGCTTCTCAGGATCATGAGGTTTACGTTTGGTATGGTTATGTGAATAGCGTGGGGTTATGTCAATACTGAGGGGTTATGTGAGTAGTGTGTGCGCATACGCTAGTTGTGTGGGGTTATGCGAGTATTGTGTGCATGTGTGGGTTTATGGGAAGTGTGGTTTTTGTGCAGGATATACAGAGTTTGGAGGACTTTGGTAAGAGAAATGAGAGGCTGCAGAAGCTGTGGGTGGGCAGGCTGCTCCTGTACTCCTCTGTGCTGTACCTGCTCACCTGCTTCAGCGTCTATCTCTGCTTCCTCCCGGAGCTGTGGACTGAGCGCCTCATCCTGACCCTGCCCTTCGCCCTCTTTCCTGCGCTGTGAGTGAAGTCCGTGTGGCTCTCCTCATCCTGACACAGCGACCCCTGCTGTGAGCGTGTGTGCTGCAGTTCAGCTGCCATTTCGCCACAGCTCTGAGAATCACTGGATGAGTACATGCTATTCTGGGTCATTATGCTGTTGATGTGTCTCAAATAATTTCTGTTTCTGTAGGGTTTGGCTTATGCGGAAACTCCTCATTTTCCTCTTTTCGAAGAGAACCGAGAGAAACAGTAAGATCTGCTGGAAGTCTTATTCTGACTGAGTAATTAGATGTGAATGGTAATATCAATTTATCAATTTACTACCCTATATCAAGTTGGGACCATGTGGAAAATGGTAGAAAAAATTGAATGCAGTGATTTGTAATTCATGCTCGAGTTTTATTGAATGGAACCTGATACAAGACAAAATATTTAATATTTTATTTTATCATCAACTTTTGCTATTTTTTGCTAATGCTCATGCTGAATTTAATGTCAGCCACATGGACTGAAATGGACTGATATCTGTGGAGACGTGATATTGTCAGACCTGTGAAACTTTTTCAGACGATGAACGTTGTGTTCTTGGGGCTGAAGAGGAGAATGACATTCTAGTTGTTTCCAACATAAGGTTCAAGTGCCTTTGTCTGTTGTGTTTTGCGGGTTGTTGTTGATGTGCCCATGGCATGGGTAACTTTAACATATGTGTGGGTACCACTGATGCTGTCAGACACGAATGGATTTTGTAACGTGCTGTCATCCGGATTATGTTTTTTTTTCCCAGACTTTGTACTTATTTTAACAAGACAATGGCATACCACTTGCTGCTTGTGCAGTGTGGCTGTTGCACTGGACCTCCTGCAGTCCAGATTGGTCTCACATTGAACATATTCAGTGTTTTAAGGAGCACACAATAGAGGGCTGCTTGTAAGGTTGTTAAGAGGCATTTTGCCCGCTAAAATGTGGAATGAATGCCAATTTCCAAAAAAACCTCACAATAAAGTAGAAAAGGGAAAATAGGAAATATCTAGTCTTTCCCCCGTTTAATTTAATGGAACTTTTTCCATATTTTCCCAACTTCTTTGGAAATGGGGTTATAAAAATTCAAACACTCTGGAATTTTACACAAATATTTAATGCTCCAAATTTTGTTTTGTGTTTCAGATGAAAAATTAGAGGATCTGCGGGCCCAGAAAAAGAAAATAGTGAGTGAAGCCGCATTTTCATCTCTCTATAGAGTGTGATTACTTGTGGATGTTAGCAGGGTGCTGTCCTTATTTCTGAGCACAGTTCCTGTTCAGCAGTGCTGTGAAAGCAGAGTATAGGTCATGCTGGGGTTAGTCATAGAAAGAATGTTAAGCCTGCTTTGCAGTTTGCTGTAATTCTGGTCTGAAGTACAGTCTTCAGCCTGCTAATAATTCATCAAATTACAAGTGGTCAGTTTCAGGAGGAAGTTCCATTTTCATCATTCATTCAACATTTCATTTCAGCAAAATTGGCCAAAGAAATTTTTACGGTTTTGAATGCATGTTTGAAATAATCCAGGATGACTTGAAGGTTTAATTCAGAAGCCAAAAGCTGAAATTAATTATTTTAAAGTGAATGAGGGATAGTGTTCCATCTTTCACATCATCTTAACCCATGAGTCACCGTAAGGTAGTGATTTTTCTCTCGCTTGTTTGTTTTTGCAGAAGTATATTAATAAAACCAGCATGAGGCACTATCAAACAATCGCAAACTCGCAATTTCTGGGCCACATGAATCCATGCCTGCATGCATTCACAAACACATAGGCTCACGGGCTCTGACCCTCCATGGCGAATCTGGGATGTGGGCTTAGCCATGCTACTGAAAAAGGAATCTGCCCGCGTTCAATGATTCCTCCCTCAGGAGTCTTCTGCAAACGGTTAACAGGTTATGAAAGGGGGCATCTCAAGAGTATAGGAGGCAGGGGAAGTCACCTTCTGTGGAAAGTATACTTTTCTTAGTCCATTGATGACTCCCACCAGAGCCCGATGCACTGCCTGACCAAAACTATTTGGATGTTTGGATTTAAATAAGCAGAGCACATGCAATTGAATCATTACTGCAATGATAAATCTTTTTATGCTGGAAATAATTCATATAATCCTGACTGATGCAGCGTGTAGCGTCTCATTTCTTAAATAACCCTGTTGGAAGATGTATCTGTTGTCATTGAAAAGATGTGACTGTGTTACAAGAGGGGCAAATTATTGGCCTGTGTCAAGGAAGATTCGTGAAAGCACTGATATTGAGCAAAGAACTGTCAACACAGTATTATTTCCCACCATAAAGTGGATGGCGATATCGGAACGAATGGTGTCTGGCCGATGGCATCTGTCACACTTCTTTTCTAGACCGGAATTCCTAAACTGTACTATATTTCTCAAAAATTTCGTAACTGGATATATCTTGATGTGTAGATGCCTCTTTTCATGCTTTCGTCCAGCCACATTGTCCGTCTCTTCACCGCCTTTTGTTTCCAAGTCCAAATATGGGCCAACCCACCACAAAACTCCCTAACCGTTCAATATATATCAACAAAATTTTTATAATGGATACTTCTTATTGTGTAGCCTTTTAATATTTCCATCTGCGCTTCTGTCATTTTGTTCATTCGTCCACTGTGTTTTGTTTTCAGGCCAGATATCGCCCCCCCCAGGCCAAGTCTAAGAGCTATAGTCTGCGATTTCTCCGCCACGCACTCCTCCCCCACCCCCTCTGTGCTTCTTCTGGTGCCATGCACCCTCCCCCGAAAGCGTTGTTTCATCCCCCTCGGAAAATGACACACCCACTCCCGCTGAGAAAAGAGCAGGTTTGCCGCACACAGAGCGCCGGTTTGACATGGAGGCAAAGAATTGCTGATGTTGGCTTCTTGTCTTCATAATGACAACAGCGCTGAGCTGCCTCAACCAAACGAATACTGTGATTTTGCGCACATGATGTATAAACATGTTAGCTATATTAGCATGTAAGCTACATAGAGCGTCACAGCACACCAGCATTTAGAGGCTAACACTAACATAATTTCATTAGTAAGTAGGCTGACAGAAATAATGTTACTAAGGTTAGCTTTCACTGCAGTAAGACAGCAGTCTTCCGAATTTTCTGATGTCGAGATATTCGCGGCACTGGTTTCATTTTGGGAACTAGTCCCAGGAGGTGGACGAACCAGCCAAGCGTCCATGATTGGCTGTTCGCGCGCTAACTGGTACTGTGCCTGAAATGCTATGCCTTGACAGGCTACTTGCGATAGCGGGGGCTATACGGGCCTATCTTCGGATAATTGATAAAAACTAGGTCGATCAGTACAGTCTGAAGCCATCCGTGTTGTTGCCGATACTGGTACTGTTGACCTATCTGTAACGTACCGGGGGATTTTTCCAGCGTAACGGCATGTGACTTTTGCGTTTGGCTAGAATTATGCAAGGGGGTAGGAATACACCCGGAAGTTGAAGCTCAATTGAATGCTCAAAGTAGATGGCAGATGATCAACTAGCGGTAGCTTCTCCATTCACCCCTATTCATTTTTACCTGACTTTTGACATCAATTAACTTAACATTAAAAACATTATGAGCCTTCATGTCAGCGATAATATTTTCTACAGAGAAACGACATTTTGTAGCAGATGTCTTTACTTCGTATGTAACATTATGGTCTAATAGTAAGCATTTTTAGCCGATGGCACTAGGCTAGGCTAAAAGTGATGTGAAATGCCGGCGACTTTCTGTCACAGGACGTAAATAACCGTACTGTTGGCCCATAATAAATCATAAATAGAAGACGATTGTGCCACGTTACTGACAAACGCAATCGCTTACTCGCTGGGAATTATGTGTAGGGCGTTGGTTTACCTCAGCGAGCTGACTTTGAACCTGCGCAGTAGGCGTGGTGCCAACTGAAAACTCGTTCAATTGTGCGTCACACTCTCCCGTTGAAAATGGCGCCATCCAGCCATCCTCTTCTTTTACTGTCTATGAGGGGAACGCCTATTTGGCCTGAACAATTCTTATTGGTTGACTTCTTTGCGTGCCCGCAGCCTCCAGATAGAGTGGATTTTTTTTGGTTCCTTTTTCTGTGAGTAGTGTGTAGGAGATACTTTAGGACCATAATCATCATCAAATTAAAGATAATGATTTTATCCTTGGGAAAAATTGTAGACTATAGCCTTAAAGTGTTTAATATTTATCAATGAAATTTAATATACGGATGCCACTTATTCTGATTATTTGCCTTTTCGTACTTATGTCTGTCCTCCTGTCTGTCTCTCTGTCCCTTCATGGACACGGCGATGCATGGAGGCTGGATACCAGGCTACATGTTTTATCAGTCCATTTAGGTGTTATGCTTTTTGGCCACACCCACTGACACACCTTCTTGTTGCTAATTTGCTTCAACTGTTAATCAAATAACCTTCGGCTGGTGACTAACCTTTCCACAGAATCTTGTGCAAGTCTGAGAATTCATTTGGAAGTTTTGTTCCTTCTTAATGATAGGCCACTCCCATTACCATGCCCCTTTTAAGCCAATTGGCATGAACTATTGACTGTATGTAAAGATGGACAACCTAACTGCTCCCCAGAAGTGAGGCCAAAACATCTTAATCGCCATCTAGAGCCTGGCTGCAGAACAAGTTATAAGCCCGCCCCCCTCCATGTTAGTGGATGGGTTCTTTTTTCTTATTAGTTTTGTTATATTTAGTTTTTTGATACAATAAAAAGAGAGTTTAAAGTCATGATTTACAGCTTTGATTGACGGCTTCTCTTAGAGAAGTCATCATCTCTTGATTTACTT
Source organism: Gymnothorax reevesii (assembly GCA_029721435.1). Classification (NCBI taxonomy): domain Eukaryota; kingdom Metazoa; phylum Chordata; class Actinopteri; order Anguilliformes; family Muraenidae; genus Gymnothorax; species Gymnothorax reevesii. Next base: position 11,517,035 of record CM056587.1, on the reverse strand, counting down.
CCAGGAATTGTACGCAGCTGGAGTGCGTCCATTGAGAAGAGGTATATTGTTAACACATTACACATGCATAAGTTGCTAGGTCCCAATACAACAGAGTGTAACACATGGTGATTCGCAAATCCGAGGAAAATTGATAATAATAAAATGGTCTTTGCTCTGAACAGAGTCATGTACTGTTTGCAGCAATGCTAACATTGTAGAAAGGTTTAGCTAGCAAGCTTAGCAACATTTCATAATGGGTCATGGTAGGCAGCAATGGAAAGCGGTGGAATAAAGCTCTTTAATTTGAACATAGCATAATGTAGCTACTGTTCCCAGCAATGTTATGTTCAGAGCAAAGGGCTTCGTACAATCAATTTTTGATGCTGGCATAGGTAACCCAGAAAAACTGATAGCTAGCTACTTAACTAAGGTTAATATATCAAGATTCAGAAGGGTCCCCCTTAGCTAGCAAGTTCAAACTCATATTATAGCCCATGATAGTAGGGAGTTTATTCACCCATAGACTCTATTTTGCTAACCTATTTTCCAAGGTTAGCCAGCTCGGAGTTCTGAAGTAAGTTTATATGATCTAGCTGGCTAACTTACTTATCCATAGACAATGTATTACGTAGCCAGCACCAAACATGGCTAGGCCACTGACCGCCGAAGACGTGGACAGCAGCAAACGTATTTTGGCATCGTGCATCTGTACTTGTAAAGAGATCCGATTAATCGAATCGCTTAACAAGCTTTTAGTCGTAGAACTGTGTACATTACCCAACATTTACCACAAACAGAGGGAGTCATTTGGGCTATGTTGAAGGCTCAGGGGATGTGGTTATGAGTAGGGTGGGTGTATGGGTGGGATCTCTATGCCGTGGCTCAACGCCCTGATCACTACTATGCACTCAGGCTCTGAATGTGTAATTTGGCAGCGTCCATATGAAGAATATTTTGGCTCCATTTTTGTGCAGCGCTGGGAAGTGAAGACGCGTTCTCCATCTTTATATACTGTCTATGGCATGAACTCTGACAAACACCTTCACTCACTTACATTTGATAGCCATGCCAAATTTCGGCCTCCTAGTGTGAAAACTGTGGCCACCAGAGGGAGGAGAAATTTTTGTCGACTGACTAATAGACGGAACAAGTTATTGAACGCTTGTCACAGCGGGAAAGATATTCCGCCAACTGAGATGGTCAAAGCAGCTTAAGTGGATACTGTCCATACATGTGATCCTTCAATGTCTCATAAATTACAGTGTTGTTCATAATGCTACAGCATGTTGCGTAGTTGAGCACAAAGGGATGTATTACCATGGATGGTAAAGCTGAAGGCTCTGTTTATAATTTCATAAACCAGAGCATCATGTACAACGTATACGAACCGCACACTTCATTAAAGTGTCAATTTTTTAAGAAAACCCTTGAAATGACTAATGAGTCACACTGGAATTGACTATATGCCAATAAGAGCCTAGAGAAAATGTGTCTGATTGGAGTAGTGTTTGTTGGTGCGTGTTGGTGTCCCATCAGGTGCTTTTCTTATCTTCCATGTTTGTTATATCCCTGGACTGGGAACAAATTGTGAATCATTTTGGGAATGTTAATATTTTAACAATATGTGTGTGTGTGTATTTTAGCTGGAAGAAGTGATGGAGAAGGAAACGTATAAAAATGCTAAATTAATCCTGGAAAGATTTGATCCGGAATCAAAGAAAAAGGTGAGTGTAGGTATCAAGTGTTGATCAAATGAGTGAATTTGATTAGTTCATGGGTAAAGTTCATGAAGCTGAATTCATTCCTGTTATTTTGTTTAAATTAAGGATCAAGAATCAACACCAGCAAGGCCACAGATGACTCCGAGACCAGGTCAAGGTCCGTGAGTGCTGCAGTTTTGGGGGTCAGGGGTGAGGTACTGCTTCTGTTTGAGGTTCAGGGGTGAGATGTTGCTTCTGGTTTAGGTTCAGGGCTGAAGTGATTGTAGATGGTAAGCAAGCAGTTCAACGTGTTGGATGCAGGAGAAATGTGAACTGAATGACTCTACTACCAAATTGTTATGGCCTGAGGAGTGGGTTGGAGCTTCTCAGAAGTGATGAGACTTATGTGGTGCTCTCTATCAGCTGATATGTGTGACTATGTACTGATAGTGATGCCAGGAGGGACAAACCTTTAACCGGTGACAGGGTTTTAAGCACCCAAGGCTCATCGGTGCTTGAGGGCTATGAAGGCTATTATGTCTGGTCCAGGCTGACAGAAGGGCGACTGTGGCAGAAGTCACTAAAAATTTCAATAATATTTGATTAAGGAATGTGTCGCAAAATACTGTGCATCATACACTGCTGTGTATTGCACTTTTTAGCTTGCAAACCAGTCAAAATGCCCACTTTAATCCCAATCCACCTCTAAAAGCACCCCCAATGGGCAGCTGAGCCTCTGAACTGGACCTTGGAGGAGTTTAAGGAAGGTCGCCTGGCTCAGTGAATCCCATTTTCTTTTACATCATGTGCCTTTGCTGGGTATGTGAGCTCCATTTACCTGAAAAGAGATTGCGTCAGGATGCACTGAGGGAAGAAGCCAAGCTGGTTAAGAGAGTCTGAAACTCTGGGTAATGTTCTGCTAGGAACCCCTGAGTTTTGGAATTCAAGTGACATCAATTTGATGGAGCTGTTTTGGCAGCACAAAGGGGACCTTCACTATAAGACAGGTGGTTTTAATCTTGTGGCTGATCAGTGCATACATCTGCAGTGGAATAATGGTATCTGTACATTGGTGTGTGCCAGAGTTATAACGTTAGACCCCTGTGGCAGAGTAATGTTATGTGTCAGAGTTGGACACTAGCTGCATAATAATAGTGTTTTGTTGGACACTTTTTTTATAGAGCTTCGTGAGCGGAATGTTTCCCAGAGGCCCCCAGTGATGGCGACGCCGGTCAGGGGCACCCCTCCCCCTCTGGACCCCGCCTCCTCCCCCCCTGGCTCAGTACCTCGCTCGGCCCCTGGGGGCCCTCCAGACAGGACCACAGGCTTCCACAGCCCAATGCGCCGGCCCCTTAGCCCCGGCATGGGTGAGTGTAAACGTGTGCGGCTGGGCTGGTTGGGGCCCTTGATTGTCCCCGTTACTGTTGGGGCCCTGTACAAGAGATGCAGTTCATCCCGCCAAAATTCACTCTCTCCGCTGCTTCTCATGTCATTATTCCACTCTGGGTAATCCCTTTTGAAAACAGGAGCTGTTCATTGGTTATTTGGAGGGCATTTGAATCTATAGAAGTGCTGATGAAGAGCGCAGGTCTCTCAGGGGAAGGAGTCCACAACACTGCTGACTCGATGCAGTGGAATTGCTGACAGTGCAGTACGTTGGCCCCAAACTTCCTGTTCAAGATTTTGCCATAATTTGGTCAAAATTGAGAAGGAGATTTATGAATGTGCAAGCTTATTTTAAAGGACCTGTGTGTGTAATATTTGGCATGGTTTGTTGGCAAAATCTGAATACAGGTGCTGGTCAAGGAATTAGAATAATTTGAAATAGTGCAATCTTTACATTTTTTTTTTTAATGCATTTTTTGTGCAGAAAGCAAAACAGGTGTTCACCGCGCCTGTCCTACTTGTTGGAGAAATCACAGAACTCGCTACCTGTAAAAAATTTGCTCAGCTGAGCTTTCCAAAAGCCCCATTTAGGCCATTTAACTGTGACACTGTTGTTTCATTGAATTAGAATAAGTGCTTGAATTTTTGTTTTCTGTGAAGAGTGTTCACTGTGCAGTATAAAGTCAGGGTTGAGTAGAATTTCTAAGTTGTAAAATCAATCATGGGTCAGCAGCGTGACCTCTCAACCGGAATAGTGGCTCAAATTCAACCCTTCGCCAACAAGGCTTGACCCAAACTAAAATTGCTGAGCAATTTTAAAAATTGCAAAATTGTTTTGGTCCTGTGAGGTCACCGTCTTTTTGCCGACGGTAGGGGTGAGCGTGAGTGAGCGAGCGCTGCAGTCTAGAATCTGAACGCTGGATGTCACTGTTTCCCCCCATTTTACACACTGGTCCTTTAAGTTATTTGGACTTTCGAAATATTCTGTATGACTGACAATATTATTATACCCCCGCTACGTCGTAGTCGGGGGTAAATAGCGCTCCACGCGTCCGTCCGTCTGTCTGTGTGTCTGTGCTTCAGGATTCTTTCTAACATAAAGGGGGGGTATGTGAGCTCTGCTTGCTTCTAAACTTGTTGACTCAGCGGTATGACATAACTGCTTTAGAATCCAGCCATGTGTTACCAACTAATGAAGGTCATGCTAGGGATGTAACTCAGGGTTTTCAGTTACTTCTACCCCAAATATAGCTTTTCAAATGAAGCTGTTTGTTCCTGTGGAACTTCAGGCATAATTTAAATTCTAGTGGAGATCCTAAGGTTTCCAAGGATTGAAAATATGTCCTGCTGAATTAGAGGGAAATGTGTGTAAAATGGTGTGCAAGATCTCAATAACCCACACCAGCACAGAGGGGACCATGAATAAAAAAGAAAGGGTATTAAGACTGGGAAATGCAAAGAAAAACATCGAATTGTGATGTCGTTGAACATAAATGCATTCACTCAATTAGGAAATCATGTGACTAGTACGAATAAAGTTTTGTATTTGTTGCGCGTAATGAATAGTAATGTGTTGTGCTTGTATCTTTTAGCGTAGAGTGTGTGCACTCATCTTATTGGTAAACATTAATAAACCTAATATTGCCAATCGTGGAATTAAAACAAATAGTGATTTTAAATGATAAAGTGAAATGGGAGCAGTTATTCAGTATTTACAGTTATGGCTGAGGTTCAGGCCATGACACTCCTCTCCCGTGTTTCCAGCATTAATTCATGCATTTTTGGTTTCTGCTTCTCAGCGTACATATCGAAAGTGACCAGGGAAAGTGGGGCAGGGCCATTACTTTATTTAACTGGGCCTCAGCCATGGCCTTTAAGAACCTGGGGTGCGTGCAGATTCTCTTAAAAAGGCGGCCCTTTTCCTTTCCTCTCCATTTCTTGACCTCGTACGAAGATGTCACACAGTTCAAGAGAAAGTTGCAGGGTGATATTGAAGGGAATTTAGGGCAGCGGTTCTGAAACTGTGGGCCGCAGACCGGCACCAGGCTGTCGAGCAGTGGCTGGAGGGCTGTGAGCCTGTTTCCGAGAAATAAATGTGCTTGTTAACCCCCGTGTGAACGACTGTGTTACCCAGCATATGGCACATGTTGCAGTAAATGCGCTGTGTCATCATACTCATCAATCGCTCTGACAGACACTCTCTCCTCTCTGCGTTCGCAAGTCTGCAGATCTTTCAATTTAGTTATTAGATGCGACTACTGATGCACCCGACGCAGCAATACGCATTGCATATGTACGTTATGAGCACAACAGAGATTTCCGCTGTTTTTTAATCTTGTAAATTGTTGCCAAAGAACACATCTGCGAACATCTTGCGTGTAATTAATACCAAAAGGAAATTCCTTTCTTCTTGGTTTTTTTCCCCCTCTTTTTCTCTGTCTTCTTTTAGTGTTTTCCTAATCCTAGCCCTGAAAGTTAAAATGTGATCAATTTAATCAAAAAAATATTGTTAATTATTGACAATTTTAAATTTAGGTGAATTTTGATCATAATTAGTCGTGCTACTTGGAAACCAGTATATTGTCCCTCCTCTCACATTGCGCTTTTTTTTCTCCGTTATTTTCTTAACTTACATTTAAGTGGTCCGCAGAGGCTGGGGGTCATGTGTTACTGGGCCCTGATTCGACAGTTTGAGAAAGCCTGTCTTTAGGACACATTTGAGAAAAAATTGATATCCTTTCCCTCAGTACGTTATGCCTTCACGTAATGAGTCGTTTTTAATCTAAGGTTGGATCTTTGTTTCTTTGCTGGAAGGAAGCAAAGAAGAACTGAATTGCTTCCTTTCCTTCATGAAATAGACAATTTGGATGAACCCTCTCATGGCTGCCCGACAAACTATTTCCATGTCATAGCAATTCTCACGGAAGGTTCCCTCTTATTCAGAGATTTATATCCACCCCAGGTTTTTTGTGACCTCATCAATCTTTGTGTGCTTGAGTGCAAGTTATATTATATGTGACTATTATATGTGTGTAAGTATGTAATCTTCAGATTATTCCTCTGTTTTGTCCATGCATGATGCTGGGTTTATCCCTGACTCTAATTTGTATGACGCAGGGATGCATCCTCCTGGGCCGCCCCTTGCCCGGCCCATCCTGCCTCGGGAACGGGGAGCTGTGGACCGAGTCATCGAGTACCTTGTTGGGGATGGGCCTCAAAACAGGTCACCTCTGCCTCTCCATCCTGACAATCTTTTGCACATCTGCTCATTCCGTTTAAAGGAAGCTGTGGGGAATTAACTTTTTGGCTGCCTCTCCTACTAAAAGACAGGAGTGATATTAACAGTTTCTGTGCTTCTTGTGAAAAAAAAAATCAACTATGCCTAATATCTGCATGCTAGATGTCCTACCACCATATCCTGAGGGATCCTGGTCTCATCGGGGGCTTTTGAAAAATGATCTTTGATTTTCGCCCATAAATAGTTTCATATTTGAGGGGCCGATATCTTGAAAACGATGTAGATACATTTTGACAGTGAATTCTGAAAGCCTGGACCCAAATGATCTTGGATAGCAATTTTCAGCCCTTGCCTACGATTTGTTCCAAAGATATTGGCCCCCAAAATCCCTATAAATTAACGTTCGTGATTTTTTTTTTTGGGGGAGACCATGTCTCGCAAACCCCTTTGAGTAGGAGCTTAAAATTTTGCATGTGTTCATTATGAATATGTGGAAGATTCTTGTACTCTGGTTGAGTTCATATAAGTCGTAGAATGACCCTGCCACTATATTCATATTGAGGTAATTAGGCAAAAATAATTATATTTCATTTTGCCCATATTGCCCAGCTCTCCTTTCTTACACTTGGTTCAATGTGTGAATATTGTCTGGTAATTCTGCTGAGTGTGCACTGGGGTGAAATGTGAAATTGTTGAGGTGATCTTTGCCAAGTGTATACCATTGATAATTATGATTCTCGGAAAACTTTGTCTTTCGCTGAGTATTCCACAGAAACTGTGTTTGGACAGCTGTTAACATGAAACCATGCATTTTTCTCTCTAGATATGCTCTTATATGCCAGCAGTGTCTGTCCCATAATGGCATGGCTTTGAAGGAGGAGTTTGAATATATTGGTAAGATTACACCATCTGTGAAATGTGCCGCCCTGTGAGTTCTCAATCAAACAAATCCTCTATGTATGTTCGGTTTATCTGCCGTGATCAAGGTTTCATAAAAATGGTCTTTCATGATTCTCAGCATTGTAATGGTATTGATAGGTTTTTTTTTTTTAATAAGTGTATGCTTGGTCTTAGTTAGAATGCTGCCAATTCCTGGAAAAAAATAAATGTTTTGTGATCTTGATCACTGCAGTGTGCCATAATTCCTCTGATTGGTGCTGTCCCAGCATTTTGGGTATGAGGTGACTTTCTCCTCAAAACTATTTGCAAGATACACTCACTGTTGCTGGAATGAAATGTTCATATCATTTTAAAATTCAACTTTGATGGTAGGGTTAGATCTTTTTATTTATTTATTTTTATTACCTCTGTCAGACGAAGTTGACAGGAGGTTATGTGATTGGTTTTCTTTGTTTGTTTGTGAACAAGATAACTCAAAAAGTAATGACTGGATATCTTTGAACTTTTGTGGGTGGGTCACTATTACATAAGGGGTGCACCCTATTGATTTTGCCCGCGTTTAGTGAAACAATATTGCCGCCACGGCAGCCATCTAGAAATCCTATGACACACGAAAACTGAACTTTGGTCCCACTCACCAAGATTTGGACTGCGCTTCCTTGGCAGAAATTTGCACACTAGGAGTGCATCTCGTTTATATATTTCAATATATAGTCGGCAGGATGCACAAGGTTACATGGTTATCTGTCCATTCGTAGCAGCATCTGTCTGTCGCACATATTTTGCATGCACGAGATCTACTGAAGGAGTGGACACATTTTGACCAAATCAGACATGGTGACTCCCAGTGGAAGTTTGCTGAACTGACTAGGTTTTGGAGGTTATGGGGTCTAAGGTCAAGGTCACAGAAGATCAACTGTACATGGGGACCAAAGACCAACTTGTGAGATGTATGAAGATATGGCGGATAGATGCATCGCAAACAATGCTTTACATTGAGTTCTACATGGTTTGTATTGTGCTGCTTCCTTTATCTGATGTTCACACTGTTACATCCTGTTGCAGGGGCCCCCATGCACATACTTTTACATCTCGTTTTAGCAAGAAAGTAGTGTTTACACCTGTGGTTGGACCATCGTTAACCGAGGCAAAAAGTGGATTGGACCAGAAGCTTCACACTACTTTGTTGGCAGGAAGCAATGCGTAAATGGCATCAGTGCTATACATGTGTAGCTGAATAGCATCCTTGCTGCTGGTGGCTACATTGATTAGCTACTGTTATGACTTGGAAAAATCACAACAAAAAAACTGGCAACTACAACTAAAACAAATTTATTCTTTACAAAAAAATAGTTGAACAAAAGAATATCCACTATTTAAATTCGCTAATAACACTCAGCCACTATTTAACTGTTGCCAAAACAAAACTCTGGTCTGCTCTCTTCAAGATCCACCGGACTCAAGGGAAATCCCGCCCCCTCCAAGCAGGAAAGTGCCAGAAGCTTCTAGAAATTACTAGACTTTTCTTCATGATTTTGCAAATACGCCACCAGATGGTGCCAATGAACAAAATAAATATAGCTGACCAGCAAGGCAGCAAAACAGCATGTAACAAACTTCATTTACAAATGGAATATAATGCTGTACAAAATTATCATACATAACACTACGCTATCTAAATTGCTCGAACAGCAGTATCTAATGTAAACGATACATCCAACTCAAAAGCAAGTATGCCTTACATATTTTTGTTTTGATGCACAAGGAGGAAAAGGGAGCAGAGAAGGCAATAGCTACTTGGTCCCTACAGAGATGATAGGAAAGCTGCTTGGCTGTCTGTAAAAAAATAACCAATTTAACACAGCTAGCCAATATAATAGTGGTCTAGTTCATCACTGGATATGACAACATCATAAGATTTGTGAGTATTTTTACCATCAAGCTGGCACACTGTAAACTAGAGCTGCGCTCAGAGAGCGCAAGTACCTCCGCCAATGTACTCAATGTTGTTTTTGCCGGTATTTGCTAGCAACCGCTGTGTTTATGCAGTCCTGTAGTCTTTACGCAAATATGTTTTTAATGTGTGTTTGACCTTTTGCATGCCCTTGACCCTTCACCTTGACCTCCCAAAATCAAATCGCCTCTTCCTTGAACAATACTTAATCATTCCACCAAATTTGAGGAAAATCCATCCAAAACGTTTGGCGTAATCCTGCTTGCAATCAAACCAACAAACCAACCAACAGACAAACGGCAATGATCACATAACCTCCTCCAATTTCTGTGGGTGAAGGTAATAAAATGTTTTTGATGTTAGCACAGCAACATTACCACTGCCATCTTTCAGCTCATTTTCTGGAGATTCCTAGGAAGAACTGCCCCTTGAGGAGTAAACAATGCTCACTTGGCTTGCTATTGGTCAGCGTGCAAAATGGCTTGTCAAAGATTGACCAAGTTGAACTAGCGACAGGTTGTGCTGGCATAAAACAAGATGATTCTCTTTGCAAATGGAAGAAGAATATTTTAAATTGTTCATCACGTCTGTACATCTGAAATGTGAACAATCCTTTATGGTGTGCATGCAGTTACTTTGTGTGTCAGGTGTCGGATGCATCTACTGTTGCCTCCTGTTTTAGTATTCTGGTGTGCCTTCTATTTCTTCCTGTTTTACCATTTTGATGTGCCCACTGTTGCTTCCTCTTTTAGCATCTGATGTGCCTACTGTCACTTCCTGTTTTAGCATTCTGATGTGCCTTCTGTCACTTCCTGTTTAAGCATTCTGATGTGAGCACTGTTACTTCCCGTTTTCAGCATTCCGATGCGCGTACTGTTACTTCCTGAACCCGGCAAGAAAGACCCGCCCCCAGGCCCCACGGCTGCCTGAGTTCAGCTTTGAGAGACGCGAGCGTGCAGAGTCGCCTCAACTGCCCTCCTCAACAGCATCTGAGGACGAGGACCCCACCTCTGCCACAGGTATTCAAAAAAAACAGCTCTGCCCCTATGGTGTGACACGCCTCCTGTGATTGGATCCAGGGCCGTGAGGTTGCTCATAGGCTTGAGGCGAGATGACTGTGGCTCCATCCTGTCATGGAAACTGGCCTGTTTGCATGATTGATGTGAATTTCTGGCCTGTAAGGAACCTGTGTTATGCTAGTGCAGTTCTCCTGTTGCTCAGCTGCCAGCTACACGGATGTAGCTGGAGTGGAAGATGCCTGCAGTCACCCTCAGGAATCCTGCCGGAGTGTGTGGTGCAGGTCTCTAATTTTCATTAACAAATCTAACTTAATAGAGTGGGACTGGGCTACAACTACCACTAGCAAATCCAGCCAAAAACAGCTGTAAAAGTGCTGCACTACAGTGTAGGAGTGACCACCACGACATTGGCCACAGTTTTGGCACCGCTGGATTTGATTCAATCAGTCTTCAAAAGGAATATTTTCCCAAATTTGAATATAAGGCTCAAAATGCACTTACCAATGTGTACAATACATTTTGCCAATAATACACCAGGATTTTGTGCTTTTTAGATGAAGTGGTGTTTGAAGTTTACTTCCCCCGTTCACTTATATTGCAAAAGCTGCAGATTCGCTGTTGTTTAAATGGGTAGTTGGAGTGATAAATTTGTGATTCCTATTTATTTTGTTTAAATGATTGTTGTGATTTTGGTTGTTTCCATCAAAACTTTAATAAAGTGTTTCACACGTTTTCTCTATAATTGTTTGGCAACACTTTACTTGAAGGTATCGTCATAATTGGGACATGAGACAGTCATGAACATGTCATAAACATTATGTCAATTTCATAAACATTGTCATTAAGTGTCATTTGGTTTTTGAGATGATAAGTTGACATTGTTTGGGTTGTCTTGATTATGACAACTTTGTCATAAGAGTAACATGTAACAGTTATGGCAGTGTCATGTCACTCTTATGACTGTACCTTCAAGTAAAGTGTAACCAATTGTTTATATATTTTTTTTGTATTTCTTGTGCATTGCCAATCAGGAGTGTTAGTAATTTTGGAATCCACTGTACATTCACTCTCTATGCACTGTCTGTTCTATTCAGTTATAAAAAAAATTTCCTGCAAAATTTGACTCTTTTTCCGTCAATACTCTGTGCTAATATGAGCTTGGGCTGCTGACCTGCAAAGCTTTTAACTGCTGGTTCTGTCTGCCTGGGTAGCACAGCCTGTGAGGTGCCTGCCTGTGATACTGAAGCTTACTGGTTTAAGCCTTGGGTGGAGTTGTAAAGATGCATCGCAAGTCTTTCATCTGACGAGTGGCATTCATTATGCTGAAACTAACTGATGAATATGCTATTACTGCTATTGCTTAAGCTCCAGAAAATCCAAGTCCCAAAACATTTTGAGCTAAATTCTTTGTAAAAATTAGCAATTTTATTTTTACATAGAAATTGCCTTCCTCTTCTCGTCATCTTTTCTTTTCTTCTTTAACTTCTACCAGTTCTCCTTTACTTTGTCCCATCACTGTGCAGCAGCTGTATCATTTCTTATCTTTGATTCCTTTGTTCCACCTTTGATACGTTTGTTCTTTATCATGATGTAACTGGGGACAAATAATTATTTATTTTTCTTGAAAATGTGAATATCAGACAGTGAATGTCTAATGAAAGCTGGGAGAATATGGCATGTTTACTCATTGAGGAACTGCCTCAAATCCTGTGACCTTTCAGATGAACCTCTCCCCGATACGCCCGGTTCTGAAAGCCCTCGTTCCGGAAGCCCACCTGTGGAGCCAGATGAGTTGGAGCCTGCAGAGGAGGCTGCTGGGGGAGAATTTTCTGGAACAGTGGATTCAGAGAAACCTGGAGAGCCACAGCCTCAGAGGCCTGAAGAGCAGATGGCCTCTCAAATTGAGGATGAATGAAAGAGTCCAATTATTTAAATTGTTTAACTGTTTTTTGACTGCATTTTATCCCCCGCCGCGCGATTAGCGCGAAGCGGGGAATATAGCATTGGGCTCCGTCCATGCGGACGTATGTATGAACGTACGTCCGTCCGTACGGACACATAAAATTGAGGCGGCGGGGGATATTGCCATGTTAGTGGCAAACACTTGTTTTTTTTATTTTTATTTTAAGGTTATTTGGTGAGTACTAGTTTTAGTTTATTAGGGTAAGCAGGGCATGTTCCTGATTTAGTAAGGCCTTTCACTGAATGGAAAGGATGGTGATTGGGAGAGCTATAATTTAAAACCCTTCTTAAATTTTATCTCCTGCTAGGGGTTTGTGTATCAAGGAAATACGATGTACCCTGCTTAATATTGCTGATGAGATGAAGCCTGTGGTCCAACCATTTCACTTTTCTGTCAGTTTTTGAAGCTTAATTTGCCAAATTAGTATGCAGTTTCAATTTCATTTGTGCAATTTTTTTTTTTTCGTTTTGAGTATTTACTGCCTTTATGAATGGCTAATGTTTCAGCATTTATAACCTATTTATGAATGGTACTTTTATTTGTGCTATGGTGCCTTGTGTGGAAGTTTTGTAAGTATTAGTGACTCATTGCACTGCGAAGCCAGCCTCGTGTTCACAAGACCCTCCTAATTTTTTCCGAAAAAAGTCACAAACTACCCTCCTTTGTGTCTGTATGTTTGACCTGTTTTCTAATAAGATTAAAAAAAGAAACTGAAAAAAGCTGTGAAATGCTCTTTTGCCAACATTGTTTTCTGTGGTAGAAAACAGAAATTCCAATTAAAATAGTGATTTTATTTTAGGGAAGATGATGCTAGACTACTCATCCATATTGGCCTTGACTGTAGCCAGGGAAAAGATGGGTGTAACATAAAATTATAATAATAGTCCACAAAGATATTAAACCACAAAAGTAATATAAATCAGCAGTCAGCTATGTGAATTTTTTTCTTAATTTTACCTTCCCACAAATGGAACAAATCCCTGCAAATGTAATATTTATGATATTTCTGGTCAATTTTTGCGGTAGTCTACTGCTATTACATATGTGGGAAATTTATTACATTTGTATAAGTATTACAAATCTACAGCTTTTAATGTATTACATTTGTGGTTTTTTTGTATTTGCGGGCTGTTATTATGTTTGGATTTACATCTGTTGGTAACACCCACAATCTCCTTGACAGTAGCCTGGTAACGGACGGGTGTTAATCCAGTCTCCTTGCTTGAAAATGTTATGGATCAGTCACTCACTGCTGTTATTCTGCAGGTGTGTAAAAAATATTGTCAAGGGTTTCTTTATATCTATTTTGATGAATTTTTTTTTGATTGTTTGTTTTGACCAAGATAAAAGTACCTCCTGGAGTGTAATTTCCTGCAGATTATTTGATTCCAAAAAAGAATTGATTAGTCAAAAATGCAGTGAATTCTTTCAGTTTTTTTCTCCTTGTCCTTGGATGGGAAATGGATGAGAATTTGATTAAGTGTGTGAGATAATTGTCCCGCAATAACACGTCCTTTTGGCTGTGTAATCATCAAATTCTGTACTGAGCATATACAACAGAGTATCTTAAAATGTTAATATATTCAGTTTTTTTTTATATTGGTATTATTTATGATTTAGAGAAGTGGTTTTATGCAGGGTTTTATCAGTGATGCATCTAAGATTATGAGTATTGAACTCTGCATTCCAGGGGCCTGAGGACTGACTTGGCTTCAACTCATTCGATTGTAAACATAGCCATTCTCCGATTTATTAGAGAATTGTGCCCCCATCCCTCAATGGAAAACTGCTGATGTCTCAGCAAGATTGGGCCTTCTAGATTTTGCCATTCAATCGTTACTTCTGTGCATGTCTACTCAACTGAATCCTGATAATTTGCATATCAGATCAACCTCGTCATATCTTGAAACTTGCAAATAAAAGCTCAGAGCCTGTGGAATAATAATGGGTTTTTTTTTTGCAGCATTTGCTTGTTTGCACGCGCTCCCTCCTCTCACCGAGTGCATGCTGGGATAGGCTACAGATTGGGGAAGATATGTGATCCAGCTGATTGTAGAACGATTATTAGATTTAAATTGGTTTGAGAGTCTGAGAAACTGCTGATATCTGGGGGTTTTCATGTTCAACTGTCTCTAATGCTTACAGACAATAGTCTAAAAAAAATACACCCAGAGTGGCAGTTCTGTGGGTGAAAATGGATTGTAAATGGTAAATGTTGGGGGAGATTGGCCAGACTGGGTCAAGTTGGCAATAGTAACTTCGAAGACGACTCTGGTATGCAGAAGAGCGTCTCCAAACACACACTGCATCAAACCTTGAAATGGACAGGACACTGCAGAAGACCATGCTTGCTCCCACTCATGTCCTCTAAGAACAAGGCTACAGAAGGCAAAGACTTGGAAAAATTTGACAGTGCAAGATTTAAAAAATGTTGCCTCCAGTTCTGTGAACTTCGGATGGCAGGGTCAGGATTTTGTCACAGATTTCTGGATCCATCCTGTCTTGTATCAACAGTTCATCCTGGTGGTACCGGTGTAATGGTGTGGGAACTATTTTCTGAATTCCCGTTCAGTCCCTTAAAATCAATTGAGTATTGCATAAATCTTTTATGCAGCTGAGCAGTAAACATAGACACTGGTGTTCAAATTCACCTGTTATTGTAATTCACCTGAAATGCATGACTAAATTCAACATTAATGAGGTGGTTGTGCCCTAAAATTATTCTAGAGATGGGAGTTCTTTTGTCAGAAACTGGTTTAGATGTTGCATGAATCATAGCGCCTCATTAATCCTGATCTGCCACTAACCTGGCATATCACTACAAACTATCGGGGAATATTTCATAATATGCATTGATCATGATAACACTGCCTCGCATTATAGTAACAACATAAATGCATACGCAGAACGACTGTCAATACAGTAGAGTTACAAAGGGAATAACATGCATAACATTTTGTGTCATCAGTGAACTATCAAAATGACATTTATACTTAATATTGATTCACAATGTCACTAGCGTCTGGAGAGATCCCTTTCAAATTTTATTTTTTTCCGTAATTTCAGAGCCCTACAGGAAAACTAAAAAGGAGATTGCCTAGGATATGAACATTCCCACTCTTATCACGTCCTGTACCTTTAAATGTTTTTCACGGTCTGTCAAGAGTCATGGGTAATTATTCCAACTGCAGACTATATTTATTTTCAAATTGTACATCACTTCAATTATAATCGCATTCTTGATAGTTTGAAATCGATTGAGACTTTTTTTGTGGTTTATTTTTTTTTTTTGAATGCATAACTATGCACAGATAATAGAATTTAGAGGAGATGTACAGTCATTTGGCAAAATACCCTTATCTCATCACCATTTTGCTAATTATTCTGTGGGTTAATTCTTGTTTTTAATTGAGTTTTGAGAAGTTCTGTGCAAGCAATTATAAAGCTGAGATGAGATGCTTAGGACTGTCAAATTTATGTTGTACGGCTTCGTGGATTGAAATTATTTGCTATGTGTGGTATTTTCCAAATTGTGAATGTTGGCTATTATTATAAAAGACAACTTTTGCTTGAAAACCCTATTCTCATCAGGATCAAACTCGACCAGAGCGTGGGTATACAGTTTAGCACCGTCTATCTGTCTGTGTGTGTGTGCGTGTCTGTCCATGCGACAGCTCGGCCACCACTGATGCTAGGGTGACCAAACTTTGTGGGGTAGATGATCCTAGGGTCCCCTGTCCAAATTTGCATTTTTAGCTTGAAAGGTCAAAGGTCAAGGTCAACAGGAGGCATGGGTTTGCATCTCTATAGAGTGCGCATCATCTAGTTATGGTAGTACCGTAGAAAAATTACAAACTCATGTCTAAAATAACTGATTTTTCAAGTAGATCAGAAATGGTAACATTGGCAAAACATGACATTATAATGGAATTCATGAAAATATACTGCAGAGTATAGCATAATGTACAACTGTGAATGATTACATAGGCATATATTGGTATTGGAGAGTCTGTAAGGATGAAGTGGCATTATTTTTCATTTTGGAGCTGTATTATATCAGGAACAAGGATTTTATTAGGCTTCTTTGGGCAAATAAATTTTGTTTAGTTCTCTTTAGTTTGGAGACTGAATGGATTGGTAATTTAATAGCCCACCCATTTTTATTAAGATTACAAAAATAGTTTTCCACTTGCATTTGATGCCAACATTTGTACCATGCATCAAAACGGTTGCTTGGTGTTCAAATGTATTATCTATAATTCTCACCAAAGCAAAAATCTCTTCATATTTATCTGCTTGGGGAGTAGGGGTATAGTTCATATTTGCCTTCACTGATAATCTGTCATTCTGAGTATCACCCTGAGATTTAGCTCACATCTTGTCAATGAGTTTATGATCCTGGAAATGTGTTTTGCCTCAGCCATTTTATTGTTTCTCAGTATTTCATGGCAAAACCACTTCAGTGTAGTATTTCACAATGTTTATTTGTATTTGCAGTACTCTTTTGTCCCAAAATTATGAAATAAATGGAAATAAGATTTAAGTCCAAATGACTTGAGAGTTTTGTTTCATTGAAATTATTTCCAGTCTCTGGGTTGCTCAAATCCTGAGTTATTAAGCCTTAAATTGGGGTCATACATGCACACCATTATTTGTTCTGTTGTATGCCACCACGCGTTAAATCTGGAATGTGAGGTTATGGTGGTCTGAGATAATAATACCTGAATATATAATACCTGAGCAACACAAAAAGCTCCTTCTTTCAACCATTATTGCTATGTTTCATGACAGTGATAGGGAAAGAACGATGCTGGCAATAAGTCAGATGAAAAGAAGATATCCAGGAAATTTTGGAGGAAGGTGGTGACAGACACATTGTAGTCAGATAACATTACGTTTTTGAAGTTTTTGGGATTGGGATAGATAGTCGGTGCCTGGTTTTTTTTTAATTTTAGTATACTCTTCCAAAAAAGAAACTATACATTGTTTGTAGCATCAATTCATTATACATGAAATGTTCTGACAAATGTGGAAAACATATTGAAAAGAAGTGTAATCAATCATTCAATATTTGTATAGTTTCTTTTTTTGGAAGAGTATATTTAGGACGGAGGAAAATTACTTAAAAACATGCAGTTGGTGGCGGTAATGCACCACATAGAATTTGTGTTCACTGAAAACAAAGAAGAAGTGGAATGACCTTGTACGTCATCAAGTGAACATCCGGGAGCCTGTCAGAGTTTCTTCACGCCTGCGCTTTTGCTGACGCTTCGACCTCTGCTAATAGGGAAGACAGAGAGGTAATGGAGGTTAGGCGCCGTGAATATGCAGACTAAATCCAAATTCATCCGCTATCATTACCCGTTTCAATATGTGCTGCACCTAGGACATTGCATTTGCGTGTTTTCTCTGCATGGTGTGTTTGTTATTTTGAAATTTGATTGTTGAAATTGGTTAGTGACCTTAACTGTGTCTTGTCATTTCAGAGACTCAGCCGGGATTTTTTTTCTTAACTTTTAAGCGGCCCCTTGCTTATTCGGAAGATACGATGTATGCCTGTGCGAAGTTCGTCTCCACGCCTGCACTGGTGAGTTAAGCCGCTTTCACACCGGATTCGTGTCTTTGCATTGACTTTGAATGTAATCTGTCGCGCAAAAAATTCGCGTCGCGTCCGGTGTGAAGGCAGCTGTATTTTCCTCATCGATATGTTTTCCATGGGCTAGTTGGAACGTAATGGCCATCCGTTTGTTTGCATTTCTTGGATTAGTATTGTCCTCTTGCCCCTCTGCCATTCAAACTAACTGGGTAATTGTGGCCAAGCTAAGGCTAGCAAGGTAGCTGTTAAATCGCTGCAGGATTCATGATTCCAAGGTCATGATCAGTCGTTCTTATTTACAGAGAATAGACGTAGTTTGGGGGGGTAGCAAATGCATATAGTGCTCGTCAATTGTATGCTGTGTTGAAATTGTGGCATGTTCATTATGGTATAATCTCTTTGACAGGGAATGGCTAGCTGGCACTGTCGCCCAAATAATTCAACATTCAGATTGCAATGTGGACTGATTGTTTGTAAATCAGGATTGAAGTTGCATTTCATTTTCATCAGAAATGGAGTGGTTAAATTCAAAGTGACTGTTGCAGGTCTGGGGTGGATATTAATGGAACTCTGTCCTGACTGCCTGAAAGGGGCGTCTCTCACCTGTTGTATAACCAGGTGCACAGGTCAGAACAGCCCGTGTGCATTGGGCTAGATTGAGAACGATGCATAGATTGTTGTATTGGTACATGAATGTGTTGTCCAGTCATGCACCAGTACACCCAACTACAGCACTTGCTGGTGTTCCTATGATTGGCTTCAGTTTGACCTCTGTTGATAGAGTATGTTGACTTTCAGGGTTCCCCCAGCTCGGTAGTTATGCAGCCTGAAAGTGGTGTGTTCAGTTGATGTCGCATGATGAACTGAGAGGGATTCTCTCTTGTTTCCACAGCTCCGTGCTGGGTCCCGGTCTCTGTACAGACCTCTCTCTGCTACTGCTTGGTCTCGACCTGAACTGCGGCCTGCAGAGGTATGTTGCTGCATCCGGTGCCGTCTTTCTCTTTCAGATGGATTTGGGTGCCGGTCGCACCCCACTAGACCTGCCTAATTTCACTCTTCCTGATTTGGCATATTTGGATGCTCACACACATTGACGTGTTGTAATATAGAATACAATTTTCCATGTATTGTCTATGTGCATGTATTGTCCAGCAGTATTGCCCCCCCCCCAGTAAAAGTGCAAGCCAGCACATTTACTGGGAGGCTGTTGTGATTAGCATAAGAATGTCTCTAACTGGTCTGTGAACCAGGCAAAATAGCTTGTGGAGTGGTCTTGGTGTAATTGTGGATAAAGTGCATGTTAAGCAGCTTACACTAAAGATTATTCCTGCAATTTGACACACTTGAGCACTTAGGCTAATAGTATGGAAGTTAGCAGAAGTGTGTACTGGGATTTGTTCCTTCACATAGAGGGACAAGGATGCTCATATCCCCTCCCTCTCTCTAATTCCAATGTGCCTTATTGGCATTCTAGGGTTATTCTTTCATTGTTAATGTCTGTACAGTGCAGAGAGAACATCATTTGCCCCTTATGAATTTCTTCTATTTTTGCGTAATTGTTCAATTGGAACGTTTCAGATCATCCAAACAGTTTTCATATAATATAATGCGAGGAAACCGAAAACTTAGATTTAAAATTATCATTTCATTTATTAAAGGTCGGTAATTTTGGTTTTAAATAACTGAAAAAATAATTGCCCCCCAAAACTTAGTTACTGGTTGTGCCACGCTTGCCGTCGGCAGCTGCAATCAAATGTTTGCAATAAATTGCAGTGAGTCTTTTAAACTGTTGTGGAGGAATTTTGGTCCACTCCTGTTTAAAGGATCGTTTGATGAAATGCCTGTTTAAGGTCATGCCGCAACATCTCGATCGGATTCGAGGAAGGGTGTTCACCTCCAAAACCTCCATTTCGTTTCTCATGCGCCATTCAGTGATGAACTTGCTTTTATGCTTTGGGTCATTGTCCTGCAGCATAACCTAACTGCACTTGAGGTCACTAACTGATGGTCAGACATTCTCCTTCAGGACTTTGTGGTGGAGTGCAGAATTTGTAGTTCCATCAATTATGGGAAATTCCTCAGTTCCTTAAGCTGCAAAGCGGCCTCAGACCATCACACTACCTCCTAAGTTTCTGACTGCTGGTATGATGTTCATATTGTGAAACGCTGTGTAGCTATATGACTAATTCAATGGGATTCATTTCTTCCAATAAAGTTCCTCTATTCTCCCA
This sequence comes from Gymnothorax reevesii, assembly GCA_029721435.1. Lineage (NCBI taxonomy): Eukaryota > Metazoa > Chordata > Actinopteri > Anguilliformes > Muraenidae > Gymnothorax > Gymnothorax reevesii. The sequence continues at coordinate 11,497,066 of CM056587.1, read as the reverse complement.
ACAGTCTTGATGGTCATCAAGATTTTTTTTTTGGCAAATGTCATCCAGTCCTTTCTTTTTTTTTTTTTTGGTCTGCAGTGGTTTTCACCTTGCAGCCCTCCCATGGATGCAGCTTTTGTACAGTCTTGTTGTGGAATTCTGAATGCTGATATCAACTGAGGCAAGTGAGGCCTGCGGTTGTTGTGAGGTTAATCTGGGTTTTTTTGTCCCCCGCCGCGTGGAACGCGCAAAGCGGCGGGACGTAGTATTCACGACCGACCGTCCGTACGTCCCGAATCCTTGTCAGCGAGATATCTCAAGAACGAAGTGACGGATTTTCTTCAAATTTGATGTCAACGTGTATTAGGTTGATACCCCGGCGCCAGTCAATTTTGGTGACCGCGTCACTCTGAACGCAGTTTATATAATCCATATTCCACAATCCGCACTCCTCCCAAAGACTGCAAATTCTCGCATCTGACTGTTCATACCCCACAGTCCAATAAAAACAATCTAATGAATGACATCCACTTCTGAGGAAAGAAATCGTTCTTTTCAAAGAAAAAGAGATCCCAGTTACTCACTGATGGAACTACAAAAATGGGTCAATCATTAATATTGCTAATGCAAAGGTTATCAAACAACAGAAATGGGTCAGCCATCATACATTATATATGCAAATGTTGTAAAACCATAGAAAAATTTCTTGTCTCACCATTCAGGCAATACGTTGCAGAAGGCATAGCTGATAGACTATTTTTTTTTAAGTGTCTGTTTTATATCTCATGGCAGTCACAGTAATTTACTATTTTAATAACTGGAAAATGCTTAAGATGGATCGTTTCGTTTAAACGAATATTGATTTTTTTCCTAAACATTTAGCATCTCGTAAATGTTTACTGGTCCACATGTTTAAACAGCACACCTCAAGATCCAAGTTTTTCTCCATTTGTAGATAATGGCTTTCCCTGCTAGAGACCCTGAGCCTGAGAAATGGTTTTGTAATCCTCTCCCGACTGATGGATGTCAACAACTTTGTTCCTGTTCTTGAATTCCTTTTTATTGTGGCACCATGTGCTGCTTTTTGGCTACTTCACATTGCCTTATAGGTTCTACTTAAGGGCTGTTTAGATTCAACAAGGGCTAGCAGTAATCATGCCTAGGTGTATCTATTGAAATTTAACTGTATGATAATTTAAATGTTAAATTTGGTCAAGAGGAGGGAAGCTACTTTTTCACCAAGCAGTAGATGAGCTTGGATTGCTTTTTTCCATCAATAAATGAAATGAGCATTTAAGAACTACATTTCATGTTCACTCAGGTCATCCTTGTCTAATATTAAAATTTCTTTGAGAAACATGAAAGTGACCGATATGTGACACAAAAAATTTGAAGGGGTAAATGCATCTTTCCAGCACTGAACTGAAATTAACAGAGCTTAAGTTCATTTTGGTTAATTGTAAAGGCACACAGTAAATTGCAAAATAAAATTCAACACCTGAAATGCAAACTAAATTGATTTCGGCTACTCAATTTTTTTTTTTTAATGAATCTCACGCCTCCGTTCATTGCAAGTGAGAACAGTGTCACAGTGCGATGAGCTGTTTGTCCTAATGCACACACTGGTGCTCTTGTTATTCCCTGCCATGGAGCTAATGGGGATGTAGGAATGCGTGTTGTCCTTCTGTCCCTGTGTCCATCTGTCTGTCACACTTTTCCGGGCCAAAAATGTATGGATGCATCGTATTGTGTAGATCAGGGGTGTCAAACGGGCCAAGAGGCTGCAGGTCTTCAATCCTACCAAGCAGAATCTCACCTGAAAGCACTGATTTAATCAACTGATCTAGGCCTGCACAACTGATTAGTTGTATCAGGTGCGCTTCTGCATTGTTGGAGTGAAAACCTGCAGCCTCTTGGCCCGTTTACGGGTCAGTTTGACACCCCTGGTGTAGATGTACCTTTTCAAACATCTGACTGTCTGTTCGTCCCTCCATCGTATCCAGGACAGATATTTCATCCTTTTTTTTGGGCCAAAACTCCTAAATTGTTTATTTTACCACCACATCTCATATATGGATGCATCTGATTGTTTAGATAGGCCTCTCCATGCTTCCATTCGTCCTCCTGTTCACCTGTCCGTTCCTCCTACGCATTTGTTTCCAGGCCAAATACCAGCCATCCTGTGACAGGGATGTGCGAATTACATGCTCGTTTTGTTATTATTTCTTTAATGATGTGCTATTGTTGCATGAGCATTGCTGCACCGCATTATGATTGCATTTATGTTTGGCATATTTATTCATGCTTTGCCAATATGCATTTGATGTGCCATGCCATGTCAATAAACTCAAATAAATTGAAAACAAACTTCATTCTGCATCTCTCTCCTACATAAGCTCTCCAGTTTCTTTCTCTGGTGAAGATGCTCCAACATATGAGGAATGAGCCTGCATGTTTGACATTTTGGCTTTAAATTTTCTTTTTTTTTTTCCCCCTTTTTAAAATTTATTTATTTATTTATTTTCCTCCCAATGGTATTAAAGATTTCTTGACCCTCCCCCAGGTTAACCCTGTGGTAGGGACACCCTTTTTGTCCCAGGTGGCGCTGCGTGGGTTCCAGACCAGCACAGTGAGCCGCGACATCGACACGGCTGCCAAGTTTATTGGAGCTGGAGCTGCCACTGTTGGGGTGGCCGGATCTGGGGCTGGGATCGGAACGGTGTTCGGCAGTCTGATCATCGGATATGCTAGGTTTGAACTTAGCCATTAACGCTAAAATATTTTTCCTTCGATTTGAAAACTCTAGCTGTAGGTTTTCCTCATGCAATTGACCTTAGTTTTGCTCTGTCAATCTTTCCTTGGCTGATTGTCAGTGTGATCTGCCTAGTGAATTGTCTTTTGGCTAAAGTATCTGCTCTCTTTTGCAGGAACCCCTCTCTAAAACAGCAGCTGTTCTCCTATGCTATCCTCGGATTTGCCCTATCTGAAGCCATGGGTCTGTTTTGTTTGATGGTCGCTTTCTTGATCTTGTTTGCCATGTAAAGCAAGAAATAAAGACCTCCTCATGATAGAATTCTAAATGAGATTTATCTACGTATTTTTGGGTGGCTACCAAAACCATTCTTTGTTGGTGTCATGAAAATGTACATTTTCCAAGTTTTTTTGTTCAGATCTGTCAACAATAAAAGACCTGTATTGTACAAAAGCAACCAATTACGGAATTAAAATGTGTGTATTTTACTATTTTAAGGATGATTTTGTGGATATTTTTTTTCATTTTGAAATTGAATGCATAATGCATTGGCTTTTACAAGTTGCTGAGCTGGGGCATCCACGTCTGATGTGCTAGCTATATAGTCCGTCCGTTAATGTTGCAGTTTTTGGGGGGGTTTTTTCTTCTTTTCATGCTTTAGAAAATTTGCAATTACAGTAACAGAAGGAAAGCGCTTTGACATGGAATTGTGCTCATCTTAATGCACCCAGGGGTGTTGTACCACCGCGCCTCATTTTCTAGAGTTGTCAAAATGTGAAGGTATGTAGTATGCATCGAGGTCCCGTGTACATGGTTTACAAGAGTGATCTCTCATGTTCATCATAGTGAGAACCCTGCCCTCACATTGAACAGCCAAGTCTGAGATCCAGGTGGATGAAGATGTCTGGATGGAAAAATGAGACCGCATGATACTAAACAATTTTATAGTCCATGCTGTGTTTACTCTGTCACGAATGGAATGCGTGCTGTGCTGCGTTTGCAGGTCTTGATGTGGTAATGCTTTTGACTCGTAAATCTGCAGTACCGACCATCGTTCGGATGCTCGGCGTCCTGCCGAATATCCTGGCCCACACCGTCGCTCAATTTATGAGCGAATATCGTTGGGAAACTTCAACTTGAATTGAGTTCAAATTAAGCGTTGAATGTATAATTTATGTGGGATATGCTGAGCGGCAGGTAATGGTTGCTTTTAAAAAATGGAATAGAATCAATTGTATAAAATGGGATTCTCATTTCGTTTTATCGTTCTGAATCTCTTAATGTTCTAACAGACCCTCCGCTTTCGACGACTCTACTTGACCCTTTTTTTGCGTGTGAGAAGATGCTGAATTTTAAGTTTCACAATGCTGTATGATACAAATGGTTACGCCATTTTTATCTGTCAGCCCGATGATTCTGCATAATAACCGGATGCGATTATTTCATTTCGTGGGTCCTGATAATTTTACAGTTTGCCAATGTGCCTCAATAAAGTCAATGCAGAAATGCAATTGACAGACACCTAGATTTTGGCTGCACCACATCCGCGGGTACACACGTGTACGCAGGAGACTGGTGACGTAATGTCTTTACTCCACTGACGATTACGGAAGATGCCCGCAGCTTCGACGAGCGTCGCGATATCTGGCGGTAGTGGTGGAGTTTTTCGTGTGGAAAGGTTGTGCCAGCGGGTAAGTAAATACTCCAGTTCGATTGATTGCGGTTGTAAACAAAGGTATTGCGCATAATGATGCGACGTCCCGTGAACGCTCGATGTCATCCATGCGATGATTCTGAATGACAATTGCATGCACGGATCCGTAATAATATTAATAATAACGTATAATATGGCGACGGTTATTGAAGCCAGCTAGCGGTAACAGTCGCTAACACTACCCTCACTCGAATCCAGGTACCCAGCTAGCAGGCAAAGCGAGAGGGGGGTGATACCGAGGCTAAGGAATCGATGCCCTCCACAATAATCTGTGGCATTGTTTGGATGATGGCAAGCATATGTCCGTTTTCATTACTATACATGTATGAAAATAATTTTCCTTTGTTGCAATTATCAGTTTAGGGGAACAGCGGCAGGGAGCTTCTCGGTCAGCGCTTGGTTACCAGCTGACAACTTGCCATTGGCAGTGTTATTGCGATAGATCAAGGTAGCACATGCTAGCTGTGCAGTCAAACTTGAAGCATTCCCTTCGCAACTGCGGTTCACCCTTTTTTGCACAGCTGGTGTAAGATCGAGAGCGATGGAGACGATTGCATGATGTGCTTGACTGCAATTTTGCTGACTTGGATGCTGGGCAAGTGGTACCCAGTTATCCATGGCACACTGACAGCCAATCACTCATATTTGGTGTAGCGTAGTGTCCTGCACTGTTCTGTGGTGTAGTACATTTCACAGCTGACATTTTTAAAGGACGATTTAGCAATGCAGTGATTGTACTGTAAGTGTGTTCTAGTAAATGTTCCTGGATGAGAAATGCCAGCGTTGACGACTCAAGCAAAATATAGGGTTATCATTATTATATTAATGAAGCTGAAGCATGAATGTTCCAGCTACCTTCCGAGTGAATCAATTGACCAATACTATTCCCCGCCCTCTTGTTGTCGACGATCCAATCACAGTTCAGCAATCTTTGCGAGCTCTCTTAACCTCGGGCAACCTCCCATACAAATGAATGGAAATTTTATTGATTTTAGCAGCTGTTTCTGCGGTCTACTGTTGGGTCTGGGAGACTTACTATATGGACATACGGTCCCTCGATAATGTTGAGGCCGTGGTATTTTTTTGGCAATGTCAAATTAATGACAAATTGTCAGAAACGTCAGGAGTGGACTTCGCTTACGTTGCGTGAGAGACCGACCATCACCAACTGAACCAAACGAAGGCTGTCATTTACGCCGAATACCGTGTACCAATTTGGCCATATCTGACCATTTACAACAATGATCTGATTGTTAAAACTACAGTAGAAGCAGATATATCTCTTCATCAACGCACCAATGTTTCCGTTAGACTCCTTAACCTCGGAAAGGGGTGCCAATAAAATCTTGAATTCTAGGTTGGTTACTTAGGACACCATCTGTCTGGAGAGCCACCCCAAGATTTCTTATTAACCTAGATAGTGCCCCATATGCCTCAGAGTAAATGTTTTGCCACAGTCATATCGGGAAATTGTACATCACTCAAAGGGAAACGGTTTGCTTCGCGGGAAACTGAAATCTGTGGTTCTCTAACTCTGTAGTGGGGGACCACTGCATATGCAGAGTTTTGTTCTAATAATAAATTGAAATGAAACGATCAAATGGCTTCCAACTGGGGAAATTATGCACCGATGGCCACTACCTTTACCCATTTATTGAATTAATGTTCCAAAGATGAAGCAAACTGTACTTATGATATAATTTTGTGTCCAGAGTGAAAGATTTCGCCGTTTGAATGTCAGGCCCTTCTCACAATTAGATATTATAGGGCCTCACTCCTGAATTAGCTACTTAAGTCGAATATGCTCACCTGTATTGATTGATGGTTTTGAACATTCCCATGTTTTGTTGGCACTTCTGTCTGGGTAAAGGTAGTTTGATGGTAAACAGACAAAACAGAAAAAAACAGTGCTGCTATTTCCACTGACGTGCTTTTTTCACGTTGCATGTGCCAAGTTTCTCCTTTCGTTCATTGTTGAAATGCATGACTTTTATGTTTTCAAAGGATTTTATGAATGGTGGATCCAACCGAGGCATTCAACAACATGCTGTCATCCTAACTATTGGTAATATTTTAGAAATGGCATCAAATATTCAGTAGTATTGTATTATTATTTCCAGTTGCTGTCTTAATGGTTGCCCATGGGTAGTGCCGCAATGAAGGAATGTTATGAACAAGTTAGACTGAGGGCGGGGATTAGAATCGCTCAATTATGGTCGTGTTATGACATAGTATAATCTAGTACCAGTGAAGATCAACATCTCTCACAGTTTGGAAATGTATGCTTATATCATGTCTGGGGGTACATAATAAACATATGGAGTTATTCTCTTCTCGATGAATGTCATTTGATGAAAGTAAATGGCATTCCTGCACTTTTTGTATGTTTTTTATTTAGGCTATAAAAGGATTGCCTGAATATGAGTGATGACAAACCCTTCCTATGCACTGCTCCTGGGTGTGGTCAGGTATGCAAGAGTTGCAAATGATCACGTTCCTTTGCAGTAACATTTAACTGGACACAGTAATGGTGCTAATGTTCCAATTTCGTTTATGACAGCGGTTCACCAATGAAGACCATTTGGCCGTCCATAAACACAAACATGAGATGACACTAAAGTTTGGCCCAGCTCGGAATGACAGTGTCATTGTTGCTGGTGGGTGTCTCGCCTTGTCAGTCTTGCTGATGTTTTGGATGTGAGATATCTTTTTTTTATGTGATTGTTTACTTTTCCAGACCAAACGCCAACACCCACTCGCTTTTTGAAGAACTGTGAAGAAGTGGGACTATTTAATGAACTTGCTAGTCCTTTTGAACATGATTTCAAAAAGGCCACAGAAGATGACATCAAAAAGGTAATTTTCAGTGATGGGAAATGGTTATAAAATCCACCAGTGTCTTAAATATCTAAAAGTTGAAAGGGCTCAATTCTGAATATGGGCCAGTCACAACAAAGGCAGGCAGATTAATATTTTGGAGCATTGCAGAGATCACTGTGTTCCTTATGACTTTTTACCTCTTGACATTTAGAATGGAATATGGTCAAGGTTGTTTCTGTGAGGTGTGAATTGGTGCATTCCCTTTGCATTGGGTTGTTTTGACAGATTTAAAAGCTTTAAACATAAGCTTGAAAGATTCGTAATCGGACAAAGATTATGGTATTTTCAGTTTAAAACCATTTTTAATGTCTGCATTGAAAAAGTAAATCTGTAAATTCACAATGGAGAAGGGCTGGTGTGCAATTCCGAATGAGTCCATGTTTTGCTCAGGTAAGGTTCTCACCTCAGTGCAGACCTGCACGATGGTCTAAATGATGAGGTCCTTGTACATTATGAATAGTGTCATCTCTCAAAGCATGAAGTGTTGAAGTGAAATTCTCATTTACTCTGTAATCCACATATACCCTATGACTGCATAGCTCGTATTTTAGAGCTCTTTTTCATCTGTTCTGCAATGTGCGATAGTACTGAACTCGCCATGATTGTATTTCAGTGCGCCCATTTTTCAGTCACTGGGTCCTGAAAATGTGATATTTTCAAATGATTTCTCTTCTGTGGCTTCGTGATGGTGACATGGGTTGCATTTCTCAGTAGTCACAGTACTGTGGAATCAAAGTTATTTTGGCGTTGACTGTGGCTGATGGGGCAATGGCAGATCTTAATCACCTTATCGCTTACTGCTGCCCCCTATGGTTGGAACCCTGAAATGAACATGCAGAGTCCTCCTGTGATTCAGATTGTGAAAGCCTGACTTCTGAAATGCAACATGTTGGAAAGCAGCGACAGACACTGCAGGGGGTGGCATGTGTTGATAGTGTCGTAATAATGTCTGAAATTATCAAGTTTTTTTTATTACAAAATATCCTTGTGTATTCCTTTTGACTGCTTTGCATATGAATGGGGTCCTGAATCGCAAATTTTGGAGACCCTTATCTCTGCAAGATGAAAATTAATTTTCCGTCTGATTGTTTGTCTTTTTTATTGCTTTGCTGTTCCCTGGTGCACTCTAGCTGCCCTTGGATTTGTCGCCACTTGCTACTCCAGTCATCAGGAGTAAAATTGAAGAGCCGTGTGCTGCAGTCTCCCAGCGGGATAGTCCCCTGCCCCATCCCGAGTCCACCACCAGCGATGACAGGGTACGGGTAAAGCCAATACTCTACTCTCATTGCTCAGATGGTGAGCCTTCCTACTCTGACTGAAAAACAGCCTTCCCACTCTGACTGAAAAACGGACTCCCCACTCTGACTGAAAAATGGACTCCCCGCTCAGGCTAAAAAACGGCCTCCCCGCTCGGACTGAAAAACGGCCTCCCCGCTCGGACTGAAAAACGGCCTCCCCGCTCGGACTGAAAAACGGCCTCCCCGCTCGGACTGAAAAACGGCCTCCTCACTCTGACTGAAAAACGGCCTCCTCTCTCTGACTGAAAAACGGCCTCCTCACTCTGACTGAAAAACGGCCTCCTCACTCTGACTGAAAAACGGCCTCCTCACTCTGACTGAAAAACGGCCTCCCCGCTTGGACTGAAAAACGGCCTCCCCGCTTGGACTGAAAAACGGCCTCCTCACTCTGACTGAAAAACGGCCTCCTCACTCTGACTGAAAAACGGCCTCCCCACTCTGACTAAAAAACAGCCTTCCCTCTCTGACTGAAAAACGGCCTCCCCACTCTGACTGAAAAACGGCCTCCTCACTCTGACTGAAAAACGGCCTCCTCACTGACTAAAAAACAGCCTTCCCTCTCTGACTGAAAAACGGCCTCCTCACTCTGACTGAAAAACGGCCTCCCCACTCTGACTGAAAAACGGCCTCCCCACTCTGACTAAAAAACAGCCTTCCCTCTCTGACTGAAAAACGGCCTCCCCACTCTGACTAAAAACAGCCTTCCCTCTCTGACTGAAAAACGGCCTCCTCACTCTGACTGAAAAACGGCCTCCCCACTCTGACTGAAAATAACATTCCTTCTCTGAATGAGAAACAGCCTCCTCACTCCGACTGAGAGACAGCCTCCTCAGTCAGACTGAAAATAACCTTCCCACTCAGACTGAAAAACTGTGTCCCCATGCTAACTGGAAAACAACCTTCATGCACAGACTGAAAAACATCACGGGTCATAGTAAAATGAAGTGAACACAATGCAGGTTTGAGTTGTAATGCTGAGGAACTGATTCTTCCCTTGTCTTTCTTTGGAAGTGTGAACAAAGGGAATATGCCTTTGCACTGAAGAAAATGGCGCTTCTCGACATGCTGATACACACTAGCTAAACTCTTCCTGGCCTCTGTTCTAAGCTGCTTGAACTGGCCGCTATATGGGCATTATGCTAATTTGTCCTATCGTGACATAGACAAGTTACGGAATAAAAGGCTGGACTACAAAGGAAGCTTTTCAGGCGGTTCAGGAGCTGTGTTTTAAGTCCGAGTGAATAAATCTCTTCTGCATGTACTTAGGGCTTTGTAACTGTGCTGATATCTTACATGCACAAAAATTATAACACACCAAAGGAAGGGGGGGAGCATAATATGACCCCTATAAATCATTACAACAGCTATAAAATTCAGTTATACAATTTCGAAGTGGATTCACATTGCATACACTCTCAATTTCAGATCTGTTTGCTTGAGATGAATGTTCATGAATTTCATTCATTGTTAATTACTTCTGAGAGACCTCAGTGATACAGTATTTGCATTTTGAATTACAAAAAAAATCTTGCAATTTTGTGGAATACAAGCAGCTTCTGGTCATCAGGGAAGTTATCATGCTTCCACTCATTCGGTCTGAATTTTAATTTAAACCAATGACATTTGAAATACATTATAATCTAAAACATGCAAAAATATTGTCTCCAATAACCTCAGCTAGAAGTGGCAAGTATCTGAGGCATAGGCGCATGCAAGATTTGAAACAGAAGCTGGTGACCGGTCCATGTCATATTTCCACACTGAGCCTGTTCTGGAAGTATACCTTACCTTTTGGGGTTACTGGAGAGTTGTAGAATGTTTGCCATTTACACATTGATACTGTTTTGTTTTAAAGTTTATAGTTAATTATAATTTAATGTAATGTTGTTGAAAACTGCTGGCACATTTTAACTATTAACTGCTGCAGTGCAGTGGTGAGACAATATTATTATTTGCTGGTGAGTGGTTAAATGGATTTGAGATCTACTGTGTTTGTGCATTTTCTTTGGTATAAATTGTGCTGTTGGGTAACTCTTGCATACCTGTGAAGAGCTTTTCCTTATGGGAAATAGCTTTGGGAGTTTTAAGCTGGTGTAGGCTGGCTGTTCTCCGAAAGATTAATGTCCTGCTTCAAGGTACTCAAAATGTACGCAATACTATCATTCTGGGCTTTTCTTGTGCTCTTTGAGTTCCCAACATGCACTCATCAGTTTAGACTAGCGTTCCCCATACCTCTCTGTGAATAATCTGGGAGCCAGGGAATTGATGCATTCCATTTCAGGCATGCCTCTCATAACATCTGGTCCGGTCCAGTTAAAGGTATAATTGTTGCTTTTTAGCCCCTTTAAGTCTTATTTCAGCTTGGATTTTCCCTGAAGTAGAATCATGCCAGGAAATGGTATTATATTGTCCTATGATTTCATGTGCATACTTTGTGTTTGTTGGTTGCTGCACTTCAATGAGGCTACATAAGCACATTGAGTGGAAATGCACTGAGAGAAATATTCAAACCCAGAATGCCAAGTTTTTATGGCGACAGCATTACATAAAATGGAAAATATCTAGATCTTGTGCATTGGTCCGTACACATTTCCCTGTTAGTCAGCAGAACATATGAGCTTTGGAAACCTTGGGACCCTCACTGGAATTGAAAATAAGCCTGAGTTCTGCAGGTTTGAATAGACCTGCTGCATTTGACTCCAATATGGGATTGCAGAGTTGAGGAGGTTAAACATGTTATGTGATGATTGACCCTTCTGCCTCTGAAATTCTCTGTTTCCAGTAGAATCCACAGGGAATCTTTCAGAACTGTGCTGTATACTGTGGGAGTTTCCTGCTTCAGAGCTCCTCACCTGCGAACCATTCTGTCCGATTGCTGTAAGCTTGCTCTGTTTATGCCATTCTAAATGGGCAAGAGGCTTGAAAGTTTTTTCTGAGCGGTTTGGACCCTGTTGTTTCTGTTGCATTACTGGATTCCTGCTGATACTGCTGGACAAGTCTAATTTATGAATACCAGTAGTTGTTCTGAGTAATTGGCCTTTTTTGACATGGTGAGAGGGGTGTTTGACAGTACCTAATGGGAGACTTTATTACTCATGTTGGCCTTGACTCGGAAATTTGGAGGGTCGTGATTGGGAGGAATGTCCTCTCTAATCTGACCCCAAGAGGTGGTCATTGGACTTCTAATCTGGTTCCAGCTTTGATTTGTCTGTATCAAGACCCTTGTTTGAACACCGGGGTGTTGATAAGTTTATCTGGTGTCGCAGTTCCCCTCTTGCCAGAGGATGATGGTTGAATTGTCATCTTTTCATCACATCTGCTGCCATATCTTCTGAAAGCTCGGGTAAGGGGAAGATTTGCAATGTGCGCTAATCGCTATTTGGTATGTTGTGAATGTAGTGAGGGCCCGCTGAAAACCTCTGGTTGTGCAGTCTCTTTGTGAGGATTTTAACTTAATCTCTTAAGAGTGAATGCACACAAAAATCGAGCAAGAGGTGGCCACATGAAGAATCAACCCACCCTAATTTTGAGTTTATGGGAAGTGATTGGTGAGTTTTAAAGGGTTCTGGGGTTTATTTTAAAATTCTAGTCAAATTTTGTGAGAAAAACGGGATTTTCGAATTTCGTCGGTCCGTGACTAGAAATTTGACCCAAAATACACTGGCCTGAAAAACTTTCTTCACTGAAAACTTTCTGCTTTCTGAAGCCAAACAACACATTTTCTTCACTTAAAAATACCTATCTTGCACAAAACAGACATCATACAATTAATCTACAAGAGGTATAACAGATTTCCAGTTTTAGAGGATTTTCGTGACCGCTAATGAGTGCATTCTCGTAGAGTCAAAAAACAACAAGGTGCTTTACCGTGAAAACTAGAATGGCTGTAGCACTGGGGGGGGGCAGTGATTTTCATTGCTTCAAAATCAGGATGTACAACCTTGAAACATGATATTTCAAGTATATCAAATCATTTTTTTGGCATCTCAAGTGAGCGCCTGAGAAATTGCCCAATTCTATCAAATTTCCTTGGTAAGTACCGTTTACTTGACCCTTTTGTTCTTAAGCGAAGCGCAAAATCCCCAATAAAACACAATAACAATACTATGAAATACAAAGGTAATAGTTTGGTTTGACTTATTTTCCAGGAGTGGTCACTCACCGGCAATTCTGGATGGATTCATGCTCTGCTTAGGCATTCTTTGGCGTTCAAAATACCAGGACGAAGGGTTCGTTATGCATTATTCATACGTCCAGCAGCGGTATTTCATAATGCTGGAAATCTCAAAAATCATCACCAGACACGAATGATCCACTGCTAATTTCATAGTTAGAACTTCTGGAATCTAGTTTCTATTTGAACTCCCGAAAATGCTCTGCGATGAATCCCGAAATGATCGAGTCTCCATTTGAACCGAACAGCCGAGCTTGATTGTATGGCAGGCTGTGAAATGAGCCTGTCAGTTATCAACCGTTGTGTGACATGTATCGCACAATCTTTCATTCGTTAGAAATGGTGTACGCTGCAAAATAGTTGGGACAAAGTGTAAATTGTGAATAAATACAAAATGCAGTGACTTTCAAATAACACCAGCCAGTATTTTATTCATAATGAAACAGAGATAACATAGCAAATGTTGAAACTGAGAAATTATTCAATTTCATCCACAAAATGAGCTCATTTCAAATTTGATGGCTGCTACAGGTCTCAAAAAAGCTGGGACAGGGGCCTGTTTACCATGGTGTGGCATCCCCTCTTCTTTTAACATGGAGTGGAGGCGTTAGGGCATTGAGGTGACAAGTTTCTTTAGTTTAGCCAGTGGAATTTGATCCCATTCTTGTTTAACACAGGCTTCCAGCTGCTGGAGAGTTTTTGGTCTCCTTTGACAGAATTTTAATTTAATTATGTGCCTAATGTTTTAAATCGGTGAAAGATCAGGACTGCAGGCAGGCCAGTTCAGCACACAGACTGTTCTACTATGAAGCCATGCTGTTGGAATAGCTGCAGTGTGTGGTTTTGCACTGTCCTGCTGAAATACACAAGGCCTTCCCTGGAATAGATGTCATCTGGAGATGAGCATATGTTGCTCTAAAACCTTTATATACCTTTCAGCATTCATGGTGCTTTTTAAAACATGCAAGTGTCCCACACCATATGCACTCATGCATCCCCATACCCTCAGAGATGCTAGCTTTTGAACTGAACGCTGATAACGGGAGGGGTGGTCTTTCTTCTCTTTAGCCTGAAGGACACAACGCTCATGATTTCCAAAAAGAATGTCAAATTTGGACTTGTCTGACCACAGGATACTTTGCCACTTTGCTACTGTCCATTTTAAATGAGCCTCGGCCCACAGAACACGGCGGCTCTTCTGGATCATGCTCAACTATGGCTTCATTTTTACATGCTAGAGTTTAAGGTGGCATGTGTGGATGGCTCTGCGGACTGTGTTTGCAAACAGTGGTTTCTTGAAGTATTCCTGGGCCCATTTAGTAATGTCAATGACAGAATCATGCCGGTGACTGATGCAGTGGCGTCTGAGGGCCCAAGAATCACGGGCATCCAGTGAAGGTCTTCGGCCTTGTCAAAATTAGAGTAGGTTGATTTTTTTTTTTTTTTTAACTGTGGCCATGATTTTCGTCATTTTGCTTGATTTTTGCATGCATTCACTCTTAAGCTTCCCCTGTATTCTTGTGGATGTCTGGGACACAGATTGCGAGGTGACCAGTTCAAAACCTCTGTTGTGAAACGTTGCGGTCAACAAGTTTTTTTTTCTAAAGTGTTTTGGAAAACATCCCCAGGTGTATGTGAAACTGCCCCTATGCTCTCTGAAACTACCCCTATTCTATGTAAAACTATCCCAGGCCCATGTGAAACTGGTTCAGTGCACTCTAAAACTGCCTAATGGTACTGTGAACTGCCCGAATAATCTCTGGAACTACTCAAGTGCTTTCAAGATCTGCCGAGAGACATCTGAAGCTGCTTCTAATTCCCTTGAAGCTCAAACGGACACAAGTGGCTTACTTGCAACCGGTTTATTGGAGGGCTTCTGTCCAAATACATTGTGAAAACTAAACACACAATATTTAGATTATATATTAAAATTGCATAGGCAATGGAATGCACAGCATGTGGGATAACATTTCACCAAAGTAAAATACAGGCCAACAAAAAATTACCTTGTTGGCTGTGTGCTGCGATGAAGAAATCGTCTTTGACTTTGAGTCTTTTAGAGGTTTCCTAATTGCTGTTTACATCAGATTAAAATCTGTTGTGAGGAGCATAAACTTTTCACCAAAGCACAGACACTGCCTGTTAGCCAGCCCTACTTATGTCCAATTTGCAAGACGGCGGCTCAAAAAAAAAAAAATCTACACACTTCTGAGCTGAGGCTTCAAAATAATGTAATAAAATATAAAATATTGTATAAATAACAAATGCAATTTAAATACATTCTGAATGACGACACTAGTCGTAAACAAATTATGCAGATTATGTAAACGATATAATTGTAACATATACAGTGCTGCGGTGGATCTCTGCTGTCGCTGCATCTGAGCCCTTTGCTTTTATTTCCAGGACATCACTTTGCAGCCCACATCCCAGGCGGCTTCAGCCATCATCCGGCCTGCGTCTCTCCAGGTGCCCAGCGTCCTGCTGGCGGGGCCCGAAGCCGGCCTGGTGGTGCAGCCCGCCGTACCCTCTCCAACATCCAGCTCCGTCATTACGCAGGTCACGTCCGCTAACAGGCCCATAGTGTGAGTGCTCTTCTGGACCATTCCATTAACAGGCTAATGGCGTGAGTGGTGTACACCGATCTGCTCAGCTAGCATAATATTAGTGTTTATTCCTGTACACCAGTCCCTTGTGTTCACAGGCTAAAGTGTGAAATTCTTCACATAGATCCCCTCCACTAACAGGCTCATGGCGCGAGTAAGTGTTTACAAGTCCCATCCGCTTCCAGGCTCGTATTATGAGCAGTATATGCAGGGCCCATGCAAGAACCTGCTAAGTTAATGTCACAAGGTCCCCACTGCTATCAGGTTAATGTTGTGAGTAACTGTAAACGGAGCTATCTGCTAACAGGCCCATGGTAGTATACACTGGTCTACGCTGATTACAGTGTTAGTAGGTTTACTCGGGTACCCTCTTTTAACAGGCCAATGGTGCAGTTTACTGTACGTGGGGCCCATTTGCAAACAGGCTAAGAGTTTTATTCGCTGTTTGCCAGGTAGGGATGAATGATTAATTGGACAGCGGTTTGCAAAATATGCAATTGCACATTTTATGTGTCAGTAGGCAGACCAGAGAGTTATTATATACACTGCTCAAAAAAATAAAGGGAACACTTAAACAACACCATGTAACTCCAAGTCAATCACACTTCTGTGAAATCAAACTGTCCACTTAGGAAGCAACACTGATTAAGAATCAATTTCACATGCTGTTGTGCAAATGGAATAGACAACAGGTGGAAATTATAGGCAATTAGCAAGACACCCCCAATAAAGGATTGTTGTTTTTTGAGCAGTATATATTGTAAGAAAAATGCGGGTGTTTCCAAACTTTTGACGGGTACTGTATTTGCGTCTTCACTACGAAATAGCTCCCTAATTTGAAAACTGCTAAATGGCTAATTTGTAACTGTGTTCTAGTGAAGATGCACCTTAAAACTTACAGGACAGGTGGTACTCTGGGAGAGGTTTGAGAAGGACTGGATTAGACCATCTTTACTGATGTGCTTAAGTATTGACAAAATGACTGACCCTGGTTTTACTTAATTTGTTCTGTTATATACATGGTTTATACACTAGGCTTCAGTTTTCCTACCTTTCTGCTATGCAACTAACATGAGATCATTACACAGGAACAAAATATAAAAAATTGTAACAATTACAGAAAATATTGGGGTGTGCAAAAACTTTTTAATGGTAGTGTAAGGTCCTGCCTGCCAGTAATGTGAGTTACAGAACACAGTTACCCTCTGCCAGACGGCAAACGGTGTGTGTAATTTTACATGGGGCGCACTCGCTTGCAGAGTGAGTTATTGTAAGCAGAACCCATCTGTTAACTGGCTAACGGTGCGAGTTACAGTACACAGGGGGGCCCTCTGCTGCCAGCAAACTTGTACCTGAAGCCTCCCTGTTGCGAAGAAACGGTGGAGACTATTACACTACTGTGCTTCAATGTTGTGGAAGAAACTGCAGTCAGTACTGAGCGAAGGCTGGGTCATGCTGTTAAAAATATGATGACCACCACAACATTTAACCTGTTCTTGCCAGTCATGCGTTTAGAAAATAGAACTGAATATCGTCAGAAACTGTGTAATGTGTGGGCTGAGCTTGGCTTAGATGCAATATTTGGGCTTCAATTGTTGCTGCACTTTCATAGCCAGAGCAGACTTATGTTCATATCGTTAATGATGTGCAGTTGCACTCTGAACAAAATTATTTTTCCATTAATAACGTATTCTCTCTGCCTGACCTGTCAATGTTTTCTCTTTTTTTTTTTTTTTTCTTTTTTCTTTTTTTTTGTGGTACTGTTTACTGGCAAGGGGCGCCGTAAGGGGGGGGGTTAACCATGGACGATTCTAGGGGCCCAGCATTCACAGGGGCCCCAAAGAGGATACTGTCATTATTACAAACAATTGTTAAATAAAATATAAGGACACTTTAATTTTATGGACACTTTAATGAATATGTTGTCTGTTTCTCAATTTTCAACTTTTTAATAATAATCTTAGCACATTCCGCACCCCCCCCCCCACCATTCATCATTTTGTGTGGCCCAAGTTATGCCAGTGCCAGGCCTGGCTGCAAAATTTTTTTTGCAGGTCTGTTGGTACCAGTACGTACATCAGCCAATCACAGATCGGCTCTGTGACCATTATTGTACGTGCCATCAGTCAATCGCAGATCGGGTGTACTCATGCATCGATGAGAATGGAATAGCATTCCGCCTTGTCACTGTCAGCTGAGTTGTGCACGTGGCAAATTTGTAAATGCCTGTCTTACAATAACGATATAAATGCTTCACAATACATGAAATTGCAAGTACACTAGCTGGTCTGCAGCAGAAGTCCAATAGTCTATTTATTAGCCTTGGCTTTGGTGACTAATACTGCAGATCAGAGAACAAATTTTTTGATGTCAGACTATTTTTCCATGACCAGTTTTTTATTTCGCTATTTAGATTTTGCGCATTTCAAATGGTATTAAATGGAAACGCACGCAGAGTGAGGATGATGTCCGACGTTATTAGCCCCCAAAACGCAGTCTGCTTCGTGTCTGTAGACCAAATCAATTTCCAGTCATAGGGCCCAAAATTGCCAGCGGCGCCCCTGCTAGCAAGGATTCTCATGCTGGCATGGCATTCCAGCCCATACCAGCGTACTTATGGTCATAGTAATAGCGTTATGGTCATAGTAATATGTAAAATGGTAACGTTATGGTCATAGTAGTAAGTTCTCATAACATTATCTAGAGTGAAGAAAATCTGTGTTGTCTTGTTTCTTCCCTTTACTGTTGAGATGACTTTTTGAAAACTGGCCATTTATATTACAGTCGGGTTCAAAGAGGAAAGAACTTGAAGACCGATCTGATGGTAATGATGACATCAATGAAACACTTTATTACCAGTTCTGTTGCAGTGGAAAACGGTCGTGCTCAAGGAGAGGTCAAGACCACACACAGAAAAAAGAAAAACTGACAGTTCATATAATTGGAGAGGGTGAAAAATAAAAAAAAAAGTCAATAAAAGAAGATGAGCTCACAGAAGCTACTATAGCAAGCGGCCCCCTCTGTTGGTCAGAACAAATAACACAATTGCACTGCAAATTACTCTTGAGACGCCTTTATTGCAACATCAAATAGCGACTGTTTCATGCTTCAGTTGTCTTGAACGTTTTGTAAAAACTGGGGATGTTTCAGAGGACGGCTCTAGCCTGAGACAGGCTAACAAAATTGGGACTTGACTTTGGAAACGGGGAGGTCTGGCTCCTCTAGTTTTGGTGTGAGGCACTGCAATGAGGATCAATCTGCTGAGAGGCTTATGGTGTGAGTCATTGTACACATTCACTGATGAGCTAATACTGTGCATACTGTGACCTGGGCCCTTCTGTCACCAAGCTGATACTGTGCATAATATACACAGAGCCTATTCGCTTCGTGGTTAATAGTTTGAGTACTGTTACTTAGAATGCAGGTTCCTTCTGCTGTCAGGGTATTTGTGTGAGTAATTGTACGTGGATCCCATCTGCTAACAAGCTAATGGTGTGAGTACTGTGTATAGGGCCCATTTCCAAACAGGCTAACACTGCACATTGTACACGGAGCCCATCCTCTTCATGGTTATTAGTTTGAGTGTTCCTACTGTATGCAGGTGCCCCCTGCTAACTGGGTATTTTTGTGAGTAACTGTTTACAGATCCCATCTGCTAACAAGCTAATGATATGAGTGCCATGTGACAGCAGTCACAAAGGGAAGCAGTGGACAACATCACAACAGTGTTGTTTTATTTTAGTCATTTTAAAGAGTCTGGCTGCATTAGTGAAACATATTACACTTAGTACAATTTTGTCTGTCGTGTAATTTCCTCATTTCACATTTTACTGAAACATCCTAAACATGCTCTAAGTTGACCCCCAGTTGTCTTAAGATCACTACAGACTAATGCAGGAAGGTCTGATGAGTTTAGAAACCTGCCATAGGCATAGCCTAGGTATCAGTTCCCTACTTTTTTGTAAAAAAAAAAAAAACCCTGAAAGTGCACATTTATGATGATTTTCTGTACTATTAAGGGTGATCACAGCTCAGGGAAAACAAAAATAAAAGTAACAGTTCCCGGTGGGTAAACCGGGACTCTCATTTCATAAATTTGATATCTCGAGCTCATAAATTTCAGATCCTATTTATTCCATAAATGTCAGCATTGTATTCTGTGGAAAATGGTGGGGGGGGGAAAAGCGTTGGCTTCAAGTTGGCAGTCGATTCGAGTCAATGGGATGAATTATTCTCTAACTAGCATGCTGACGTTTTTTTTGACATTGAAGTAAGAAGTTATATGTGTAATTGTTATCATAGTGTAATGTGAATATAGGCCACTAGATGGCAGTATTTACCTTTTTTTTGGTAAGCTCAGACTGGAGTCATGTTTAGACATGTCCTGGACATGTCTGGGGCAAGTCTCAGAAAATAAAAAAAAAGAGGTCTAAATGTGGGTGGGGTCTGCAAAAGAGTATATAAGGAAAAGAATTGAGACAGTAAAGTAGAAGGAGAGATTGCAAGAAGGAGGATACATGTGACCAGACCTGTCATTTTGTTCAAGACCTGTGCAGTTTCTGTTGTGGATTTTTTTTTCACCCAGGACATCACCAAGCCACCCCAACAAAAGGGACTGTAAATATTTCTGTTTTTGTTTTATTCAATCTTGGTCTTAGTTGTTAGTTAGTTGTTATTGTCTTTGTCTGTTTAATTAAATGTGTTTGAGTTTTAAATTGTGTCTGTCATCCCTTGCTGTTGCTGTTACGTTGTAAATGTAATAACAATTGGGGCCATAACAATAGAAACTTGATTTGAATTTGAATATGCGAACAGGCAAACTGTGAGTAACTGTACCGACCTCACTTCTGCTGACTGGCTAATGGCGTGTTTAACTGCTGGAAAATGTTGCATCTCCGTTGTGTTTCTCCTTCTATGACAGTTCTCATAGATCAGGGTTTCCCAGCTCTCTCTCAGGGGCACACCGGCCAACTCCTGGTGTTTGTTGTGTTCCGTTTTAAGCACACCTGATGAACTAAATAAAACCCATGATTATTTGCATCTGGTTTGCTTACAGTAGAGCGCAAAAAGTACAAGGATCTGGCCGGTGTGTCCTGAGGAGAAGGTTAGGAAATACTTTTTTATATTTCTAATGTATCTGACGGGGCGGCCCCGTGTATACTTTTTCCTTGATATGAGTCCTTTGATTTGTTTTGTGATTGGTGACGGCATAATTAATTTATCATCATAATGCTTTCATTGGTCTGTAGCCCTGTGTCCGGAACCTTCCCTGTGCTTCTACAGCTGCCCAATGGGCAGACCATGCCAGTCGCTATCCCAGCATCCATTGCAAACCCAAGCGTGCATATTCCAACCACAATGCCGGTGAGTGTGTTCTTTTCTACCTGTAAGTGTGTGGCAGGCTAACCTCAGTCATACTTTTTGTTTTCAGGCCTCGCCTTCCATTGCACAGAACTCTGTGTTCAGTAGAGCATGGAGGGGTATAATGAAACGGAGGGTTTAAATTGTATCTCTACATGCCACATAACATTTTTCTTGACATTTAACATCTTCTTGATCTTTTACATCAAGGTCCCATAGTGTACTTTTTACAAGATGATGCACAGTGTCTGTTAAACAATGTTTGGAGGCTTGTAGCAAAAAAAAAAAAAAACACCACACAGACAGCCGTCTTACATTGTTACCGGTGAAAGAATTTCTTTAAAGTTTTTGCAAACGAACTTGGAATACTGCACCTACTTTTTACCAAATATTTAGGGTGGATCCCTTAATTTTAATGTTAAACTTTCAATTTATCATGAAAAAATGTAGCCAAATCATGCTTTTTACAGCTTCAATTGCTCCCGGGTCTCATATTTTCAAAGCAATTAAGCCATGTTTGGTGTCAAATTGTTCCTTGGGATGGCAGCAACAACAACAGTTTTAAATTTTATAACTAGTATTGTGATAATTGGGAGTTATTAATTGATTTATCCCCATATGTTGAGCTTTCATGGGCAATTTTCCCATACTGAAGCAAGACCACCTTTTGTTTTTGTTGTCAGTCTCCAGTCTCTCATTAGCTGTATGCTGTCCCAAATGGGCAGGGAGTCGCTGCAAATGAGGCTCTGCTCTGATTGGCTGCCTCGTCATGGTGCGAAGAGATCAATGGCGACCAAAATGGAAACCTCACTACACTGACCTGTACAATGCAAAGTAGTCGCCTTGATGTTGAAGGAGCATAGAATGGAAATTGGTTATTGTAGCACTAGATTTCTGTTTTTACATTTTAATCAGATGTTCGGATGAGGGAGGATGACCCAAAAATGACCTAAAACATTTGAACCACTCCCTAATGTAGCAAATAACGTTGATTTTCTTGTAACAGTGGCACATGAAATGATCATCAGACAGACCTTAGGCGGGAACTGAACAGTTGGTTCTTCTAGTGCATGTGTTGGATGTGGTAGAAGAGAGACCTAACCCACTTTGACAAAAAACAAATAATTTTGCCCCGACAAGTGGGGCAGAACATCTCTTAAGTGGCAAGGTTCTGTTCCCAGTCAGTAGTGGTGAGTACCTACCAACAGTGTTCTAAAGAGGGACAAACCACGAACCAACGTCAGAGTGTTGGGTGCCCTCGGCTCATTGATGCACTAGGGCAACGTCGGCTACACCGTCTGGTCTGAACCGACAGGAGGCCTACGGTTCCAAAAAATTTTTAGTGATACTTGCGAGAGGATTGTGTCACGCCATAGTGCATTGCAGTCTGCTCTGTATAGTGCATTGTAGCTGTTGACCACTTGGAGTGGCCTTTCTAATCCAGGTCCACTGCCGAAAGTTCCTACGATGGGCACGTGAGTGTTGGAAATAGACCTTGGAGCAAGTGAAGGGGGTCATATCCACTTGAATCTTTGAATGACAGTTAGTGGATAAAAGGGCTGTCTGATTAATAAAAGATTTCATTCAAATTTGATGAGGGCACATTGAGACATACCACCCTTAAAAAAATTTGCCAAGTTTTACTTTTTAACCGAATTGAGCACCATTCATACCAGGGATACTCACTCTTTTCCTGAATGAGCCAGTGCGAGTGCAGGCTTTCATTCTAACCATGCAGTTTCACACCTGATTCTACTAATCAAGGACTAAAATTTTGCAATTCACCGCACACTTACAACAGCATGACTGTAGTTAAGTCCATGGTTCAAGGAACATTGCATTCAAATTTCAGTCTTTGACATGGGCTCCATTCCTTTGTACACAGACCTCTGCTCAGCATGTCATAAACAGACCATTGGACCATTGCAGGATCCTGCCTCAAAATGGCAACCTTGACAATCCGAGTCTGAAGTTGACAGGCTGGTAGCAGACAAAGGGTTCATCTAATTTTCACGAAAATTGGTGAGAAAGAAATTAAATGTCCGAACTTGCAAACCATGGCGATGGTTGCATTTTTGTAACCCTCTCACTTCTGTGCGCAAGCCACTTTAAATCGGGTGAAAATAAACAACCCGTGTTCACTCATGCGGAACAGCAGGCGATTAACAAGGTGTCCATAGGAGCATGAGGCCTCGGTCCATCAATACATCATTCAAGATTTTTGGAAAATTATATCAATTTTGGAGACATTTTTCAAAGTGTGAACTTTCTTCTGATACACCCTGTATAATTGTCACTCTTTGTTATGGGTGGAGGTTTGTGTTACTCAAAGAGCTCCGCTATTTTTTTTGGTGGGGCTCGGTATTTAAAAGGTTTGAGCTCTGTCTTTTGAATCTGAAGAGGGTAAAGGGTAGTGCTGTGTGTGTGTGTGCGGAAGGGTTGTTCTGAGTGTGTTGTGTGTGAAGCTCTGTGATTTATAGCTGGCCTTCTGTAGCACGGACAGAGGTCTGATTATACCTGATGTCCCTTTGCTCTTTTGTAGCAGCTGGTCAGACCTGTCACTGTTGTGCCTAATGTCCCTGGAATCCCCGGCCCCTCCTCCCCGCAACCCATCCATTCAGAGGCCAAAATGGTGAGGCTGTCACATCCTCTCTGTGTTTCTATTTTCAGTTGTAAATTGCAGGGCTCATTCTTATAGCACTTTAAAAAAAATCAGGTGATTGTGCAGCCCTAGACTACAGTGCAAGTCATTCTGTTTGTTTCATTTGGCAAAGTGTGAAACCAGAAATAATAAAACAACTGGATTAAAATTGATGTATTTTCTTAGTGAGTATGAAAGCTTGGTTTCGACAGCAGACTGATGTTACATGAGTTACAAAATGCAATAGACACTATCATGCAGGCCAAGCCAACTCATTAAAATTTTCCAGTTAATTAATTAATCAAATTTAAAGTGCAATGACATTGGAATTCTCAGCAGTGACCACCACCCAGCGAGTGGGATATTTACTAATAAATTTCAAATGATTTTGTACTACTGACAGGCTTGATGTCAAGACTCCATTCATATATTCTTCCGGTCAAATCCATCAAAGTAGCCTATAAATAAATCAAATGAATAAAATGAGCCAGAATTAACTATTATTTCAAACTATTTTACAATAATCTGTTAGGAATGTAAATGCCAAGAGGAAATTTGAAGTTTGACCTGGGGATGGCGCTACAGGAAATGTTTTTAGGTGTTGGGGAAATGCCTCTGCAACATGAAATGGCGAGGATTGATCGTTAAGATGTTTTTATCTTTATAATCTCCTCGCAGGATACCAATTTGGTGTAATGGCAAACTGGCAAAACTAGCAATCAGTCTCATAAAATTACTGGTATAACGAGAAGTATGGAATTTTAATTAATAATTTAAATGACTAATTGTAGTACTTAAATAAAATATAATCAAATCAAAGATTCATTCAATAATCTCAAAGATTATTTGAATTTTTAATGGGATATTTTGATTCAGATTTTCACGTTTATTCAGCATCAAAATAGACGCTGGGGTTAATAAATGTATTTATTAAACAAATAATTTAGTGATAGACTTGGAATGCAGTCTTGAATTTATACAGTGAGTAGGGAGGTCTCGGGAGGTACGTAGATCGGCCGCATAGAACTGCGTGGTGTGCACGAGTTCCATACACAAGTGCTGTCCTTATACTCGGTATTTCTCAGCCAATGCAAAAGAAAAGAGCCAAGAAAAAGGGGGAGAGTGAATACTTGTATTATTACTAGTACTAAGACTTGTTGAGGGGCAGGTAATCTTCACACGTTTGGTGTCTGAAGCAGATTAACAGTGCTGCTTGAGCAGATGATGCCATCACATGCTCTGCATATTCTTAAAGAGATGGGTCCTGCAGTACATGGACTATCAGCTGACCGTTGGTGGCTAAAAGGGTCACACAAAGCAATAGGGTCTGTCTTCTATGGACCAGAATTTAATGCAAGGTTTTGTGCAAATCCTAGTAAAACTATTTTAGTGATTGCGCTAGCACAAGGATCTGTGGGGGCGACCAAGACTAATCCATAATATCCCCTAAAACTCAGTTTCAGGGGTACAATAATGATTAAGTCGTAATAGAAAAAGAAACACTGAATTGCCATACGCCAGACAAGAAATTGAACAGTCAGTTGTAGGTACCCATGCCTTCTTGTCACCTTACTCTTCAGTGGGCTGTTCCAGGCAATATTGATGAAAATTACACAACATTTATTTACATTACTAATCACATTATAATGATACAAAGTAGGCTGAAAATTGGCAAAGTATCCCTTTAACAGCTGTTGGTGCAATAATTGCCTGTTCTTGTCATCTCTCTCTCTCTCTCTCTGACTGGCTAATCGTATCCCCTTTCTCCAGAGATTGAAAGCAGCTCTGACTCAGCAGCAACCTCAGATAGCGAATGGTGAGGCAGCGAATGCTCAGACTAGTGCTGTCCCTCAAACTAACACTCCGCCCCCTGTCCCCGCTGAAGAGCCTCGCCCACAGTCCCTTCAGCAACCGGCCACCTCCACCACAGAGACACCTGTGAGTGTGTATGTGCGTGTGTACGCACCATCTCTACCACCGAGACAGCTGTGTATGTGTGAGTGTGTGTGACTGAGACAGCCCTGTGCACGCACATCATCTTCACCACCGTGACAGCCGTGTGTGTGTGTGTCTGTGTGTGTCTGTGTGTTTGCATTTGTGCTACCTCCACCATAGGGATGCACTGTGTGGACATTTTTGGGGTCGGTGAAAAGAAAAGGTTTAATTCTTGGACAAGGGCACAGTTTTCGTATGGGCTTACATTTTGGGTTATGGTTTGGGCAATGTCAAAATTGAAGGTTCGATGCGAGAATCAGGTTATAGAATATGGTTTGTTGCTAAATTAAGGTTACATTTGAGTGTTTGTAGATTTGTTGGTTAGGGTCCAGATTAATGAAAGGGATGGGTGAAGATGAGAGTATATTTTTTCATTTGGGGGTAGAAAAATGGGACAAATTAATAAATAAATAAATAAACAATGCTTTGGTGTTGAAAAAGCAACACATGCATTTGCATGAATGTCTAAGTCTCTATGCATGTTTGTCACCACCTCTACCGCAGAGATGTGTGTGTGTGTGTGTGTGTATGGCTGTGTGTTGTTTGTATACGCTTATGTGTGAGAGAGGGTGCATACGCCACCTCCTGCCCAATGACACCTGTCTGTTTCTTAGTGTATTTGTGCCTGTAAGAGTTTGTTTTCTTGTTTCGAGTTGTGTATGTCAGTGTGTGGCGATAAAGCTTGGAGACTTGGGGTGAGGATGAGATGCAAAATGGCCAGTGGATTTTTTTGTGTGCGTGCGTGCGTGCGTGCGTGCGTGCGTGCGTGCGTCGTGCGTGCGTGACTTGTTAATTGCATGTTTGAGGTTTGTTTGTGATGCTTATGGTATGTTTTTGACATGTTTTTGTGCATTTTTGCACCTTATGCATTTGGTTTTTTTTTGTTGACATTTTTGATGTTATTGTGGTATGTTATCTGCATGTGTGGTTTTTTTTTTTTTTTTTTTTTTTGGTGTTTTTCTGATGCTCTTTTGTGTTCGATCCAGGCCTCTCCGGCTCCCCCTGCCCAGCACACCCCCAGCACGGGGGGCCGGCGCCGCAGGGCGACGAGTGAAGATCCCGATGAGAAGCGCCGTAAGTTCCTGGAGAGAAATCGTGCAGCAGCATCCCGCTGTCGGCAGAAGAGGAAGGTGTGGGTGCAGTCTCTGGAGAAGAAGGCTGAGGACCTCAACTCCCTCAATGGCCAACTGCAGGTAACCCCGGCGCCCTAAATCCTGTCCCCCAAACACTAAATTCTAAACCCCAACACCCTAAATCCTGTCTTCTACACCCTGAACTCTAAACCCAAAAACTCTGAACTCTAAACATTAAAACCCTTAGTCGTAACCCCCACACCAAAACTCTAAAGACTAACACCCTATATCTTGTCCCCCACACCCTGAACTCTTTTCACTAAAACCAATATCCTTATGCCACAAAATTTATCCCCTATTCCCTAACCCCTGAACCCTACCCATCAGTCCTTGGTACTTAATCACTGTGCACATCATTTGATACAGTTCTGTGTCGGCCTCTGCAGAATGAAGTCACTCTGCTGAGGAATGAGGTGGCTCAACTGAAGACGCTTCTCCTGGCACATAAGGACTGCCCTGTGACGGCCATGCAGAAGAAATCGGCCAATCACAGTGAGTAATATTCTCTTACCCATACCCTCAACCAAATACAGTGAATGATATTCCCTTATACATACAGTACCGTTCACGAAAAGACTGAAGATGAGTGTTTTCCACAAACATGGCAATATCCCCCGCCGCCTCAATTCTATGTGTTCGCACGGACGTATGTACGGACGGACGGAACCCAATGCTATATCCCCCGCTTCGCGCTAATTGCACGGCGGGGCATAATTAACCAGTTGGCTGACGGTATTGTTTCAATATCCTTTCGGGTTAGTAAATATGGCTGACTGGGTTTTCACCAAGGGGGGACTGGTTACAGTGACGGATTTTGCACGGAACCTGTCTTCCTCTATGAGTGATATTATCGTATAATATTACCATTTATATTAGGACTACCAAAATATATACAAATTGAAGCAGAAATTAATTGAGAAACAATTAGCAAAAAATTACACAGATTTGAGAACTGAAAGACAAAGTGACTACATGTCAGTGATTCTGCTTTATATATCCCGAATGAGCGAAAAACACTTATTACAGAATATTCATGCAAAATATATACCAATTTTGTTGACGCAAAATATCATAACACGGAATCCCCTGGTAACCTATTGGAAAAGTATCGGTTGGACATTTAATAACCTTTTGTGCTTTTGACGGAACTGGTTTATGTCAGAAATGTAAGAATGCCACCTCGCAGTGAAATGGTAAATTCAAGCTTGCTGTACCCCCATTTATATTAATATTTAGGATTGTTCTTGCCATAATTGCTTGTTTCTGGGGTTCATAATTTGGGCTTTTTTTCCCTT
Organism: Gymnothorax reevesii; assembly: GCA_029721435.1. Taxonomy (NCBI): domain Eukaryota; kingdom Metazoa; phylum Chordata; class Actinopteri; order Anguilliformes; family Muraenidae; genus Gymnothorax; species Gymnothorax reevesii. The sequence goes on along the minus strand of CM056587.1, from coordinate 11,469,238 downwards.
AGGCTGTTTTCGTCACCGATGACCAGTGTTTACCAAGGCCCAGTATCGACCCTGAAAGGCTACATAACATTACAATACATGTAGCTATTGAGCTGCATGGTGTGCTAACCCAAGGTTAGACTCATGCAGACAACAAACAGCGAGCCTTGCACCGGACTACATTTACCGATAATATGTATACGTGTGCTGCTTAGCCGACCGTGACGACCAGAACCCTAACCAGTTACTACCGTCTTTCTCGCTTTATCCTCACGGCCTGGTAACAAGTTCGAGTTTTGTCTTTTTGCGAGCAGTACTGTACACTCAGCCAGTCCTTGATGCTCCCTTAACACTCAGCCAGTCTTAGTGAGTGTTTTCATTTTACAAACGCTCTAAGCCAATCACAGTAGCTTCATTTCCTTAACACCACTCTCAAACAAATCTTGATGAGCGATAGTTCCTTACTCACAGTCTTGGCCAATATCAGCGAGTTATGGTCCCTTATAAATGCCTGAATGCAATTACAGGTAGGCTGCTCGACTGGTAACTGACAAGTTCTTGGTTCAAGCCTATGATGGGGCTTTGGATCCTGAGAATATCTGGAGAGATGAAGTTGGGAAGAAATCTCCTGTTGGGCCCTTGAGCTAGGACTTAATCCCTAAATTTCTCCCGGGGCTTTACCCCGTTTCTCTCCTCACTTTCAACTGTTTGATCTAGAATTTCTCCCAGGGCATCCTTGCAAAAGAGAAACATATTCTCAATAGTGTCTCCCTGGTTAACCCGTTACCACTCCGACGGCCCGTAATCGGGCCGTCAGGGAAGTTAAAAACATACTACGTCATTTACACAGCTTGTATGCAACTGAGATACTCATGCCACATATCGTCGGAAAGCTAAGATTCTTAAGATTCGAGTAAGATAAGATGCCAACCATTTCAAAGTATAATCATCGCAGCAGCTTTAATCAACGCCTATGTCAGGCCACAAACAAACAAACGAACAGTTACAAAACTGATGTATCTCACCTATGGAGCCCCCTAGCACTCCTCCAGTCCAACATATTCCCTCAAACATGGTCTTGTTACATCCAAGAAGCTCCAGTAAATCCAACCAAGTAAAGTTTTTAGTCCAAAACACACTATTATACCGGTAAATATCCATGAACAGCCGCTGCATCGTTTGAAATGAGTCGGTGGTTATCCACAAAGTTCGCTGCATTAGTAGTCTTTGCTTCGCTGCAGAGATAAACAGTCCAAATCCATTTGCGTCAAAATGGAGTCTGCACTCTAACCTTTCAATTGACACCTCACTCGACCAGTTACGAGCTTCCCTGCCCTGTCTACAGCTTGCTATAGCCAACGAGTGCCTGTGTTGAAACGAAGCTCATGCCTCCTTTTTTTGCGTGTAGCCCGAGCAACCAGCAACCAATCGAGACGACGATTGTTGCATTGTAAAGCCAAGGAAATTCTGCAAACGCCGATATATATAGCTTGTTGGGGTAGCTACAAAGCTGAGGCTGCTTGTAGCAGCAAAATTTTGGCGAGAGTAAAAACCTTCTACTTCAGTGTGTTCCAGCTTGGATTACTCAATGACAGTAGCACTTAGAATGTTTCTTTCAGTTGGGTGAACTTCAGAGTGTTTCCTTTCAAATGAGACCACAACCATCCATATAGTCCAAACGGTTCAAGAACAGCGTTCAATTTACTTTGGGTACGCTTTTTATAGGCATTTTAGGCAAATTTTCCCGGAGTTTTAAGGTTAAATGAAGTAAAAAAAAAAAAAAAATTATTTTTTCACCAATTGCAATGAGCAATATTCCCTGTAAACCACTGTTATGGCCCCAATTTGTTATTAGATTTACAACGCAACAGCAACAGATGACAGATACAGTTTTAAAACTCAAACACATTTAATTAAACAAAGACAATAACAACTAACTAACCTAAAGACCAAGATTGAAATATAAAAAAAAATCAGAAATAATTACAGTCCCTTTTTGTGGGGTGGCTTGGTGATGTCCTGGATGAAGAAAACAAAGGCAAAAATCCACAAAAGAAACTTCACAGGTCTTGAACTGAAATGACAGGTCTGGTCACATGTATCCTTCTTCTTGCAATTTCTCCTACTCCTTTACTGTCTCAATTCTTTTCCTTATATACTCTTTTGCAGACCCCACCCACATTTAGACCTCTTTTTTTTAACTTTCTGAGACTTGCCCCAGACATGTCCAGGACATGTCTGAATATGACTCCAGTCTGAGCTTAACAAAAAAAGGCAAATACTGCCATCCAGTGGCCTATATTCACATTACACCACCCTCAGACCAATCACAGACTTATGGTCCCTTAAAAACACTCTCCTCCAATTACAGTGTGAGATATTTGCCTCAAACCTCCACCAGACCAATCCCCATGAGTGATGAACAGAGCTGTTATAACAAAGTTTAAAGTGAAACGACTCACTTGGACATTTTATATTTAGTATATTTAATGGAAAATGGCTAATATAAGAGCGCACTGTAAAATCTGGGTTGAAATATTGTTCATTTTTCAGGAACCAACCATGTGCAATTTACAGAATTTAAAACGAGCAAAAACTGCAGTCAATTTTTACCCCCTTGGCAATTCTAGCTGATGATTGTATTGTTGTCCTTTCCGCTGTCCGACGTTCCGTCTGTCCATCTGTCTGTCTTCCCAACGCTTTTTGCTGCTGAATAGTTGTAGGGATAGCCCTCAAATTTAAACAGGCGCATTGGGTGTTTCCAGAAGCCTATTTGATGTCAAGGTCATAGGTGAAATTTCTACCTCACTTTTTTGTTGCTCAGAGGTCAGCTCCGCCCATCTAAGTCAAAGCGAGAAGGTTTATCACGCCGAGCGTAATCTAGCTAATCTGAGACTCTGAGGTCAGTGTTTTTGCTGGTTTCAGATGCTGAGGAAGACAGCGAGGGAATGTCTGTTCCCAGCAGCCCTCAAGGAGAGGCCATCCAGCACAGCTCCGTCAGTACCTCCAATGGGGTCATTTCCTCCTCCACGACCCCAGCAGGCCAAGCCCCCCAGTCAGAGCACAGCGCTGATGAGCCCCAGCCACCAGCAGGAGGCGATGCGCCAACTCAAAAGCAGTCGTCCGGCAGCTGATCAGGGTTTCTACTCTTCTCGAACCACTACTGAGCGGGGCAGGACCACTTTCACTCATCTCCACATCACAAACTGCTGTATTTATGTTTTCTGGTCAATTCTGAGGTATTTTTAGGATGTTTTATTTATGTTTTTTACTTGCCAAATCCGTCTTATTTAACAGGAACCGTATTGTTTTAAAGGAGACGACACTCGACGGCACTCTCTGCATGATGTGAAAGTTTGACTGATTGCTTACTTCCGTTCTCAATTGTTTGTTGTTGACTGTATTTATTTAATTATTTAATTCCAAGCCTTTGGAAATTTTTTAAATTTGTGGGTGATGTACGTTAGTAAATCACATTCTAAGGAAAGAAACGGTGATGTAATGAGACATTCCGACCAAAGTGTGTTCGAGGGCTTCTGAGTTTCCAGCGGTTTGAAGAGCTATCAAGTGGCCGGAAGAGGAGTCATTACTTTGCTTATTTCACTGCCTTTTCATTTTGCACATGAGGGTTAAAGGTTCTCATTTTGGGGCATATTTTGACTGTACAGCGGTTTGAATGCTTGGCTTGTTGAATAGGTTTTTATGGTTTGATACTTGTCCTTGCAAAAAAACTGCAGTTGTTTGCTGTGAAAAGGGGGGGGGGATTTTGTTTGCGCGAGTATTGTAGCTACATTTGCAGTGGCACAGCGTCTGAATGTTGCCAGTTGCCTCCACTCGTATACCAGTATGTAAGGAGATGCTTGGGTTAGAAGTTTATGTTCAAGAGCATTGCTTTGACTAACATTCCCTCTGGTGTCTTGACTGTCACTGATGCGTTGATTGTAGGATTGCAGTACTTCTTTTCTTAATGTTACACATCACTTTGATGTTGACTTCACTAAATGTGCCATTAATGCTTATGAAAAAAATGAGACTTTTCTTTCACTGGTAATGCATAGAAATCAGCCCATTCAGTGTCTCAGTTGTGAGGTGTCCTGTATGGAATGAATTAACAAAAAAAGAAAACGCTTTATTTCAGTTGTTACATTATTTCTGCTTTCTCGATGTTAACTTTTTTTATTGTTTTATTGTTTTAATAGGAAAAATTTTATTTGAAACTTTTTAAATGTCAGATTTTTGGAAACATTGTAAATGGCATTCTTGATTACACATTTTATTCAAGCCCTCCTGATAATATGCTCATTGTTTTCATAGAGTAGTTTTATAGCCGTACACATCCCATATTTAGGAGTGTATACAGTGCCATGAAAACGCATTTGCTGCCCCCCTGATACCCTCTGTTCGTAGCACAAAAACAGTTTCAGATCATCATGGTAAATGCAATGGAAGACAAGGAGAACGTGAGGAAACAAAACCTACAGTTAAGAGCGATCTTTTCATTTATTGAAGGAACAAGGTTATTCAACAACTAGATCATCCATATGCAGAAATAATTTCCTCCTTGAGCTGAATAGTTGGAACAAACTGCTTCCAGTAACTCAAGATCAGTATTCTTGTTGCTGTGGCAGTATTTTGCCCTTTCTTCTTTCCAGAATTGCTTTAATTCAGCCAAATTTGGGGGCTTTCAAATGTCCCGCCACAGCCCCTGAACAGGGTCAAATTAAGGCCAACTAGTCTACTCGGAAAAACCAAATTTTGTCTGTGTCGACCCTTGCAGATGTGGACTTTGGATCATTGTCTTGCTGCAACTCTAATTGTGTTTGAGCATCTGATCTCAGGCTCATAACAGTGCATCTCCCTTTTCTGATGGGGAGCAGAATTCATGGTTTCATCAATTACGGAAATGTCCCTGCTCTGGAGCAGTAAAGCGCACGCCATCACTCTCCCTCCACCTTTGACTGCTGGTATGAGTTTCTTCCTGTTGAGTAAAGCGTTTGCTTCCTGCCAGATTAAACGATACCAATGTCTTTGAAAACGTTCCACTTTCATATTATCTGTCCAGAGAATATTGTCCCAAAAGGCTTGAAGGTCATCAAGGTGTTTTTGATGAGATGAGCGTTTTTGTTCTCCTAGCAATTGTTTTTGCCTTGCAACATTTCCATGGGGTACATCTCCCCAGTCTAACTCTAATGGTAGAATTATGCATGCTGCCCTAATCTGTGGCAAGCGAGGCGTATAGTTTCTTAGATGTTTGTTGTTTTGTGACTTCTCGGATGAGGTATCGATGCGGTCTTTCAAAAATGTTGGTTGACTGTCTGCTTCTTGGATGATTCACCATTGTTCCTCGGTGTGTTTCTTATTTTTTAGGAATCTCAGACCCTTATAAATGACTTTGTACCTGTTTCAGATCCTTGTCCTTCAACAACGGTCTTTCTCATCCCTTACTGAATATTTTTTGACAGTGGCATAGTGTCTCGCACTTTGAGACCTTTTAATCTGCTTTATATTGTGGTAGAGATGCATTTTAAGAGATGTTTACAAGTGTTTTTATATTTATCGGGGCTGGCTGCAATCATGTGCATCTAGTCTAATTTTACCTATTTAAATTCGCCAGATACAGTTACGATCGGCGCAATTACTTGTCCCACACTGGACAGCTTGGTATGAACTTTCAAGAATGGCGGCATGTATTTTTTTTCATGGCACTGTATGTTTTTATATGGGCGTGTTTTTATATAAACCGGGCCATAGTTGGGAATTCTTGGGCTACCTGAAAGAGTGTTGCTCCAGACCCGCCTTTTAAATGAAGTAAATGCAGCCCCTGCCCAGCTGTGGGCCTCTAGTCATCACCTTTTGAGTCACTGGCATCTGTCCTGAACACAGACACAAGCAAACACTCACACACAGACAAACCAAGCCTCAAGTGTATAGATGACTGCATATTTTATATCTATACTAAGAATACTAAGAAGATTGCATACTGCTCAGTAATTTAAAATGTGTAATAATTTACCAGTTAATGCTGTTACTGAAAATAGGCAGAATTTAATGCAGCTTTCAACTCATTGAATCATTATTTTAAGTCTATTAAAATGTATTTGCTTACTACTGTGTAGTTCTATGAGACATTGCAACATTTTTTTTTCTTCTATCAGAAATTCTTACATTAAAGGTCATTCGTACTTACATTGTTTTGTGCTTTCTGCATGTGTAAATTCTCTGAGAGAATTAGTCCGATATTTAAATAATGTCTCAGTTAGATAGGTAAAATTGAACATGTTGTACCACTGTGGCTTGTGGCCGGGGATCCAAGCTTCATGAATGGGCGTGTACAGTACAGTACTGTAAGTAGTTTCTCCTGTTTAATTACATTAAAAGGGCGTGATACTGTTGTGTTGGCAGTAAATGTGAAACTTGTGAAAGTTCTGTAAAATATAAAATGTTGTAATAAATCTTTTAATATCCTAAATTTATTTTGGCTCCTTGTAAATAATTGTTTAGAATGTGAATTGTGAATAATGTTTCTTGAAATAAACCTCTGTTCTGTTTTTTTATGATTGAAATATTGGAATCAAAGAATTTTCATGGTTTTGAAAAAGGGTAATTTTTTTTTTGAGGATCAATAAATTGATCAGAAAAAAATGTAGTCAACAGACTAATAATATTAAGAATTACTCAGCTACTGACTGTTAAATCCATTTTTATACCATATTATTCAAAAGATTGTAATGGCCAAACTGTATAAATACCTCTACTGACGCCTCAAGATGCATCTTCAGTGATGCTCATGGAATTCTTGGCCGTTTTGGGTCTTTTAACATCACGCATCATCCTCCAGTTGACCCAGCAGGGACTGATCAGACTCCAGCGTGTTTCTAGGTGGTGTTGGGATTCTTGTAATTTACAGAATGATGATGATGATGATAAAAACAAATATGGCAAAAAGAAAGATGGGCAAGAAGGAAGTTTCTCTGGATCATTTTGTCTCGCTGGTAAAAGGATGCATCAGATATTGATGAGTTGATGCCAAGCTGGGGATTTGATCTGTCTTCTCCATCTGCTTTTATCATTTGAGTAAATTTATGCAGAGTTCAGTAAGTTACTTGTGTTTTTGGACTTGTACATGGAAGTTTAAATGCGTTCAACAATCCTAACATAACTGATCAATGCCTGGCTACTTTTGACTCCATTGCTCGAGCCACAGCCATCTTGGGGCTCTCTCTGCCGCTTCAGTGGCGTTGCGGATGGCTCTACTCCTTTCTCACCCTATGACTGAACAGCTGAAGGCTCTTTTAAGAGACCAGTCTGTATAGGACATGCCTTTGAAAGATGGAGACGGCTGAAAGCAGAGAAGAATTGGAAGACCGACGCCGAAGTTGCTCATTTTCTCCTGGGCAGGTAAGATTCGGCTCAGTTTGGCTAACTTTATTCTATTTAATGTAGGCACGGATATTTCAAATATTCTCAACCAGAGATGCCAAGTCTCACGCATTCAGCGTAGGTCTGTTGCGTTTTTTAGGCTTATTCGCCTAAAGTAATTATTTTATATTATTATTATTCATTGAATGCTTAATGAGATTCTCATGCGGAATTAAAATCACCGAGGTTATGTTAGATTCATATTCGATATTCAGACTTTCGGCGAGAGAGAATTTCAACAACTCTTTATTCACGCTGTCAGTGTAATTCAAACACACTGTGCATGAAATTAAAGAGGTAAACTTATGTTTCACAGCGCTTATTATCCCCCGGCATCTAATGCGGGGGGATATAGCGATCAGTGTGTCCGTCCGTCCGTCCACCCGTCTGTCCGTTCGTCTGTAATAAAATCGTTTCCGGACCAGAACTCAAAAACTATACCACTTACAAACACCAAATTTGGTATGGAGCTTCTCCTTATGGTCTAGTTGTGCCTTTTGGGGGTTTCGGTCCGTCCGTCTGAACACACAACCTGTAGGTTACACAACCTACAGCCGGGGGGATCCACCATTGCCAGATGGCTCTTGTTTTTTGATAGTTTTGCTTTTGTTTCGAAGAGCACAGGAAAAACTACCACGAGATACACGGAGATGAACGATTGCGTATGTTACAGGTAGGACGTGGAGATCAACCAGCCACTGTACCACATTTAATGATTTTATTAATTCTGCAAAACAGAAAAAGAATGGGCATATTGTCACTCAACTGCACAGCTTTCCCACACTGTTTCCGTATAGCATTAAAAGAAGAACCTTTTTCGTTTAGCTATCACAGAGAAGAGCCGAGAGCACAATTTACCCTCCAGTTTACATTTGACTTGTATCTGCTCTAATTAACAAAATAAACAGATGCCCTTACAGCTAACTTTGACCTACTGTCCTTCAATTTATCCCCATCACATTCAACAATTGAAAAAAAGAAAACATAAGTGTCTCACATGGTCACTGGAACTCATGAACAAAAGCTTTTAAGCTTATTATTCCCAATAGCTCTGTATTAACTCTGTAACCACTCCAATGGACAGAATACTCCCATCTGGTGGACACACATCTATTTGCACTCAACCAGCAATAATTTTCAAACCTCGTTAGATAATGTTCGAACTTTCTCATTACAATTCAATTTCATGCGCCAGAATGTAATTCAATGAAGACGTGAATATTCCTTCAATGGACACGGAATATATCGGCTTTTGAATAGCTGTATCAGCTTATAATTTATTCACGTCTGAGCTTTCTCATAGCAGGCAACTGCCCAGATCGCATAGTAACTTGACCCGTTGCTGCAGACTTCAAGCTACACCTGTTGATTCAATTTAACTTTTATCCATCAAACTTTTGTTAAAAGGGCGAGCAGATTCTATAATCGGTGCTTGTGTTTTCCTAAATATAAAATAGGCTACACATGCAGTTCCTGTGTGGTACAGCATACATTTTTGCGCTCGTTATGCCCATTGCCGTTTTGCCGGATTCCGCAACTCGCATTTCATGCCAGAAATGGTTCCCAATCCATAGCCCCTCGTTTAGATGACATTCCGAAATACAACCCTTACCCAGTATCCCGGAACATGTTCAATACATGGGATAGCTAATGATAGTGCTCGGGAGCATGACATTCCTATTACCTTATCCTCGATGCTTGGGTTGCAATTAAATCAACCCATTTTACCCACACATATCAACATCCCATTCATTCTACTTTCTATCACCACAAATCATTAACCTATTACAGGAGTAGATATTACATTGCCTGCAAAACAGTAGTGATGGCCAAATCGGAACAATGTTCTGATACGTGCCGAAACCTATAGGTGGAACGTTTGATTCGAAACATAGTTCTGCATCAGAAAGAGGATGTCACGTGACTGATCCATTTGGTGTTCCATTACGCCACCAATCAAGACGAAACGTCACCGTTTCATATCAACAATTCAAACAAGTGAACAGGCTACTCGGTGGTTACGTAATTCTGTTCCGAAAATAAAACTACTACTAAAAAGCGAGCATCAAATAACATGAGAATGCATATTAAATGTCATGTATTCATGATCACATAGGCAAAACAATTATCGGGCCATTGTCTGAATGGCTGCTATTATCCAATTAATAAATATTCAATTTGCGGGAAACGTTTAAAAGCGCATGGAAATCACATGCGAAGTCTTGCCTCTCAGAGTGTTTTGTGCCGAGCGTTTGAAGATGAGTGCTACTACGAGAAAGCGTCCGAGATCTCCCGTTTGGGTACATTTTGAACAACAGGGAGACAATCTTGTTAAATGTGAATGTTAAATTTGTGAAAATTGTATTCACTGACATAAAATTGACTGTTTTAGAGAGCTTAGATGTCTGTTGTTCACATATCCAAATTTCGTGATGGGTTCCGCCTTATTTTCGCAAAATGAATTTTTGAAAATCACGCCTAGCATTCAAGACCTTTGAGGGCATATTCAAATGCTCACAAACTGCACCACAAAATGCTTTATTTCATTCATGTTAAATTGTACTTGAAGGGGATCCTATATATAGGGCCTATATACACACACAATCATTTGATATTGAAATATATTTCACCCCAATGGGTGAAAGTTGAATTTTGTTACAAATCGTTACATTTCTGTTGAACCATATGTCAATAAAACATTTACATTTGAGTGCAAAAATTAACCTGTATGCTTCAGATTGTAATTATCATATTGTCATACTGCATTCATAATTATCTGGACAGATTAACAATTAGTAAAACACTTATGTTAATCCCATCAGTCAGGAAGTAACATCTGAATCTTGAGATGAAGCTGCATCCTTTAGTAGCAAGAAAGCTTTTTATGTAGGCTAAAGTACTGACAATTTCATAGCATAACTCTTGGTGTAATCGGACCTGTGGTAGTCTTCAGCACATTACAACACAACTCTAATGAAACATGGATCCAATGATGACATCTTGAGTACTTAGTTTGATCTGATTAATTTTCATTGCTGAACCTATTTATATACACTCAACAAAAATATAAATGCAAAACTTTTGTTTTTGCTCCCATTTGTCATGAGATGGACTCAAAGATCTAAAATTCATTCCAGATACACAATATTACCATTTCTCTCAAACATTGTTCACAAATCTGTCTAAATGTGTGATAGTGAGCACTTTTGCTTTGCTGAGACAATCCACCCCACCTCACAGGTGTGCAACATCAAGATGCTCATCAGACACCATGATTAGTGCACAGGTGTACTTTAGACTGTCCACAATAAAAGGCCACCCTGAAATGTGCAGTTTTGTCAGAACAGAAATTACAATTGAACACTCGCAGACTTTAGTGTCTTAACGTGGTGACGGTAGTGCGCTTCCCCTGATTTGAACACAAATATTTAACAAAATTGATGGAATAAAAGTAAAGTTGATATAACTGAGGATGCCGTTGTGGCAGTAACATGCTGTGTCGCAAAAACGAGCAGGTACCACTGAGGCGGTACTATCCTCAAATGGAAAAGCAACCCCAAAGAAGTACCTGGTACTAAGGCCAAGTAGAGTAGAGCCGGTACCATGCAGTGGAAAAGCGCCATGATATTACCTCCATGTTTCAGACGCTAGAACAGAGGACAAATTAGTTTGTGAACACACAGGCCTAGGTCTGCCACTTTCCTGCACTTGGCTGGGCCTATTGTTGGCAGGAAGCCAATCAGGGGGATGGCTGCGGCTGGGCTCCTGCGCGGGGGCAATTGACTGCCTGATTGAGCCTCCTGGCTCTGTCCAGGCATGAGTGGGGAGGAGTGGTGCTGAATTGTGTTGGAGTTGTGGCGGCGCTGTCCCTGGTCCTGAAGTCTACTCCTGTGGGTCAAGGGGATTGACAAAGGCGAGGCCCGTATGCGGGCTGGGGCAGGGATTCCTATACCTGCACCACACTAAATAAAAAGTGTTTATAAATAATGAATCATTTAATCTATGAGAAATAGCATTTTTAACACCCCACTGTATTGTAATATTGGATCTGATTTTTTTGTTTTCCCACACTCGAAATTCAATAGATTTTAAATCTTCTTTGGAATTAATGTAGCACTTCCAAATTCATAACAAATTATATTTTTTGCCATGTAGCGGCTCCAGTATTTCAATATCTAAAGATTGCATATTGGTTATCCTACAAATACAATTTAATATAAAACAAATTAGGCATTTTGTGGAGTTGTAGCTCTGTGTCAAAAACTGCGTTTTATAAGCATTTGAATATGGTTTCATCAGCCATGAATGCTGGGCGTGTACAAAAATACCAAATTTTTTGAAAAATTCATTTTGCAACAATAAGGCAGAACACAATTGCAAATTTTGTACATGTTAATAACAGACAAGTACAATTTAACATAAATGAAATAAAGAATTTTGTGGAGTTGTAGCTCTGCGTCATAAACTCAGTACAGTTTGTGAGCATTTGAATATGCCTTCAAAGGTCTTGAATGACAGGCGTGATTTTCAAAAATTCATTTTGCGAAAATTTGGATATATTAATAACAGACATTGAATCTCTCTAAAACAGTCAGTTGTATGTTAGTGAATGCTGTTATTTGCTATAGCATGCCAAAATTGTAACAGAATTGGTTTTTGTCCATTTTTAAGCTTTAATATCTTCGAGATCATTCATCACAGATGGGCAGTTTTAGAATACAAAGTACACAGCATGTATGGGAAGGTGTATGTGCAATATCAAGCCTCTGGCTTTGAAGTTGAGCTTTCCACAGTCCTTCAAATATGATGCCAGAGCAAAGAGTAAAATTTTCAAGCAAAATCAAGCACCCGGAATCGTATGACATACTATATGACCAAATTAAGATTTTTAAAATTTTTTTCTGAGAAACAAAGGTTGTGAAAAGTGTCCACCTAATGGCAGATTAAAATAACATAACTGGTGCTGGGATGAAAATTGGAAAAGCTATTGAGAAAAAACGGAAAATTTTGGGTCCTAGCTGCTTATTTGCCCATCATATTGGAATTTTCCCCCAAAAATAAATGTTGTCAAAGGTGGCCAGATGGAGGCAGATTAAAATAACACAATTTCCCTGGTACTAGGATTAAAATTGGAAAAGCTATTGAGAAAAAACTGAAAATTTGGGTCCTGGCTGCTTATTTGCCCATAATGTTGGAATTTTTCCCCAAAAATAAAGTTTGTGAAAGGTGGCCAGATGGAGGCAGATTAAAATAACACAATTTTCCTGGCGCTAGGGTGAAAATTGGAAAAGCTATTGAGAAAAAACTGAAAATTTTGGTTCCTGGTTGCTTATTTACCAATAATGTTGGGATTTCCCCCCAAAAATAAAGGTTGTGAAAGTTGGCCAAATGGGGGCAGATTAAAATACAACAATTTCCCTGCTACTAGGATGAAAATTGTAGACGCTATTAAGAAAAAACTATAAGTTTTGGGTACTGGCTACTGATTTGCCCATAATGTTTGGATTTTTCTCAAAAAAATAAAGGTTGCGAAAGGTGAACAGATTGGGGCAGACCAAAATGCCACAAATTCCCTGGTGCTGGGATGAAAATTATAAAAGCTATTGAGAAAAAACTGAAAAATTTGGGCCAAGGCTGCTTATTTGCCCTTAATGATGGAATTTTTCTCCTGAAATAAAGGTTGTGAAAGGTGACCAGATGGGGGCAGACTAAAAAATAACAGAAATTCCCTGGTGCTAGGATGAAAATTGGAAAGGCTATTGAGAAAAATCTGTAAATTTTGGGTCCTGGCTGCTTATTTGCCCTTAATATTTAGATTTTTCTCAGAAAATTAACATTGTGAAAGGTGGCCAGATCATCGAAGATTAAAATAACACAATTTCCCTGGTGCTACAATAAGAATTGGAAAAGCTATTGAGAAAAAAAAATGGAAAATTTTTGGTCCTGGCTGCTTATTTTCCCGTAATGTTAACATTTTTCTCAATAAATCAAGGGTCTGAAAGGTGGCTACATTGAAGTCAATTAAAATAAAGCAATTCCCCTGGTGTTTGGATGGAAATTGGAAAAACTATTGAGAAAAAAACAGAAAAAATTGGGCCCAGGCTGCTTATTTGCCAGTAATGTTGGAATTTTTCTCCAAAAATAAAGATTGTGAAAGGTGGCTACATTGAAGCCGATTAAATGAAGGCAGTTTTATTGGTGCTAGGATGAAAATAGGAAAAGCTATTGAGGAAAAACTGAAAAATTTGGGCCCAGGTTGCATATTCGCCTCCATTATAAAATATTTTCATGTAAAGAAATGCTCTGAAATGTTTACTGCATAGGCACAGAACCTCAACTTGACTTGCCAGAGCTTTGTACTAAAAATTGGAAAAGCCTTTGAAAAATTAGAAATAAAAAGATCTGCAAAATGAGTAAAATATTGTCAATCTTGAAATGGGGTTTCCTTAAAATTAAAAATTGTTCAAGTTCATTACATATTATGAATACAAATAATATTCTTCTAGCTTTTGATTTTACATTGCCATTGAAGAAAAACATTTTCTGGGAAAAGACAAATTTTTCCCCATTCCTATCATAATTTAGAATCAAATTGTAAGTTTTTTTTTAAACTTAGTTTCAGTTCACACCCAGCACGTGCTTATTTATAATAAAGTTACCAAAAGCTATAAGAGCAAAATATTAGTACGTTTCCCCGTTTTATAGGTGCGTACTTTTTCAACGGTCCCTAGATTTCCCGCGCGCCGAATGTCTGAATATCGAATTTCAATCTAACTTCACCGCGCTATTAAAATCCTTGTGCAAAGAAGTTTCCGTTTCACTTGCGTAAAGGTGTAGGCCCTACCTCATCCCAAGTAGGCTGACATGGAAAGCGATTTTATCACTCCGGACTTCCCGTGCTTCTCTTTACTCAGGGATTGGATACAACGCATGTGTTTCATGATCGTCTAAATTGTTTTAATGAAATAAGACCATTTGAAACGTTTTTATGCAATTCCATTGCTTTTAATCCCCCAGTAAAGGCAAGCCTGAGAATTACCGAGTGATAATCGATTAGTGGGGAAATCCACCGTAATGCACGTGAAACTGATTAACTTGATGCACAATGACTTAAATTCCGCGAGTGAATTTCTTCAGTGCGCTTTGATTGGATAATATTGCTGACTATGGAACAGAAACGTGAATGCCTCTAAGGAGAAACTCACGCCTAAGACGTAATGGCATCTCTGCTCTACCGTTGAATAACGTTATGTATGTTCGTTCATGGTACGTTAGTGCATATGTAGGTGGGTCATCGAACTGACTTGGTAACAAATTGAGAAATAAAAACCGTGGCTCTTCATTGCTGACATTAGCAATGCATTATTAGTCCGTTTCTCTGGCATTATGCTGAGACGCTGTGGAAACCGTTCCAACATTAGCACAGCCATTATGGCAATATGAAATGTAATTGAGACAGTACATCGGTCAAATGAGTCCTCATTCATTCTTTACGCATTTTACAGTATGGACTTAAGTGGGCCATCCACACAGAAGAACGACGAGCAAGTTGACCAATATGACCATTGCTCAAGTTAGTTAGTCATTAGTCTCGATCTTTTCTGAACTGAACTGAACTGAACACTACCCTGTGAGAGCAAATCATTGGTGATATTGAAACGTAGCCACAGTAGCTCCGTGTAGAAGGCGTTCTTGCTGGATCCGGTGTTATGTCCCAACTGGTTTCCAAACTAACTGGTTCCCTTGCGCGTGCACGCACTGCATTCGCCTAAACATCTGTTGCTCTGGTGGCTTCACCCACAGATTCGTCAAACATTCACTTACATGATACCGGCGTGTTTTAAGTTGCAGTTCATATCTTTTACAGCAAACTTGATTCCATCAATGAGAACTAATTTTAAAGGCCCCTTTAAAAGGAAAAAAAAATGAAAATAAAATGTTTGAAAGATCGCGTCAGACTGGATTTGATCCTCCATTAGTAAGAGAATTAAACTATTAATCTATTATCCTAACCTCGAGCCCATTACCAGCCATTCTATCCTAAGTGTCAGACCAGCATATATTAATAATGTCAGCATCCTGGTAACGTTTTGCTTTGGTTTGATCTAAAACAACTGGTTTCCTTGAGAAACATTCAAGCCTGTTTATCAAGCTCTTTCTCTCGAGGTTGCGGCCACATTGTCCAAAACATCACAGCCTTTACTGCATGACACATGAGTACAAATAAATATTTTTACATGGTGAAAATCTAACACTGTTAATACTTTCAAAACACACAAATTACTGCCAAGGCTTCGCCGCAGGAACTGTAGAATGCGAATGGTAATGTTCTACCTTCAACGCTGCGCCGAGGTAATGGACTGAGTGATGAATCATTCTACCTTCTTTTGTGTACAACGTATCGTAAAATATTGGGGCACCCACTCGTATCAACATGTTGTTGCGATGCTTTTCCAATGTGGAATGACTCAGACTGTCAACAGATAAAGGTGCCCAATACAGCAGTGCACCAGCTTCTTGCGGCGAAATGGTAACCTGGTAAGGATTTTAATTAAGCAATCGCCAACATCTGGTGCAAGAGAATACGTTTATAAAAGCAAAATGGGGCAGATGTTAGAACGTTTTTTTTCTCAGTAGTGTAGAGGAGCGTTTGATAAAGGAGACTGACATGGAGCCATGCAAAGTGAAGGAGATTGTAGATTTTAAGACGAAAAACGTCTACCCTCCAAACTTCACGAAAAGTCAGCGTTACGTTTTGAAACGAAGGGCAGAGAGTTACCAATTAAAAGGTAAGTCGAACCACCCAGCAGCACAATATCCATTGCATTGTATTTTTTTAATGCCATTTCTAATGCTCATGGTAATATAATCCCTAGATGGTGAACTCTATTACCAGTGCCTAAGAAAGCGTGATGTGGCGCAGCATCATCGAAGGGGGAAGATGACTGCTTTGTGGTGGGGGATCAAGTGTTGCGAAAAAAATATTCGCCAAGAGCAAAGAAAGGGCAGGAAATTGGAAACGGATTTATTGGGTCCATTCACCATAACAAACATTGATGGCAAATGTGCAGATTTAAAAACGCGGAAGGGGAATACTATTGAGAGAATCAACATTGACCATGTTATGGCCCCAATTTGCTATGACATATGAGACAGCAAGGGATGACAGACAAAATTTTAAAACTCAAACAGATTTAATTCAACAAAGACTAACACTATCCTACAATTTATACAACTGACCAAGATTGATAATATATAAGAAAAAAAATATTTACAGTCCCTTGAGATGGGGTTGTTTGATGATGTTCTGGGTGAGGAAAATGCTCCAACACATGTAAAAATCCACAAAAAGCTTCACAGGTCTTGAAAAGAGTGACAGGTCTGGTCAAATGTATCCTTCTGCTTGCAATTTCTCCGACACCTTTACTGTCTCAATTTCTCTCCTTATATACACTTTTGCAGCCCCCTCCCACATTTAGACATTTTTTTTTCTTCTCTGGGACTTTCCCTCACAGACATGCCCAGGACATGCCCAAATCTAGCTCCAGACTGGGGCTGAACAAAAAAAAAAAGGTCAATACTGCCATCTAGTGGCATTTGTTCACATTACAACCATCTGAAGAAATATGTGGAACCACAGCCACGAATCCCAGCAAAATGGATTGGAACCACTTCCATTTCTCCAGCACTGCAGCCCAGCCCCTTGGTCTCCTGGAGTTCCCCAATCCCCCACCTTCACAATGAGCCCACAGTCTGGCCCCCTGTCCTCCAGTCTCCAGTCATGGGACCCAACTGCATGTGAACCATCAACTGCAGTCTCGCCAGAAGATTGTAAGTACAGATATCAATTCAATATCATTTTTGCAACTACATACTGAAAAACCTCTGCATATATACTGTAGTTTCAGTCCTGAAAGGACTGAAAATTTGGAATGGACCTATTAAATTTTGAAGTCAAGGTGATTAACATTTTCTCATTCACAGTAATAGCTGACATCTGGCTGAATAAAAGGACAGGGGTGCTGTGGAGCAAAGTTGGACCATATAAAATATTTGCCATGGACTTGCAAAATCTGGCCCCTGGACGGGAGGTAGAGAGTGAGGTAAATGCATGCTTAAATTTGTTGGCAACAATTTGTAGAAACAACTGACACAATTATTGGTGCAGGTCTTGAATACATTCATCTATGCCATCATTGTGAAGTTGCAAGAAGAAACTGAGGGAAAGTTTTATGTTGACTCGTTTCAAATGACTGCAATGTGGCAAGGATCATTTCGGGGATTAAACAAGGTAACCATTTTCAAAATGTTTGCGGATGATTTACAATGCAAACAAGTATTTATTCAGTATGTTTACAGCTTGACCCAATAGCCTATGATGTCCTCATCGGACCAGTCTGTGACAAGCAGTACTAAACACTTGTGGTGAGTATTCACACCATTTCGGCATAAAATTCTATATACATGTTGGTGTTCGAGACTTGAGGCTCTCTAACTTGATTTTAATGTGAGTTCATCTTTACATGACTTGTATTGAAGGTCATTTATCCAAAAGAGAAGCGGGCACTGTACATTGACCCATTGGGTGAAACCTCTGACCACATAACCAAATGCAAGAATATGACCAGGTAATTCGATCTGTGGTAATGTCTTGAATGGTTCGTGGCTAAAATTAAGCATTTTTGCTATTCTGCAGAGCTTTCATGAGGCACAAAAATATTCACATCTCGCTGTGGACTAATCATATTGTAGGCCATCCATTTCAGCAAGACTCTACATCCTGTGGGGCTTTGTCTGCAAGGTATGAGTGCAGATGACCCTTTGAATGCTGTTATGAATGCAACTTATTGTATGATGTCTTTTGTAGTTTGCAGAGCTTCTCCTGACTGGTGGGGTCCTGGATTTCAGCACTGATGAAGCCTCCATCACTCAGTGGTGGAAGGAAATTGCTCACAGACTGGTCACTGATTCAGGTCGCTTATCTGTTCTAAATTTTGTGTGTATGTGTGATTGAGACATTAATTGCATTTGTGTGATTTAGAGGACCTTTCAGAAGTATGCCAAGCATGTGGGAATGCATGTCAAAGTCCAGGGGGATGAAATGGTGCAACTGACTGGGTAAGGATCCACTGAAGGTTCTGACCTGATTACAAATGTCATGTGGAGGTAATCAACAGCCATGCCTCTCCTCAGATCCAGTGTACACCATGCAGTCTATGGTTCCACTGGATTTGTGTAGGGAGACCACCACTGGAGCAGAACTTCTATTGTCCAGCATGTGGATAAGTAAAGGTTCAGCATTTTTCCACTGCATGATTATGACCAGTTGCTTCAGAGTTGGTATAAGGAGGAACTTTACTGAAAACCTTTCAGTCCAGCACTGAATCAAATTTTTGTGTGTGTGCCTCAGAGTCCATGGACCTCCCCGTGTGGGCCCTGGCTGCTGCTGTCCTGATCTGGTTTTATACCTAGTCCAAACTTACTCCTCACCCTATCCTGGAGTGATTGATGCCACTGCTTTGTTTTCCCATCCGCTTTTTATTTTTATCCATATATTTTTATTTTATATTATTTTTCTCCTTGCCATTTTTGAGATTGGGTACCCTAGAATTATAAATTCCTTTATCTGTCGACAGTTTGAATCATTCCGCACTGGAAAAGCATCGCAAGAAAACGTTGATACGAGTGGGTGCCCCAATATTTTACGACAAGTTGTACTCAAAAGAAGGTAGAATGATTCATCACTCAGTCCTTTAAGTTACCTCGGCGCAGCGTTGAGGGTAGAACATTACCACTCGCATTCTACAGTTCCTGCGCCTAAGCGATAGCAATAATTTGTGTATTTTGACAGTATTAACAGTGTTAGATTTTCACCATTTCAAAGTATTTATTTGTACTCATGTGTCATGCTGTAAAGGCTGTGATGTTTTGGACAATGTGGCCGCAACCTCGAGAGAAAGAGCTTGTTAAACACGCACGAATGTTTCTCAAGGAAACCAGTTGTTTTAGATCAAAACTAAACAAAACGTTACCAGGATGCTGACATTATTAATATATACTGGTCTATTGCTCAGTTGAGTTTGGCTGGCAATGGTCTAGAAGTTAGGGTAACTGACGAGTGAATTACTTCTTTTACTGATGGAGGATTGAATCCAGTCTGACGCGATCTTTCAAACATTTTATTTTCAAATATTTTTTCTTTTAAAGGGGCCTTTAAAATTAGTTCTCATTGATGCAATCAAGTTTGCAGTAAAATATATGAACAGCGACTTAAAACACGCCGGTATCATGTAAGTGCATGTTTGACGAATCTGTGGATGACAGCCACCAGAGCAACAGATGTTTAGGCGAATGCAGTGCGTGCACGCGCAAGGGAACCAGTTGGTTTGGAAACCAGTTGGGACATAACACCGGCAACATAGCTGGCAACCTCTCGTCTGGGGGAGAGGAGGAGGGGATATCGCACTCTGCGCTATTTTGAATGTGACTGCACTCCAAGTTTTGGCCACTAACTAACCTTTTAAGATTCGGATGCCTCAACGCCCAGATAGGAACGATACTATCCCACACTTGCGATATAAGCCACTATTCTATACAGGCGCATCCACTGTTTAGTATTGGCAGACAAACCACGTGTATGTCTAGCTTCGTAAGTGCGACAGGTGATTTGAATAACAAAATGATGAAAGAGTGCCCCTAAGATAACTGCACGCGTGAAAGACGGGAGAACCGTCAGCTGCTGCCTCAAACACCGCAGCGCCGTTGTTCCTGTCACTCAGCTGCCGAGACAAATACGGAGGATGAATCGTTCTTACCCTGCATTCATGATCTTGCTTTCCGGCGCCAGTGGGAAATTTCCCGGAGCCTGCCACTGAATTAAACCTCTGAAATTATATGATTAAATATAATCTGAACTATCGCGTGGAATAGTCAACGCAATGAAGTATTTAAACCTACTCTCCCAACTCTGGCCGCTTCTCTGTATTCTGGCTGGTAAGGTTTTGTGGCTGTAATGTCTGCGGTTTGTTAACACTAAGTGAACTTTATGCCGGTGTATTTCCTGATAGGGACTCATCGGGATGCCAGTCTTAAACTATCTCTATTTCCGTATAAAACTTGGTATTTTTCCAGTATAAAAGTTTCATTTAATTTTAAATCTGTGATCTTTTGTTAGAAACTCTCAAATGAATGATGCATCCGATCTGACATGTTTAACTTTCATATATTAGTTTCCCTTCCAGTTAATCAGTAAAGGACTAACTGTCTAACTTTCTACTGATTTGAGAGATTTGAAAATGATGAAGATCCAACATATAAGTTTGAACTTGCAGGATAAGTTTGGAAAAGAAACTGTTTCTGCGATGAAGGCGTTTCTTTGATGGTTGTTTTCAGAGTTGACAGCATCAGTTTTTTTTTTTTCTTTTCTTTTTTTTTTTTTTTTACTTTTTCTCAAATTAAGAATTACTCAGCTGTTATTTTTTTCCCCTCATTTGAATTTAAGAACAAGTGTTCTTTTTTGGATGGAGTACTATGCACTTTTCTCACTTCAAGGTCATTCGCAGAGTATAGTGGAATAGGTTCAAACCAGCCCTGAATTTTCTGTGGTTATGACACATGCAGCAGACCTTTTTCCGGTTAAGCGCGACTCCTTTAGGCAATGGCATGTTTACTGACATCCCCAGCAGCCGCCGGGAGGGAGGGACGCTGGTACACTCCTCTAGCACTGGAAGAGTACGCATACCTATTCGACCTCATGATGCCACATCAAAGAAAACATCCAAGTGTGTAGGTCTGCTGCTCTCTGGACAATGTATTCAAACAGCTAGTTACAAATTAGCATGTGATTGTTGCATGTGGCCTGGTCTCAGCTGGCCTGAATGGATTTCTCTATATAGCCATGTAAGGTGCAGAGCTGAATGTGCCAGTTGGATGATTGGCTTACTTGTGTCAGTCCTTCTGCGATGTCTTCATATGATGAAGATTGCAGTCACTGGTGATTCTGAAATCTCTTCAGGTTGTGATGCTTGCTTGCAATATTGATTCCAAAATCTATTCATGTGATCTTGATTGCAGGCATCAGTGAACTTGTAATCTCTTGATTTGGGTAGTTTCACAGTCCTGATGCAGTATTTGTCTGACACACACACACAAAATTGAAAGTACTTTTAGACTGTTCATTTTCTAATTAGGAAATGCAAAACACTATTCAGGCCCGGGGAAAAAAAGAGGTGACAGAACATGTGTTATGGGTCAGTCTGTTGTGTTCCGTGGTCTGAGTGTCTGTCTGGTTAGTCAATTTTAGGTTTCTATCATTTTGGTATGTCAGTTTTTAGTCCATGTCTTAGTGTTCACATTTCATTCCTCTCCTGTGTAGTCCAGTCCACGTTTTACCCATGTACTGTCTTTGCTTTCTCCCCGGTCGCGTCATTGTTTGTATCAGTTTCTGTGGTAATTGATTGTGACACTATTTCGGGTGATTTAATGGATTCTGGGTTTCATCCTTCCTTCTGTTCTCGTTTGCTAGTTTCCCCTTGCTTTTCTATTCATACTAACATTACTAACAGTTTGTTGTTTTCTAAAATTACTAACCAAACTAACCTTGTATATAATACTAATCTACTAACGAGCACCCGGGATTGTATAGCTGCACTTACTAATTGACTAATTATCTCTCAGCAGTCGCTCTGTTCTAGCTCTGCCCCTCACTTTACTGTTCACTGGCTTTGCTAAAGTTTTCCCGCAGGATCTCTGCATTCTTATAATCTGTTCTGGCTCTTTTTCTGTACACTTAGGAGTCTTTTATCCAGTTTATTTATCCCATCTTTGGGATTGTCTTGTGATCCTTGTCTGTGTGTTAATGTTAATGTTTTCAAGTAATTGGTTTCCCTCATGTTCCACCCCTTGTTAATTGGATTAAGTTTCTACACCTGTGTCTGTGTGTGCCCCTGCCCTATATGTTTGAGCAATTTCTGCACGTCAGCAGATCTGACTTCACCCACACACGCAGCACCCACGCATCACGCTCGCACGCATCCCGCCCCGCCCCGCCCCGCCCCGCCCCGCCTCGCCTCGCCTCGCCCCGCCTCGCCTCGCCCCGCCTCGCCTCGCCCCGCCTCGCCCCGCCTCGCCTCGCCTCGCCTCGCCTCGCCTCGCCCCGCCTCGCCTCGCCCCGCCTCGCCTCGCCCCGCCTCGCCTCGCCTCGCCTCGCCTCGCCTCGCCTCGCCTCGCGCACTTCTCCTCTGGTCCCCTCAGGTTTTTCTGTGTCTCGAGTTCAGCCTCCTTCCCTGTCCAGCCTGCCCTTCTGCATTCAAGCCCCTGGTGCCCCCTGTCTCCTCCAGCGTCTTGTGTCCTTGTGCCAGTCTTCCTCCTGTCTCGAGTTGTCCTGAGCACCAGCCAAGCCCTGCCTGTCCTGAGCACCAGCCTAGCCACAGTCCCAAGCCCAAGCCAAGCCATGCCATAGCCATTGTCATAGCCCAAGCCATAGCCCCAGCGTTCCTGTCTGCCCTGAGCTTTGTGTCCTGTCTGTCCCCCTCCTGATGATCTCCCTTACCCTTCTCCTGGCCAGCTGTGCCACCCGAGTTAGCCATCTGCCAGCTGTGCCAACTGTCTTGTCTTGTGAGTATGTCTAGCTTCCAGAGTTCTGTTTGTCTCAAGTCTCGTTCCATGTCTTGTTCGGAGTGTGTTCCCCTGGTATGTTGTGTTTTGGATTCTTGAGTTCTCCTGCGTCAGTGCTAGGCACGGTGTTTTTGTTGGCCTGAGTGCCCCTTTTTCCCCCTGGTTTATTTCTGTGTTTATGTTAATAAATTTTATTTTGGATTCCCGCTTATGGCGTCTCACTCCCCTCTTGTGTCTCCCTTCCGTTCTGGCTCATGTTTCCAAGTTCACGCTCACGTTTCCACGTTCATGTTCCCCTAGTGTGTTCCACCCGTGTTTTTCGTTACACAGTCCAAGTGAAGGCATCCATAAAATCAGAAAATTCCTGGGTCACACCCTCAAATTTCTCAAAAAATTCCTATAGGTACCTCTGGTGGACTTATGAAATAATACCAAGTATTAGGACCAATATCCCTAATAGTTTTGAAGTGATGGCCCGTCACAATTTTAAGATTTAATTTTTTTTGATTTTGAGGAAATTGTGCTTCATCCAACTTTGGGCTTCCACTGTTCCTCTATTTGACCTACACATCAGATTTTTTGTCTCCCTGGCCAACTTTTCCAATAGAACCGAATTTCTGGTCAGATTAGGTGTATCTACTTTGGTTGTTCCTCAATAGGGCTCCAAATTTGGCCGGAAAACCCAAAATTGCAAAAATTGCTGTTAAACGCTACAGATCAGAAAGTTTAGGAAATTCAAGCTTGAAATTTTTTTTTTTTTTTTTTTTTGTGACCAGTCCTGTTGCCTTTCATGGGTAACAAACAAGATTAAAGTGGTTATCTTGGCAGGAATGAGAAGAATATATATATATATATTTTTTTTTCTCCTTGTTTTTAATTTTATGGAAAAAATAGCAATTTGGAAGTCCATGGTTCAACATGTGCGCAATTGACCACATCCTTCAAATCTTTACCATCAATTGCTAAAGTTGTCAACTTCATCCGACAAAAAATTGGGATGGTGTTCAGCCGTGTTTTTTTTTTTTTACTGCAATTTTTTGAATGATGTTACCTATTTTGAGCAGATATTGATGAAAATTCAGCATCGTGTAGCATCAATTGCCAAATTCAGCACATTTGCCACGTCTAGGCTTTTTGAAAACAGCTAAATACATGCAAAAAATAACTTCTATATAATTTTTCAAGCAAAATCGTTGTTTTATTTGAAGCTTAACATTGGATTACATGTAGGACTACTACATTGGAATGGTTCATGTGGTTTTTATTAGAGACCATAAGAATGCTGCTTTTAATCTCATTATTTTTGCCAACTATCAAATTTACATTCACTGCCAGGAACTTAGAGGACTAAAACTTACACATTATGCATAAATCTGTAATGGAATCAGGATAAACTTAGACAACTGCTACACCAAAACATGGAAATTACACACGTGAAATCTGTTTGGTATGAATATTTCCTGGATATGCACATGTATGCTGTTCACTCATGAACCAAGAAAAAAACATCATCTCATGATGAAAACAAATTTGCTCAATTTCCTCAAGCATAACTCCAGATCTCCATGTGAGCAATTCTTGATCCTCATTGCTTAAGGTATCCATTGGCGCCGCCAGCCGGAATCCTGTACGCACTGTGTGTACAATTTTTTTTGAAGGTGTGAAAAAAATGAATATTTTAAAGGGTTTTTTTATTGTTTTTGGGGAGGGGATAATAAAGATGCTGGTTTGTAATAGGCTAAACATGCTGAGTCCACTTATTTTTTAAGCCAATTAAGTGAAGCCTGACATAAAGGCCAATGATTGTCATTTACGTCATCTGTCACTAAGTGATTTTGAATTCTGGCGCGATATTCTTCTTCTACACTGCGTAGTCCACCGCCTATGTGATGATTACGGTTCGGTCGTGTAATGTTATAGAAATGTCGAAAAGACAGTTGAGCCTTTTCCAGGCATTTGAAAGAAAGAGAACTAAGCCTGCTACTATTACAAACCCAGAGCAGCGAGAATGAAGGCACTAGCAGCAGTCAGGCAGGACGAGTTCTTATGTGTCTCTGGTGCGCCGTCACCATAACATTTTGCTGGTTTGTTTGAATGTGTCACTGCCTAGTGTGTCGTCACCATAACATTTTGCTGGGCTGTTTTTATGTGTCTCTACCTGGTGCGCCGTCACCATAACATTTTGCTGGGCTGTTTTTATGTGTCTCTACCTGGTGCGCCGTCACCATAACGTTTTGCTGGGCTGTTTTTATGTGTCTCTGCCTGGTGCACCGTCACCATAACGTTTTGCTGGGCAAAGCAGAGGTCCATTCTCCTCAGTGTTTGTGGCACGAAGACGTACAGGTTAATAAAGAGCCTAGCCATGCCGCGAAAGCCGGGGAACATACGGTTCGAGGAGTTGGTGAAGCTAGTGCAGGAGCACCTTAATCCGAAGCCGTCTGTTATTGTTCAGCGTTTTAAGTTCCACTCACATTCTCGTAAGCCAGGGGTCTCAGTGGTAACCTTTGTGGCGGAGCTGAGGCAGTTGTCGGAATACTGCGAGTTTGGAGCTGCACTGGAAGACATGCTGCGGGACAGGTTGGTGTGCGGAATTAATGATGACCGCACACAGCGCCGTTTGTTAGGTGAGCCGACACTGACTTTTAAAAGGTCACTTGAGTTGTCTCAGGCTATGGAAACAGCCGAAAGTAATGCCAAGGACATCCAAAAGGCTAATGAGGGACAGCCAGCTGCCATTCAACAGGTGTCAGAGGAGAGACCAGGCAAGTCATGTTACAGGTGTGGGGCGCACATTTTGCAAATGACTGTAGGTTTAAAGAGGCGGTGTGCCATTCCTGCCATAAAAGGGGGCACATAGCTAGGAAGTGCAGAGGGGCTAAAGATAAACAGAAAGTAGAGGAAGGGAAGCCAAAGCCCAAGTTGACCACACATCACCTACAGAGTGAGGAGGAGGACTCTGAGGAGCAGTGTTCCTATAACTTGTTTAACCTAAACGGGCCCAGGGCAGCACCCATTCATGCAACTCTGCTGATAGATGGGAAAGAGTTGGAGATGGAGGTGGACACGGGGGCCTCAGCTTCAGTTATAAGTCAAGACATTTACAGCAAATAGTGGCGCTCTGGAGAAGCACCTGTACTTAAAGAGACTAAGATTAAACTAAAAACATGCACGGGAGAGTGTGTTCCACTTAGGGGAGCCATTGAAGTGAATGCAGAGTATCAGGGGCAACAGGCAGCGCTGAGACTTCTTGTGGTCAAGGGGGAGGGGCCTAGTTTGATGGGACGAGACCTCCTACAGAAAATGCGACTGAATTGGGAGGAAATCAAGCATATTAGGGTACTCCCAGATGTTTTATCAAAATACCCAGAGGTATTTAAAGAGGACTTGGGTACCCTCCGAGGCACCACAGTGAAACTGTGCATAGATCCGAAAGCGCTGCCACCCTTTTTCAAGCCCCGTTCCATGCCATATGCCATGAAGGCAAAAGTGGAGGCAGAATTGGAGAGACTGCAGCGACTAGGTGTCATTGAGCCTATTGAATTCTCAGACTGGGCAGCTCCAATTGTACCGGTGCTAAGGGAAGGCGGAGGTGTACGTATTTGTGGGGATTATAAGCTAACCGTGAATCGGGCCTCACAGTTCGAAACCTATCCTCTTCCCCGAGTCGAAGATCTGTTTGCTACCCTAGCAGGGGGCAAGACTTTCTCTAAGCTGGATATGAGCCAGGCATATCGACAGCTGGAGCTTGAGGAGAACTCCAAACAGCATGTGACAATTAACACACTCAAGGGACTGTTTAAATACAACCGCTCGGTGTTTGGCGTTGCGTCAAGCCTTGCGATTTTTCAGCGCACCACGGAAAATCTGCTGCAGAACATTCCCCACGTAGCTGTTTACTTGGATGACATCTTCGTCACAGGCAGGACGGAGGAAGAGCACCTGAAAAATCTGGACCAGGTGTTGAAGAGAATGACAGATGCCGGGCTGCGGCTGAAACGCAGTAAGTGTGTGTTCCAAGCTCCCAGTGTCACTTACCTGGGCCACCAGATTTCGCCAGTAGAAGAGAAGGTAAGGGCGATTAAGGAGGCCCCGAGCCCGAAAAACGAGACAGAGCTCAGGTCGTTTTTGGGCTTAGTAAACTATTACGGGCGGTTCTTACCGGACCTCTCCACGATGCTCGGCCCCCTCTATCAGCTGCTGCACAAAGACTGTTTGTGGAAGCGGCAGCAAGCCCAGGAGACAGCCTTTCAGCAGGTGAAAGGGCTGTTGCACTCTTCACATCTGCTAGTGCATTTTGACCCAGACAGGGAAGTGGTGCTGTCCTGCGATGCTTCCCCCTATGGGGTGGGGGCAGTCCTTTCACATCCGATGGAATATGGAACTGAAAGGCTAATTGGCTACGTATCACGTACACTCACCTCAGCAGAAAAGGGGTACTCGCAGCTGGTAAAGGAAGGACTTGCGGTGGTCTATGCCGTGAAACGGCTCCACCAGTACCTATATGGACGCCCTTTTATTATTTTTACAGACCACCAGCCCCTGATGGGTCTGTTTGGTGAAACTAAAAGCATCCCACCCATGGCATAAGCACGTGTGCAGCACTGGGCATTAACCCTTTCAGCCTATCTGTACCGTATCGTTTACAAGGCGGGAAGTGAAAATGGCAATGCAGATGCATTCAGCCGTCTTCCCCTCCCATACACACCAAGCCAGACAGACCTGCCCCCAGAGACTGTGTTTTTAATGGACAGACTGTCTAATTATCCCATGACAGCAAAACAAATCAAAAGGCCGTTATGCTCGTACAGCAAGAGATCCTGTGTTGTCACAGGTGAGGAGGTGGGTAATGCAGGGCTGGCCAGCAGCAGTTGAGCAGGAGGAGCTCAAGCCCTATGTAAAGCGGCAGCGGGAGCTGAGTGTACATGATGGCTGTTTATTATGGGGCAGCACAGTGACTGTCCCTCCGCCAGGACAAGCACAAGTGATGGAGGAGCTACACGAGGCCCACCCGGGGGTGTCAAGGATGAAGGGCCTTGCCAGGTCATTTATGTGGTGGCCTGGGATGGACGGCGCCTTAGAAGAAAAGGTAAAAGCATGCACTCAGTGTCAAACAAATCAAAAGATGCCAGCACCGGCTCCCCTCCACCCTTGGGAGTGGCCGGACCGTCCCTGGTCCAGACTCCACCCTGATTTTGCTGGCCCTTTCATGGGTCACATGTTCTTAGTGCTCGTGGACTCGCATTCAAAGTGGCTGGAAGCACACATCATGTCGAGCATAACGGCCTCAGTCACCATAGAGAAGCTCAGACCAATCTTTGCCACTCATGGGTTGCCAGACACAGTGGTGACTGATAACGGAACCACTTTCACAAGTGAGGTGTTCCAGGAGTTCATGGAGAAAAATGGAATCCGTCATGTCCGCACAGCCCCATATCATCCGGCCTCAAATGGTCGAGCAGAACGGGCTGTGGGCACCGTGAAGAAGGGTCTGCAAAACATGACAGGACCTTCACTGGAAGTCAAGCTGCAGCGGTTCTTGTTCCAATACAGAATTACTCCTCACACGACTATGGGAGTGCCCCCAGCAGAGATGTTAATGGGGAGAAGACCCAAGTCACGTCTTGATCTACTCCACCCAGAGAGTCACCCAGTCACAGGAGGAGCCGAGAAAGAGACATGATAGGCTTGCAAAAGAGAGGCTGTTTAAGCCAATGGACTGTGTGTATGTGAAAAACTTTGCCAGGGGTTTGCCCTGGTTGCCAGGTGTCATTCACCATCAGTCAGGTCCGGTGTCATTCGTTGTGGATCTGCAGACAGGAAGACGGGTCCGCAGGCACCCGGATCATCTGCGTGTTCGTTATGATGTAGAGGAGGAGGACAATGTGAGTGGTTTTGGTGACTGTGTTGTGGTACCAGATAGTAGAGAGGAGCTGTCAGTGCAAGCTGAGGGACCATCCGCACAGGCAGCCGCACCAGTCCCACCCCTGCCTGAAAGAGCACAGCCTGGACCTGTGGCCACCACAGTAGAGCTCAGAAGGTCACAGAGGCAGCACAAGCCTCCCGATAGACTGAACTGGTAAACGGTGTACAAAAAAAAATATATATATTATGGTCAGCTAGGCTGAGGGACATATTATTTGTTATTAAAATGTTGTTGTTGTTTTTTTTTTTGTTGTTGCACATATAATTTGTGGGACATTTAAATAACCAAACAGATTCTGGTTTTACAATTTTGCTTATTATACGTTTAATGCTAAAGGGGGAGAAGTGTTGTAGAGTGAGTTCTACAACTAGGTGGGTGGGACGAGAACCTTTGCTCAGGCTTGTTTCCTCCCGGTCCGGGTTTTAGGCAGTACCATATTCCACCACCGGTATGACAGCAGAGCTGGCGGCTTTCTTGTGTTGTTGTGCAGTGCAGACGTTATTGAATAAAGTCTTACATTACTTTACGGAATTATAAGTCAGCGTGCTTTATACCTAACAGGTTATAAAAGTTTGGACTTTTAAACATCTGTAGGCTGTGTAATTTCTCTCTCCCTCTGCTTAGGGAGCTCAATGTAAATGCATTACAGATATTAAAAAATATTTTAACCATATGAGGCACAATGAATTAAATGAGATACCAAATACAATGAATTACTAAACAATTAAACAGGGAGTTTTGGCACATTTTTACCATATACATTTTTACAACACATATCTACTCCTATGAAATTACAATTTATTATTTTTGGCAATTAAATACTTTTAGTTCATTCCAGACAGATTCTGTATAAAAATAGACCTATGCACACTAATAAAACAATGTTTTCACAGCAACCAAGTACTCAGTGCACCAGTATCCAACCTATCAGAACACATTTACCAGCCGACATTTACACAATACACCATGTGAATATTTACAAATTAAAGACACTACAGCACACAAACATTTCCCCCCGTGCCTCAATGCCTCGTCAGCACAACAACACTTGCACCAAAGTCTGATAAACGCGATTTTACCGGCTGTCAGTTCAGTGTTTGAAATTGGTATCAGATTCGCACAGCTGTGTAGAATGCTTGATACGAAAGCCGACATTTGTCTTTCATGCTGCGATGGCGTTTGCTGGTTTAATCTTGCCCCCCTTTAACCTCTTAAGCCCCAGCCTCTTATTTAGGTTTCTGTTTGAAAATGACATACCCAAAATGAATAGAGTATATCTCAGTGTCTGTGCGTACTATGAAATTGAATCCTGGCGGCGCCACTGAAGGTATCCACTCTGAAGAAGCCAGTTTTTCTTGCCATGCGTGTATTGTAACATTCATCACCCAATTTGGTGCCTAAGTCACACTGGGGTAAATCCTTCTTACCCTCCATGGTTTGACTGATTATGATAATCTGATCATTGGAGCCCTTTTATACTGGTCATCATTACGCAATATCAAAACGAGTTCAGACGAATTATGGATTAAGTCATCCCACTTCACTTACCTCAGATTGCAGATTTAATGATGATGTAAGATGAAACAAGTTTGTGCTTGTCTCAAGATTTCATTATTTTTCAAGTTTTAACATGATGAACTGAACATTACTTAATATTCATACTTTAAACAAATATATAGCATTTTATGATGTACAGTGGTGCGTTTAAATGGCCAATATGGGGTGTCTATTGAAAAATTCACATAAAATAAACTAGGCTGAACGCCATCCCAATTTTTCTGTCAGATCAAGTTGACAAATATAGCAAGCTATGGTAAAGATTTGAAGGATGTGGTCAATTGCGCACATGGTGAACCATGGACTTCAAAATTGCTATTTCTTCCGTAAAATGAAAAACGAGCAAAATTAAAAAAAACTTTTCCTTCTCATTCCTGCCAAGATACAAACAATATTAAAGTGGATTACCCATGAGAGGTATCAGGAATGGTCACAAAAAAAATTTCAAGCTTGAATTCCCTAAAGTCTGTAGCATTTGGTACAGCCATTTTTGCGATTTTTGGCTTTTCGGCCAACTTTGGAGCCCTATTGTGGAGCAACCAAGGTCGATACACCTAATCTGACCAGACATTCTGATTCTTGGGGAAAGTTTGTCCAGGGAAACCAAAAATCTGATCTGTTGGTTAAATAATAGAGGAGCAATGGAAGCCCAAATTTGGACGAAACACAATTTCGTCAAAATAAAAAAATGCTTAAAATTGTGACAGGCCATCACTTCAAAACTATTACGGATATTGGTCCTAATACTTGGTATTATTTCATAAGTCCACCAGCGGTACCCATATGAATTTTTTTGAGAAATTTCTTAGGGGGTCATCTGGGAGGGTCTAGATGCTTAGATATGGACTGACCCATATACATAAGGCAATATTGGGATTTGAATCAATTAATGCCATTCTTTTTTTAAATCACACAATACACTGATCTGTTGGAAAGGATAAGATTTGACAAAAAAATGGGAATTAGGACATTGATGTTGCACTGGATGTTTATTTTACAATATATGTTTGTTTCCGACACCAACGGAAGAGTTAGTGGTATTTACATCCATCATATTAAATCACATGGGTACTCATGGTGTTAAAATTGTGGCGGAAAGGACATTTTCACTGAAGAAAAATTTAAACTATCTTATGCGCCTATTTAGCCCTTGAGCCACAAAGTTATTTCATCAAGCTTCTGAATTGTTGGAGAACATGTCACTATTGTTAAAAATGTATGTTGATTCATTTGATGGCAAAAATGCACCTAGCTTGACCTAAAAATTAAAAAAAGGAAAACGAGATATTTTGAGAGGTTGAAATTGTGTTACTCCGGGCTCAGAGCAGATATTTTCAAACTGTTTTTGGATGTTATCTCCTGCAAGAATACATCCTGTGATAGGAATACATAAATACATGTGAAATGCACCACAATTAAACAAATCAACAGATCACCTGTAAATATGAAATATGCTCAAGCCTGTGAAACTGCCCATTAGGCAGTGATCACCATGACGGGCGATTTGTCATCTTTTTGAGCTGTAATGATTGCAGGCATTAGCAAGTGTACTCAGTCTACCACTCACACAGTAATAGGAATCCTGTATACAACACGTGCGGAATGTGTGGAATGTTTGGAATGGCCGTCTCTGCTTTAGCGGTTTGCACAGTTGCTGTCCCCTGTCAGCTGATTCCTGCACACACAGCCTGAAGCACAAAAACATCTAATACACAAAGCCTGTAGCACACTCACAAACTGTACACGGAGCATGTAGCATGCAAATATCTTATACACAGAGCCTGTGGCACACTCACAAACTACACGGAGCATGTAGCATGCAAATATCTTATACACAGAGCCTGTGGCACACCTACATACACTGAGTATATAAAATTAGCATGTTAACATCCAATACACATTCTGAACACAGAGCCTGTAGCACACTTACATACTGTACACAGGGTATATAGGATGCTAACATCCAGTACACAGTGCCTGGAGGGCACTCACAAACTGTACACAGAGTACATAGCATGTTAACATCCAATACACTGAGCCTATCACATTCATACATACTGAACAGAGAGTATGTAACATTCTAACATTCTGAACACAGAGTCTGCGGCTCGCTTACATACTGTACACAGAGAATATAGCATACTTATATACTCTACACAAAGTATGTTACTTGCTAACATTTTGGATATAGCATGCTAACATTCTGAACACAGAGGTTGTTGCTCGCTTAACGTACCTTACTAAGCAATGGCAGCTGGCGGTCATTTGAACGTTCGTGGAACAATGTGAACTACAAACACCACAAGGGGTCCATTCGCACATTCCCGGGGGAAATTTTTTTGGCAAAAACATTTCAGTCACATCTTTTGATTTTTACATACCATTACATTTGCACACTTTGCACAAAGCATAAACAGAGAGCTGCACTTCAATAGGAATTTCATTATCTGTGATGAACAGATTTCTCTTGTTATAAAATTGATTCCATACGCATCTTAAGTGAATTTATAAATTGTTTTCACATCCATGGAAAACTGTTTTAATGGATACATTAATGGCCCCTCAAGAATGAGCCAGAAGCAGCTATGTAGATTATCATCTTTATTTTGAAAAATATTTTTATATAAACAATAAAATGATGAAAGAATAAACATATCACATAGCAGCATTGTATGACTGTGTAAAGTCATATTTGTTGGGGAATTCCAAGGCTCTCAGGTTTGCTGACAGCGTCTTGAAGAAGAAAAAACATCACAGAGAAATACTGAGATTAGGAACAAATTGAAGCACTGATTACTAAAACCCCACAAGTCAAGTCAAGTCAAGTGTGACTTATGGGTTTTAGTAATAGGTGCTTCAATTTGAAATCCATCACTTACAGCAATTTCAGAAGAGATTCCATGTTAGCCAATCTTGCCTCTCAGACCATGCTTGATGGAAAGCCCAGTCAACCGCACTTCCTTTTAGATTTGACTTAATGTCGAGTTTCGGTCGGCTGAGAGCTTTAATTCATGACTTCTTCTTGCTGTACATTTCCTTTGTCAAACAACCAGCTGGACAGATGTTTCGAAGCAATCCAGCAAATAACAACTGAAATAAAATGAAAAATAACTAAACCAAGAATATACGGTGATTCTATGTTCACTAGCCACAATATAGGCCTAGTCAACAAAAACGTATTGATAATATTTGCGCAATAATCCAAACAGCTGCAAATAATTGCACAGAGAATGAAGGTCACCTTGGCTGAGAGACTAGAAAGCTTATCTCTACCTCTCTGTAACACAGAGTACACAGCAGCTGTACTCCTGTAACATAAAGTGCACAGCTGCTGTACCCCTGTAACATAAAGTGCACAGCAGCTGTACTCCTGTAACATAAAGTGCACAGCAGCTGTACTCCTGTAACATAAAGTGCACAGCTGCTGTACCCCTGTAACATAAAGTGCACAGCAGCTGTACTCCTGTAACATAAAGTGCACAGCAGCTGTACTCCTGTAACATAAAGTGCACAGCAGCTGTACTCCTGTAACATAAAGTGCACAGCAGCTGTACTCCTGTAACATAAAGTGCACAGCAGCTGTACTCCTGTAACATAAAGTGCACAGCTGCTGTACCCCTGTAACATAAAGTGCACAGCAGCTGTACTCCTGTAACATAAAGTGCACAGCAGCTGTACTCCTGTAACATAAAGTGCACAGTAGCTGTACTCCTGTAACATAAAGTGCACAGCAGCTGTACTCCTGTAACATAAAGTGCACAGCAGCTGTACCCTTGTAACATAAAGTGCACAGCAGCTGTACTCCTGTAACATAAAGTGCACAGCAACTAAACTCCTGTAACATAAAGTGCACAGCAGCTGTACTCCTGTAACATAAAGTGCACAGCAGCTGTACTCCTGTAACATAAAGTGCACAGTACTCTTGTAACATAACGTGCACAACAACTGTACTCCTGTAACATAAAGTGCACAGCAGCTGTACTCCTGTAACATAAAGTGCACAGCAGCTGTACTCCTGTAACATAAAGTGCACAGCAGCTGTACTCCTGCAACATAAAGTGCACAGCAGCTGTACTCCTGTAACATAAAGTGCACAACAACTGTACTCCTGTAACATAAAGTGCACAGCAGCTGTACTCCTGTAACATAAAGTGCACAACAACTGTACTCCTGTAACATAAAGTGCACAGCAGCTGTACTCCTGTAACATAAAGTGCACAGCAGTTGTACTCCTGTAACATAAAGTGCACAACAACTGTACTCCTGTAACATAAAGTGCACAGCAGCTGTACTCCTGTAACATAAAGTGCACAGCAGCTGTACTCCTGCAACATAAAGTGCACAGCAGCTGTACTCCTGTAACATAAAGTGCACAACAACTGTACTCCTGTAACATAAAGTGCACAGCAGCTGTACTCCTGTAACATAAAGTGCACAACAACTGTACTCCTGTAATATAAGGTGCACAGCAGCTGTACTCCTGTAACATAAAGTGCACAGGAGCT
The DNA here is from genome assembly GCA_029721435.1 of Gymnothorax reevesii. NCBI lineage: Eukaryota > Metazoa > Chordata > Actinopteri > Anguilliformes > Muraenidae > Gymnothorax > Gymnothorax reevesii. The sequence continues at coordinate 11,434,240 of CM056587.1, read as the reverse complement.
GTACTCCTGTAACATAAAGTGCACAACAACTGTACTCCTGTAATATAAAGTGCACAGCAGCTGTACTCCTGTAATATAAAGTGCACTGCAACTGTACTCCTGTAACATAAAGTGCACAGCAGTTGTACTCCTGTAACATAAAGTGCACAGCAGCTGTAGTCCTGTAACATAAAGTGTACAGCAGCTGTACTCCTGTAACATAAAGTGCACAGCAGCTGTACTCCTGTAATATAAAGTGCACAGCAGCTGTACCCCTGTTACATAAAGTGCACAACAACTGTACTCCTGTAACATAAAGTGCACAGCAGCTGTATTCCTGTAACATAAAGTGCACAGCAGCTGTACTCCCGTAACATAAAGTGCACAGCAGCTGTACTCCTGTAACATAAAGTGCACAGCTGTTGTACTCCCGCAACATAAAGTGCAGAACAGCTGTACTCCTGTAACATAAAGTGCACAGCAGCTGTACTCCTGTAATATAACGTGCACAGCAGCTGTACTCCCGTAACATAAAGTGCACAGCAGCTGTACTCCTGTAACATAAAGTGCACAGCAGCTGTACTCCCGTAACATAAAGTGCACAGCTGTTGTACTCCCGCAACATAAAGTGCAGAACAGCTGTACTCCTGTAACATGAAGTGCACTGCAGCTGTACTCCTGTAACATAAAGTGCAAAGCAGCTGTACTCCCACAACATAAAGTGCAGAACAGCTGTACTCCTGTAACATAAAGTGCACAGCAGCTGTACTCCTGTAACATAAAGTGCGCAGCAGCTGTACCCCTGTAACATAAAGTGCACAACAACTGTACTCCTGTAACATAAAGTGCACAACAACTGTAGTCCTGTACCATAAAGTGCACAGCAGCTGTACTCCTGTAACATAAAGTGCACAGCAGCTGTACTCCTGTAACATAAAGTACACAGCAGCTGTAATCCCGTAACATAAAGTGCACACCAACTGTAGCATTGTAACAAAGTGCACTGCATCTGTAGCCCTGTAATATAAAGTGTACAGCAGTTGCTACCACTGTACCATGAAGTGCACAGCAGCTGTAGCAATCATACAAATGGTGGCCTCCTGTATGATTGACACTGCTGACGAGACGAGCTAAAAATACAAAAAAATAAATAAATAATAAGAAAAAACCTACATTCTTGAGTTCACACCAATCAACAGCCCTCTTCGGTTCAGCCCCCAGCCCTCTTTTGACTGGTCAGTGTAAAATACTGATTTTTTTTTGTACTGCAACCATTTCTGTGTGGATTTTGAGGTGAGCTTTGGGTCATTGTCTTTATAGAAAGTGAACCTGCTGGCACGTCTCTGGCATCGGAGGGCCTACCTGCCACTTGGTGGAATCCATTGAGCCACAATGTGCTCCTTGGCCTCTGGAATTAAACATTAATAATCCACCATCATACTGTAGGGCTTCGAAGTCAAACATGCCAATGCACTAACTGACTAAAAAGTTCCATTTTGATCTTATCTGATCACAACACTGTTGGTTGTCCACCAGTCATCATTTCAATGATCTTAAGGAAATTGCAAGTGCTTGCGTCTGAATCTTGAGGTCAGAAAAAGCTTTCTTGCAAACATTCCAAAGACCCTGTGATTATGGAGGTGTTATCTGATGGTGCTTTTTTGAAACCCTAACTTACTGTACACAGAGCCTGTAGCACCATAACCTCCTGTACACATAAAGCCCTTTAAAAGAGACTACATTACTCTACCATGCTGTACACAGAAGTTCTAACATTCTAACTTACTATACTGAGGTTGTAGTAGCGTAACATATGATACGCTTGGTGAGCTGAGCAACAGCTAAAAACTATACAAATCACGTGTAGAGTTCTTTTTGTATACTCTACACTGCATGTGCAGCACTCTGTTACCAAAAGAAAGATAGAACATTAAATTAAAACAGATATGTTATTCAAACCATAATAATTTCACTACAAAGAAACATAACTACAGTCCGGTCGCCCGCCACCACATGGGTGTAGCCTCCAAAAGCCCGCTTCTCCCCCTTTTTGTGCATTATTTGGCCAATACTGTTGCCATGGCAACCAAAATCACTAGGTGTCATAACGGAAGTACAACACATGTCCATACGAAATATGAAAGTAATCGGTCAAAAATTACAGCCAGCACAGCATCCACAAGGAAGTGTCTGCAGATGTGGACGAGACGGCGGAGACCACAAGCATGAATCCATAGTAGCCACTATGTAGTAGTCAGGGGGCTACAATTACAGGAATAAAAAAGTTTGGTCAATGAACAGTTGCACATACTATTTTTCTGATTTTTTTTTTGTTCAGTGGTGGACTTAAGTGTCTGGTATGCTATTCCCTCCAAAGCATGGACACATATAGGCCTTTTCAACTGACATGGTGCCGGTGCTGGGCTGGTGTCTGAACTTGAACAAGTGCTGCGCTTTTCCACAGGAGTTCTGTTGGTGCTGGTGCCCAAAAGTCGGCACAAAACAGGCACCGAGCCAGCTCTCTGAAGTTGCTGGGTCCAGAGCTGGGCACCACTGCGTCATCAAGGGTATAGGCGGGCTACATCATCAACAACAGACTTTTGGCCACCATTTATTTAGACAGCCAAGTCAAAAAATAAGTTCCATTAATTTCAATGGATCAACATCCACTGGCGGCGTCAGATTTTTATTTTTCGCCCCTGCTCAATTTCTTAAGCATCAACACAAGAAAAACGCATTTGTCTTTTAGATGATTTAACAATTTCGCCTTGTCATGGTTAGTGGCACACATTTTGGTGCAACATGACATGTAGTTGTCGATACTGATATAACTGCTTTCTAACCAAGTCGCAGTTTTGAAAGGACATCTGTTATTTTGCGGGCATTTACGTTATGAAGCGATCTTCATTTAGACAGTACCTAACTCAAGGTACACTCGTAGGAACTTAACACTGCTGAGTTATCTAGCCAGCTAATTCGCTGCTGGGTGACGTGATGTGAATCATAATCTTAATTTACTAGACGGCTAAATTTAGAAGGGAAATTATGCATATAGATGACATATATTGCACAGTAACCTGAATGTCGCACTTTGCCATCACTTAAAATAAGCTTATCGATGGGTCTTTTCAAAATTAAACGTTGTCTAGTTCAATATTTTGAGATTCACACCCATGGCTTGCTTCTCCGTCCTATTGTCATCCGTCAATATTGATGCTAATGACGCTTCCAGTCGGCTTAAAATGTTCGGCGTCAGACGCGACGCTCCACTTCGCGGCCAGTGGGCGTTGGGCTTAGGTCTTTTTAGCCTATTTGAAGAACAGACAGGCAGTCGTGATGTAAATAAAGATTGTATTATGTAACCAGAGACAGCAAACTGCTGACATTATCCCATCGTTAACTGACATTCGCCTATCGTTGACTGACTTCACATATGCACCCTTCGTCTGGAGCCTAATCTCTCGTGTTCTGTATGTTGTTAATGTTCTTTACAGGACGCCAGCCTTCAAACTGAAGTGAATCAACTGAACCCTACTGCTCAGCATTCCTAATTGAACTCCAGTATTACTTTGAGTCAATACAATATTTTAAAAATTCTAAAGCCAAAAGAACAACTCTTTTGTGTAAAAAAAAAAAACCTGACTTTTTGCCTCTTTTCTTTTTTCCTCTCCCTGTCTATAAATCCTTGAAATGCCTGTGTAACTTACTGAACCCCTGTGCAAACGTTTATGTGTTTGTCTGTGTCTTTTTCTGTAAAATGCCATTTTAATTCATAAAGATTAAAAAAAAAAAAAACTTGTGAAGTACCAATTAAGAATACAAAAAGCAGTAACTACTTTATGCCAGTCATTGTTATTTGCGTGATTAAGGTTGCTCGTGAACAATTTACATTGTAACTATAGTAACATGCAACACATTCTATAGCACTCAGTTTGGTGCCGCAAGCTGTGGAAACACAGGCCAGTGCTGAAAGGCACCGCACTTGGGCTCATTCAACACTGGCGCCGGCACCAGCACCAGCACCAGCACGGCCTTGATGGAAAAGAGATAACAGAGAGCTCATCAGGGTGTGAGCTTTAGACAAAATCCCATCAGGACCAACATCATAAATACATCAGGGGAAGAAGGCTGCATTCTGGGCAGAAGCTATGCCCCAATGGGACAATGCTGAGACTAGGAAACTGGGCTTAATGCCAATATCCCACTGTTTTTGCCCACCTTGGATTTTAGCAGCTGGTGCTGTGAAAGCCCCTTGATTAGGTCAGCTTGCAGGTTCTACCTGTTTATGTATAGGTTCTTCGAGTTTTGTTTCCTGCTCTTTAGATTCAGTAACATTTCTTATGTCTCCATATTTTGCCTGACCCGCAGACATGTCTGTTGTGTTCTGCTGGCTCTTCTGGTTCTGTACATTGTTCCAGACCTCCGAACGTCTGTTGTATTCTGCAGGTTCAGTGTCGGCCTCTAAGGATGAAACACGCCTGATGAAAACGCTCTTCCAAGGCTACAACAAGGTGGTGCGGCCTGTCCAGGACGCTAATGATCCTGTGGTGATCACTTTGGGCCTGCAACTCATCCAGCTAATCAGTGTGGTAGGCAAGGAGAACTTCATTCAGTTCTAGGTCTGCCTCAAATTTCTTCTCACTATTTGCTCTGGTTTTAAATCCACATTTTCTTTTATCTCTAGGATGAAGTCAAACAGATCGTGACAAGCAATGTGCGTCTGAAACAGGTGTGGACTTCAGCAGTTTGTTGCAGAGTTGTCTGTTAATGGCTTGCTCAGTTGGGGAATTCTGTGTATCGGAACATCTGACTAAATTTGGAATATTTATAATGCATTCTGGGAACAACTCCTTGTTATCCTCAGTCCTGCAGCTTCTGTGGTATTTGTAGATGCAGTCGGTCAAGTTGACACTTCCAGTAATGCTGGCTGGCATCTTTCCCCGGGAAATATTTATATATGTGCCAATGAAAAGTGGTGTGATATATTCATTTGTTGCAGTGTAGTTTTGGTCTTGTTTTTTTCAGACATGGAAAGATGCAAATTTGCAGTGGCATCCAGCTGATTATGGAGGAATTACAAAGATCCGAGTGCCATCCAGTGACATTTGGTGTCCTGACTTCGTACTCTATAACAAGTAAGAATCTAGATAGAAGACACATAATCAATCTTATACCCCTTTTCCACCAAAAAGAACCTGTTGCTAGGGCTAGTGCTTGGTTAGTTCAACCCACACACCTCTTCAGAACCTGTTTGCTTTTCCATTGCCCAGGAGCCAAATCAGAGCCATGCGATGACGTCGCTGTACAACGTCAGTACATCTGGCAATACAGAAATACAGTATGGACTGCGGGAAACCATGAATAAAAATTTAAAATGGACATAATGCTTGTGTCTCTATGCTGAGTAAAACTATTATTGTCAGTCAGGTTTTATCATTTTTAGAAGGGGAAAGGATTATAACCTACTAGATTACTATGATCTTGTTGGGGAGACTGGGTTCCGATGAGCCATGGGGACCAATGAGTCATATCACTATTTTGCGATCAATCGATGCTAAAGGTGTTTGAAATTGGCAAATTAGTGATATGGCTCATTTATCCCCATGAGTCATCAGTCAATGGTCAAATATTTTGCCTATTTTGGGGGCACTGGTGAGCTGGCAATGGCGTAAGACCTGTTTTGTGGAACTCCTGCCTAGCTTTTCGGAAAATATTATTTTAAAGCGCACATTGTGCGTTCTTATTGTATATTTCATTTATTTTTGTAACTGAAATGCCCTGGCGCAAGCTTGAACTGTACACGTAACTTTAATGGCGACTAAGCTCCTTAAATATAGATATGGCGGCCCTACGGGCGTTAGGCCTGAAACTACCACAGCTCAAAGTTATAAGGACAGCGGTGAGGTGACAACTGCGTCACAGCCAGAGTCAGAAATGGATCTCGAGGGCCTGAAAGTGGACATCATTTCCTCACTGAAGGCTGACATCACCGTTATTATCAGAGCCAAGTTAAAGAATGCACTTACTGATGACTTTAACTTTGTTAAAAATGAGCTGAAAGACGTCAAGTTTCAAATCGCTAACAGCACCCTGGCTATTCGCTTGGACATGGACAACATGAAGGCCGCCTTCAACGACATGGAGGAAGGTTTGTCAACTTGGTCGGGTGAGGTTACCACACTACAGACGACGGTCGCTGAACTTAAAAGTGAGCTGGCTCATCTAAGGGAGAAGACGGAGGACATGGGGGGCGAATGAGGCGGTGTAATGTCCATATCGTGGGAGTGGCGGAGGAGCCTGGCTCCTGCTCCACAGCTTCAGTCTCTAAGCTACTGAAGGACGTTTTGCGTTTGGATAAGGATATTCTGGTTGATCGTTCTCATAGAGGTCTTGCTCCTAGCAAGTCCAATGGAAGGCCCCGAGTCATTGTCGCCAAATTGCATGATTATCAGGATTGCATGTACTGCGCCGAGCCAGAGAGGGAGGCCCAGTGGCCATATTTCCAGACTACACTGCGAGCATCTCTAAGGCCCGGGCTGCGTTCAACACCGTCAGGAACTTACTCCGAGGTCGACAAGGGATTATGTTTCCAGCTCGACTCCACATCTCCTACAGCAGAGATAACAAAGACTTCCTGGACCCGGAGAGGCGATGGCCTACGTTAAGACTATTATCCCGGCAGCAGAAGTGAAGGCAGTGAGGTTTTGTTCTCACTTCTTTTCTTCTGGATGTATACAAGAATGTGGACGGTTGGTTAATCTCACTTAAAGACCATTTAATGTAACTTATTTACTTTTCTCTTTACATATTCTTAAATGATGCGGTTACACCATCGTTCGTTTATACTACGGGGTGAGTACACATTTTTTTGTCAACAATGTGTATGTATATGTGCTTAATCTCACACTGATTGTTTAAAGATGTATGAGTTGGCAATATTCTTACCAGCACACTATGTGCCGCATCCGAAGTTGATTTGTTATTTGGTTATTTTCTTTGATTTCAAGATCAATTGTCAGATGATCCCTCAGTTAAATAGCATCTATGGATATTTGTTCTGTCAGATGTGTATTGATGCATGCCTACGAGATATTGCTCCACGGGCATTAACAGTTGCTTCTAGCGCTTTTTGCTTTAATGAGTACAAGGTTGGGCGGGAACCAGCCTGCTTGACACCAAGTTGTTCCCCATTACCATCACTTAATGTGTGGTTGTGTCTACGAAGGGTACTGTAGCCGCCATGCTCAGTTTGGTGGCAGGGGTTGGGAACCGACCAGACCTAATTTATTTGGTTGTATTTTTGACTATCTTCCATGTTTTAAATTCTGTCTTGTTTGGGCTTTGGGATGTACTTACAGAATGTTGATCGTTATGACTCTTCATGGCTAATACAAGTAATTTTGGAATGATCTCAGGGTGCATAGTTAATTTTGTTAGTTGGAAAGTGAAGTCTCTGAACCATCCTGTTAAACGCAAGAGGGTATTAACACATCTTAGTCATCTTAAAGTTGACATTGCATTCCTCCGGGAGACTTATCTCTGCACTACGGATCAACATAGATTGAGAGGTGGTTGGATAGGACAATCATATCATTCCAACTTTGGTTCTAAAGCAAGGGGAGTGGCAGTCTTCATCAGAAAGAGCATTCCTTTTGTAATGTCTAGTATTGTGTCAGACCCTATGGGGTGATACATTATAGTAGTGAGTGGATTGTACGGACTCCCAGTTATATTGGCTAAAATTTACGCCCCTAATTGGGATGATCATACCTTCTTTAGCAACACCTTTTCCCAAATCCCTAACATGGACTCACACCACCTCATTCTAGGTGGGGATACAAATTGTGTACTCTCCCCAAATTTAGACCGTAGCTCCTCCTAAACTTTATCTGAATCAAAGTCAGCACAAACAATCCAGCTCTTTCTTCAGACTGATGGTGAAGCTGACGTCTGGCGTTTCCTCAACACTATATCTAGGGGCTATTCCTTTTTCCCCAGCCCACAAAACGTTCTCACGGATAGATTATCTCTTTATTGATAAGAAACTCCTTCCAATGGTAACTGACTGTCAATATCAGTCTATAGTTATTTCTGATCATGCTCCCTTGAATATGAAGATACGCATTCCCAGTGCAGATCGTCCATGGAGATTTAATCCTTTGCTTCTCTCAGAAGACACTTTTGTAAATTTTATCGACGCAAAAATTAAATTTTTTTCTCACCCATAATCTGACACCGGGAATGTCATTCTCCACAGTATAGGAATCGCTGAAGGCATATTTAAGGGGACAGGTTATTTCTTACTGTGCAATGCGGAAGAAAGCCAACACCAAGCGCCTTAAGCTGCTGACAGATGATATTCTTAAACTGGATATGAAATATAACCACTCACCCTCGGATGAAATACTCAAACAACGCCAATTGCTTAAAACAGAGTTTGACCTCCTCTCAATGCATCAAGCTGAGAACCTCATTTTAAAGTCCAGACAGAGTTCATACGAGCATGGAGAAAAGGCAGGGAAAATTTTAGCACATCAGCTACGTCAGAAAACTGCCAATCGGTATAAATCTGAGATAAGTGATGAAAACAATCTAAAAAATACAGATCATTTGGAAATAAATTCTTGTTTTTTTCGCTATTACTCCTACCTCTACACCTCTGAATCACCCGAAGATGTGTCCGCACTAGATGAGTTCTTTTGCAGTTTCAATGTTCCCAGAATAGATCCCGATCTGGCCAATATGTTAGAGGTTGATATCTCCATTGAAGAGATCACAGAGCTGATTGGGTAGATGCAAAATGGCAAATCCCCAGGGCCTGATGGCTATCCATCAGACTTTTTTGAGACATTTTCAGTTACGCTTGCCCCTCTCCTTTTATCAGTCTTCAAGGAATCAATTTCTTTAAATTCACTCCCTCCAACAATGCGAGCGGCAACTATTTCCCTTAATTTAAAGAAAGATAAAAATCCCCTTTACTGTAGTTCATATCATCCGATTTCCCTTTTAAATACTGATATAAAGCTTCTTGAAAAGCTCTTGGCCCAACGTCTTGAGGTTGTACTCCCTTCGATTATTCTAACTGATCAGACAGGCTTCATAAAAGACCGATTTTCATTCTTTAATATTAGGCGCCTTCTTAACCCATTTATGCCTGAATTTTCTTTTTTTTTTTACTTTTTTATGTTATTATACTTCAAAATACCACTCTAATAGTCATTCAAACATGACACTTTTTCTTAACAGTCCTCATGTGAGGACGCTAGGCATAAATGGGTTAATATCCTTCATAGTCCCTCTCCATCCGACACTCCTGAGATTTTACTATCTCTCGACGATGAAAAAGCTTTTGATAAAGTGGAGTGGGACCACTGATCTATATATAAGAACTGGATAGCTGATGAAGTCATAATGTTGAAGTAACCGTGCCGCCATATTGGTATGCCCAACTATAATCTCTCAGAACATTACTCACATCGAACACGTTGCAGCCAACGATATAATTAATTGAGAAGATATATTTTCACAGACACGGAAGAGGCAGTATTTCCTCCTCAGATCGACCTGACTGTATGAAAAATGCCTCAAGGACCGCAGATTTAACTACAGTTGGCAGCAGTTGTACGAGCCTTTAACATTTTCACTGGAAAATATCAGCATTTGACAGCGCAACCAATGAGTGCTTTCCATAGTAAATCTCTGCGGATTTTTCTACACCTCGCCTGAGTGGGGCAGCGGTACAACGAAAAGGAAGTCCAAAGTCATTGAGACTGAAGAAGACAAGACGTCAATCCTGCACGTATTATTATGCGTGGGGGGATTTAAAAACTTCATGAAAAAATAAAGTAGCCGTGAGCTCGCATCTTGGCAACTGTTGTCTTTATTTTAGAAACACTGGCTGTGAGATTCAATCGCGCTAAACACATATGTAACTCCCAACAGATGTTTTATATTGAATTTTCTCTTGCGATGTCTTCAGTCACTAGCTGCCACGAAGCTCTAGGCTAATTTTCCTATGAAGCGAAAGTGGGTTCGCTGAAGAGAACGCAACTCAAACTTATCAAGGTCGCTAAATCAGCGTTCACATGAGAAGTGAAGTGAGTTGTGCGTTGTGGAGACGTATGTAAAACTGCGTGTTTATTATCGAGTGTGAATCACATTATCTGTTTAAGTAGCTCTAACGTTACATCCTCATTGATAACCTGGCAGAATTAAATTTGTCCGTCAACGGTAATTGAGTGTCAGCAGAACATTAGCCTTTTTTTAGTGCCGGAATAAATTTTCCTTTATGATTAGACCAGTCAGCACCGGTTTTGTAGTCTAGTTAGTCTGGTCTAATATTATAGACAGCGTTACACGGCAGTTTTACTGGATTATCTAATTTATGCCGTGTGACATTGATTGATCTGGTTAACTTCAGTTCGGTAATCTAAGTAGCTTTAGGCTAACCTGATGGATCACGTTTGCGAACATTAATTTGAACTGTTCCAATAATAACCGTTAGCAGGGCTAACACTAACACATTATCTGCCGTGAAGGTAGATCGCCAGTGGCTAATAATAAGCAATATATTCCTTGAAATTCATTTATGTTTATCCGTCTTCACTACAGCCAGTACATTGTCTCGCCACATCTCCCCAAAAACGTCGCTCCACATTGCAAGGCTGCACATCAGCGCTTCTCTGCCATAGAATACTATACTTACTACTGGGCATAGTAAGATGGCCGCTCGACCACTTCCGCTTGCTTCAACCTCCCAACGCAGTTCTGCATCACGTCAGCAATCCAGTTATTCTATAGAGATCAGTGAGTGGGACTTTTTTATCTCATCTTTTTTATACTGTAATGTGAATAGAGGCCACTAGATGGCAGTATTGATCTTTTTTTGTTAAGCCCAGACTGGAGCTAGGTTTGGACATGTCTTGGGCATGTCTGAGACAGAAAGTCCCAGAGAATTTAAAAAAAAGTCTAAAAGGTGGGAGGGGTCTGCAAAAGAGTATATAAGTAGGAGAAATTGCAAGGAGTAGGAGAAATTGCAAGGAGAAGGATACATTTGACTAGACCTGTCACTCTTTTCAAGAACCGTGAAGCTTTTGGTGGATTTTTGCCTGTGTTGGAGCATTTTCCTCACCCGGAACATCGCCAAGCAACCTAACCAAAGGGACTAAATATTTTTTTCTTGTATTTATCAATCTTGGTCAGTAGTATAAATTGTAGTGTAATTGTAGTTAGTGTTGGTCTTTGTTTAATTAAATTTGTTTTAAAATTTTGTCTGTCATCCCTTGCTGTCTTAAATGTCATAGCAAATTGGGGCCATAACTGAGAAAGGTCTGGACTACGGGTGGACCATTTCAGCACCGGGACTCTTCTACAGCGAAGCCATGCTGTTGTAATGGATGCCGTATGTGGGTTAGCATCGGTTTGCTAACTGAAATATGCAAGCCCCTTCCTTTGCAGCATTGATAATGCCTATCCAGATCAGTAAGCTGCCCATGCCTTAGACACAAGAGCAACCCCATACCATCAGAGATTCAGGCTTTTGAACTGTGCGCTGATAACAAGCAGGATGGTCCATCTCCTCTTTAGTCCACTCAACACGGCATCCGTGGTTTCCACGAAGAACTTCAAATTTTGATTCATATGACCATAGAACAGTTCTTCATTTTGCATCAGTCCTTATTATTATTATTATACGCTCGTCGTAAGACAGACGGGACGTATTATGGAATCATGATGTCTGTCTGTCTGGACGTCTGTCTGTCTGTCCGTTGCTCGTGTTCACAAGAACTCCGCCAATTCTCAATGGATTTCATCCAAATTCACACAGCATGACCATATTAGGTGCAACTTTGATGAGTTCAGAAATCAGCCTGATTGGATCACCCTTTTTCTCAAAATTAACCCTTTTATGCAAACTGTTGCATGACGGGCTGTATATTGCTGTCTCTGACTGCTCTTGTTAAAATGAGCTTTGGCCCAGAGAAGACGGCGGCATTTCTGGATCGTGCTCACATATGGCTTCTTCTCATGATACAGCTTTAACTTGCCTTTGTGGATTGCACGGCAAACTGGAAGTGATTTCTGGAAGTGTTCCTGAGGTCTTTACCATGAAAGCCAGTGCAGTTATGCCTGTTTTTAATGCAGTGCTGCCTGAGGGTCAGAAGATCGCGAGCATCCAACATTGACCTACGGCCTTGTCCCTTGCTCACAGAGATTTCTCCAGATTCTCTGAATCTTTTGATGATATTATGTACTGTAGATGGTGACATATTCAAAATCTTTGCAATTTCACATTGAGGAACATTTTTATGAAATTGTCCCACATTTTTTAGACTCAGTCTTTTGGATATTGGCAAGCCTCTGCCTATCTTTGCTTCTGAGAGACTCTGCCTCTCGAAAATGTTCTTTTTATACCCAGTTATGTTTCTGACCTGTTGCCAATTAACCTAACTAGTAGTAAAATACTCCTCCAGCTGTTTTTTATTAGTATCTTTTACTTTTCCAGCCTTTTATTTCCCCTATCCCTACTTTTTTTGTGACGTGTTGTTGCCATCAAATTCAAAACGAGCTTATATTTTTCATGAACTGGAAAATGTCTCACATTCAACATCAGATATGTTGTCTATGTTCTATTTTGAAAAAAATGTGGGTTTAAGAGATTTGCAAATCAAAGCATTCTGTTTTTATTCACATTTAAAACAATGGCCCACGTTCACTGGAACCGTTGCCACATTCACCCCAGAAATGCAGTCAGAATCGCTCTAGTACAGCCAAGCAAGACATGCAATCCAGTTTAAAAGCTTTCTATGGTTCTATAAATGTATAGTGCATGGGAGCGAGGCGCACATCTTTTATTTTAAAGCAAATTTTAGAAAATAACTTATTTTTGAGGCACTATGAATTATGGGAAATTGCACTTTTCAGGTAGCTTGTTCATCCTCTGCTCTTGTGCCCCTCAATCTGCTTCGATATGTGGGCGTTTGCATCGTCAATGTTACAGGCTAGCTACATTGCAGTGGTGGGAATTTCACAGCTGTTGGTAGCATTGTTTGAATTCAATGATTTTTGAATGACAAATTTGCAAATTTGCAGTTTGTTTTTGTATGCTAGTGGTTCTGGCTAATAAATGGGTTTCCAAGCAGCCTTAAACTTTTGCGGTTGAACTGGCAAAGCTTTCAATTGGACAGTGGTTTTTCTGTGCTGTAAACAGAATCAATGAAGCAAAGGCTTTGGCTGCACTGCTGCTAACATGATCATTGAAGTAAAGGCTTTCTGATGACTGATTGACTTTCAAGATTACTGAACTGGGTTTAGGTAATGAGTGCATGGGTGCTGGGGAGAAAAAAATTGACTGAACTTTTCTTGCTGGTGTCCATTTGCCATACAATGACAAGTGCCAGATGCACAACGTTACCTTAGGGGACATTCAATTTTTATGCCCCCTTCCCTCCAAAGAGGAAAGGGGGCATTATGTCGACACCATGTCCTTCCGTCGTCCGTAAACTTTTCGTTTCCGTGGTATGACTATAGAATCCCTCGTCGGATTGATGCCATTTCTTAATGGCGTATTGGGAGTGGCTAGAGGAAGGTTCCTTTCGAAAACCGGCATCGTGCGACATCTAATATGGCCACCACAGCAGCCATCTCAATATGCCATTGATCAACATACAGGCGGGGGCATATGCCACGCTCTGCGTTACTCTTGTTTAAAATGGAGCCATCTGGTGCATTCCAGCCATGATTTTTATCCTTGGTAAAGGCACCTATTTATTCATGAAAAGTATAAAATGAAGCATTTTACCTTCAAAAATAATGATACCAGTGATTAATTTCCCTCTTTTTCAAACAAAATAGACATATATTAACTATCTGACTACATAATTTTGAATAAAAATAACACAAAAGGAATAAAATCAGAATTTAGAATTTTTTCTAAAATGTATTGATATATCTTACTTATAACTAAATGTTGCCTCTTGAGCAGTGTTATGGCCCCAATTTTTTTATGACCTACAAGACAGCAAGGGATGACAGACAAAATTTCAAAACTTAAACAGATTTCACTAAACAAAGACCGACAACTAACCGACAATTTATACCACTGGCCAAGATTGACATATACAAGAGAAAAATATTTACAGTCCCTTGAGATAGGGTTGCTTGGTGATGTTCTGGGACAGGGAAATACTCCAACACAGGCTAAAATCCACAAAAAAAAAACTTCACAGGTCTTGGAAAGAGTGACAGGTCTGGTCAAATGTATCCATCCACTATTTCTCCTTGCAATTTCTCCTACTCCTTTAGTCCTTATATACTCTATTCCAGCCCCCTCCCACCTTCCAGACTTTTTTCAAATCTCTGGGACTTCCCCTCTCTGACACGCCCAGGACATGCCCAAACCTAGCTCCAGACTGGGCTTAACAAAATGGTCAATACTGCCATCTAGTGGCATTTTTTTCACATTACAGCAGCAATGCAGGAAAGTCACTATAAAAACTCAATATCACATGGGAAACAAATCTAACATGCTTATAGGGACTTAACGTGTCGTGTTGTTTGTGTTTCACAGACACTGCTGATATGGACCTTGCCGTTTTTAAACGGTAGCATTTTTTGTGTTCTACAGACTGAGCTGATTGAGACTTTTGTATTGTTAAGGTGTATTGTTGTTTGTGTCTTACAGACAGTGCTGATAGGAATTCTTCAATTGTCAAAAGTGTTGTAATCGTGTTTCCATACAGCGCTGATGGTCACTTTGCCATTGTGCATGACACCAAGGTGCTGCTGGAGTATACGGGTATGATCACCTGGATCCCCCCTGCCATCTTTAAGAGCTACTGTGAGATCCGTGTACAGTACTTCCCCTTCGACCTGCAGAACTGCAGCATGAAGCTGGGCACCTGGACCTACGATAGCTCCCTAGTGGTTTTAAAACCGGTACTAACTCCCCTGTCCCTTTAAAGAACTTACAAAGCTTGGTCTTCAGCTGTTGTTGGCCATCCACCTCAAGTTTTTATATTTATTGCATTCTGCCATACTTTCCTGTACACCACAGCTGTAAAAAGTCGATATGAGTTACTGTAGTCTTTCAGTCTACTCAAACCTTTCTGGCTATTTTCCTTTGACCTCTACCATAAAAAGTTGTCTCTACCCATACAACTGCTACACACTGGATTTTTTTTTTGTTTTTTGACTGTTTATGTGAAAATCTATGGAGATCACCAGTTTGAGAAATACTCAAAACAGCCCATCTGGCATCAAAAACCATGGCACCCTCAAAGTTATTTTTATCACATTTGTTTCCTATTCTGATGTTTGGCAGGGATTTGAAAGATTTTCTGTGCAACTTTTTTGCATGGACTAATAGCTCTCTATGGCCACATCTTTCTTATAATATTTCATCTTGTACACAAACGGAATGAGTTATCATCCAGAAAATATAGCTATGCTAACATTGCTCAGCTTCTCTGAAGCTAGACAATCAGTGATTGATAAAGCTAGCTAGTTAGCTAACTCCAACGTATCATATAAACAGTCAATGACTATTTTTACATGCTCAAAATACCCTGGTTTTCCCTATTATATGAAATAAAGCAATATTCTTGCTAATCTTTTTGCATGACTAATGGAAATGAACATTTCCTCAATATTCAAATTTACATGCAGCTGCGCAAAAACCAGTTAGGACTGAATTCTTTTCAGTTTTCAATTGGTAGAAGACTTTTTCCACCATGCAAACACAGCCTCCATCTTTCATTCATTCAGCTTCCTATTTGAAAAAGTCAGCATTGCAATCTCTGAAATCCTGATGATATTGATGTCTTTCATAATGTTTAAAAGTAGGTGTATTTCACATTCAGACAATTCTTTTTAAATTGTACCCATGCATCATTATCCCAGCCTTGCAAACTGTTGGCTAGAATGTTTAACGTGTAGAGAGCTGATGCTGGTTCCATTTACCTCGGAAGTCGGAGCTGGGAATGACGTCACAGCCGAGTCAGCAGCGTTCCAGTTACAAAGTTGCAAAAAAGTTGCCAACCACCATAAACCGGGAAGAAGAGTAATAAAACAAGATCCTTCATGTCTACGAAAGCTATTCTCGTGTTTTCCTTGTCCGAATATAAGCAACTTCTTGACAAATATGCGGTCCTTCTGCAACCTTTGAACACGGTGGATTTCCATATATATTCGTGGAGCAATGTACACGGCTGATTTAGTGCGATAAACACAATTCAGAAGTAATAAAAGGAATATTTCAGGAGCTTCTAATTGTTGTTTACACCTGGGCCAGATACAGCCAAAGTTCTCGCACTCCAAAAGCTGATTTCCAAAAGGAAGAGAAGCTAATGCAAAAATGTATTCGGACAAAAAAAAAATTAATGTGCAAAGTGAAAATAGTAAAACCACAAACGTTTCGGTGCTCACACCATCCTCAGTGCAAATGACTAAGTGGCAGGACAAAAACATTTAAATAGACATCACATGACTGAAAAAGACAATTGATTCTTGTCAAACTCACAGAGTATAATTGACCCGTCAATTATTCAATTATAAGGGAGTATTATCATAGATGACAAGTGGTAGTAACAATCAAGATGATTGAAAACAAAAAAAAAAAAAAACACTAGATGATAATACAAAAGAATATCAAAAGTAAATTAAATAGATGAGAAGGACATGCTGGTGCGAGCTTAAATAAAACAAGTTAAATCAAAAGAATCATTTAAACCAGCTGGATGGAGTGTGGATAAGCAATAGATCCGACGTGCTTCATACTGAAGTAGTAATTCGTCTATGTGCCTTAGTCTACAAATGGGAAAAACACGTTCAAGACCAAGTCAGCTGAGATCAGATACATTGTGATTAAATTCCACAAAATGACGTGCCCCCGGAGATTTCAAGTCCTTTCTATTAATCACGCTACGATGTTCATTGATACGTTCTCTGAGTTTCCGCCGAGTGCAGTCAACATATTGTAGTCCACAAGAACAAAACAAAATGTACAGAACCCAAAACCAGTGAAGTTGGCACGTTGTATAAATCGTAAATAAAAACAGAATACAATGATTTGCAAATCCTTCTCAACCTATATTCAATTGAATACACTGCAAAGACAAGTTACTTAATGTTTGAACAGGTAAACTTTGTAATTTTTTGCAAATATTAGCTCATTTGGAATTTGATGCCTGCAACATGTTTCAAAAAAGCTGGCACAATTGGCAAAAAAGACTGAGAGAGTTGAGGAATGCTCACAAAACACTTATTTAAAACATCCCACGGGTGAACGGGCTAATTGGGAACAGGTGGGTGCCATGATTGGGGATAAAAGCAGCTTCCCTGAAATGCTCAGTCATTCACAAACAAGGATGGGGCGAGGGTCACCACTTAGTGAACAAATGCGTGAGCTGATTGTCAAACAGTATTGCAAGATATTTAGGGATTTCATCATCTACGGTCCGTAATATTGTCAAAAGTTTCAGAGAATCAGGAGAAATCACTGCACGTAAGCGACAAGGCTGAAAACCAACATTGAATGCCCGTGACCTTCGATCCCTCAGGCGGTACTGCATCAAAAACTGACATCAGTGTGTAAAGACATCACCACATGGGCTCAGGAACACTTTAGAAAACCACTTTCAGTAACTACAGTTCGTCACTACATCTGCAAGTGCAAGTTAAAACTCTACAATGCAAAGTGAAAGCCATTTATCAACAGCACCCAGAAACGCCGCCGGCTTCGCTGGGCCCAAGCTCATCTAAGATGGACTGATGCAAAGTGGAAAAGTGTTCTGTGATCTGACGAGTCCACATTTCAAAATGTTTTTGAAAACTGTGGACGTCGTGTCCTCTGGACCAAAGAGGAAAAGAACCATCCGGACTGTCATAGGCGCAAAGTTCAAAAGCCAGCATCTGTGATGGTATGGGGGTGTATTAATGCCCACGGCATGGGCAACTTACACATATGTGAAGGCACCATTAATGCTGAAAGGTACATACAGGTTTTGGAGTAACATATGTTGCCATCCAAGCAACGTCTTTTTCATGGGCGCCTCTGCTTATTTCAGCAAGACAATGCCAAACCACATTCTGCACGTGTTACAACAGCATGGCTTCATAGTAAAAGAGTGCGGGTAGTAGACTGGCCTGCCTGTAGTCCAGACCTGTCTCCCATTGAAAATGTGTGGCGCATTATGAAGCGTAAAATACAACAACGGAGACCCCGGACTGTTGAACAACTTAAGCTGTACATCAAGCAAGAATGGGAAAGAGTTCCACCTGAAAAGCTTCAAAAATTGGTCTCCTCAGTTCCCAAACGTTTACTGAGTGTCGTTAAAAGGAAAGGCGATGTAACACAAAGGTAAAAAGGCCCCTGTGCCAACTTTTTTGCAATGTGTTGCTGCCTTTAAATTCTAAGTTAATGATTATTTGCAAAAAAGAAATAAAGTTTCTCAGTTTGAACATTAAACATCTTGTCTTTGCAGTGTATTCAATTGAATATAAGTTGAATAGGATTTGCAAATCATTGTATTCTGTTTTTATCTACGATTTACATAACGTGCCAACTTCACTGGTTTTGGGCTTTGTATATATATGCAGGAATCTATCATAAAAGACGAACTGGAATTATTTCTTGAATGTAATAATATCTTGAGGGATAGCTAACATGGTTTCCGTAAGGGAAGGTCATGCCTGACAAACCTGGAATTTTTTGAAGAGGCCACCAAGACTTTTGATCAGAGCAGGGCTTATGACATAATATTCTTAGATTTTCAGAAACCATGTGATACAGTACTGTCAGTGGTCAGTGGAACCTCATCTGAGCTAGGCATGGTGGGGAGTGGTATCCCTCAGGGATTGGTATCGGGACCCCTGCTGTTCCTCATCTACATTAATGACCTTGAAAGGAAATGACATATAGGAAATGTAAAGTTGTACAGATAGGTTATTAAAACAGAATTACTTCATATATATATATAGTATATAATTTTAATTTATAGGATATAATTACACTTTCACAATCACCTGTAATTGTGATAAGATCAGTTAACGGTGATGCCTTCAAGCCATTTTTATTATATACTACATACTTTTTGGAAAAGCCATTTAGATGTTTTCATAAACTGTTGTACATTGTATACGTTCTATATCTCCCAGGCCTTGTTTTTTCCCCTATTTTGTGACCTATATGACCTCGTGACCTATTTTGACATCCAAAGGAGATTGTAATAATTTCTCAATACAGGGATTGTTCCAATTTTCGCAATCTGCATCCATATTACCAGTCTCACAATTTAACGACTCTCACACAATATTTAGCCAACTATATGAGGCAGCTTTGGGCTGTGGGAAGATCTGCCTGTACCCTGAAAAACCTCCTTTGACTGGATTCTCATGTGAACTTCAAATATGACTGGATTCTTCACGAGAAATAATATTTTCATGTCGGGCAACCTAATGGCCATTCTACAGGTTTTATAAGTTGGATCAATAAGTTGGATTCTGTCAACATTTGGTAAATATTTATTTCTAACAAAATTCAATCGCTTTGTGTTGTGATTGCAGCTCAAAACAACTTCCCATTAATAGGTGGCGTCCTACTGGTCATAATATCGCCTATCTGTCAAATTCTGGTGAATAATAATTTAAATAATGTAATAATTTCTAAAATTATATTACAAAACCCAAAACCAGTGAAGTTGGTATGTTGTGTAAATCGTAAATAAAAACAGAATACAATGATTTGCAAATCCTTTTTAACCTGTATTCAATTGAATACACTGCAAAGACAAGTTACTTAATGTTCAAACAGGTAAACTTTGGAATTTTTTGCAAATATTAGCTCATTTGGAATTTGATGCCTGCAACGTGTTTCAAAAAAGCTGGCACAAGTGGCAAAAAAGACTGAGAGAGTTGAGGAATGCTCATCAAACACTTATTTGGAACATCCCGCAGGTGAACGGGCTAATTGGGAACAGGTGGGTGCCATGATTGGGTATAAAAGCAGCTTCCCTAAAATGCTCAGTCATTCACAAACAAGGATGGGGCGAGGGTCACCACTTAGTGAACAAATGCGTGAGCTGATTGTCAAACAGTTTAAAAACAACATTCCTCACCGAGCTATTGCAAGAAATTTAGGGATTTCATCATCTACGGTCCGTGATATCGTCAAAAGGTTCCGAGAATCTGGAGAAATCACTGCATGTAAGCGACAAGGCCGAAAACCAACATTGAATGCCCGTGACCTTCGATCCCTCAGGCGGTACTGCATCAAAAACTGACATCAGTGTGTAAAGACATCACCACATGGGCTCAGGAACACTTTAGAAAACCACTTTCAGTAACTACAGTTCGTCACTACATCTGCAAGTGCAAGTTAAAACTCTACAATGCAAAGTGAAAGCTATTTATCAACAGCACCCAGAAACGCCGCCGGCTTCGCTGGGCCCAAGCTCATCTAAGATGGACTGATGCAAAGTGGAAAAGTGTTCTATGGTCTGACGAGTTCACATTTCAAATTGTTTTTGGAAACTGTGGACGTCGTGTCCTCCGGACCAAAGTGGAAAAGAACCATCCGGACTGTTATAGGCGCAAAGTTCAAAAGCCAGCATCTGTGATGGTATTGGGGTGTATTAGTGCCCAAGGCATGGGCAACTTACACATATGTGAAGGCACCATTAATGCTGAAAGGTACATACAGGTTTTGGAGCAACATATCTTCCCATCCAAGCAACGTCTTTTTCATGGATGCCCCTGCTTATTTCAGCAAGACAATGCCAAGCCACATTCTGCACGTGTTACAACAGCATGGCTCTGTAGTAAAAGAGTGCGGGTACTAGACTGGCCTGCCTGTAGTCCAGACCTGTCTCCCATAGAAAATGTGTGGCGCATTATAAACCGTAAAATACGACAACGGAGACCCCGGACTGTTGAACAACTTAAGCTGTACATCAAGCAAAAATGGGAAAGAGTTCCACCTGAAAAGCTTCAAAAATTGGTCTCCTCAGTTCCCAAACGTTTGCTGAGTGTCGTTAAAAGGAAATGCGATGTAACACAGTGGTAAAAAGGCCCCTGTGCCAACTTTTTTGCAATGTATTGCTGCATATAAATTCTAAGTTAATGATTATTTGCAAAAAAAAAAAAAAGTTTCTCAGTTTGAACATTAAACATCTTGTCTTTGCAGTGTATTCAATTGAATATAAGTTGAAAAGGATTTGCAAATCATTGTATTCTGTTTTTATCTACGATTTACATATCGTGCCAACTTCACTGGTTTTGGGTTTTGTATAAACAGTAATTGGAACTACAAGTAATGAATCTAGTAATGGTGTAGCTCTTATTAGTTACAAAACTAGTAAATGTATGAGTTTTCCTAATATTCTTGCATGATGTACAATTTGTGCAGGGATAAAAACCGGAGGCATCGTCCAGCCTTTCTTTCGGAATTTTCGAAGGATCATAACAATCAGCGCGAGCCAAGATGTTACACCTGGGGCAGCCATCTTTGAATGTTAACTCGGAGGTAGTGAAGATTCTCTGACTTTCCGAGTCGGAAATCCGACCTGGGAGGGCGTTCCAGTTGAAACTACCAACTCGGAACTTGGAAATTCCGACTTCCGAGTACAAATGGAACGCAGCATGAATCGTGAACAGGGAGGAGATGGTGGCTGCTGTTATGGACCCAATTTGTTATAACATATATGACAGCAAGGGATGACAGACAAAATTTTAAAACTTAAACAGGTTTAATTAAACAAACACTTTTAACTAATTTACTATCTACTCTACTGACCAAGATTGATAAATACAAGAACAAAAATATTTACTCTCCCTTTGGTGGGGTTGCTTGATGAATACAGTACTCCAACACAGGCAAAAATCCACAAAAAGCTTCACAGGTCATGAAAAAAAATGACAGGTCTGGTCAAATGTGTCCTTCTTACAATTTTTCCTCCTCCTTTATTCTCTCAATTTTCCTCCTTATATACTCTTCTGCAGACCCCTCCCACCTTTTAGACTTTATTTTTATTCTCTGGGACTTTCCATCTCAGACATGCCCAGGACATGTCCAAACCTAGCTCCACTTGGGCTTAACAAAAGAAAGGGTCAATACTCCCATCTAGTGGCTTCTACTGACATTACATTGCATTCGAATAGTCTCTTTGACAATTCAAAATGCACTATATAGTATTCAGTGGATGACAGGTCTGGTCCACAGGTAGGCCAGTTTAGGACCCAGAATTTTACTACAGAACCTTGTTGTTGTAATGTGTGCAGAATGTGGTGTTTGACATTACTGTCAAACACTGTATACAGTACTTTTTGCCACAGAAAAGTCACGCTTTTGAATAGACCTTAATGGGAACAATATTTTTATTTTTCCCCCTCAGAGGCTTCCTAAGTTGCAATAGTGCCTGTATCTTCTGGTGTTTGCCAGCTTTTGTAGGAATGGTAACCCCTAGCTCCCTGTTCCTATAAAGACCCCCAGAAGAACTTCAGTGTCCCATTTCAAGTTTGTCGCTCTGCTTGACAGGACAGTAGCGGTCCTGACCTGAGTAACTTCATGGATAGTGGCGAATGGGTCATGAAGGGCTATGGCCTTTGGCAGCACTGGATTCCCTACGACTGCTGCAAAGAAAAAGACTATTTGGACATTACCTACTACTTCCTCATGCAGCGACTCCCTCTGTACTTCATTGTCAACGTCATCATCCCCTGTATGCTTTTCTCCTTCCTCACTGGCCTAGTCTTCTACCTGCCCACTGACTCAGGTACACTCTCTTTACTGCCCACTGACTCAGGCACACTGTCTTTACTGCCCACTGACTCAGGCACACTGTCTTTACTGCCCACGGACTCAGGTACACTCTCTTTATTGCCCACTGATACTCATACAATCTCTTTACTGCCCACGGACTCAGGTACACTCTCTTTACTGCCCACGGACTGAGGTACACTCTCTTTACTGCCCACTGACTCAGGTACACTGTCTTTACTGCCCACGGACTCAGGTACACTCTCTTTATTGCCCACTGACTCTCATACAATCTCTTTACTGCCCACTGACTCAGGTACACTGTCTTTACTGCCCACTGACTCAGATACACTCCTCTTACTGTGCCTGCCCACTGACTCAGATACACTCCTCTTACTGTACCTGCCCACTGACTCAGATACAGCGCCCTCTATAATTATTGGCCCTCCTGGTTAAGATGTGTTGAAAGCCTTAAAATAAATTCAAATTTTATTGCAAAACATACTCTCATGCTGAAAATTGTAGTAAATTGTAACCTTCAACTCAAGTGAATTTTAATGGGGAAAAAAATCCCTGACTAAGAAGTAATTATTTTTCATAGTCACCTGTTCCACAATTATTGGCACCCCTAACAATTCCTGGGAAATAAATGTAATTGAAGTATTTCTGTCATTTCTACAGTAGTTTACGAAGTTGATCAGAGTATCTAGGAACATTTAATTAGTAATTCATCACTTCCTGTTTCCCTGGGGTATGAATATGACGTGACACAGAGGCCATTTCTCTTATCCACTCTTCAACATGGGAAAGACAAAGGAACACACCGTTCAAGTAAGGCAGATGTGTGTCGACCTTCACAAGTCAGGCAATGGCTACATGAAAATAGCCACTCGCCTGCACCTGCCCATATCTACTGTCAGAGGAATCATTAAGAAGTTTAAAACAATTGGAACAGTGGTAAACAAGCCTGGAAGAGGACGCAAGGTTATTTTGCCAGTACGCACAGTGAGGAGGATGGTAAGAGAAATAAAAATTTCTTCAAAGCTCACTGTTAAAGAATTGCAACTAATGGCAGCATCAAGGGGTCACAAAGTCCCCAAAACAACCATCAGGTGCTATCTACATGCCAACAAGCTGTTTGGGAGGCATGCACCTCACAATTTCTCACTCACAATCATAAACAAATGTCTGGAGTTCGCTAAGCGGTACTGGGACTGTGTGCTTTGGTCAGATGAGTCCAAGATAGAGCTTTTTGGCAACAAACACTCTTAAGTGGGTCTGGCGGAAGACAAAAGATGAGTATGCAGAAAAGAACCTCATGCCCACTGTGAAGTATGGGGGAGGATCGGTGATGCTGTGGGCCTGGAAACCTTGTTAGGGTGCATGGCATCATGAACGCTTTGAAACACCAGGCCATTTAAAATCAAAATCTAGTGGCCTCTGCCTAAAAGCTGAAGATGGGTCATCACTGGGTCTTTCAGCAAGATAATGATCCTAAACATGTGGCCAAATCTACTCTAAATGGTTCACCAGACACAGAATCAAGCTCCTCCCATGGCCATCTCAGTCCCCAGACCTCAACCCCATTGAATACCTGTGGAGTGAGCTGAAGAGGAGAGTGCAGAGGAGAGGACCCAGGTCGCTGGATGATTTAGAGAGATTGTGCAAAGAGGAATGGTCAAAGATCCCACTTTCTGTATTCATCTTGTGAAACAATATAGAAGATTAGGTGCTGTTTTGTTGGCAAAAGGGGGCTGTACAAAGTATTAACATCTGGGGTGCTAATAATTGTGGCACACATGATTTGATCTAAAAGAATTATTTCTTAGGTATTTTTTTCCTACTGAATAAATGCACTCGAATTAAAGGCTGGGTTTTCCTCTTTTTTTCCATTGTGTTCCTATATTATTTAGAAAAAAACTGAATTTATTAGAAGCTAAAGAACACATCTTAACCAGGGGTACCAATAATTATGGAGGGCAGTTACACTCCTCTTACTGTACTTGCCCACTGACTCAGGTGCACTCATCTTACTGTTCACTGACTCAGGTACACTCCTCTTACTGTTCACTGACTCAGGTACACTCCTCTTACTGTTCACTGACTCAGGTGCACTTCTCCGACTGTTCACTGACTCAGGTAAACTCCTTTTACTGTTCACTGACTCAGGTACACTCCTCTTACTGTTCACTGACTCAGGTGCACTCGTCTTACTATTCACTAACTCAGGTGCACTTCTCCGACTGTTCACTGACTCAGGTACACTCCTCTTACTGTTCACTGACTCAGGTACACTCCTCTTACTGTTCACTGACTCAGGTGCACTCGTCTTACTATTCACTAACTCAGGTGCACTTCTCCGACTGTTCACTGACTCAGGTACACTCCTCTTACTGCTCACTGACTCATGTGCACTCCTTTTACTGTTCACTGACTCAGGTGCACTCCTCTTACTGTTCACTGACTCAGGTACACTCCTCTTACTGTTCACTGACTCAGGTGCACTCCTCTTACTGTTCACTGACTCAGCTGCACTCCTCTTACTGTTCACAGACTCAGGTACACTCCTCTTACTGTTCACTGACTCAGGTGCACTCCTCTTACTGTTCACTGACTCAGGTGCACTCCTCTTACTGTTCACTGACTCAGGTACACGCCTCTTACTGTTCACTGACTCAGGTGCACTTGTCTTACTATTCACTAACTCAGGTGCACTTTTCCGACTGTTCACTGACTCAGATACACTCCTCTTACTGCTCACTGACTCATGTGCACTCCTCTTACTGTTCACTGACTCAGGTACACTCCTCTCACTGTTCACTGACTCAGATACACTCCTCTTACTGCTCACTGACTCAGGTGCACTCCTCTTACTATTCACTAACTCAGATACACTCCTCTTACTGCTCACTGACTCAGGTGCACTCCTCTTACTGTTCACTGACTCAGATACACTCCTCTTACTGTTAACTGACTCAGGTACACTCCTCTCACTGTTCACTGACTCATGTGCACTCATCTTACTGTTCACTGACTCAGGTACACTCCTCTCACTGTTCACTGACTCAGGTACACTCCTCTTACTGCTCACTGACTCAGGTGCACTCCTCTTACTGTTCACTGACTCAGGTGCACTCGTCTTACTATTCACTAACTCAGGTGCACTTCTCCGACTGTTCACTGACTCAGGTACACTCCTCTTACTGCTCACTGACTCATGTGCACTCCTTTTACTGTTCACTGACTCAGGTGCACTCCTCTTACTGTTCAATGACTCAGGTGCACTCCTCTTACTGTTCACTGACTCAGGTACACTCCTCTTACTGTTCACTGACTCAGGTGCACTCCTCTTACTGTTCACTGACTCAGCTGCACTCCTCTTACTGTTCACAGACTCAGGTACACTCCTCTTACTGTTCACTGACTCAGGTGCACTCCTCTTACTGTTCACTGACTCAGGTGCACGCCTCTTACTGTTCACTGACTCAGGTGCACTTGTCTTACTATTCACTAACTCAGGTGCACTTTTCCGACTGTTCACTGACTCAGATACACTCCTCTTACTGCTCACTGACTCATGTGCACTCCTCTTACTGTTCACTGACTCAGGTACACTCCTCTCACTGTTCACTGACTCAGATACACTCCTCTTACTGCTCACTGACTCAGGTGCACTCCTCTTACTATTCACTAACTCAGATACACTCCTCTTACTGCTCACTGACTCAGGTGCACTCCTCTTACTGTTCACTGACTCAGATACACTCCTCTCACTGTTAACTGACTCAGGTACACTCCTCTCACTGTTCACTGACTCATGTGCACTCATCTTACTGTTCACTGACTCAGGTACACTCCTCTCACTGTTCACTGACTCAGATACACTCCTCTTACTGCTCACTGACTCAGGTGCACTCCTCTCACTGTTCACTGACTCAGATACACTCCTCTTACTGTTAACTGACTCAGGTACACTCCTCTCACTGTTCACTGACTCAGATACACTCATCTTACTGTTCACTGACTCAGATACACTCCTCTTTCTGTTCACTGACTCAGGGGCACTCCTCTTACTATTCACTAACTCAGATACACTCCTCTTACTGCTCACTGACTCAGGTGCACTCCACTTACTGTTAACTGACTCAGGTGCACTCCTCTCACTGTTCACTGACTCAGGTACACTCCTCTTACTGTTCACTGACTCAGGTGCACTCCTCTTACTGTTCACTGACTCAGGTACACTCCTCTTACTGTTCACTGACTCAGGTACACTCATCTTATTGTTCACTGACTCAGGTACACTCCTCTCACTGTTCACTGACTCAGATACACTCATCTTACTGTTCACTGACTCAGATACACTCCTCTTACTGTTCACTGACTCAGGTGCACTCCTCTTACTATTCACTAACTCAGATACACTCCTCTTACTGCTCACTGACTCAGGTGCACTCCTCTTACTGTTCACTGACTCAGGTGCACTCCTCTTACTGTTCACTGACTCAGGTGCACTCCTCTTACTGTTCACAGACTCAGGTGCACTCCTCTTACTGTTCACTGACTCAGATACACTCCTCTTACTGCTCACTGACTCAGGTGCACTCCTCTTACTATTCACTAACTCAGATACACTCCTCTTACTGCTCACTGACTCAGGTGCACTCCTCTTACTGTTCACTGACTCAGATACACTCCTCTTACTGTTAACTGACTCAGGTACACTCCTCTCACTGTTCACTGACTCATGTGCACTCATCTTACTGTTCACTGACTCAGGTACACTCCTCTCACTGTTCACTGACTCAATTACACTCCTCTTACTGCTCACTGACTCAGGTGCACTCCTCTCACTGTTCACTGACTCAGATACACTCCTCTTACTGTTAACTGACTCAGGTACACTCCTCTCACTGTTCACTGACTCAGATACACTCATCTTACTGTTCACTGACTCAGATACACTCCTCTTTCTGTTCACTGACTCAGGGGCACTCCTCTTACTATTCACTAACTCAGATACACTCCTCTTACTGCTCACTGACTCAGGTGCACTCCACTTACTGTTCACTGACTCAGGTGCACTCCTCTCACTGTTCACTGACTCAGATACACTCCTCTTACTGTTAACTGACTCAGGTACACTCCTCTCACTGTTCACTGACTCAGATACACTCATCTTACTGTTCACTGACTCAGATACACTCCTCTTTCTGTTCACTGACTCAGGGGCACTCCTCTTACTATTCACTAACTCAGATACACTCCTCTTACTGCTCACTGACTCAGGTGCACTCCACTTACTGTTCACTGACTCAGATACACTCCTCTTACTGTTAACTGACTCAGGTACACTCCTCTCACTGTTCACTGACTCAGATACACTCATCTTACTGTTCACTGACTCAGATACACTCCTCTTTCTGTTCACTGACTCAGGGGCACTCCTCTTACTATTCACTAACTCAGATACACTCCTCTTACTGCTCACTGACTCAGGTGCACTCCACTTACTGTTCACTGACTCAGGTACACTCCTCTTACTGTTCACTGACTCAGGTGCACTCCTCTTACTGTTCACTGACTCAGGTACACTCCTCTTACTGTTCACTGACTCAGGTACACTCATCTTATTGTTCACTGACTCAGGTACACTCCTCTCACTGTTCACTGACTCAGATACACTCATCTTACTGTTCACTGACTCAGATACACTCCTCTTACTGTTCACTGACTCAGGTGCACTCCTCTTACTATTCACTAAGTCAGATACACTCCTCTTACTGCTCACTGACTCAGGTGCACTCCTCTTACTGTTCACTGACTCAGGTGCACTCCTCTTACTGTTCACTGACTCAGGTGCACTCCTCTTACTGTTCACAGACTCAGGTGCACTCCTCTTACTGTTCACTGACTCAGGTACACTCCTCTCACTGTTCACTGACTCAGGTACACTCCTCTTACTGTTCACTGACTCAGGTACACTCCTCTTACTGCTCACTGACTCATGTGCACTCCTTTTACTGTTCACTGACTCAGGTGCACTCCTCTTACTGTTCACTGACTCAGGTGCACTCCTCTTACTGTTCACTGACTCAGGTACACTCCTCTTACTGTTCACTGACTCAGGTGCACTCCTCTTACTGTTCACTGATTCAGCTGCACTCCTCTTACTGTTCACAGACTCAGGTACACTCCTCTTACTGTTCACTGACTCAGGTGCACTCCTCTTACTGTTCACTGACTCAGGTGCACGCCTCTTACTGTTCACTGACTCAGGTGCACTTGTCTTACTATTCACTAACTCAGGTGCACTTTTCCGACTGTTCACTGACTCAGATACACTCCTCTTACTGCTCACTGACTCATGTGCACTCCTCTTACTGTTCACTGACTCAGGTACACTCCTCTCACTGTTCACTGACTCAGATACACTCCTCTTACTGCTCACTGACTCAGGTGCACTCCTCTTACTATTCACTAACTCAGATACACTCCTCTTACTGTTCACTGACTCAGGTGCACTCCTCTTACTGTTCACTGACTCAGATACACTCCTCCTACTGTTAACTGACTCAGGTACACTCCTCTCACTGTTCACTGACTCATGTGCACTCATCTTACTGTTCACTGACTCAGGTACACTCCTCTCACTGTTCACTGACTCAGATACACTCCTCTTACTGCTCACTGACTCAGGTGCACTCCTCTCACTGTTCACTGACTCAGATACACTCCTCTTACTGTTAACTGACTCAGGTACACTCCTCTCACTGTTCACTGACTCAGATACACTCATCTTACTGTTCACTGACTCAGATACACTCCTCTTTCTGTTCACTGACTCAGGGGCACTCCTCTTACTATTCACTAACTCAGATACACTCCTCTTACTGCTCACTGACTCAGGTGCACTCCACTTACTGTTCACTGACTCAGGTGCACTCCTCTTACTGTTCACTGACTCAGGTACACTCCTCTTACTGTTCACTGACTCAGGTGCACTCCTCTTACTGTTCACTGACTCAGGTACACTCCTCTTACTGTTCACTGACTCAGGTACACTCATCTTATTGTTCACTGACTCAGGTACACTCCTCTCACTGTTCACTGACTCAGATACACTCATCTTACTGTTCACTGACTCAGATACACTCCTCTTACTGTTCACTGACTCAGGTGCACTCCTCTTACTATTCACTAACTCAGATACACTCCTCTTACTGCTCACTGACTCAGGTGCACTCCTCTTACTGTTCACTGACTCAGGTGCACTCCTCTTACTGTTCACTGACTCAGGTGCACTCCTCTTACTGTTCACAGACTCAGGTGCACTCCTCTTACTGTTCACTGACTCAGGTACACTCCTCTCACTGTTCACTGACTCAGGTACACTCCTCTTACTGTTCACTGACTCAGGTACACTCCTCTTACTGTTCACTGACTCAGGTGCACTCGTCTTACTATTCACTAACTCAGGTGCACTTTTCCGACTGTTCACTGACTCAGATACACTCCTCTTACTGCTCACTGACTCATGTGCACTCCTCTCACTGTTCACTGACTCGGGTGCACTCCTCTTACTGTTCACAGACTCAGGTACACTCCTCTTACTGTTCACTGACTCAGGTGCACTCCTCTTACTGTTCACTGACTCAGGTGCACTCCTCTTACTGTTCACTGACTCAGGTACACTCCTCTCACTGTTCACTGACTCAGGTACACTCCTCTTACTGTTCACTGACTCAGGTACACTCCTCTTACTGTTCACTGACTCAGGTGCACTCGTCTTACTATTCACTAACTCAGGTGCACTTTTCCGACTGTTCAGTGACTCAGATACACTCCTCTTACTGCTCACTGACTCATGTGCACTCCTCTCACTGTTCACTGACTCAGGTGCACTCCTCTTACTGTTCACTGACTCAGGTGCACTCCTCTTACTGCTCACTGTCTCAGGTGCACTCCTCTTACTGTTCACTGACTCAGGTACACTCCTCTCACTGTTCACTGACTCAGGTACACTCCTCTTACTGTTCACTGACTCAGGTACACTCCTCTTACTGTTCACTGACTAAGGTGCACCCCTCTTACTATTCACTAACTCAGGTGCACTTCTCCAACTGTTCACTGACTCAGATACACTCCTCTTACTGCTCACTGACTCAGGTGCACTCCTCTTACTGTTCACTGACTCAGATACACTCCTCTCACTGTTCACTGACTCAGATACACTCCTCTTACTGTTCACTGACTCAGGTACACTCCTCTCACTGTTCACTGACTCAGATACACTCCTCTTACTGTTCACTGACTCAGGTGCACTCCTCTCACTGTTCACTGACTCAGATACACTCCTCTTACTGTTCACTGACTCAGGTGCACTCCTCTCACTGTTCACTGACTCAGATTCACTCCTCTTACTGTTCACTGACTCAGGTACACTCCTCTCACTGTTCACTGACTCAGGTACACCCGTCTTATTGTTCACTGACTTTGGTACACTCCTCTCACTGTTCACTGACTCAGATACACTCCTCTTACTGTTCACTGACTCTGGTACACTCCTCTCACTGTTCACTGACTCAGGTACACTCCTCTTACTGTTCACTGACTCAGATACACTCCTCTTACTGTTCACTGACTCAGGTGCACTCCTCTCACTGTTCACTGACTCAGATACACTCCTCTTACTGTTCACTGACTCAGGTGCACTCCTCTTACTGTTCACTGACTCAGATACACTCCTCTTACTGCTCACTGACTCATGTGCACTCCTCTCACTGTTCACTGACTCAGGTGCACTCCTCTTACTGTTCACTGACTCAGGTGCACTCCTCTTACTGCTCACTGACTCAGGTGCACTCCTCTTACTGTTCACTGACTCAGGTACACTCCTCTCACTGTTCACTGACTCAGGTACACTCCTCTTACTGTTCACTGACTCAGGTACACTCCTCTTACTGTTCACTGACTAAGGTGCACCCCTCTTACTATTCACTAACTCAGGTGCACTTCTCCGACTGTTCACTGACTCAGATACACTCCTCTTACTGCTCACTGACTCAGGTGCACTCCTCTTACTGTTCACTGACTCAGATACACTCCTCTCACTGTTCACTGACTCAGATACACTCCTCTTACTGTTCACTGACTCAGGTACACTCCTCTCACTGTTCACTGACTCAGATACACTCCTCTTACTGTTCACTGACTCAGGTGCACTCCTCTCACTGTTCACTGACTCAGATACACTCCTCTTACTGTTCACTGACTCAGGTGCACTCCTCTCACTGTTCACTGACTCAGATTCACTCCTCTTACTGTTCACTGACTCAGGTACACTCCTCTCACTGTTCACTGACTCAAATACACTCGTCTTATTGTTCACTGGCTTTGGTACACTCCTCTCACTGTTCACTGACTCAGATACACTCCTCTTACTGTTCACTGACTCTGGTACACTCCTCTCACAGTTCACTGACTCAGGTACACTCCTCTTACTGTTCACTGACTCAGATACACTCCTCTTACTGTTCACTGACTCAGGTGCACTCCTCTCACTGTTCACTGACTCAGATACACTCCTCTTACTGTTCACTGACTCAGGTGCACTCCTCTTACTGTTCACTGACTCAGATACACTCCTCTAACTGTTCACTGACTCAGGTACACTCCTCTGACTGTTCACTGACTCAGGTACACTCAGGTACATTTTGCTTATAGCCCATTGACTTTGGAACACTTTCCCCTCAGGTGAGAGTGTGACTCTGAGCATCTCTGTCTTTCTGTTCCTGACTTTGTGTGTGTGAGCCAGGTGAGAAGATGACTCTGAGTATCTCTGTCCTCCTGTCCCTGACCGTGTTCCTACTGGTCATCGTGGAGCTCATCCCCTCCACCTCCAGCGCAGTGCCACTCATTGGGAAGTACATGCTTTTCATCATGGTCTTCGTCATCGCCTCAATCATCATCACCGTCATCGTCATCAACATCCACCACCGATCCCCCAGCACCCACTCCATGCCTCAGTGGGTCCGTAGGGTAGGTACCCTACTCAGGCCCACTGCATAACAAATCCAGTGAACCCAGCCCCTGTGACCTTTTCCCTCTATTTATACTACAACTTCTGCAAAAATCCCAGCCTCTTTGAGTACAGATAATTAAACCCCCCTATGTAAGTAACCAAATTATCCCAACCCTTTGTGAGTTTGGCCATCCAAGCTAACATAGACCCCTACACTGCCAACAAACCCAGTCCCTTGCACAGCTAAATCAGGTAACAAACCTGTCTTCCTCTGAGTGCAGTCAATCCTGCCCTGTATATAAGTACAGTGCTGTGAAAAGATATTTGCACCCTTCCTAATTTCTTCCATTTACGTAAAGTTGTCATATTTAAAATGTTCAGATCATCCAACAAATTTTAATATCGGACAAAGATGAGCAAAGTAAACACAAAATGCAAGCTTAAATGATGTTTTATTTTACAGATGCAAAAAGCTGTTGAACCCTACTTGCTCCTACATGAAGAAGTAACGGTCCCCTTAGTTTAGAAATTAACTAATTAAACACATTTAAATGATCATTGCATTCAGTTTTCCTGGAAGCACCCATGCATGATTAATGCCAGCCCTGTTTAATCTAAACATTACTTAAATAGAACCTGTCTGGCAGCGTGAAGCAGGCCAAAGCAGCGCATGACCTTGGAATCTGGAAGAGAAAATCAAGAGCAGACGAGAGACAAAGTTGTAGACATCTTTCAGTCTCGAAACGGTTGCAAAGCCATTTCTATGGCTCTGAGATGGCAGTGATGAACAGAGAAAACCATTATCTACAAATGGGGAAAACTTGGAACAGTGGAGAACCTTCCCATGAGCATCCAACCTACCGAAATTCCTCCAAGGGCCCATGAATGACTCCCCCAGGTGGTCACTAAAGGATCTCAAGTCAAGTCAAGTCAAGTCAAGAGATCTTTATTGTCCCCGGGGGGCAATTGGTAGTGCAGCCTGCAGCATAAAACAACAGTAAAAACAACAATAAAAGTACAACAGTGACCCAACAATGAGGATGATAGTAACAAAAAGTAGCAGTAAAATACACGACAAGACATGAATAACATGAAACAGCGACACAGGACAACAACAATCATCAAAAACAACCAACAGAGAGTGCAGCAGTGCCGTACTATAAAAACAGGATAAAACAGGGGTCCAAATGACCACAGTGCTGTCAGTTGTTAAGAAGGCCAATGGCCACTGGAACCCAGGATTTTTTTTAATCTATCTGTCCTCCATCTCGGCACATGAAATCTGTGTCTGGATGGGAGCAGTTCAAATTCAGGTGCTAAGGGATGGCTTGGGTCAGCCAGGATGAGTTTTGCTCTGTTCAGGGCCCTAGTTTTGTACAGTTGAGAAATGTCTTTTAGTGGAGTATCAACAATTTTACTACACACTCTGATTATGCCCTGGAGTCTCTTGCGGTTTTTCAGGTTAATTGACCCAAACCTGCAAATAAAAGCAAATGTCAGGACAGATTTGATAAAACAAGAGTTAAACATTTCAATCTAGAATAATGTGAAAAGAACTGCAGGCCTCACTTGCCTTAGTTATGTTCAGCACTCACAATTCCTTAATAAGAACGGGCCTGGGCAAAAATGGCATCCAAACTGTTAGGCCAAAACTACAGCTGACCAAAAAAAAAAAAAAATCAAACCCACAAAGGCTTGTCTTGCATATGCCAAAAAACATTGTGATGACCCCTAAGACTTTTGGGATAATATTCTGTAGACTAATATGCCAAAATTGCAACTTTTTGGAAGACATGGGCCTCACGATGTCTGGTATAAAGCTAACATTCATAACAGCATTCTACAATAAGAGCATCATATCAACAGTCAAACACAGTGGTAGTGTGATGGTCTGGGGCTGCTCTGCTGCTTCAGGACCAGTGTGACTTGCC
Source organism: Gymnothorax reevesii (assembly GCA_029721435.1). Lineage (NCBI taxonomy): Eukaryota > Metazoa > Chordata > Actinopteri > Anguilliformes > Muraenidae > Gymnothorax > Gymnothorax reevesii. The sequence continues at coordinate 11,399,553 of CM056587.1, read as the reverse complement.
ATAATTGATGGCGCCATGAATTCTGCTCTCTAACAGGAAATCTTGATAGAGAATATGTAGCCATCACTTTGTGACCTAAAGTTCAAGCAGGACAATTATGCAGCAGGACAAAGTGCTGACTTGACTAGGGTTCAGATGCTGGGGCATGACCTTCAACAGGCTGCTCCAGCTCTAAAACCTTCGAATGTGGCTGAATTATGCCGACTCTGCAAAGAAAAGTGGGCCAAGATTCCTCCAGAATGATGCTAAACTCAATGCCAGTTATCACAAACATTTGATTACAGTTGTTTTCATCAAAGGAGGCACAACCAGTTTTTAACTTTGTGGAGGCAATTTTGTTTTCACGTGGTTGATCTAGAATTTGAGTTACTCTAAACCTTCAAGATATGTAATGAGCATTTTGTGTTCACTCACATTGTCTTTGTGTCATGTTCAAATCTGTTGCATTATCTGGGAAATTTAAATGTGAGGAATATGCAAAAATAGAACAAATTGGGAAGGGGTGTATATAAAGGATATATTAAAGTGGTGTAATTTGTGGTGATTTTGTGAAAGATTGATTTGTGTCTTTCCTCAGATTTTCGTCGACACAGTTCCCAACATGATGTTCTTCTCCACCATGAAGCGGCCTTCAAAAGAAAAACAAGCCGGGGACATATGTGCAGCTGATTTCGACATCTCAGAAATCTCTGGCAAGCCGGCCCCAGAAGCCATCATCTTCCAGTCCCCTATAACCAAGAAACCTGAGGTCTGCAAAGCTATTGATGGGGTCAATTACATCGCCGAAACCATTAAGTCTGATGAGGAATCCAATAATGTAAGGCTTCGATCATCATGCTGTCTTCTGTGGAGTCTTCGGCTCTGCCCAAACAATTCTATCCTGACTCACATTCCCCAACAGTCACAATTGAGGATTTTTCCATTTTCCTGTTTGAATGAGTTTTCAAATTGCTCTCGTGTCGATTCATTTTATGCCTCTCAGGGGCAATGGGGCCATAATGTTTCTCAAATACAGGGACTCATTTCTTTTTCATTGTGTGCTTGCATTAGCAAACTCAAACTTGTTAATTCTTATTTCACCTAAATTTTGCCCTCTAACTCCTTCCACACCATTTAAACTACTGACTCTATTCAAACTGTGGAATTTTCTGGTGTAGTGTGCTTACAGATCTTTTATACTGGTCAGTTTTTTTTTTTTTTTGGTGGCTTTTCAAGACATTTTTGCCCCTGTTAAATCCAGCCTTATTTTAACAGATTCAGCAGCTGTTTTCATACTTTCTTGTAGAAACTCCATTCAACTTTTCTGATGTACAGGTTATTTTCTTAATTTTAATACTTATGTCTTGCATACTTTTTAAAGCATTTAACTTTTTAAACATTTTGTTTTTTACAATGGCAGTCAGTGAAAAGAATCCCGACCCATTTGAAATCCTTCACTTTCAGCAAAAAACTTGATTCAGACTTCAATCAGGTCAGCACAAGTGGTGGTTTATTGGTGTTTAACAACTATTATATTTTAAAAACTTTTCAAGAAAACGTAGAAAAGGTTTTATACAGTTTTCTGAAGATATGATGCATTGCACATTTAAAAGCACATCCACCCAAATTGGCTAAGCTTAAAAAAAAGTTGCTTTTCCCATTTAGACACCCAAATTTTGACCAAGCAGAGATATTTACTATCATAATGTGAGCAGTTTTCTCTAGCCATGCTGTTTTTGAGGTGGTATTACTTGCAGGGATTTCATTTGCTTCTATAAAATTAATTCACTTTCAGAGGTTTTCAGCCATTTTTCTACTCTCCCTACTATTTTATACTTTGTTTTAAACCTCATTCCGCTTGTTGAATGTTCAGCTTGCTTTGTACATTAACTTTTTGATATGTTTGAAACATTTTACTGCTTTCTACATTCAAACCTTTCAAGCAGAACCAAGCACTCACATTTTCTTCAAAAAATTTAGCATCTTCTAGTTTTCTGTTTATTTGCTTGGCACATTTGAAAACTCATTGAGCACACCAATGAAGGAGGGGGCTTATCCATTGAAGGTTATTCAAACAAACAAAAGAATTTTCCCTGAACTTCACTGGAAGAGATGCCATGGCCGCGGTGAGGTGGTCATACTCCCTTGTCTCAGGCTGGAGATTTGCTGCAGCATTTTAGCGGAGGTGAAGATGGGGCATAGAAGATTAGAAGATGCCAAAATAGAGGCAGGTCAGCAAGTGAGAGGAGGGGATTTATTTTTGAGATGGACCATATTTGGATGAAAGTTGACATCTGAGTCAAAGATGACACCCAGATTTTTTGCAAATGAACTATAGGCCAAGGGCAGGAACCCTCCCTGGACAGCTCACCAGTCCATCGCTGGAGGCACACTTCATTTACTCACACCTATGGGCAGTTTTAGAGTCTCCAATTAGCCTGATTTGCATATCTTTGGACTGTGGGAGGAAACCAGGGTACGTGGAGGAAGCCCACTCAGACATGGGGAGAACATGCAAGCTCCATTCAGAAAGGCCCCAGCCCAGATTTGAACCTACGACCTTCTTGCTGTGAGGCAGTGGTGCTAACTACTGCACCACCACCATCATTCAATTTGGTCTCATTCCCACTCACCCCAAGTCATACTTAGGCCTTTTAGCAGCCAGTATTCACAGCACAATTTAATCAGAAATTGTATTCTTTATTTGTCACCTAAAATGGGAGGATCGTGTAAGACCTTTTGATCTGTACTGTCTGCTTCTTGTCTCTTTCACTCTTTGCAGGCAGCTGAGGAGTGGAAGTTTGTGGCCATGGTGCTGGATCACATTCTTCTGTGTCTGTTCATGGCTGTGTGCATCATCGGCACAGTGGGCGTATTCGCTGGCCGCCTCATTGAGCTTCATTTCCAAGGGAAGCCCTGAGACCTACAGTCCCCAGAATTTTAGTTCCACATTTATATTGGCAGCATTTCTTTTCACGCTGACAGCAGTTTGATGATGAACCTGCTAACTGTACCACTCTAAACCTGGATACAGTTCCTCGTTCATCACACCTACAGTCCCACATTCGTCCAGCCTAAAGTTTCAAACAAAACTGGATTACCGCTCCACACTCACTCAGCCTAAAGCTCGTACGCTAAACCAGGTCAGTTCAACACTCACCCAGGCCACGGTTCCACGCTCACAGCGACTACAGTTCCACACTCATCCAGGCTTCTCCCTTATCTCATTTTTGGCACTATTGTCGGTGGATGTTTTTGCTGCACGAGCATCAAAAATTAGGTATAGCTGATGCATAGCTTTTTTCTATGTGAGAATTTTTTTTTAGAAATGTTGAATGGTAGTGTAATTTTTTACATTCAGTAGGTCTAATAATTCTTTGTTAAAAAAGTAATAAAAGTTAAAGTTAGTAATGAAAGAAAATAATTTAAAAGAAATCCGTCTTCATCTTTTTTTTTATTTTGCTCCCATATGATTTTCTGAAGGAATATGATTATATTAACTGTGATCATAAGAAGTGATTTGTCCTCAGTCTTGTGTTTTACAAGTGGGAAAAACTATAAATTGCTGATTATGCTATACTTGACTGTACTTGCAAAATATACCAATGTCTGAGCAGGTTAATGCAGTTCTGCAGAATTGGAAGTTAACACGTTCTGGCTCAGAGAGGATTTTTAAGACTCAGTGAGATGGTCTACACACTTTCCTGTGAGCTTAGAGAATGCTTTGTGCATGTGTGTTTTTGTGCGCTTGTCTGTGCATGTTTGTGGGTGTGTGCATGCATGTGCTTGTCAGCAGGTGTTTCCGTTGTGTGCATTTTTGTGGGCATTGATGCACATATTTGTGTGAGTGTGTGTGTTTGTATTTCGATGTGTGTGTATGCGTGCATGCGTGTGTGTTTGAGTGCTTGTGTTTGCGCATGCTTGTGTGTACGTGCAAGTATTTGCGCGCTTGTGTGTGTGCACGCGCGCGCGCAAGTGTGTATTCATGTGTGCATGCATTCTTGTTCGTGTATGTATTTTTGTACTTTTTTTGTGTGTGTGTATGTGCATGCATATTTGTGCATGAGTGTGCTTGCGTGTGCGTGTAATTGTGTGTGCGCATGTATGTATGTGTTTTCCACGCATTTTTTTTTGCAAGATGTTCTTGCATGTCTGTGTATGTGTATATATGTGTGTTTGCATTTTTTTGTGTATGAGAGTGCTTGCGTGTGCACACGTGCGTGTTCGCATTTTTGTGCGTGTGTGTGTACGCATGTGTGAGATGGGTTCTTGTGCTTTCTATTCTGCATGTCAGAGAAGCTGCATGATTACCTCTCAACACTACATAGATTGGACAGCAGAGGGCACTACATCCTCATTCTGCATCACTCCCATGCCCGCTGCAAATGCTGGTGATCTCACTTGTTTGTAGCCTCTCCAGGCAACCACTCTGTTGGAATTGTGAACAGTAGTGCTTCCTGTCTCATTCGTGTTACAAACTGCTTGTGGTGGACCTGACCTGTATTAAAGTCTCATCACTGCTCCCGGTGTTATCCTTTCTTCAGAGCGTCAGTGGTTTATGTGCCCTATACTTTTGTTCTGTGCCCTAGTGCTTTGTGCCACCGCTTGCACTCATGTTTCTGCAAGATTAAAGCATGGTGTTTAGAAAGGAAATGCAGTGGTTTGCATTTTCTATACTGCGTATCCATATAACGAAATCTATTTTTTTCTTGTCAGAACTGCAGCTGGATCATCCACCACTTTTCTAACCTTCTTATGCTGCTCTCTTTTAAAATGAACAAGGACAGAGAGTAGTAATACAAAAGTTTTCAACATTTTTATTTTTTTAACGGATGAACAAACTGTCATCTGACCGAGAATTTTCTGGTATTTTACAGCAATCTGTCATATCACTGATTGTTTAACAGTCAATGAAAAGCCAGGGGCCGGTATAGTATATTTTGGCCCAGTCAAACAGATGTGGTAGGAGCCAAGCTTTCATTTGTGATGACCTGATGTAACCAATATTATGTTTTTGAACCTTCAAATATATAAAAAATACTAAATGTCATTTAGTTGCCATAGTTTCACAATTAAATAACAATGCAATATTAGACATTTGGGTAAGAGAACACTGTTAGCAAAAATGGTATAAAAATCATATTAGTTTCCTCCTTGGGACCAACAGGTGCTGAATCTGTAGTTCATCTCAGCCTCCTGTAGGAGAAAAGAGGCTGGTCAGTTCTGCTCATGACATTGCCATTTCCTCAACTCACAGTCTATGCAATCCACAAATCAAAGGAAAAACTAATGAAAAGTGATGGGTTGGGCCTTCGAGATCCAGAGCTACTGAAATGGCTCAGATTCTTCAAGTCTCGGGAATGGAGTGACATCCATCCAAAATAGATTCCCTGATTTGGTGTGATGATAGTAATGAACAGTGCTCTGTGAAATGTCAGTCCCAAATCTTCTTTAACTGTTCAACTTGGGTGTCATCTGGTGGATGTTAAGGCATGTGATTCACAAAATTTTCATATAACCATACCGTGACCTATTATACCCAGTGTTTCTTGGTATTTCCATCATATACGGGACTAATGGGTGGCTGATAGATTCCTCTCTGATGAATTTGGGCGACATTTGGTATTTTGAGATCACCTGCACCCTTGCTGCGACAATGCAAGTTAGCTTGCTATTATGCTCGTCTTAGTTACATTTTACGAAGGAAAACATAAGCTTTTTCTCAGCATACTTGCAGTGTTAATTGATCAAGCATTGTTGGTTGTTCACACACATATTGATGCATTAGAAAGTCAAAATAAACTGGGCAGAAGATCCAACAAACAGCAAAATGCATAAATATTTTCCAGCATCAGTGGTACCAGCACAGATGCTGTAGTTACCCATGCCATGGGCACTGAGAAACCCCTAGCCACAACAACTTTTAAACTTTGCGTTGCTAACAACCGGGATGGTCCTTTTCTGCTTTGGCCTCAGTCTGCTTTGGTCAATTATTACCATCCACCTTTTAAAAGGTTAACTGGTCCTGCAACAGCATACGTTTCCACTGTGCATCAATCCATTTCAGATGAACCAAAGCACAGAGAAGACAACAGTGTTTCTGGATGCTTTTAGACTTACAGCTCCCTTGGATCATCGTACAGTCTTCCACTGCATTTGTGGAATCAATAATGAATGGTGTTTAAAGGCAAACGTTTTCCAAAGTAGTCCCAGCCTGTGCGGTTAAGTCTATCGCAAAAACAAGTTGATTGTCAATGCTGTGGTGTCTGACAGATTGAAGATCAGGGGCACTCTGTGATTATTTTCAACCTCATATCTTATGCAGAGATTGCTCCAGATTTCCTGAATCTTTTGATGAAATTACTCCTTTTGAACTCTTGGATTATTTCATCACAGTTTTTTGCAAAGTGGAAAGTCTCAACCACTGGTGGCTTATAAAAAAATTGTGCCTTTCTTTGACGCTGCCTTTATATTAAAATATGGTAGCGTCACCTCCTCAACACCTATACATTAGTTCTGAAACATTTCATTGGCTCTATCCCAAAATTTTTGAAACTTGCTGCAGGCATCAAACTCAGGAAAATATTTCCAAAAAAAGGAAAAATATATACTATTGGGTAAAACATGAAATATTTAATCTTATTCTGTTTTCAATTTAATGCGGGCCAAATATGGTACGAAAACCATCGCTTCTTTTTTTTTACCTCCATTGTCCATACTGTTCCCACCTTTTTTTTCCAGAAATGGGGTTGTTGAGATGCTTTAATTAGTGAACCCACATTCATCACAGTCATTTTACTTATTTAGTTTGCCAGCCTTTAGTGAGATTATCCTTTGTGTTTTTTGTGTTTGTCATTTAACACTACAACACATCTTTCTGAAAACTTCTATTTTATTTATTTCACTTGCTTTTATGTTAAGCAGCAAGCGCCTATTACATGAATTGTGTAATGCTAAATAAAGTTTCACTGATTGATCTTTCACAAATTAATATGTGGAATTATACATGTTAAAAAATTTCGTCTTAACCCCAATTATGACAGTTATATACACTTAGCGGTCACATCATGGTACACTTGCTCGTTAATGCAAATATCAAATTGGCCAATCATGGTGCAGCAAATCCAAGCATAAAAGCATGCAGACTGTTATGATTCTGCCTTGTTCTGTTCATGTTTTGCCATGTCTTGATCCATGCCATGTTTTGTTCCAGTTTATTCCTGCATATTCTCCCATAGTCCATTCCCTCAGTTATATTCCGGTCCATGTTTTGTCTCATACCATGCATTGCACTTTGTCCCCCCCGTCTGGTCTTTTGTCATGTGATCGCTCACTGCCCCAGTATTGTGTGCCACATTTCGGGTGATTTCATGGTTTCTGGGATTTCAACCATTCCTTCCAATCTCATTTACTTCCTTTACCTTGCTTTTCTATTTTACTAACAATACTAACCGTTCATTGTTTTAGTTAAACTTACTAACTAAGACTAACATTGTTTATAGTACTAACATACTAACAAGCACTAGGGATTGTATAGCTGCACATTACTAATTGACTAACTAGCTCTCAGCATTCCCCCCTATTCTAGTCTCCGCCTCTTGCCTTCACTCAATTTACTTTGCTGTGCTTCAAGCAGATTTTCTGCACCTGGCTAATCACTGTTCAGCCTCTCACTCTGTGCAAGGTAGTACTCCCTAACCGGAGCTGTATGTTTGTCAGTAGGCTGTCTCTGTGATCCCTGTCCGCGTTTTGGCTTTTGCCAATTTCTTGTAAACAGGAACTTCCTCATGTTCATTCCTTTGTAATTAGTCTGATCCAATTCAACTGCTTCCCCTTTGTAGCATGCGACTTCCCCTACGTATTTAAGCAGTCATTTTACTCACAGCTCTTGTCAGAACTTTGATCAATATTTCTTTGTGCAGAGCGCCTTGTATGCTACTGAGTATTGTTTCTCTTCTACTGGATTGTCCGACTTCGATTCTTGCCATTGCCCTTTTTGTATTGTTTTTGTCTTTCTGGATTTCAACCCATTTTTGTATGACCACGATTTCTGTGTTTGGATGCCCTGTGTATGACCTTTGGCTTTGTTCATCGACTACGACTTTTTGCCTATCGTTTTTGTACCTCTGCTCATCTGTCTTACTGGTTCTGACCCCTGCCTGTCTAGTCGACACTGTTTTTGGATTTCGTATTGTGGCTTGGCAATTCCTGTGTTTTTTGGCTTTGACTCGGACTCCATTAAAGGCATACGTTTTTTAGTTTTCTGTCTCTCGCGATTGGTTCCTGATCCGTACCTCACACAGACATGGCCACGATGTTTAGTTGTTGTACAGATCACACATTTGAATGGGACTTTGACTACGGAATGACTAGCTTTCAGTTTAATCACAGTGCTCTAAGTAGTAACAACACACTAAAACACTTTATTTACCTTCCCAAACAGAATGGCATGAGGTGGTAAAGTTATGCACAATTTTGCAATAGCAAAAGGCACATTTCTCTCCTTCACTCAGTTTGGTGGTTTTGAGCTCAAAAATAAAAGCTTTTGCATCACAGTGGGTTGAACCGTGCGTTCATGGGTGTGTCAATGCACAAAGCTGGCGCTATGCTAGTTTTGTGCCACAGACCTCGTTTACGTTTTGACCAACCAAGACGATCTTTTAATGCAAACTCTGTCGCTCTGTGGTAGTTTCATGGGACTGAATCCCAGGCAGTCAAGCTGTTTGCAAATAAATGCGTATCATTTAGGGTACTTGCATGGATATGCAGGGAGCTCCCAGAACACATCTTTATCACCAATCATTAAAGGGGAACTCAGGGCTAAATCATAATGCTGTTTTATACAAATATAATTAGTAAATAAATATTGTAAAATACAAAAAAGTGGAATTTTTGTTTTCAAAGATGAGATAAATGAGGTTTTATTCCCCCTGATTCCCCCTGCTTCAACTGTCGCATGATAATGACGTAACATCGCCCGAGAATGACGGACAGTCGCCCGCCACCCAGAGGTATGCGCTGTTATTGTGTTGGATAGTGTGATTGTCCCAGTCCATTCTTTTATGACAAAAGATCATTCAATATGGCCCATTAGCTAGTTGTACGAGATGGTGTAAAGTACTTTGTGTACCTAAGCAGGGTTGCTTCAACATTAACGGTTTGCTTCTGTCACTCATCAGTCTATATCAGATGCTGAGCAGATGACAGGTATATCATCCCGGATATGTGATTTTAGCTATCGCCAATATTCCCAGAATTTGGCTTAATTGTTTTGGTTTTTTTACTTCAACATTTTCTGATGCCACTACCTAGCTAGTTTTGCTACATTGTTATGGTTTTCTTTGATGTACTCAGCTAACCACAGCTACAGAAGTGATGGTCCTGAGAATGCAACTGACACCGAGTGGGAAGGTAAACCCAATATCGACAATATTTAAATATGGGTCAATCGAATGTTAGATTTATGAAACGGCATTTTGACATTATGGAATATTTACACATAAATTACCAGATATTTTCACATTTGTTGTCCGTCGCTTAAAGCCAGTTCATCAGTCATCAGCGAGAACGGCTGGAAATGTGATGCTAGTTAAAAACCCTCTTGTTTCTTGGTGGAGCAGCTCGTGTCTCATTAAGAGTGCCAACAGACAAACAGCAGTCACGGAAAATCGAGACAAATCCTGCGAACATTATTCGTGGTTAATTACGCCAAATCCTGGGAATATCGGCAATAGCTAAAATCACATATCCGGGATGATATACCTGTCATCTGCTCAGCATCTGATATAGACTGATGAGTGACAGAAGCAAACCGTTAATGTTGAAGCAACCATGCGTATTTCAGAAAGTACTTTACACCATCTCGTGCAACTAGCCAATGGGCCATATTGAATGATCTTTTGTCATAAAATAATTGACTAGGACAATCACACTATCCAACACAATAACAGCGCATACCTCTGGGTGGAGGGCAACAGTTCGTCATTCTCAGGCGACGTTACGTCATTATCACGCGACCATTGAATATTTTACAATATTCATTTACTAATTATGTTTGTATAAAACAGCATTATGATTTAGCCCTGAGTTCCCTTTTAAATTCTGGGCTGTTCATACATTTATTGTGTTGATGGCTTATTGCGTATTTAACTTTGACAAATGTGGTTGTGGCAATGTGCGGCTCAGCCCTGTGCGCTGGGCTTAATTTATTTCATTCATTTTATGTAAACGCTTAAATGTCCTCAAGAAATTAAAAAAAGAGGAGTGCAAAAAAAATTTTTTCCTTGTACTTGACGAGGCAACGTTTGGTTTTACTTTCTCAGGCATAAGTTGGCCATATTTTGAAAGTGATTTGTTGGTTACAATTTTGTTAATAAGAATTTGCCTTGACCAGATTTCCTCTATTTCAGATGTGTATAATCCAGGTTCAGAAAGTAAAAGTCCATCCCAGAATATTGTTCCAGCCACAAAAGACCTGTTAGTTGGCACTATTCTTCAGCTGGGAGGTAAAACTAACAAGTGAAATCTGCTTGGCAGAGTTTATGGGTGGAATGAAAACATGGTAGGATTTTTACTTTCTGAACCCGGGATTATACACCTCTGCTCTATTTTTGCATATTTGTTGCACTAATGGTTTCAAATCCTCATGCAGAAAAGTAGTATAAGACTCAGAGAACATGAGGAAACACAAAATACAACTTTTAAATGATGACTTCATCGAAAGTAAGTAATTACGGCCAATTGTCACCCATTTGAAAAAGTTATTATTAGTCTTTCACAGTACTGTGGAGAATTACCTTGCTTGAATTCAGCCAATTCAGAAGGTTTTCGACTTTCGAGTATGGACTGCCTGTCCTGCCACGGCATGTCGATGGAGTTCAAGTTAGGACCTTGACTGAAAATTTAAATCTGGTCCGTTTTGAGCAATTCAGGGGTGGACTCACTCTTGAGGTTTGCATCATTGTCTTGCTGAGTAAACCGGTTGAACTCAGGCCTCAGATGGAGAGCAGACTTTATGGTTCAGCCAATTATGGCTTTGCAACACTTTCCAGACTGAAATACGCTGATGAGCGAAAACATTATGACCGCCAGCCAGGGGATATTTTTGGTCCCCTGGATTATGCCAAATCAGCTTTGTCTCTTAAAGACATAGCATCTGAAGGGGTCCTGTGGTATCTGGCTTCAGGATGTTAGCAGCAGATCTTTTAAGTCCTGTAAGTTGCGAGGTGGAGTCTCCACAGATTGGACTTTTTTCAGCACATCCCACAGATACATGATCTCACTGACTCAGTCTGATCAAGTCTTGCACTGACATGGAGACACCATAAGACGTGGTCCTCTGTTGTCTTCCCTAACATAATCGCACAATTGCTCAGACATCACGGTCATAAAATAAACATTTTTGACCAAACCTTCTGACCCCATTTACTGGCATCCTTTCCATAGATTTAAATGCAGATGTCATTGTTCCTGTTCAAATCTTGCATGTTCAGCAGTCTTTGTGACTGAACCACTGGCCGTCAACACCCGAATGACAAATAATCTTTCACTTTAAGCTTTTTTTTACAAGCATGATCTAAAATGAAGGTCAACTGGACCAGCTCAGCAGGTTTAAATTGAGCATGATAAGATGCAAATTACTTAACTGTATCCGGCAGTACATCTGTATGAAGCATCTGCATTCAATGTGTTTCTTCACATAAAGGGTTTCATTAAAGGGGTCATATTATGTTTTTTTGGTTTTTCCTTTCCCTTGAAAGCTTTATGAAGTTTTTTGTGCGTGTAAAACATCTGCAAAGTCACAAAGCCCGAAGTCCATGCCAAAGAAGTTACTTTATATGCGAGGAAACAACTCCTGAACAGCCAGAAAAGCCCCGTTTGCAGTCCAGCCGTTTCTTTTGGAACATGTCAACATCATGACCTAATATAATGGTATTATGTTCGATCAACGGCTAGTTTGGCAAGCCTTCGAGAAAAAACAGGTGGAGCAGAGGCCGGAAAGAGTTCTGTCGGAGCGTATAGCCATTTTGATAAAAAGCTGTTTTCTAAAGTGTGACCCCAACTTCACTTTGTATGGACTTCAAAAGGAAGCTGGAGTGTTAAGCCGTTTTCACACCAGACACGAATTGAGTTTTTCGCACGACAGATTACATTCAAAGTCAATGCAAAGACGCGAATACACGCGAACCGGGTGTATTCCCATCTTTGCATCGACTTTGAATGTAATCTGTCGCGCAAAAGATTAGTTTGGCGTCCGGCGTGAAAGCAGCTTTAAAGTGAATTTTTATAACTATTCCTCAGCAGTATAACGTCCAAACTTTTATTCAAACTTTTATTTATCTTCATTTCACAGAGCACTGTTTCCTGAACCACGGTCGGCGTTAAAGAGACAGGAGGTAAATCAGCTTGTTTCAGGCTGAGTGTGCCTGGTGTGCTGCACTTACAGCCTGTAGAGCTGTAACTGGTTGAGTTTTGGCCGTGAAAGCATGCCAATATTCGTAGATAGATCACAAAAAATTTAACTGGAGAGTAGTCATAATATGACCCCATTGAATTTAGCGCCATCTATATGTAGATGGTATTTGATTTAGCAATTCTGGCAAAGAACCCTACCTTGGGATGGAACCCAGAACCTTCAGAGATACAATACAGGCCAAAAGTTTGGACACACCTTCTCATTCACTGCGTTTCCTTTATTTTCATGACTATTTACGTTTTAGATTCTCACTGAAGGCATCAAAACTATGAATGAGCATGTGGAATTAAGTACTTAACAAAATAGTGTGAAATACCTGTAAGTGAAAACATGTCTTATATTCTAATTTCTTCAAAGTAGCCTCCCTTTGCTCTGATTACTGCTTTGCACTGTAATGTGAATATAGGCCACTGGATGGCCGTATTTACATTTTTTTTGCTAAGCTCAGACTGGAGCTAGGTTTGGGTATGTTTCGGGCATGTCTGAAACAAGTCCCAGAGAAAAAAAAAAAAAGTCTAAAAGGTGGGAGGGGTCTGCAAAAGAGTATATAAAGGGGAGAATTGAGACAGTAAAGTGGTAGGAGAAATTGCAAGAAGAAGGATACATGTGACCAGACCTGTCATTCTGTTCAAGACCTGTGAAGTTTCTTTTGTGGATTTTTGCCTGTGTTAGAGCATTTTTCTCACCCAGGACATCACCAAGGGACCCAACCAAAAAGGGACTGTAAATATTTCTGTTTTGTTAATTCAATCTTGGTCAGTAGTTTAGTTAAAGTCCTTGTTTTGTTAATTAAATGTGTTCACGTTTTTAAAACTGTGTCTGTCATCCCTTACTGTTGCTGTTGTGTTGCAAATGTAATAACAAATTGGGGCCATAACAGCACACTCTTGGCATTCTCTTGATGAGCTTCAAGAGGTCGTCACCTGAAATGGTTTTCACTTCACAGGTGTGCCTTGTCAGGGTTAGTTAGTGGAATTTCTTGCCTTATCAATGGGGTTGGGGCCATTAGTCGTGTTGTACAGAAGTCAGGTTGATACACAGCCGACATCCCTATTGGACAACAGTTTGATACATACGTACATAATTCCACGTGTTAATTCATAGTTTTGATCCCTTCAGTGAGAATCTACAATGTAAATAGTCATGAATATAAAGGAAACGCATTGAATGAGGTGTGTCCAAACTTTTGGCCTGTACTGTACAAAGACAAGTTACAGTCCGTAATACAGCACCAACATCCTTCATGAGAAGTTGAAAAATGGAGAGTTTCTTGTACCTGCTCTGGAAAGTACACATATCTCCTTGCACTGGTCCTCTGTGTCAAAGCGGTTGTTGTTCCCTTCACAGCCTCCGTACCAGAACTGTGCGCAGGCATTCGCCTGCTTGTCATAGTACCAGCGGATATTGTAATCGCGGCAGGGGCCTTGGTCCAAGACGAGACCACAGCGGGGGTTCAAGGGAATCAACTCTGACAGAGAAGACGAGAAAACAGAGTATAACCTTGGTGTTCTCACTCACTATTTTAGTGTGCAGTTTTAGTGAAATAATCAGTGTCTCGGAGCGTCCTCACCATTTATCACCCTGTTACACAGACTTATTAGACAACATCTGACGCCCTCCTTAGTGAAACTGCACCTTAATCTGTCCGGAAATCTATTGTTCCATTACTCCAGGTGGACTACCGTCAGAATTTCAACATGATATGTCAGTATTTAAATCTGAACAGGATTGCATGGGTAACTTTAATTTTGCCGACAAATAAGTTGCAAATTATTTTACTTTGTAAATAATAATATGATCAGAAATAATATCATGGACTTTTGGATAGAAGGCAGCAACCAACGCAAGGCTTCACATCTGAAAAATTGGGAATTTATCTTTATTTGTTTCAGTCGGGTATCTTCTTATACCAGCGTGTTCAGCTAGGGAGCAATTACCTTTAGGCAGAGCAGGCCTGGGTGCTGGCTGAACCTTGACTGTAGAGAGCGTAGATGATGATGATGACGATGATGATGTTTTTGATGTGGTTGATTTTGATGATGAAGATGCGTTGGTGGTTGGGGGCTGCACAAATGGAACGACAGGCTGAAGCGATACCACTGTTTTAGTGCCTTCCGATGCTGGCGTTTTCTTGTTCTTGTCTCCCTCGACCTGTGAGAACACATCCGAAGACACAGTGAGACTTTAATTCCAGGACATCACAGAGTTTTTGTTTTACAAGCCAGGTCTAAAGTGGCTTGTTCATGCATTAATAAGTACTTGGCATTTGTGTGTCTATGTGTGCGTGTGCATGGGTGTGTGCGTGTGCGTGCCTGTTTGTATGGGCATGTGTGCGTGTGCGCGAGTGTGTGTGGGTGCGCATCTATATGTGTGTGTGCATGTGTGTGTGTGTGGCCTACAGGATGTTTCCCCCCAAACTGAATATTATGTGTGCTGCTGTATTATACATCTTTAATGTTGTCAACTCCTAAATCCATCCATCCATCCATTATCTATACGACCTCTTTAACACTAGGGTCGCTAAGGAGCTGAAGCCTAACCCAGGTGACTATTGACAAGAACCAGGCATACCCTGGACAGTTCACAAATCTATGGCAGAGGGCACACATCATTCACTATAACACTCACACACAGGAAATTTAGAGTCGTTAATTAGCCTGACACGCATGTCTTTGGACTGTGGAAGAAACCAGAGTAACCAGAGGAACATGAACATGGGGGAGAACATGCAAACTCCAAACAGAAAGGCCCCAGGTGAGATTTGAACCCATAACCTTCTTGCGTTGAGGTGGCAATGCTAATCACTGCCAAGAGCCAAAACAGTTTTTGACTGTAATTTAAATATTGGTCACACTTCAGATGTTGCTTATGAAGGCTTTATACAGCAGGTATAATGCCCTCATAAATGAGACATAATGTCTTCATAAATCATACATAAGCAAATGTCATGCTTTGTAAAGGGTGAAATAACACACCCTTATTCAGCATGTGATGTAAGATGTGATATAACAGACTATGTCACTTAGCTAGTGGCTAAATGCTATAAAGGGTGACATTGTCAGCTGAGTGACGTTGTCATTGTCACATCTGGCATCATATGTTGAATAAGGATGTGTTATTTCACTCTTTACAAAGCATGACATTTGCTTTTGTATGATTTATGAAGGCATTATGTTTCATTAATAAAGGCATTATACGTGCTGTATAAAGCCTTTATGAGCAACACTTCATCTAAAGTGGGAACTAAATATTTCCATAAACAAGGTAAATTAAGCCAAGGGCATTTGATTTTAATCAAAGACCACACTAACATACATCTTCCTAGTTATCACCAAAGTTATCACTTTGCAATGGATAAAAACATAGACAGGCACATTTCCATGTTTAATGATTAGAAAGTTGCGATACCTCGACTGCTTGGCCGCTGACATGTCTCCTGTTTAGGTCTTCCTCCTTGAAAGTGTGCCCATAACCATTATTTCCATTGAAATTGTTCCAGTAATTATTGTGCACATTAGGGTGGGCCCCGTTGCCGTTGGTGATGTGATTGTAGATCAGTTCCCCATTATGATCCTCACAGAACTGACTGACCAGTTTGGATTCCAGTGCTGGGAAAGGGAACAAGCAGCAGTTGTGGTTAGTATGTGGCAGGCAGCAGAAGTGGATGTTGGCAGAAATATTTTTAGCAGAGAGACAGAAGGTACCCATAGTTCTCAGAATGTAGGTGCAGATGTTGAGATAGGGGATACTGAAGTACTTGGTAAATTTACAAATAAAGAAGCTGACCTCGATGGCATATACCCTTGGGTACTTAAAGATGTAAGGTAGATCATCTTCAAATCACCGGCAGCTATTTGCTGGCAGTTTTAAGAAATTGGAGAAATACTGGCTCATTTGAAGAAAGGTAATATAGTACCACAATGCCAGAGAGAGAACTGCACTGAGCAAGAAAAACACAGACCTGCCAGCGCATGTAAAATTCTAGAATCTGTCATTTAAGACAAGTGATAATTTTTTTTTCCAGAAATTAATAACACCCAATGGAATACACAACATGGTTTCTGTTAGAAAAGGACATTAACTGTTTTTGAACTCATTGAAGGGGCCACTTCTACTCATGACCAAAATAGTGCTTATGTACTCCTGTTTCTATTTTCAAGAAAAATTTGGCAAGGTTCCACATGAGAGACTAAGTTTTAAAATCAAGATGTCAGGAATTATAGGAAGCATTTCAGAGTGGATTCGATACCGGTAATAGGACAGAACACACAGTAGTACAGATCAGTGCTGGAACCACTGCCCTTCCTCCATAACATCAATGACCTTGACAGGAACACTGAAAGTACATTAGTTAAATTTGCAGATGATCCTGATTTTGGCGATTTACCTGACAGTTTGAAGTATACTATGGTGATTCAGTATCATCTTGATTCTATACTGACGCAGTAAAAACGCGACACCCATATTTAATAACCAAAAAGAAGAAACAACAAAAGTTTTTTGATTCATTTATCATACGAATAGAAAAAGAATTTCATTGTCCATAACAGCGTAAAGTTTCATCACATTATCTCAACAAATATTTCCGATATGCCACTGTGAATGCAAAGATCCTCCACTAACTGTCAGTAGCGAGTGAGTCATCCCTGTGCTTGAGCGCACGCGTGTAAATGGCGAGGCATCGATTCACACAAATGTCGCACAATTGCTTAGGGAATTTTCCTCCTCTCCTCCTGTGGTGTTGCGTGGCTGACGTCAACGCTGGTGCACACGACGACCAAGTTCATCCCACATGTATGCAATGGTGTTAAGATCGGGAAAAATGGATGGCAAAGGCAGAACATTGATCCCTGCTCGTTGGAGAAAGTCTCTGGTGAGGCGTGCAGAATGGGGACGGATGGATGTTGTCGTGTTGGAACAAGAACGGTAATTGAAGCACCTATTACTAAAACCCCATAAGTCACACATGACTTGACTTGACTTGTGGGGTTTTAGTAATCAGTGCTTCAATCGTTGTTGTCTGTGGTTGTTCAACAGTGGTTGGAGAGCTGGTCTTAAAATCTCATCCACATATCACTGTGTCATTAGACCTCCTCAAATCACAAGTTCACTCCGAAATCTCACATTAATGGCAGCCCAGACCATGGCACTACCCCCACCAAACTGATTTCTCTCCAGAACACATCCGTCTTGATGATGCTTATATCGCCTCCTGTACATTCGTTGTCAGCGTTCAGCAAATGACGCAAAGAACCGCGATTCCTCTGGAAAAACCCAATGGTGGAAGACTTGTGGCAGCTGAAGATGATGACATTGAGCGAACTGGAGTACGTTGTCTCTGTGACGTTGTGTCATGATGTTGCCTAAGTACGGCCTCCGGCACCTTATCCTCACCGCTCGCACTCACCAAATTACAGTCATGGCATGGGTGGGGTGTCTGTGGCGTCCTATTGTCTTCTGAGCTTTGTCTGCTGCTGTTTGGAATCGGTTCCTCATATGGATCTGCCAGATGTGTCCGTCCTGATGTGCTGTCGTGCCGGAAGTTGTCCTGGTCAAGGGTAGTCGTGATCACTTCCTGTCTGTTGGTAGTGATGCTCCAGCCTGTTGATGCTGGATGGACTGACCCAGAACCAGCGGGTAACCTCTCTTTGAGATGTTCCCCCTAGCAGCATCCCCAAAGCTCGCTTCCTCTGCTGTACTGTAAGCCATGGCATTCTGGCACTGATGCTGAAGGGGATGAACCTCTGTGCCTTTTATGCCTTAAACGTCTTGCTTTGCACTTGCTTGTCATTCAAGTGATGCATTCAACCTGCTGCTAATGACATGATTAAGTTGCGCACTGGAGAAGTGATCCCCTGACAGACACACAAACTGGCTTAGAACCTGGACTTGCACTAATTCCAGCTTTGAATCGTCTTAACACTATATTTCTCCTCCGGTAATTCAAAAAAATCTGCAACAATTTTAAAAATTAGGTGCTGCGTTTTCACTGTGTTTCAGTATATAATTGAGAAGTGGGCAGAAACTTGGCTAATTAAATTCAATGCAGCTAAATTTTCTACAGCTTGTATATGAAAAAATTAGACAGGATCACAAAGGGGGCCGAACTGAAATGTGTTCAAAGTGAAAAGAACTGGGAGTATTGGAACCGAACCTTTCAGGTTCTAGTCACTGTTTGCAGCAGTTAAAAAGGCCAATGGGATGCAGAGACATACAGCCAAAAGTATTGAGAATAAAACAAAGCAAGTTATACTTACCGTGTATAAAACCGCTTTCATATCTCACAGACCAAACTGCACAAAAGATTACAGGCTCGGGAAATGATTTTTTAAAAAAGCCACTAAATTAAATCCAGATATGAAAGATACCAGTAACAAGAAAGTTAGAAGGAAAGACTGAACAATTTCTTCAGCTTTTGTCAAAGGAGAGAAACCTGATAGATGCCATTGAATACATAAAAAAGATGAACAAATTTAACTACACAGGACTATTTTTTTTTGGGTTGGGTTTTATTGCAAAACTTGGTTTCATACATGGATTTTATCCAAGGGTAAATTAAGCAGAGATATCAGGATGTATTTTTTTACAAGGAGGGGCCACAGTGTGGAATAGTTTGTCAGGTCATGTCACTGAAGCCAGTTTTATCTTTAGAGTCAAAAGTGTTAACTACACTTATGTTGTAGAAAAATGAGGAACCTCCCTGAGCAGAATAACCTGTTCTCTCCAATCTGTTATGTTATTTTATGAATTCATGGACAATTCTGAGTCAACTCAAACTTTGATGAGAAAATAGTGTAACAAAGTAATGAAAATAAGTAATTAAGGAGCACTGGGCAAATTTAAACTCGGAATGATTCTGGCAATGCTCACCTGGTAAAGTGTTAAAGTCATCAATGAGGTACATGTGTTCACTGTCTGGGTCCGAGGCGATCAGGTTCAGCTCCCGCAGAAACTCCATTTGTGTCACGTCAGTAGTGTTGACGATTCCCAGGGCGTACATCTCGATGTTGGCTGCATGGGCCTCCCTCACAGCGATGTCCAGCTTGACTGGTTCTCTTTTGTCAGTTTGCCCATCTGTGATAACAATGGCTACCTTGCGTACGCCACTGCGAGCGCTGTAGAAGGCCTCCTGTGTGGCCTTGCGGATGGCAGTGCCCGTGTGCGTGCCCTCGCCCATGTAGGGCATCTTCCTAATGGCTTGCTTCACGTCCTCTTTTGCTATATATCGGGCGAGGTTAAACTGCAGACGGACCTCCAGACTGTAGAGGACAAGTCCTATCCTAGTGGCATTCCTTCCTACAGTCACGCGATCCACCAGCGCTGTCACAAAGTCTTTGATGATTTCAAAGTTCTCTGGCCCAACACTTTCTGAACTGTCTATGACGAACACAAGCTCCATTGGTCTCTCCTTGCATCTGATGCCACAGCCTGAAGACAGAAGGGTGCAATACTTGTGTGAAGCAAATAATTTTTTTTTGCATACGTTTCAGATATTAGAATCTCATATCACAGGAAGTATCTTACCACATATCTCCTTGATCATTTTAATAATATCCTCTCTCTGAAAACAAACATTGATTCCATAGTTAGAACCAAATGTCAATAATATTAATATATGGCATTTTTTTAAATCAACTTGTGGTAGTTAGGGAATGTGGACTCACCGTTAGACCTGCCTCGCCTTTGACTCCCGCTCTACCCTGTGAAAACATTTTAAAATGATTGTTAACAGGAACATGATCTGCTTTGATCTGAATATAAATGAACTAATAAAATGCTTATGATATTACACTTACACAGATATGAATGTGTGCAGCATCTTTCTGTCTCCAAACTGATAAAAATGGCAACTTTGTAGCAATTTAAAGTAAACTCCTGCATAACCCTTTTCAAAGGCACCTTTTAAGGGGTGGTCACACATATGTTAAATAACATAGTTAAGTGTAGCGGAAGCCTCCATAGCTTAACGAAGCCTAAAGTGGCGCACCGTAGCGATTTGTGGCTATCTGTAGAAATAACTTGGCCATTAACGTGAGAAAACTGCCTGTGGAGGTTTATCTGTTTGGCATGTTCAAAAGATAGCTACAGTAGCGGCCATTTTTGTTAGCGTAGCTGTAGCTTAGTTTAATGTAGTAACATGTAGCTCACCGTAGTAACAACCATTGCCTACCATAGCTAAACGTAGTGTACCCCGTAAACAACAAATTTGGTGTGAATCTAGGGGCAACTAAGGGCTACTACGCCTACGGCTTTCAGTACGTCTCACTACGTCTAACTATGGTGTACTAGGATAGCCTGTGCATCTTTTACCGAGTTGAACATATTTTATTGTACTTCTACATAGTCTGAACTACTGTAATCCCTCTCTACGGATTACCAGAAGACAGTTTGGCTGTCCTCCTGAGTTTCTTAGTCTTCCTAAGTAACTGAAATTATAATTTAATGTCTTGGATAATGTGGTAGAACATATGGGGGGAGGGGTAATGTGCTTTGTGGTGTGGAAAAGGCTTTGAGAGAGGCTCACTGTTTGACCAGGAATCCCAGGGTCTCCGGCATCGCCTTTCACTCCCTTCCAACCCCGTTCACCTTGGGCTCCTCGGTCACCCTGCAGGATATATTTACTGCTCTTAAGACTGAGTAAACACATTCCATTAAAGTTACACACCCAACCCTGTACTGGGATTGGGGCAAGTAGTACACATGCAATAAGCCTCTGACCTTAACTCCTGGGTAGCCTTCACCCTGAGGTCCCCTTGGTCCTGATATACCCTGAGGTCCCTGCTCACCCTGCAATGTAAAATAAGCAACATCGTTGCTGACCTACTGTCCAACTGATCAAATATTAACAATTGATTCTAGAATGTGCTGCACACAAATACTTTTGGAATCCACTGACATACCTTGGGGCCCTGCACACCCTCCCCTTGGGGGCCTGCAGGCCCTGGGGGTCCTGGACGTCCGATAATGCCCTGAAATCACAAATAGCACCAAAGATATCAGAATCAGAAGTTAGGTCAATTGTCTACGCAGTAATATAAGACTACATCACAAGAGCCGACCATTCCTTCCATCTAGAACACGAGATCTGAAGAACTGAGCGTAAGACCAGGCCATTCAGTCCTTCTAGAGCTGTGGTCTCCAATCCTTTTCCTGAATAGCTAACATGCTGAAGGTTTTCACTCTATCCAAAGCAAAGCACTCTGTATTTTCCAGTCTACAGATCTGAATTTGCTGTAAATTAATCAAATGAGATGTACTGTATTAGGGTCGGAGTAAAAACCAGCAGGATGGTAGCCCCCCAGTAACAGTGTTGATGATCACTGTTTAATGTGGTGAAAACCCACTTTCCTGCATTGCTTTCAGTGCTGCACGCTGTCCTTTTTGCCCCCCAAGGATACAGTAGTGCCTGGCAACAGTTGCTTATGCCGCCCAGTGATCTAAAAGTCTAACTTGTCTCCTACAGACCAGACCGGCACATGCGGGTACTTCTCAAAGTGTCAAGGCTGCGGCCCCTTTTGGAGGATAGAAAACCTCAGATCCCACTGATCTTAATGTAATTGGACTTGTGTTTAGCTGTGAAATTTAACAGATTTGTTAACTTCACTGATTCCATGGTTAATAGATATGTCTAGCGATTATTTTGCTACCTTGCCCAAACCTGAGCATTCGTGATACCTTAATAAATGAATTGTTTCCCACACACAAACGGATGGATTCTATATATATATGGATTCTATCAATGAATTCTATAGCTTCCCCCCTTCATCTTCTATCCAGAGAGCTTGAAGCCATAAAGCTCTCCTTTTTGGATCCTTTTCTTTTCCAGGTAGGATGGGAAACCTGAGATGTACACTCGTCATTTTATTTGATGCCCAACCCAGTACACAACAACTTTTAGCCTTTTTCAGCTGGATTTTCGCCCTTGTTGGCGATTATTTAAAGTGTATGAGTGTGATCATTTTCCCCCAAAAAGGGGCGCGGCCTTGGCGCTGAGCGCTGGATAGCAGGGCGCCGGTAGTGTCTACACAGCTGTAGCTGGAGCAACTCAGCTGAAATCTGATGAGCAGATGCATTCAATCACTTTAGGGACTTCCCTACACACCATTTCTAATATGAACAGAAAAATTGGCACAAGTATATAAAATGAAATATACTCTGCCCATCCAAAAAAAGTCACAAAATTTACTATTTTGTTGTACTGCCATCAGCTTTGATTATGGCATGCATTCACCGTGGCATTGTTTTGATAAAGTAATGCAATCTCACAACATTTCTGTCCACAGTTGTAATTGTTGCTGAACCCAGACCTGACCAACTGAAGCAACCCCAGATCATAACCCTGCTCCACAGGGTTGTAAGGTAGGCACGAGGCATGGTGGATGCATCTCATCATCCATTTCTCCTCTTACCCTGCTGCACCCATCACTCAAACAGGGTAAATCTGGACTCAGAACACATGACCTTTTCCAGTTGCTCCAGAGTCCAATCTTTTTGCCCCCTTGAAAGTTGAAGCCCTTATTTTTGATTAGCTTCGCAGCTAAGTGGTTCTCTTACGACTACACAGCTGTTTAATCCCAATCCCTTGAATTTTCTTCGCATTGAGCATGTGAAAATGCTTTTTATTTTTGCTATTAAACATAGCCATCAGTTCTACTGTTGATATTTTTTTTGGATTTCACCAAACGTTTCATTAATCTTCCATCACAATCATTTTTTTTCTGACTTCTTCCTCGAAAAGCATGGTCACCATTACCCCTCGAGGTTTTAGTGATGCAATGGACAGTTTTTAACCAAATTTTAGTACAGTAGTTTCAGCACTTTCCTTAGTTGTCTACTTTGCCCCTTCTGAAACATCTACAGTAACATCTTTTCCACGACCACTGAATAAGTTCTCCGACATGGTTATTTATGAAAGGAACGAGCTTAGACTCCAAGTGCAGTTCAGCATCGGCAGGGCGTTTATTGGGATTAACACAGCTCATGCTCAAAGACAGAAACAGATCAATAGCCAGGCAAACAGAATAATGCAGAATAGTCAGAATCAAAGTCAGGGGACAAGCAGAGAATATTCGGTAACCAGGAAATCAGTCCGCACAAAGACAGTAACAAAGGGGGTAGATCTAAGAGAATGGAAGGGGAAGGAAAAAAGGAGTTGGATGGGATAAGGGAGAACAGGAGAGTCTAAACAGATGGGTACAAAATGGGAATAAGGGAGAACGAAGTACTAATGAATTAACCAGCAATCAAACTACGTAATACAAACAATCAATAACGAGACTTATGGGAGAATTCACAAGAAACGAGCTTTCAACAATCGAAACCAGAAAAGCGCAGAAACGAGACTTGACCAAGACGAGCTATGGGAAGAAACGAGTCGAAAAGAAGCTGAGGAAAAAGTGGGTCTTTTAAACACAAACTAATTAAGTGGAATCCCAGCTTAACACAGAACAGCTGTGGAGAGAGGTGGAGTTAGAAAAGCAAGGACAGTGATAGGAGAGAGGGAGGAAAAGGGTGGGGTTCTAACTCTAATCTAACTTATCACCCGTGCCTCTCTAAACTACTCTCAGGTGTGGATAGTCAATGAGAACAGGGAGAAAGAAGGAAGTGGAATTACCTCACCGAAATACAGGGAAGAGAGTGTGATGAAAAAGACAAGACACCACGAGACAGAAACGAGATGAAGACACCGAAGACTAAAGACAGCGCAATCTTACAGAAACATACATACTCTAAAAGTATAAATATGATAAATAAATAAATAGTAACTAAAATGACTAAAACATACTAAAAAAAACATATAAATCACCGATTTCTAACCGTTTAAGACATGAGCAGCCACTCACTGTTATGTTTAAGTGGCTTGGTGCCAGCTGAAGCATATTAATCACAGCACTAACTAGAAAAGTGTTTGCGGGACACTGCAAAAATAGACCAGCCCCTCCATTCCACCAGCCCTTTTAAGGTAGAAAATGTGTGAAAAAGTTCTCTTCCCATTTTGGCAAAATTATTCATGAAATAACTTCAACCTTTAAGAAAAATACTGTTGTATTTAGATATTCACATTATGGATAATACAAAAAATCAAATGTCTTAAACGTTCGAACAAAGGGTGGAAAGTTTAACTTGCAGAACCTAGCACAAATGCGCATTAAACGACAGCTAGAAATAAAATGTTCTGAAACTACTACCGGTAACATACGCAAATTCCTGAAGTGCTAGTAATACTAGGGTTAAATGCTACTGAATTGGCAAAGCATTTTCATCTTTTCAAAAATTTTAAACATCCTAAGATGTGGAGAAAAAAACTGATAAAATAAGTTTAATTAACTTTTTGCTACTCCCAAACCAGCAGTGGATCTTCGTAAAGTTCAAATAAGCATTCAATTGGTAACAGATAAAGGTGAAGTCATTCTGGGCACGTAACACGCAACGCGCACCAGCATGCAAATGAGAGCAGCCCCCAAATGGAATCCTCCAGGACACATGTTGTGTACAAGCAAGTATGTGTTCAAATATTCTCAGAACATTTGCCGGTTGACTACGCGAACGCATGATCGAGCAGCAAGTCTGTGTCCGGCCTAAGCAGTTTGCATTGAGTTGATCGGTCACATTCAGAAAATAAAAAAATAAATAATAAAAGGTGAATTCAAACAGTGTAACTGTGATGCATGGGACTCAGGTTCAAGATAGCAAGAAAGTTTTAGAGCAAATGTAAACGCTCAAAAGTAATGAAGTTTTGTTGTGACCTTGACCTTGAGTGGAATGCCACCCAAAGTTGACAGAAGATTTACCCTGCTATACATTAGCTATATACCAAGTTACAGATTTTTATCATAAATACTTTTGAGGGGTGTGGTCATATGTCATGACGACCTTGACTTTGCATGGAATTGGCCGAAAAGTTAATAAAAGCTGGGCCCATTCTGTAGTTGCCAGGTACCAAGTTATTGCTTTCTATCATAACTACTTTTGAAGCTAGTGAGTTGATAAGCATTTTGAGGGGCTTGGCCAGTTGTCATGACCCTGACCATTGAAGTGACCAGTGATTATGCCAAAACAATTCCCAAGGTTAAAATAACAGTGACTAAAGAATTAGGACTAAGATGAAGATACCAAGAAAGTTATAGGCGAAAAAAAGTGCGGCGGACGTGTCGGCAGACACAGCGCACAAACTCACTCAAGTAGTGAAAGCAGCCCCACCTTGTCGGGCCTGCTAATTATTCAGCGGGACCAACTAACCCATTTGCTTATTTGAATCCAGGTGGTGATCTTTTTTTTTCTTTGGCACGGCAGTGTATATATCATTTTGACACATTATTCTATGTTCATGAGGTTTTTATTGATTATCAGTAGAGTAATCAGTAACAAATATCATTAATCAATAATCAACAATAATGCATTTGTTCATTGAGGTGCAGGTGGCTCTTTGTATTGTCTGTGTGTTCAAAGTCTCATTTTTACATATTTTTACATCATTTTCTATCATTCATAGCATTGCAAAAAGTCATTCCGATTATATTTTCATTCTACTCATAATCATACTTATCATTGGGAAACATTCATATGTTCAACTAAGCTTTAGGCATCATCGTGGGATATTTCAATTAGTTGGAAATAGGTAAGACCCTTCTATGGGTGCATTTATTGTTTATTCACATCAATCAATAATTTTGGGTATTGAACACTCATTAGAGTAATTATTTATGTTTGATGATTGCATGAAATTTCTTAAGTCATTTTACATGAACTAAACTTAGATAACCGCAGGAGTGATGCTTTTCTAGCAGCCAGATTGCAGTGCGACAAATCTGCCCCACACACAACATTTTTGTATGTCCGGTTTGCAACACAGCCTAATGAGCTCTCTCCCTAATTAGGGGCCAGATGAAAATTCCATTTGGCCAAAATGTGGAGCAAATATCTGGCAAATATCTCAATGAGTATCTGTTTGATAGATTCCTTTCCCGAACAGTATTCTTCAAGTTCCCAAAGCTCAAGATAGTCACAGGGCATCCAGTATGCAAGGCTGATACTTTGACCAAAGTAGCCTAATTGAACAGATTTAGATGAAGGTTTTATAGATGTATCCAGGTGACAGAAAATGATTGTTCTCTTTCTGTATCTGGTCTACTGTGTCTTTTCCACAGCAACATTGAAAAGTTTGTTATTGTCCTGAACACAACAAGTTGAAAACCATGAAATGACCCTGTACCTGAAGAGTCAGTCTTAATGTCTAAGAATGAGCTTGCCAAGGAAAGGCATTGTCAGGACAATTTATTGGTGCATTTACAGTATCAGTCACCGGCACCTGAGCAGTGTTTTCGTTTTTGCATTTATTAGCATCGACCTCATTGGAGGGAGAAATTTGTGCCAGATTTGCCAAATACTTGCGGCTTGGTGATCTGGGTTAGGGGCTGAACGAAGACTAAACTCAGTGCTTACCGGCAGTCCCTGTAATCCCTCTCCTGGTGGTCCCGGCAGCCCTGGAGGGCCTCGAAAGCCAACGTCACCCTAGAGAACCACAAAAAATAACACATCACATATGGCAGCACAGTGACGCAGTGGTTAGCACTGCTGCCTCACAGGAAGGAGGTCATGGGTTTGAAGCCAGCCTGTCTCATATGCACTCACAAAGAAAATAAAAAAATTCTTCACTGAAAAATCAAGACCGATACATAAGCCGTAAATGATTAAAGAATTATTAGCTCCAGCAATGAGGTTATGTTTTTGCTTCCGTTTGTTTATTTATTTGTATTTCTGCCTGTTAGCAGGATCAAATCTATGCGAAGGTATGTAAATGGTGTACCTTTGGTCCAGGATAGCCCTGGCCCTCGGGACCGGGATCTCCAGGAGGTCCTGGTAGGCCTGTAGTGCCCTAAACAGAGCAAATAAAATCCTTGATTCAGAATCACCCTGGTCTAAAGAACACAATCACCCTGATCTCAGGAGCAGAATACAATTCATCTAAATAACAGCTTTTCACAGATCTGGGGAGTAGAATCACACACTGACCTCAAGAAAAAGGCCTTTTTTGTGGTTTTTGTCACATTCATGTTTATGTTCAAGTTAAGTGCTCATGATTTAGTCTTTATTTATTCCTTTTGGTTATTGTAATCCTCAGGTTTTTAGTTCAGTCCATTCTTTAGCCCCATTGCCCTTGTCTCCCCTGTCCTGTGATCGAGTTGGTTCAGTCCGTCTTCCCGGTCTGTGTGCCCACTGACTTCGGGTGATTAATGGTTTCTGGTGTTTAATATATTCCTTCAATTCTTGTTTACTTCCTTTGCCTTACTGTTCTGATTACTAACAAAACTAACATTTGTATTTTGTATCATAGTCTCCTAACCCTAATCCATGTATATATGTTACTAACATACTAAAAAGCATTCTTGTTAAATCTTTAAAGTTGCACCGCTACTAATTAATACTAATTCCCTCTCGGCAATCTCCCTGTTCTAGTCTCCGCCTCTTACTCAGCTTTACCTGTCTCCCCCTGCGTTTCCACGAGATCTCTCGCATGTGCCTAATTACTTTCCTGCACTCATTTTCTGTGCACTCAGAACTCCTTGACCGGAGCCGCTTAAATGTCACAGGCTGTTTATGTAATTCCCGTCCGTGTCTTGGCTTTCGCCATTATTAGTGGTTAGGGTTTCCCTCATATGTTCCTCCCAATGTAATTAGTCTGATCCAGCTCACCTGTTACCTGCATAGCATGTGACTTCCCTCTCGTCTATTTAAAATTCCTTACTGCAGTTGTGACTTTGTCAGAATGTTGATCAATATTTCTTTGTGCAGAGTGCCTTGTATGCCATTGAGTATTGTTTTCCTTCGACTGGTTTGACCCACTTCGATTCTTGCCATTGCCCTTCTTGTATTGTTCTGCCCTTTTGGATTCCAACCTATTTTTGTACAATCACGATTTCTGTGTTTGGATGCCCTGCGTATAACCCTTGGCTGTTGTTGGGGGGGGGGGATTTGGCTTTGACCCGGACTTCATTAAAGGCATACTCTTTTTGGATCTCTTGCGTGGGGTTTCTGAATGTTACGTCACAAAGTTATTTCTTCTGGTAAAGAGAGACCAGTCATGACAGTTGATCAAGAACACCCTCCAGAAAGTAATTTTTGCATCAAAGTCAAAAATGAAAAGACTTCCTCCAGGCAAACACTGAGGGTTTACCACAAGATGTAAACCTCAAACTATTCGTGGAAAAAAACATAAAATGCTGTGCAGTTCTGGCACAGCATCCAATGGTCAGATGAGACAAAGATCATTTTGTGCTAGAGTGAAAAGAGTATAGAGTAAAGAAGGAAATAGTCATGATCTAAAGCATACCACCCCAATGATGAGGAGCGATCATGTGTGGGCATTTATGTCTGCTAATGCAACTGGGTCCCTTGTATTTATTGATATGAGACATGACAAAAGCATGAAGATGTATGATGAATTGTACAGGGCTATGCAGTATTATCTGCTCAGATTTAGCCAAATGCCTCAAAATTCTTTGAACAGAGCTTCACATTGCAAATGGACACAAAGCAACCCAAAGCTTTAAGGAAAAGAAATTAAATGTTCAACAATGGCCAGATCAATCACTTGACCTGAATCCAAATATACAAGCATCCACTGGGCAAAATGCCTTGGAATTTGGAGATACCTTACCCCCGTATATATCATGACACGTTGCATATTCGGACGTATCCGGCTTTATCCTGATCATTGGCAAATCCGAGGGAAACCAGGCGTGTTTTGAGTCAAGATTTGTTTATCACATATCCTGATCATACTTATAGAGTGCATCTCAAAGCCAAGGCTGCATTCTTAGGGGTCGTCACATACTTCCGTTCACCAAACTAACATTTAGGGTTAGTAATAAGATTAAATTTAGGATTAGGGTTAGGTTTGGGGTCAGTTTTAGGATTAGAGGTTAGAGTTAAGTTTAGGTTTCAGTAAACCAGTGATGATTTGCTTTAATCAAAGCTGTTTAACGGAGATGAAATAACGTCATGTCAGTTTGGTGGATGAAATTAGGTGACGACCTCCAAAAATGCAGCCTTCAAAGGCTGCAGCCTACCCTTTGAGATGCCCCCATTGTAACACATTTTAAGGTACATAGGGTGTAAGTACCGTAATTTACCACTCAAAATTTGATAGGGATCATAGGAATTTATTGCAAAATGACATGCAAATATGGTAACTGCCACTGATGAACACTTGGATAAATGACATGCAGTCAGACCCAAAACACATTTACAAGTGCATTTAATGACACTGAATGAGCGTGCAGCCTCACACTTTTGACTTTCATGAACTCTTCATGGTTTCACCTCTGACATGTTAAGTGAAAACAGACAGTGTTTGTTTGATGTTTCATTACCACAGTTAATGTCAATAACGGGTATGACCTCCCCTAGCTTGAATGACGGCTTGACAACGTCGGGTCATACTGTCAATCAGAACCTGGATGCTTGCAATTGGAATGTTGTTCCATTCTTCAAAAAGGGCATTTCCGAGCTTCTGGAGTTGTGGATTGTGCCCTACGACCGGAAATGGTGACCTGCAGCATGTTCCACACAAGCTCGATAGGGTTTAGGTCCGGTGAACGCGCGGGCCAGTCCATGCGGACAATTGTCTCCTGCTCTAGGAATTAATTCACCACCCTAGCATGATGGGGACGGGCGTTATCATCCAACAAGATGAAATCAGGGCCAACAGCACCAGCGTATGGTCTTACGTACACATTGAGGATCTCATCCCTGTACCATACCCCTGTCATCGTCCCTCTCCCCATGACAAGCAGGTCCGCTCTGCCGTTCCTGCTTATTTCTCCCCAGACCATAATTGATCCGCCACCATAACGGTCGTGTTCGTTGATGTAGGCATCATTAATTCGCTCATGTTGTCTTTGCCACACCCATTGCCTCCTGTCAGTAAAGTCCAAGCAATATCGGGATTCATCAGTAAAGAGAACTGGAGCCCAATTGTTGTGTGTCCATGTGACATGATCGTGAGCCCAATCCAAACGGTCACGCCTATGACGCATGGTCAGTGGGATTCACATGGCCCTCCGGAGTTGAGGCCGGCAGTACAATTCCGTATCATCTGAGTGGATACCCTGACCCTGAGGCGTTATGAAGGTCATTTCGTAGGATGATGGCTGTCCAGAAAGGATGACGTCGTGCCTGAAGTGTGAGAAAGTGGTCTTGTCGTTGTGTAGTCGATGTTTGATGACCACCCCCATGACGGTGTGCTGCTGTACCAAACGTTTGATGCCGGTTCCACACTCTGTTCACAACACTTTGGCTGACATTAAGTGCCTTAGCAACGTGACGTTGTGAGAAGCCAGAGTCAAGCATTCCGATGCATCTTCCAAATTGCTCTGAAGTCAATCAACATCTAAGACGTTGAGGAGACACTGTTATTGCTAAATGTAATGCAAAAAATTTGGGAACTTCCAAATTTTCACCAACAAGCAACACACACGTCTGAGTTGAAATGGTGAAGTGTTAGTCAAAGCCAAAATGTGAGGCTGCACGCTCATTTAATGTCATGAAATGCACATGCAGATGTTTTGTGTCTGACTGCACGTCATTTATTCAATATATTGCTCATCAGTTACCAAATTTGCATGTCATTTCACAAAAAAATTCCTATGATCCCTATCAAATTTTGAGTAGTATTTCCAGAGCAGCAATATCAAACTTTAACGAATAATAAGTTGCCTTTTAAAAGTGTAGCCTATTCAAGCCTTCTCTAGAACTTTTACTGTCCATGCTCCAAAATGAATTTAAAGTGCTATTCACGTCCATCAACAAAATATTTGGCATTGTATTTGTTCAGTTTATCATGGATATCTGTCCAATTCCAAAGGATGCTCGATGCTATTACAGGCTGTGTCAAAGCATGCCAGTTTGATTAAGCCTGTTTAACTGGTAAACAGACGGTTTAAAGAATCCAACGGCACAATTATGTGACACCACCACTAAATGAAATGGACTGAACAAAATACCTCGGAATCCGGAGGTATCCTGACGCCATATATTTAATGACATGCTGTGTATTGGACCGTATCCTGCAGTATCCTGACTTCTGATTTTCCAGGCGTGTTTTGACTTTGAGTCAAGATTTGTTTATCACGTATCCGACCGTATATGGAAACACATTTTAAGGCACGTGGAGTGTGAGTACCTTCATGCAACAGGGCATAACTGCATGAGGAAATGTTCCCCGTCTTTTCCCCATTTACAAACTTTTAAATGTCTATTCCTGGGGCGTCACCTTTTTTTACTGCCTGTGCCCCAGTATGAATTTGAAGTGTCATTCACTAACAAAAATTTGGCATTGTATTTGTTTGGTTTATCATGAATATTTGTCCTATTCAGACGGATGTTTCACTCCAAATAAAAGTTATGTGCAAAATGGCCAGCGTTTAACTCCTAAACTTGTGAATTATAAGGCTCATGTCCCGCATCGAATTCAGAATCATCCTGTTAAAATCAAAGCTCATGTTCAATCAGAAGTAATTGTTAGAAGTTAAAGCTTCTAATTCGTTTTCATATTAACCTTGCAAACTACTGAAGTCTATATCTAAAATGATATCAATATAATGGAGCATATTGGGTATAAGCATAAATGGCAGCCGGGGCGGGATGCGGGTGGTAGAAAATATACGAAGATATCATGAGCCCGGATATGGATGGTATTTCCTGGGACGTATCCCGAGTTCATGTATGCTCAAGATACTGACGGGTATTTGGAGATATTTTCCCCAGGATGCCTCAAACACGTCTGGTATTCGGGTGCGTGTACGGAGCCCGGATACGACACGTATTAGACCAGTCCCAATCCAGAGTTGGGATACCCCTGGATACGAGACGTACACAAACCAGTATCCGGAGCGTATCAATCCGTACATCCCCGGATGCAGATAATATACGGATGTATCCGAGTCGCGATATCTCTGGAAAACCAGTGTTTTTGCCCAGTGATCTCACTTCCTGAAGGCTAAACTGAATGCAAAATACCTCAAGAAAAAACAGGATGTGAAAACAGCAGCAGTGAATGCCTGGGAGAGCATCAACAAGAATGAAACTACGTAATCTCTTACAATATTTTTGACAAACCTGTGTATTACAGCTGAAAGTTTATAATTCGTGCACATCTCTATCACTTCATTTCAAAGGTGGCATATAGAGGCCAAATTATGAAATTTGAGACACTATCTAAATACTTATATGCCTTACATAATGCAGTGTGTACTCACAACAGGGCCTGGATATCCCTCACCCTTGGGACCCGTTGGACCTACTGGGCCAAGGTCTCCACGGTCACCCTGGAGGGAAACACTTGGTCAACTACTAATGCAGCTGCAGGCTAATTACAGTTAGCCATTTTTTTGCGGCTGTTACCTTGGGGCCGGGCAGTCCATAGCCTGTTTCTCCAATAGGTCCAGGAAGACCTGGTGGTCCATTATCTCCCTAGAAGAAAGGCAATGAACTTGTGACTTAACACACCCTCCATTCCTGGTGAGGATATGAAAAAGGTTGAAATGAAGGATTAACCTACATATCATGGAGAAGCCTGTCGCCTTTTGCTGGGTTAGGAGACTCTTACCTTTGGTCCAGGGATGGAACGTCCTGAGGGCCCAGGTAGACCCAGTCTGCCAGGTAAACCAGGCTCCCCCTGAAAGAGAACAACATTCACTGTGACACTATCTCCTAAGTAGTACAAAAGCACTGAGGGAAGTACACACAGATTCGCTGTGAACTTGGCAGTCATTTGTGTTATAGACTCGCTCATTCAGTTTCACTCTCTCTGACCCACTGTAAGATATAGGCTGTATTCCAGTATGAAGACTGCAACCAATTGCCTCCCGCCTTGAATAAAGTCAAAACACAAAAGGTACATCAGAAAGCAATAAATTTAGGTCACACTCTGTAGGGCTGGATGACATCACTTGACAGGTCTTGATCTGTGATTAAAGTTCTTTATTAATTCTAGCCACTTTATCACATTTTCCAGTTTTAACCTGGTATTTGTTGAATATTTTAAATATATTATGCACCATAGAAGGTGAAAATGCCAAGGACCTTCCTACCAAAGCTGATTCCACTTAAAATACTTTGAATTATTGCATTAGGAAATGTTGTTTCACTGAATGCTCACAATACATTTAAAGTAATAGAGCCATAAAAGTCAATACCTTTCTTTTCCGTGCACTTAGAATATTGACAGCAGATTTGACAGAATTCCCATTAAAATTGTTCTGAGTAATTGCATTTTTGAAAATGAAAACTTTGGCCTAGTGGTGGTGGACAAGCACAGTCATAGGGTCAGCAACATCAACTCTATACACCAGGAACAATTACAGAAGGCTTGACACGATTCCCATAAAAATTATCGGTGTTATTGCATTTGGAAAAGTTAGATCTGGCAGAGTGGTGGCAGTACAGGAAACATAACTGAGCCACCAGAATATATAACTTCCTTCTCTATGCACCAGGAGCATTAGAAGCAGATTTGACGATTCTCTTAAAAGCTGTTCGAGTTATTGAAATTTCTAAGAATGATAAGTTTGCCTAGTGGTGGTGCTACAGCAAAGGTCATGAACTAAGATCAATTACAGCCCTTCTCTCTGCACCAGAAATGATCCCAAGGAGAGTGACATAATTCCCAACACAAATGCTTGCATTATTGCTAAAATGTAAGGTTTGACCTGGTGGTGGCGCTACAGAAGAGGTTGTAGAATTACACAACATGAAAGGGTCTATCCTTTATGCACCAGGAATGTACAAAAAGTTTGATGTGATTCACATAAGAAAACTGTCCAAGTTATTGTACTAACACAATGGATCTGCAGTGGTGGCATGAATCCATAATATTCCCAAAAACTCAGCTTCAGAGTGTTAAATAATGTTCTAAAATGCTTCCATCTGAGGAATACAGACTTCAATGTTGGGAAAATGCCATTGTTGCCGGAATGCCCATTTTTCTCGGTAATTTCAGTCTCTCAGGGTATTTGTGCGGACATTAATGACATCTGATCTGAGTGTGTGAGAAAATACATTTAGTCAATTGGGACAGAATTTGATTCTCAACTATGTCTCAGCCCCTCATGTGTGCTGATGCCCAAACCTCTCTTCCCCCATCAACAGCAGGTTCTGCTAGCAACAGCAATGACAAGCTCATGCTGTGTCCTTTTCCAGAATCCTTACCTCAACTGTTGAATACAAAGTCAAGATGACTATCAATCAAGTAAATCAATACAGCGTTTTTAAAAGATCGCCTATTATGACACCAGGTGCAGAGCTAATTTGTTATTACAAGCCATTTCAAAATCTTTTCCCTCTTGACATCACATGGGGAAGTAACCAACCAGAAGCAAGAACAACTGATCTCCTTCAGTCAAGTAGTCAATCAGATTTCATTATTCTGGGTGATCACTCCCTCTTGTGATGTCAGGTAGGGGAGAATTTGAACTGGCTCATAATGGCTAATTAGCTGTGCCCGTGGTGGCATAACAGATGACCTTGAAAGTTTTTATCACATTTTGCTTCAAAGTCTCAACTAACTTGCATTTAAATTGCTTACCTTCGCACCTGAAGGCCCAGCAATTCCAGGAGGCCCAGGTAAGCCACGAATGCCCCGCTGACCCTGGTCTCCCTGGGAGAAAAAGAGGACACAAGTTTGGCTCATGTAAAGTGAGGAACAGCACAGCAAATACTTACATGCTCACCCTGAGTACCTCTAACTGTCTCACTCTGAGAACCCGCCTCTTACCTTCTCACCCTGAGTACCTATCCCCGCTGGTCCCTCTGAACCTCTCAGGCCTGAGGCACCAGGCTCCCCCTGTACAGAATAGACAGCCAACTTTCATCAATCAGGCTAAAGCAGCATTTAAAAAAATCTTTCACTTCTATTATCTGCAACATTATCTGCTTATTGAGCTGTTTATAGTGCAGTTAGCAGCAACTTATGTTTTCACTGGGAACCTCATGATGTTTGTGCATTCCCATATCAGCGGTCGGTTAGGAACTGTCATGGCTTTAGTTGCAAATAGTTGCAAATTATAATGGGAATTGGACCATTCAGCTGCCTTTCGGGTTAATTAAGATTTGATCGTGGTTCATTCAATTCCATGTGGACCAATCTCCTGTACAGAGCGTTCATAATTCATAAGCAGAATAAACAAACATGTCGGTAGATATTTTGTGTCTCATGGTCTTTCAGGGATCCAAACAATGCATTAGTGCCATCTCTTTCAATTTCATCAGCTTGGCGTGTCTTTTTCAACAGCAGCAAACAATGGGCTGAAATGTTATTGTTACAGTAGGTTTCATTGATAAAATAAAAATGCTCCGGTCTATGTTAGATTTTTAAAAATTGCATTCAAAAATCTATCTAAAAATTATACAGCTCAATAAATGCCAAACAGATACGTGCTTCTAGTTCACCAATATCTATCACAATATTATGACACTCATGCATTTTGAGCAAAAAAGGCATGTTTAATGGATTGCCACAATCATTGGCAACATTAATGTTGCTTTTTTTTCATTTAGCAGGTGTTCACCACTCAACTTGGCTCTAAAATAAAACCAGGAAAGGTTCTCAATAGTCAGCCAGATTGCAATTCCCAAGTAAAATATTGCAATTGGCCTTTCCATACTGAGACAATTTAGCACTGAAGCACCAGACTTAGGTACAAGTGCACCGAAACACAATTACCTTTTGGGCACCTTTTCTGCAAACAATATTTATAGAGGGCCTTAACTTGACAAAAAAGGGTGTTCTCTGCTTAAGCTGAATTATCAAAAAATGAGACTAAAGTACTTTTAGCAACCAGTTTAAAATTACATTTTTGATGAGGTAACAGGTTTGTTTTTTTATTTGGATTTAAAATGGTCACAGCATTGAATAGCTTGCTGGCTCATGGGATTTAGGCAGATTATTTTCAAAACCAGGTTTGATACAATGTGAATTATGTGCCATTTTTCCAGATTATTTTCTTCTCGCTGTTTTAGTCGTGATTCCAATGGTCCGTAGCACAAATATTACGAAGCCACTGATATGCCGCGCAATGAAGAAGTGTTTGCACCTTCCTTATTTCCTCTATTTTTCTAAATTTTTCCCATTGAATTGTTCAAAAATCATGTAATATAACACAAATACCTGAGGAAATGCAAAATACTATTTCAAAATGACCATGTTATATATTCATCGAAAAACACAAACTAATCCTGTGTGAAAAAAACTGTCCTCGTAGTTTCCTTGTAGTAACTCAATAAGGCAATTTACCCATTTAAATTGAAAATTTGGATAAATTGGACAAGACACGCCCTGGGTTAATTACTGTCGGACATATTCTACACAAAATCACTTAAACAGACTCTTTCCAGCTATTGAAATTAGGCTAAAAGGTCTCACATAATAGCTCACAATGCTGACATCAAATAGAATTATCAAGAGATAAGGATGAAACTTATATCAATTTATCATTCTGAAAAGGGTTGCAAGGCCATTTTTCAGGCCTGAGGACTCCAGCAAACATCTGCTTTTATCTCCAAATGGAGAGCCATTAGAAAACTAATGGTCAATCTCTCCAGTACTGGCTGGCCTATCAAAATTCCTCCAAGAACACATCTATCATTCTTGTTGGTAAACAAAAAAGAACCCTGACCAAAATCTAAGGAACTGGTGGCCTGACTTGCATCAGATAAGGTCAAAATTTGTGATTCCATCTTTAGAGAGAGACTGGCTGATGGTACTGAATGGATATTTGCAAGTCGACAAGCACTGCTATCCAAGACTAACAAAAAAGCTCACATTTGCCTGGAAACATCTTGATGGCCCCCAAGTCTTCTGGCAAAGTTTTCTGTAAACTGCTAAAGAAAGCAGTACCTTTTTGGCAGACCCGAGCCCTCTTACATCTGGCATGGAGCTAACACAGTGCTCTACAATAATAACATCATACCAACAGTCAAATATGGTGGTAATGGCCCTCATTTATGAAACTTGCGTAGGATCTGGTGTAGATTCTGGTGTAAATATCAGCGTTCGCCAGGTGTCACGTCTGATTTACTAAAAGTGTGTACGTCGCTGATTTCAGTGTAGAACTGGCGTGGCGTTGATAAATCTGGCGGCAGAAACCATCGTACTTTACATGACTCTCCCCTATAAATTCATGCTCCGGGAGGCATAGTCCTCCCCACTTTACGACAGGGACTCTCGAAAGATGGCAAAGAAGAAAGACCTTCACTGAGGAGGAAATATTATCGGCCTGCTGATAAAACCATCTACAATTTGATCAGAAACCAAAACTCTTATGTCCACGATAATAACATAAACATTGCAAAATACAAAATTTCATTGATTGGATACATTCTTGGAGGAAAAGTAGTCATCCTACCCGAACACAGCTCAACTGCATTCTTACACGCAAACTTTTTTTTTCTCTCTCTCTCCTGTAAAGTTTACCATTTTTAGATATGAGGTTTTATCAGCATGCTGACGATAGATGGAGAAAAACAAAATAATTTGATTTGGAAGTCTTAAGAGTGGCATAAAGGGAGCCCAGAAGGCTGCAGTTTGGAAAACTATTGCTGCTGCGGTAAACCCAATTGAGGTGGAAAACCGGAGTGCGGCAGACTGATTTAATTCATTAATAAATCGAAGTAACTATTCGCACTAATTTAAGAGCGTCCAAGCAAAAAAATTGACCAAAATTCTTCTTAGACGCACTTATTATTGAAGCCAAGACGCACATTTCTCCATTGCCCACACTTATTTTAAGTGTGCCCAAAGCTAAAAATTTTCTCTTGGCGAAACTTACTTTAAGTGGTACTTTCTAAGCAGCACTGGAATGGTTATCAACTAGTGCACTTACAAGTGTGGTCAAGAAAAAAATTCAGCATTGGCCACACGTATAAGTGCAAATAATATCGGCCTTAATAAATTCAATTTATAGATCCATGATATTTCATGTCATATTGCCTACATAATTGACAATCCAAATGGTTTACATGTAGGTTAAAAAAGTGGTCAGATTTTAAGATTGCCTTTAAAAAACGGGTTGCTGCGTTCAGACGCAGCAGCGCACAGACCGGTGGAGGCCAACCAGACAGTTGTCACCATTCCAGGAGCACATGGCAGCACTGATAGGATCCCCCTCCATCGTGGGAATGCGAGGCGGTGGGGACATGGATGAGTGCCCCCCGCCTCGATCACTGCAGACTGGAGCTGCATGAGGGTCATTGTTAAAATACAGTCTGCAGAGATCACTCTTCACTGTACTTTTATCAGTGTTACTCCATGACATTTTATTGGGCGCCACACAAAACGAGCAGCCACTCGTCACTTTCCCAGAGGAGATCTCTGATCTCTGTGCTGAAAGTTCCTCTCACTTTGGACAGAAGCTTATTCCTCTTACAATAGAAGATCTGCCATTGTCAAAATATGAACACGGTCGAAGTGTCCATAGGCATCTCTATACTGAGCACGAAAAGAAACGCAAGTAAGCTAGTTAGTTAATGTTAACTTATGGTTACTTATGGTTATTTTCCAGTCTGCCTTTAGTTAGGCTAACTTGCATTTCTTTTGTTGTTCAGTATATATCTGACTGGATGAGCCTCGACACCACACTGCATACAGTATCTGCCAAGCTACGCATTGCGCTTAATCAAATTGATAGTATTTGTCAGCAGTCTGGCCTGACAAGCAGGTTGTCTCAAAATATAAATTTAATTCATTTCTCAAAACAGGTGTCTAATTTATTTATTTATTCATAGATTCATTCATTCATTCATTTAGCCAATTTATCTATTTAGACTATTTATTCATTTTACTTATAAGAGCAACAACAGCATGACATCCGCTTCGCTGCATATGGTCTAATACTCATTTTGACAGCTGCATTCATTCCTGCATGTTGTTCGCTGGTTTCAAATTTGCGTACACCTGGTCAGACCTGGCCTGAGATTTTTGCGGACCGTTCACTCACATTCAGAGTGATAAATTCCAATCCTTGCGGCAGTTTTGACATACACCCATTTTTTGGTGTATGCATGTTTGATAAATGACGGCCAATGTGATGGTTTGAGGGTGCTTTGCTGCCTCAGGGCCTGGCTTACTTTCTGGGGTTCATGGAACCATGAAGTCTGCGTTCTACAGGAAAATCCACAAGGTCATGAGCCCATTCTTTGCAGCTTAATAAAAGGGGTGTCCATTCCAATGCCAATGAACGTTGTATGTTTTCCATATTCTCACCCAACCTTTACTTTTCGTATCTAATAGTGCAGCTGCTGTTCGTAGTAATAACTGTAAAATCACACTCAATTTTATCTTTTTCCGACCTAAACTGCATTGACTCAGCGGCTCATCTCTAAGCTATTGGTACCCACAACACCTCCATCCCACCATGTACTCTTTGCTGCATTCTGAAGCTTGGGGTGGGGTTATACATGGTCACGGATACTGTTGAAAATCTGCCCACTTTCATTTTAAAAGTTTCTACTGGTCAACAGTAGACCAGTAGGCAGGCTTAAACATGTTCTTTGTCCTGCTTACAGTTTTGATTTATAAACATGATGAAAACAAATGTTTTATGTGAATAAAATGCGTAAATTGTTATAGGATTAAGGTTAGGGATAGTATTTAAGTCAATCAATACCAAATGCTTACATTGTAACATTAATGTAGCTGTCTGGGCTAATTTAACTGACAGACAAGAAATACGAAATTGACAGGGAGTCCTACTCATATAAATTTAACAATAGCCTGATCTTAATTGTTATGATTCTGCTCTGTTTGCCATGTTTTTGATGTTCTGTCTGATCTCTGAATTGCCTGACCATGCCATGTATTTTGTATTGTGATTTGGTTCTGGTTTTTGTTCATGTTTTGTCAGGTTTAGTCTTTGCCATGTTTTGTATTTTACCATAGTTACATTCCGGCCCATGTTGTTGTTTTTACCATGCATTCCACTTTGTCTCCCCCTGTCTAGTCTTCTGTCATATGATTGCTCACAGCCCCAGTACTGCGTGCCACACTTTCGGGTGATTTACAGGTTTCTGGATTTCAACTATTCCTTCCAGTCTCGTTTCCTTCCTTCGCCTTGCTTTTCTATTTTACTAACCAATACTAACAGTTTGTTATTTTTGCTAAAGTTACTAACCTTAACTAACATTGTAAATAATACTAACTTACTAATGAGCACTAGGGATTGTATAGCTGCACTTTACTAATTGATTAACAAGCTCTCAGCACTCGCCCTGTTCTAGTCTCCGCCTCTTGCCTTCACTCAATTTACTTTGCTGTGATTCTAGCAGATTCTCTGCACCTGCCGAATCTCTGTTCTGCTACTCATTCTGTGCACATAGAACTCCTCAACCGGAGCCGTATTCACGTCTATAGGATTGTCTCGTGATCCCTGTCCGCGTTTTGGCTTTTGCCTATTTCATGTGATTAGGTTCTCCCTCATGTTCCCTCCTTTGTAATCAGTTTGACTTTCTACACCTGAATTCTATTAAGCATGTGACTTCCCGTGAATGTATATTAGGAGTCTTTTCTCACCACTTTCTTGTCAGAACATTTTCTCTTTGTCTGCTTGTGCCACACTTCTCTCGCCTTGTTTTCACTGTGATGACCTTTCTGACTGGTCTGTCCTCGATTTACGATTCTTGCCTATTCCCTGTATTTTTGCCACATTCTCTGGTACAGAACCTTTTTTCTTTTTGTACGACTCTGATTTTGTGGTTGGTGCACTGTTTACGGTTCTGGATTTTGCCCTTTGGATTCTGATTTTGGATTGTGGACATTGTACCGTTGCCTGCTCTGTTGGGGGTCTCCCCCCTTCAGAAATAAAGCCTCCCTTTGCACTTACTGGTGCTCGCTTGAGGTTCCTATACGTAATCCTGACACTAATCAGTATTAGTGAAAGAATTTCAATTAAAATTAGTTTTAGTTAAAAAGACAGGGATGACCTACCATATCTGCTTGATCAGCTCTTACTGACTAAACTGTTTCTATTTCATTGTGTCCAAGCTGTCAAACTGAATTTCATGTAAATACCAAACATACACAACCAATTTCAGCAATTAGAAGACCATAAAAAGCAAATAGACTAATAGGACCATTGCAAGGCAAGCTCATATGACACCCACCCACTGAATAACCCCTCCTCAAGCTCTGAGACGCAGCAAAGACCCTCTCTTCTGGCAGAGTGGTGAAGAGAGCATTTGCAAACAAATTTGTATCGGCCACACACATTGATTTAATAAGTTAGTAGAAACGAGTGAGCAGAAAGTGAATGTTTTCACGTGAGAGAGATTCAGTTGTTTTGCGAGAAGGGTCCAGTTAGTCTTCAAGGCTAATTGAAGCTGGGGGAGAGGAAATGAAACCTTGCCAGAGATGTCCTGTCATTTTCATAAGGGCCACAGAGGCCAGTGTTTGTGAGAGAGGTTTAATGGTCAGTTTGTGAGATCCGGTGGTCAGTGTCCATGATTGAAAGTGACTTGCTGGGAGATTCAATTGACAGCCTGAACCTAGCCTTATTGTACCTGCTGCTGCTTGCTGTCTAGCCAGTAAGTTCATCTTTATTGATCTGTCCAGTGATGTATTATTGATATCACGCTAATATTATTGTAATCCTCATATAGATAAATTATCGAGCTTGGGTGTCCATCTTAAAACTGAAGATACAGATGTTTTTCATTGCAAAGCGGGAATGAAGAAGATAAGAAATACACCTTGAATGCCTTTAACCAACCCTGATGTAAAACAGGATGAATACTTCATTTTCTACTTGAGCTCATGAACCAAAAAGCTATTCAACCAATGAATCATTTTCCTAACAGCATTACTGCAACTGAAACCAATAGTAGCCTGTAAGGTCACATGTTCAGCCAGAGACAGCGATAGTATACAACATATTTGTGATGGTGGATGTTGGGTTGCATATTGAGCCAAATTACCTTCTGTCCAGGTGCACCATCCTCACCAGGAAGTCCAGGTAAGCCAGCCAAACCTGCAGACCCTGGCTCCCCCTGGTGGAAAGTAGGAAATACTGTATGGACTTAAAAGAACAAGTATCCCTTACTGCCATATTTGAGCACCCAAATACGAATCTACGAGCTGCTT
Source organism: Gymnothorax reevesii (assembly GCA_029721435.1). Classification (NCBI taxonomy): domain Eukaryota; kingdom Metazoa; phylum Chordata; class Actinopteri; order Anguilliformes; family Muraenidae; genus Gymnothorax; species Gymnothorax reevesii. Next base: position 11,356,969 of record CM056587.1, on the reverse strand, counting down.
CCATTGCAACGGGCTAGCATTAAATGGGTTTATGAGGCTGAACTTATCTCTGAGCTGGAAGGAATATGTTTTGTTGACAAAATAAAAGTAAAACATTTTCCTCATAAGTACTTACCTTCGGCCCAGGTTCACCAGCGCCTCTCTCTCCTGTTGCCCCAGTTTCCCCTGGCAGACCTTGCTCTCCCTGTGAAAATTGCCAGGAAACACAAGAGCTCTTGAGTGAAAATGTGTTTTTTTCAGTGACAGTAGATGTTAGGTGACAGAATGACATCCACCTTTGGTCCTGGGAAGCCCTCTCCTGGTGGACCCCGGCCACCTGGTGGTCCTCTGGGCCCCTCCACACCCTGCAATGAGTATAACCAAAACCCATCAGTCTCTGAGGTGCGTACTGAGGGTGTGCCTGAAGCTGAATAACTCATTCATAAATGCACAGAGGATGGCTTCAGGATGAAAGAAGATTGCTGAGGAACACTGGATGATGTTTTGCCAATTAGTTCTTACACCAACAGCCCAGTTAAGCTGTATTTATCTTCATTATTCAATCTAAAATTACAGCTCCTTTTTAGTTTGGTTATGGAACACGATACGGCCAATAGGCCATACTGAAAAGAGATGGGTTAGCTCGGAGGAGGCGTAAAAAAAAAAAAATTGGAACCCAGGGTGCTGGTGGTTGAGTCCCTCTATGCAGAAAATACTGACAACTCAGTGGGTATCTGAGAAGAGCGCACCAGTGCAAGAAACAGAAGTTAAGGGGTTGGGTATTATATTACAACTCCAAATCTGCCTAAGTTGCCACATTTTGGAATGCACAAATGAAATCAAAAACGCTCTGCTATATTGAAAATACAACTGCAACAATATTTGATCTCAATAGCTTGTGAATTCAATTGCTTGATGAAAATACAGGCTTATTTCACATCTGATGACAGCAGCAAACTCCAAAGATGTTTGCGTAAGGGCATTTCAGGACTAATAATTACGTGACAAGTTAGGTTACAACTTATTGCAAAGCTTTTATTGCTAATGCCTCCTCTTGTCATAGCTTAACACACATTAAAAGTCTTCGGCTCCCATTTACCACTGACTTCATTTGCTCCCTTTGCCTTTCACTTGATGACTTCCAGAATCTAATCAGTTCTGCTACGCTTCATGAGGAATTACCTTGACTGATTTGGTGAAAATCCCACCACCCCTTCAGTAGATATAATGCAGACAAGATATTTGTGGAAAACAGGGTGACACCCATTGTTTGTGGCTGAGGCGTAATGAGGTGATGTGAAACAGGTGATAATAAACGGGTAAGCCAATCATGTTATAGTATAAAAGGAGCCTCCAGAAAAGGCTGAAGTCCTTCAAGAGCAAAGGAGAATTCAGGCTGATCAATTTGCAAACAGACACAAGAGCATATAATCAATTTCTTCGTAAACGAAGTTACCCCAGGATTTTGGCCATTTCACCATCTACAGTGCATGGCATGATTAAAAGATGGAAAGAATCCAGGCTAATCTTGGTGCCTAAAGGGCAAGGCTGAAAACCACTTCTCAACGTGCACGATCGCTGATCCATCAAGAGTTACTGCCTTGAGAACCATCATACAACTTTAATGGGCTAAGAAATCATTTCACAAACCTTTGTCAGTCAACACCAGTCACCTCTGCATCCACAGATCTAAGTTAAAGCTTGACTATACAAAAACTTACCCATACTTCAAAACTGCTGAAAAAAAGTCTCCAACCTCTCTGGGCTCTGTCAATTTAGATTGACAGCAGTATTATGGATGCATATTTTGTGGTCCAATGAGTCAGTATTTTTGTGGTCTTTGGAAGAAGCACCTGCTGTGTGCTTGTACATTTAGGGGGCACTATTAATGCAGAAAGATAAGCCTGTGTTTTGGAGCAACATATGCTGCCATCTAGTCATCTGTTCCAGGGAGCGTCCCTGCATTTTCACCCAAGACAATGCCAAACCAGCGTATGGATTAGAAGTTTGTGAATACAGAAAAATATGTCCTTAATGTCCTTTTACAAGTCCAACGAAGTTGGAAATGATATCCTGAAAAGTGAGAGAAAAACAATATACTATAAAAACTATGAAAGTAAATAATTAGTTGGCTCCTAGAAAGTAAGAAGTAAGTGTGGGAACAAGATTAGCTGGAGTCCAGTCCTGATCTGCCCCAACTGATAATGGACGCCGCATTGTGAAACAAGATATAAGCAATGAAGGCCCTGTTCAATTGTGTAGCCTGAAGACCTGAATTATGGCAAGTAGGGGAACATTTCTTTTGCTACACTTGACTACCTTGTGTCTCCAGAGCCTGAATGCTGAATGAGCGTAATTATAAGACTTGTAATGTTACACAGATGTTGACTGTGCCAATGATCTGGTCCTGTTGCCGTCGTCACCTTGTATATTTTTGATAATCAATTAAATCAATTTTAAATTGTGAAATAATGTATTGTGCTTTTTCCAGTATTACAGAGAGTTTTATCTGCATTTTCCATGACGTGCCAACTTTTTACCCATGCCCGACGAAACGTGTGGGTATACAGTTGAGCACCGTCTGTCTGTGTGTGTGTGTGTGTGTGTGTGTGTGTGTGTGTCTGTCCGCGCGACAGCTCGGCCACCACTGAAACTAGGGTGACCAGACTTTGTTGGGTAGATGATCCTAGGGCACCCTGTCCACATTTGCATTTTGAGGTCGAAAGGTCAAAGGTCAAGGACACAGGGTCAACAAGAGGCGTGGGTTAGCATCTCTATAGAGTGCGCATCATGTAGTTCAGATTTGGGTTTGTAGAAGATCTTTAATTCAAGATGAGCCCAACTCCATTGCATTAGTTTGGTTAGCTAGCTGAAACCAAAGTATAACTTGCCTCAATATTTTGTCTTTTTTTTTTTTTATTTGATGGGGTTCTACATGTGTCAAAAGTATACTATAATCACGGCCACACTTTGAGGAAAATAATAAAAATTTTTCCCTGTAAAAAAAATTTTCATGGAGTTGGGACCTTTCTGAATTCACCAGTTCAATTAAGAATTCATGCTTCTGCTTAATTCAGCAGTCACATTTCCAGTAAATCCAATGGCAGCAGTTCCATCTGCAGCCATACACGCCACACATGATCATGCTTCACAGATGAGGGGATATGCCCAGGATCATGGGCTGATTCCTCCCTTAATCATACTCCTCTTTTCCCATCATTCTGACTGACCTTTGGTCAGTCAACAAGATTTTATTCCAGCTCTTTACAGGCTTTAATCGATGTTTTGGCAAACTATTTTTGATGTTGTATAGTGGTTCATATTTTGCATTAAACCTTCTACATTTCCTTCGAAGCCTTTTCTGTTGACTTTTACGCAGATCTGTTAACTTCCCGGGGGGTGTTCTAGATCTGGTCAACTATTGTGAAGGGTTTTTGTCTTCATCAGGGAAAAAATTCCTCTGTTACTCACATCATTAGTCATCCAACATGGAGGCTTGGAACCAAATTGTTGATTTTGCCACACGTTATGTTTTTGCTCTTTCATTGATGGATCTGATCTCAGATTTCAGCCGAGCAGTAGCTTGGTTCACTTACACCTCTTGAGACTTAATGCTGAGAGTTGACAGTGGCAGTTTCAAAATGCAAATGCCACATTTGAGTAGTAATTGTCATGAAACCATTGTGCTGTTTACTGGCCAATTACTTAGGGTTCCTAAAAGAGTGAGGGGGCAGCACATGTAAAATGTGTTGTATATGCAAAAATAGAGAAAATGAGGTGGGGGCAAATACTTTTTCACGTCAATGTACCATTTTACCGAAACCAAACAATCTGCACACCTACTCAACTAAACCAAACTCAATCTTACCTTCTCCCCTGTTATCCCCAGTCCTGGTAGACCAAGTGGCCCTGGGGGACCAAGAGGTCCAACTTCACCCTGCAAACCAGAGATCAGCATTGAACATCGTGTCATTTTCTGCTCTCAGACATCTTGGTTTCAACATGTATAAATAACATGAAACATACTTTGTTATTCATGATGCTTCATTTCCACAATCCAGAACAAATCCTTCGGACACATGGCTTCACCGGTGTTTAACTATGTACACTCTAGAGTGTGACACGGGAGTTAATTTTCACCTCTGTCCCATCCCAGTCCCACAAAAATACTCCTGTCTCATCCCAATCCCATGACAGAGTAAAGAAATACTCCTGTCCTGTCCAAATCCCATGACAGATAGAGATAACCCAATCTTCAACTGTTTCTTACAGTTGTGCTTATTGTAACATAAACTGTCAACATCAGAAAAAACTACTCTTTGCTTAGCCTGATGCACTTGCTCCAAACCAGTTGATGGAAATGCAGCTAATTTGCACATTTGTTTTTGGAGTAAAAGTTCACTTAAAATTTATGTGACAACAGACGGAAGAGAGCTGCTTGAAACTAATGTTTCACAAAAGTGTTCATTTTTAGCTGCATTTTGTCGCCAACTACTTTAACTGCTTTAATATTTTATTACATAAGTTGTCCTCTGTTGGTCTTGGTTACAGAGCATGCTCATGGTTCCAGGACTACCTCTCAAATAGAACACAAGCTATTATTTCTGGGGATGCGTAGTCTCAATTTTTAAAAGTGACAAAAGGTGTACCCCAAGGTTCCATTCTTGGTCCAATTTTATTCACAATTTATAAAAATGACATTGCTCGCAATGTAACGAATTGCAAGGTTCATTTTTATGCTGACGACACAGTGCTTTATTCCTCTGCTCCAACATGCTTACTGGCCCTCACATATTTACAATCTACTTTTAACATTTTACAGCATGCTTTAGCTTATCTTAAACTGGTTTAATATTTAAATATGGATAAAACAAAGTTCATGATCTTTTCACCACAGAATGGAATTATGTCAGGTGACTCCATTTTCTCAGTGACTGGTGCTCAAATTTAGCAGGTTCGGTCTTACAGATATCTGGGTATCTGGTTGGATCATGACTTTTCTTTTAAGACGCATGTGTCCAACCTGTCCAAGAAACCTAGAATAAAAATTGTGATTCTTTACAGAAACATGTCCTGTTTTTCTTTGGACAACAGGAAGAGGATTGTTGAGGCAACAATATTACTCATACTTGATGACGGAGATGTCCTTTAAAGGCATGCCTCAGTTAGTATGTTAAGAGCCTTGGATGCAATCTATCATGGCACATTGCGCTTCTTCACCCGTGATGGTTTCCGAACCCATCACTGAGCTTTATATGATTCTGTGCGGTGGTTTTGCCTTCATTTTAGAATGAAGCTTCATTGTATTTTATTTATTTATAAAGCTTTGCAAGGCAAACTTCCCTCATACTGTATCTCACTAAGCTCTTATCCGTCAAAATCAGAAGTCAGCATATCAGATCACGAGAATGGTTTTTGTTGGAGGCTCCCTGGATTGGAACAAATTTGGGAGGTACCTCTATTAGTGCATTCGCTCCTTGTATGTGGAATAATTTCCAGGATACTTTGAAGCTGGACTGCCTTATCCCCTTCGTGTCTTTCAAGAAATTAGTGTTGGATATATTGCATCTGGAGGCCAGATGTATTTGCTTTTAGTTTATGGTAGGATTTGCTCATTTATTTTTCTATGTTCTTATATTTTTATTTATATGTATGTGTGTATTTATGTATGTTTATGTTTACACGTATGTATGTGTGTATATGTATGTGTATGTGTGTATGTATGTATGTATGTATGTGTATATATATGTATATATAAATATATATATATATATATGTATGTGTGTATGTGTGTGTATGTTTGCGTATATATATAGATATATATGTATGTATATATTTTTTTTAATTATGTTTTATTTTAGTTTAAAACTTGTTATTCCTTTAATCTGAAATTTTTGTGCCGTTTGTGTATTTTATGTGTGCTATTTGTCTTTAACCTTCCATTGTAAGTGTTTTATTGTAATCGGGGCTCCCCTGCAAAAGAGACCGCTGTCTCAGTGGGACTTCCCTGCAATAAAGGTTATTGATTGATCGATTGATTGATTGATTGAAGTGTATTTGATGACCACTCAAGCTGAGTCCGTTTGTATTTGAGAACTACTTTACACGTCTATCTAACAGTATCTGTAATTTTAACGCAGTCACTTGATCTCTAGGAACTGCTTTAAAACCTCAGGCTTGCCCTAAATTAGCTTAGTGATTGGCGAATGATTATCCTTCAGTGTTGCTTCACTGTCTTCCCTGAATTTGTTTCTGCCCACATTGTGGCATTAGAAAAAAATATATAAACAACCTAACGACTAATATTATGTTCAAGATAAGAGGTTTATTTATACTCCAACGGAGTATCTATTTTCAAAAACTGATCTAGCCAGTTGTTAATTTGACTCCGTATCCCATCTGCCCCTACTGCCTTCTTTATCCTGTCCCGTCCGGATCATGTGATGGATCGTGAAATTGCCTCTACTACTGCAGAAATCCCTCAGGAATGCCATGAACCATAAGATTCATTAAAAAAAAATGTTAGCCCCTTGTAAACGCTGAGCTCTCAAAAGTGATTATTAATATATAGTTGTAATTGATGTAGTCATGGGTTCCAGCCCATCGGATACCAAGGCAATCCAGCGGGCACTAGAACCTAGAAAACAAAGACTCACTGGTGCCAAGGTTGAGCTAAAAGAACTAAATATGATTCAGCCAAAAAACCAGTATTCATAAACAAAAAAAAAAAACAGCAAACATCCCCACTGACCAGCAGTGAAATGCAGAGCGACCAGGGCAGGCACCTGCTAACTTTAAATAATCTGCTAACACCCCCACCTTAATGGGCTCTACCTGTGGCCCATTAAGGTGGAGGTGAAAGAATGAGAAAGGAGAGGGGCTATAAGGAGCAAAGCCTTATGGATGTAGCCTGAAATTTGATTGGGTATTTATTTGTCCAAATAAATGGAATGACTTGAATCCTCCCTCTTTGTTCCTATGCACCCTTTTCTCACATTCTCCATCAGATGGATCTTTGCAGTGAAGAAAGGACTTGAGGAAGGTTATGACGTAAAAATAACTGATTTTGATAAATCATTTGACTCTGCAGTGCAGCACCGCAGACTCACACAAACTTAGGTTGTCAAAGTGTATGTGTTACTTGGGACCACAGTCATAGACAGTAAAAGTATAAACACTAAGAACTATGCACTCAGCTTAAGCTGAATTTAGAGGTGTACTCAGCTGCAGACAGATTAAGTTGAGGCAGAATCTCCAGATGTACTCAACTGAGGAAGAATCCTGAAACACATTCAGCAGAGCCTGTATCAACTGCTGAATCAAAAGTTGCTCCCAATGGAGGCTGAATCGTGACTCGCATTCAGCTGTGGTTATATCGATAGACAAGATGTAGGTAGCTGAATCTGGTGACACACGCAGTCGTGGCAGAATTTACAGATGCACACAGCTGAAGCTGAACCTGGAAGCATAATTAGCAAAGTCTATATCAACAGCTCAGCTCAGACTGAATTCAGGGATGTAGAGTCCTCAGATGCACTCAGCCAAGGATGTAACTTGGTGTGCATTCAGCTGAGGTTGAATCTATAGATGCACATACTGTGGTAGGGGTTAAATTTACAGATGCATTCAGCTGAGAGAGGGACATTCATTTAAGGCTGAATCTTAAGACAGATGACTGAGGCTAAGGCTGCCTTTCAACAGTCCTTCAGTACGCTTTTGCTGATTTCCCCTCTGCATTTGCCCTCAGGGAAATTCCCATTACCAACATAAGTGTTTTCACCCTTGTCTGAAAACTTGAGTGAACTTGGTGAGATCAACCCTCAGCAGCTTAGGGAGCACGTCAACCATGATGGTCACTCCAAAGGTGTGTATCACCCCCAATGCATTGCAGTTATGCATTCGGTGCAAGAAATTACATCAAAAATTAGCTAGCTGTAATGTACGCTTGACTACGGTTTGTACCACCAAGGAAAGAGCTGAATAAATTGAGCACAGTGATTAAATTAAGCAATAATTTAATTACACCCAACCTGTCGCGGTTTAACTTATCATTGATTTCTTCAATTGCTGAGACTAATTGGTAGACTGTCTGACTAATTCCTTTTTTGCAGCATTTTTGTACGTTGCATCACAAAGTTCCTGTGCAAATGACGACAAGAGAATGTTGTGTCTTTCGAAGATTCTGAACACATGTATGTAGCTCATGAAATGGCATCGATTTGCATAAATTTATTTTTGGGGCCTATTGTAATTAAAGCCTTTTACCTGACAAGTATGGTTTAATAAACCTACTCATTTGAATGCTTATAGCACCAGACCAATTAAATGATAGCACCAATTATAGCATCAATTAAATCAAGAGCCATCTTACAATTAATTACGCTCTTAAAAAATGCTACAATGAGATCTCCTGTGATCTGGAAAAATCTAGTGAATTTATCACTGGCAAGTATTTTAGCAATTGAATAAAAACCTTTCGATTCTGGACTTTACCCAACCGAAAAAAATAATAAAAACTGGATTTTGCCAGTTCAAATAACTCTAATAGCTAGTGTTTTAAGATTCTCACTACTCTTAATTACTGCTAATGAGGTTCAAACTCAGTTTCTCCCAAAAGTAAAATGTGTACTAGGTTTTTCCAGATCACGGGAGAGATAAAGAAATCAGGGAAAGTCTAGGATTTTTTGCATTTAGATGGATAATTGCCATTACTATATCCTTACTATATCATATCCAATGTATAAATGTAGCAAATAGACAATACATTTGCGATTATTCCTCAATCGTAGGAAGCTTCATATGGGTTTAGACTGCTAAGCAAATTAGTTGCTGATTATTAATCAAGTGAAAAAAGTAATCAAGCGTGGTGCAGATCTCAAATAGGAGCATAATTTCTAAATCAGACACTGTTGCAGCTAATTAGGCAACCAAGTGCCGACGTTATTGCTGTTACCCACGGGGAGTAGCTTCACAACTCTGAAATGTGTCCGCAGGTATTAGTTATAATAAGTAAAATGCAGTACAACACTAATTCTGCGACCGACTGCCGATCCATGATAGTGTGGGCTGAAAGTGTACAAGAGTAGGTGCGGTCACACTTTATTTGAAGTGTTGCTCATTAAGGCTTTATAGAGCATGTATAATGCCTTCATAAATCAGACATAATGCCTTCATAAGTCATACATAAACAAATGAAATACATAAACAAACTTCAAGGGTGAAATAACACATCCTTCTTCAGCACGTGATGCCAGATGTGATATAACTGGCGATGTCACTTAGCTAGCGGCCAAGTGCAATAAATGGTGACATTGTCAGCTAAGTGACATTGTCATTGTCACATCTGGCATCACATGTCGAATAAGGATGTGTTATTTCACTGTTTACAAAGCATGACATTCGCTTATGTATGATTTTTGAAGACATTATGTCTCATTTATGAAGGCATTATACCTGCTGTATAAGGCCTTTATGAGCAACACTTCAAATAAAGTGTGACTGTAGGTGCATTCCATTTCAATACCCTGTTCACTCTCCCTTCTGCTCTCCAAGAGGCCTCAGCGTGACATATATGTTACGCAATACCAAGGGCTGCAGGGAAGTGAATGAGGGCATGATGAAAAACTATTGAAACCCCGCTTAAGTGTACAGAGGCACACAACCGCGGCTAAATCTATAGATGCACTGAGCTGCAGCAGAATCTAGACATGCTGTCCGCTGAAGCTGAATCTCCAGACACACTCAGCTGAGGCTAACTCTCCAAACACACTCACCTGTGGGTGGGGGAGGATTATTATACTCATGCTGGTCACTAAGACTGAACAGGCATTTGGGGTCCTGTAGTTATTCACTAATTCAGTTTACTATAAATTTTCTGCTGTTGGTGACAGAATCCACTGGCATCCGTTAAACCCCATAGTGTCTCCCCTGGAGCCACAGACATATTCAGGATTAACTCCCCCCGCCCCTCCCATTTCTGGCATGGATGCCACATGTGAATCAAAGCTGGAATGCCTTTGATTAGTAGACTTATTTACGGCCTACCTTTTCACCTTTAATGCCCATTCCAGGACTGCCTCTCGGCCCCCGCGGCCCATCGGGGCCCCGGTCTCCCTGTGGAGCAGAGAAGAGTGTGATAGTTACAGTGTTTTATGAGACGAAATGTGCTACGCTCTGCACTGTTCTGGACTTCTGCCAGCTGGAGTCGGAGTGACTGAAAGAAGCTGACAGTAACCAGGCTGCACAGAGGAGTCCTCGTTTCATTTATGTTCAGGCCCTGACTTGAAATAGAACCGTGTCTTTCATTGGGGTGTAAAAGCATGCTGGCAGTCTGCCCTCTTGTAGTATTTTTGTCTCTCAGATGGAGGATTGGTATGTGTAGAGGTGAACGGAGAAAGGTGGGTAACCATGAATAAACTGGCCTTAAAAATGCCCCTGACCCAGCAGCAAGGTTCACCATGTAAAAGCCCTTCAGTGCGTGTGAAACTCTGCTCAGCCGCAGTGAACTCCAGGTCTCTCCAGGTAGGCAAAGCATGTTATGCTGCATTTACGTTGAGGTTGAGGAGCTCATTGTTCATTCTCTTGCACAATGTGTTTTATCCTTGTCATTTCGCTGACACAGGTACTTTGGAGGACTCAATCCACAATGTCAAACAAGAGAGATTTGTGCTCATTACAGCTGCACATTCCCGTGCTCGTATGAGTAAAGAATAATCCCCACAATGAAAAGAAATGTGTGTTTGCCCACGGGACAGTGAATTATTTTGGTCTTTTTGTTTATTTCTGAGAATAATAGATGGTTTCAGTGCAGAAAACAAGCTGAAACATGATGATGATGTCCTGGCCTGGGACTACTGGGGTGATGAGGCTGCTGAATTGCTTTTAAAATTCATTCCATTCATTGTTCACACATGCCAGTTTTGGTTAACATAACAACCAATTCCAGGAGTCACAATGCTGAATTGTGCACAGTTAAGAGCCACACTTGCTTAAGTATTTCCTCTAAATAAGGGTGGATAAGGGAAAGCTGATGCAACAATGTTTTGCGAAAACATTGACAAGTCTATGCTGGCTTTAAAACTATTTTGATTGCATTCCCTGCACAACAAAGAAGATTAATCCTCTTGAATAGAGTAAAATGTCTTTATTTTTGTCTATTATCCTCCCATCTGAGATGTGCAATTTCCAAGGAATTCAAGGCATCATGAATACAATAGAAACAGGCATATAGAGAATGAGAGGGGTTGCAACTTCACAATTCATTAACATGAAAATGCTGGTTGCAGAAAAGTGGATGACATTTTTCCGTGACTCTCTCCTCACCCCTGCCCAATCAAAACCCTGACCACTTCACCTTTCCCAATGAAACCCCTTCCCAGCTTGACCTGCCCAGTCAAAATAGCACCCACATTACCATAGCCAATCAAAGCCCTGCCTATAAAGAAAGCTTGTCCAATAAAGCTGGCCACCTCAGCTCCAACCAATCAAAGTCCCGCCCACTTCACACTTTTTGCACATTCTCTCCTCTCAATCCAGAGCATTGAGCGCCATCTCCCTCCATAATGCTCAGTGTTCAGCACCATCTGCCTCCATAATGCTGTGTTCAGCACCATCTGCCTCCATAATGCTGTGTTCAGCACCATCTCCCTCCATAATGCTCAGTGTTCAGCACCATCTGCCTCCATAATGCTGTGTTCAGCACCATCTGCCTCCATAATGCTGTGTTCAGCACCATCTCCCTCCATAATGCTCAGTGTTCAGCACCATCTGCCTCCATAATGCTGTGTTCAGCACCATCTGCCTCCATAATGCTGTGTTCAGCACCATCTTTCTCCATGATGCTCAGTGTTCAGCACCATCTCCCTCCATAATGCTGTGTTCAGCACCATCTTGAATATCCTGCAGGCGTGTATGCAGCATGTTCCTGCCATTCCGCAGGTGCAATCTGGCATACGCACCATTGTGATCCAGCAGATGCATTGCAAATGCGTCTCCCTCCTGTATGGCTGTGTGTGAATGTTTGGTGGTGGTCGGAGGGGCCGTAGGCGCATACTGGCAGCCACGCTTCCGTCAGCTGTGGCTACAAAAACGTAGTTTACCACCATCAGAGCGTGAATGTGTGAGTGAATGAATAATGCCTCCATTGTAAAGCGTCTTTGAGTGTCCAGAAAAGCGCTAAATAAAATTGATGCATTATTATTATTATTATTAAGTATTTGCACTTCGGCAGCCAGAATGTGAGTTAGTCCAAAGAGGTTCATACTGTCTGTAGTAACTAATTAGCGTTGACGTTCTTATTTTCAGACAGAAAAGGTTTTATCCTTCATTGACATGTTTCGACGGGATACTCCCGTCTTCTTCAGCAGTATACTCAAGAAAACATAAAATTAGTAAATTCAAGTATGTAATATTATGAATGAACAGTTGGTTACGTACATTCACAGGTGAATTCTAAGCTCCCAAAACACAAGGTTATCCGTGAAAAACACATGCAGAGTGTCTGGAAGAGACAAGACTGTAGCACAAGTCAAACATGGGGGACTCTAACACATTGGACAAAATGGGCGTGATTTTGCCCATCGAGTCCTGGTGCAATTGTGTCAGATCTCTATGAGATCTGTGGCGTGCCTTTGACTTTCCCAGGCAGGCTGGACTGTTGCCACGCACATTTCTTTCCAAGGAATTTGTGCATCAATCACTTATCCAATTGGAGGCTTCAGATGTTTCTCTTGCTCTGTTGGTTTCTAAGGTTCTTGGAATTGCAGTGCAGTTAAAACTCCTTCACTTAAATGTAGGCCGTCCAGCCCCAGCTGGATGATTAATACATGGACCAACATACTCTAATTTGAAGATACTGTTTTATATACACATCTATTTAGGTACAATGTAACAGTGTAAAAGGGCGGCATAAACTAGAGTGAGAAGAGGAAAAGGATTTGGGTGCATTCTCGATCCATATATTTTCTTACTTTTGCCCCGGGAAATCCGTCTCCTTGGGGCCCCTTCTCTCCTTGAATTCCCTGTGGCCCTTGTGGCCCCTGGAAAGACAGGTTCATTAGTGTTATGCCCTCTGCCCGGAATACAGCAAAGAAACATGTATGCATATGCTGTGCTTTAAGTGTTCAGAATGTTGTACAAATGTTGTCCTTTCACTGTTTAGAGCACTGCACAAAAAATTGGATTCATCTTTGCTGCAGATATGATGTGAATTTAGTTGAGTGTATTTGCATCAGATTCATTTTGAAAGCAAATATGATTCAAGTATTATACGGATGTTTATAGTGAATACAGTAAAAAAAATTGTTGTAAGTTATTAAATTCACCACTCATTCACTAAGGATTTGCAAATGTTGACAAATATAGAATTCTTCACAGTGTCACATGCAATTTACTCCAAGGGCTCTATTGTAACTTTCTAAGCGCAGGGTTTGTAGCATGCGGTGCCAGTGCATTTGGCGTGTGTCCAAAAATAATTTCACTAGTTTAACGGTGGTTCATCTGGGCATTAAGTGAGGTACATGAGTCAAAGGGGTTGTACAACGCACTTAATCTCTTAATTAATCATAGGCATGTTTTGGGCGTAACATGAAATAAACTAATGAAAGTGTAATCAGAGTGAAAGTATGAAAATTTGATCACGGTGATCTCAAGTATTGTTTTAATCATATCCAGATGTCAAAAATCATCATAGTGGGTCCCTAGGGCCACAATTTAACTTTATATTAGTTTGTGCATAAATTTGCAAGTTTTTAATTCAGAGTGGTCAGTTTAAAAAAGCAATTAAAAATAGATAAATAATTACTTGCTGATCCCCCTCAGCTGAGAAATATTAAAATGAGTGAGAAAAACAAAAATAATGTTATTTTGATTATGCTACTGTAATCCCTAGAATAATATCGGGGAACAGGTCATTTAGACCCTGTACCTGTTGGATCCATATAAGTTGGACCCCTAGACCAGTCAAACCCCAGACCAGTTTGACCCATGACTTGCTGCCACTTAGCCAATGTCTGATCAGGTTGATTGTATGGAAGAAATTCTGATGAATTATAGAATGTGTCAACAAAGTCATTCATTGTTTTTGCTGCTATTTATAAGTGCAATATTTAAGGCTGCCAAACTATTAATAATAATTAACACATTTCAATGGAATGCAGAGTTTTGTACAGTATTTGACAATTGAAGCAGGACAGATGCAGGTGCAGTATGAATGGATCAGGTCAGATTCAAAATGGATTTTTCAGATAATTGCTGGTAAAGAGTTGGTGTTATACAGGACTCTGACCGGACATAGCCAGATATCTGAAGCACATTTTTAGCATGGCCGTGGCTACGGGTACGAATATCCATATCAATAGTCCTCAGGCTATAGGTATGGAGCCGTAACAATAGCCAGCATCATAAAGTATTGGTATACAGGTGCTGGTCAACGAATTAGAACAATTTGAAATAGTGCAATCATTAAATTTTTTTTAATGCATTTTTTGTGCAGAAAGCAATTCAGGTGTTCACCGCGCCTGTCCTACTTGTTAGTGTAATCACAGAACTCGCTACCTGTAAAAAATTTGCTCAGCTGAGCTTCCCAAAAGGCTCATTTAGGCCATTTAACTGTGACACTGTTGTTTCATTGAATTGAAATAATTCATAAGTCATTTCATTGAATTAGAATAAGGGCTCGAATATTTGTTTTCTGTGAAGAGTGTTCACTGTGCAGTATAAAGTCAGGGTTGAGTAGAATTTCTAAGTTGTAAAATTAATCATGGGTAAGCAGCGCAACCTCTCAACCGGAATAGTGGCTCAAATTCAACCCTTCGCCAACAAGGCTTGACCCAAACTAAAATTGCTGAGCAGTTCGGCATCAGCCAGTCTTCCGTCTGCAAAGCTCTCAGGAAAGACTGCAGCAAGCGCATCAACTGTTCCGGCGTCCGATAAACTTCTGCTTGCGACAACAAGCAGCTGAGAAAGATCGCAGTCAGCAACCAGTTCGAGTCCACTTCCGAGCTCAGCGACTTGTGGAACGAGCAGACCGGCGCTAACATCTCGAGATCAACCACTTACTGTCGTCTGCGCAAACTCGGCTTCAAATCTCGCGTTCCAGCAGTAAAACCGATGCTGAACAAGAAACAAATGAAGAAACAGCTGAAGTGGGCCCAAGAACACGGCGAGTGGACTGCTGAAGACTGGCAGAAAGTGGTCTTCAGTGACGAATCACGCTTTTGCATCTCCTTCGGTGACCAAGGTCCTCGTGTCTGGTGTCGTGGTGGCGGAACCTACAACCACGAGTGCGTGAAAAGATCCGTCAAGTTTCCCCAGAGCGTTATGGTCTGGGGATGCATGTCCGCTCGGGGTGTAAGAAAACTCTGCTTCCTCAAGAAGACTGTCAATGCTGCCGTTTACCAACATGTTCTGGAAACGTTCCTGATTCCGACTGTTGAGGAACAGTTCAGTGAAGAAGACCTCATATTTCAACAGGATCTTGCACCGGCTCATGCGGCAAAGTCGACCAAAGATTGGTTCGCTAAAAAACAGCTTGAAGTTTTGGCATGGCCAGCCAACTCGCCTGACCTCAATGTCATTAAAAACATTTGGGCCATCGTCAAGCGGAAAATTCGCGACAGAAAGCCGACTACGCTGGACCAACTGAAGCAGAACATTGCCACTGCCTGGGAAGCTGTGAGTGCAGAAACTTGCGACAAGCTGGTCAAATCGATGCCGCGGAGACCTCAGGCAGTCATACAAGCCAAGGGGGCAGCCTCAAAATACTGAGGAAGGGATGATTCTAATTATAATAAAAATTATTCTAATTCAGTGAAACGGTTTCTCCATTATTCTAATTCAATAAAACAACAGTCTCACAGTTAAATGGCCTAAATGGGCCTTTTGGAAAGCTCAGCAGAGCAAATTTTTTTACAGGTAGCAAGTTCTGTGATTACTCTAACAAGTAGGATAGGCGCGGTGAACACCTGATTTGCCCTCTGCACAAAAAATGCATTAAAAAAATTTAACGATTGCACTATTTCAAATTATTCTAATTCGTTGACCAGCACCTGTACTTTATGGTATTTCCATCTTACATCCTGGGCACCATAAAGTGACGTTTAGGAAGATGATCTTGATGCCGTAGGTATCCCCACACATTTCAATACAAATCAGACAGTATTTAATCACATCAGTAATTATGAGATAAACGTATAACTGGTGGGTATAGTTTGTCCGTTTACAAGACCAACTTAACTCAAAGTTGTATTTCAACTCCTAACCCCAACCCTAGTCCAAATCCTAAACTTTACAAATAGTTTTATTGTCTAAACCTAAATTTAATCGTAATCCGAACCCCAACCCTAAGCATAAACAAGTACTTTCAGTGCCTTAAACCTACGCTAATTCTATGGCAATTATGATTAAAGTAGCTTTGGGGACGTCAATCGCACCAACCATTATGACATGCATTTTTTTAATATCTTGACAATAATCTTTCTTATTGTAATCTTTTTATTTTTGATCACTTGCATGTGTGGGGGCAGCAGCTTTTCCCTGTATAGATTGTAACAAGAAGAGTGTACATGGATTGTGCACTCGTCAACAAAGGCACATAATACTATATTATAATGTGCCTTTAAAATAGCAGTTCAAAATGGAAAATTGACTTTAGATCACATTTTTGTTGGTCAATCATGCAATTGCTTTCAACTGCCTCAACATAGCAACATTCTATCAATGCATCTGACCATACCTCATTTCAAGACCATCACACCCATGGGTACTCAGTTTGACACAAGAACATTTGCTATTAATGCAAGCTGGGCACAGGACCAAATAAGCACAACTGCGCATGACACTTGCATCACGCATGGCACCGCTCTGTGCTGGGTATAAGATTGAGCCCCATGTGTTAATTTGACATATACTTTTTCTCAAATTTAAAACCCACTGAAGCTAATGCCATATTCACTGTTTATAAACAATGATGTCATAGTTGTGCATGCGCAGTTTGGCGGTTGGCAGAAAGCATTATCATAACATAAAGAAACATAGCAAGTAGCCTCTTTGGTTGTTCGCTTAGAATCCTCAAAAAATCGATTTCTCAACCCTTAGCGAACCTGTAGGTGTAGCCTATAACACAACAACTGAATGGCATAGCTACTTTAGATGAAGTACAAATAAAGACAGAGATTCGCCAGTAAACTTAGTGTAAGATGAGCCATTTTTCTAACCGCATGACAAAACTTGTGATGTTATTATGAATATCGCTATAGCTTGACTGGCTACATAAACACATCTCTGAGTGCATTTTGTGTCGACAGGCTGAATTGATATTGAGGTGAAATGAAGTGATGAAATCAGGTTTGGAAATTGCTCGGGATTGTTTTAAAACTGGTACTTGTTGGGAATAAATTACTTTGATTAGACCTTGAGAGTTTTTTCATGCAAAGCATTCTTATGCGTGATCCGCATAGGAAGGCATTAAAGACGCGGCTATTTCTGTTCACTTTGAACCGCACGTTGAATTGGAGTCCTTGTGGATGAATGCTGAGGATTATGGGACAGTGCAATGTGTCAACCATACTGCTTTCAATACAGTTTTAAGCAGTTCCAAGAAGTAAGTTATATTCTTCTTCTTCAAAGCTGTTCCCATCTTCTTTTACCCAAAATCCCTACAGTAAGAGTAAATCTACAGTTATAGTGCTTTTTAGAGCTAAAATTACGATCCCAAATGCGGTATACATCACCTTCATTAACTTTGCAAATTTGATAGGAAAATCATGTTTGCACTTAATCAAACATGATCAAATGTGAACAAATGTGGTATTTACTCTTTGTTCACAGAACATTCGCCTTATAGTGCATCTAATTTTTCATGCAGTGGGCTGTAGTGCCCATACTGCGCTTTTAGTGTTTCAGAGCAGTGCTGTCCACTTACAGGCTGGCCTGGTTCTCCTACCCCTGGTGGACCATGAGGACCTGGACGCCCCTGTATACCGATGTCGCCCTATGGATAAAATACACATAGTTAGGCAAAGCAGATCAAGCTGGAAGCTCCACATGCTGCCACAAGCAGGAGTTGTGTGCTTTACCTTTGGTCCAGGAAGGCCAATGCCCGTTTCTCCTATCATTCCAGGGGGGCCAGGAGGCCCACGTTCTCCCTGCGGAGATATACGCAGTGGTGTATAGATATTAAGAGAAAAGACAGCGGTGTGCAGATATATGAATGAGCAAAGACAGTGGTGGACAGATTATATGAGCAAATACAATGGTATGCAGATATTGTGAGTAAAGTCAGTGGTTTACAGATATTATTAGCATAAACAGTCCAGTACAGAAATTATGAACAAAGACAGTAGTGCACAGATATTATGAGCATAGACAGTGGTGTACAGGCATTATGAGTGTAGACAGTGGTATTCAGATATTTTGAGCATAAACAGTGGCATACAGATATTATGAGCAAAGATTGTGGTGCTCAGATGTACTGATAATCTAACACAGTTTGTGACGAGCCCTACCCATCAGGGAGACCACATCCTGAATTCGGCTTTAACCTCAGGTCTGGCAGTCAATAATTTAGAAATTCTGGTCTGTCTGGCCACAGTACAGTTGTCTTTGAATGCTCCCTATCCTGCCATACACCTCATCTGCCTCAACCCTCTACCTCAAGTCATGCAGTTCATCGATGCCTTTGTATCCTCTCATCAGGCCATGGTTCATGACCCTCTCTCATGGTGCCCTGATACCAAGGAGCTTGTTACACTTTTTAACATCATTTGTACCAACATTCTGGAGTCAGTTACTCCTATTAAGCTCAGCCAACCCGAGGCTAAAGCTAGTGCTCAACCCTGGCTTACTGAGACAACTCGCTCTCTGAGGCAGGAGTGCAGGCAGGCTGAGCGGTGGTGGAAAAAAGATAAAGGCCAGATATCTTATCATATTCCAAGGGACTGTCTCTCAAAATATCAACTCTCTGTCAAAGCTGCCAGATCTAAATATTTTCCTGACATTATTTCCAAAAACTCTAAGAGGCCTAAGGTACTTTTTCATACCTTAAATACTGTTCTAAATACCGCACCAAACGCCTTTCCTATTGTTTCAATAGAAACCTGCGAACAGTTTCTTAAAGTTTTATTGGAAAAATTCGGGATATAAGGTCTCAAATCCGATCTCCCTCAGATGACCCTTCCATATCAAAATGGCCCCCCAGCTGTTTTAACCGTTTACAGCCCGTTTCTCCTCCCCAGCTGTCTGAGATTGCCTCTCATATGAAGCCTTCTGTCTGTCCCTTGGACATCCTGCCTTCACATTTTTTCAAGGAAGTTTTCTCCATTCTTAGCCCTATGGTTTTGAGCTTAATTAATAGCAGTCTTGAAAATGGTAGTGTACCTTCCACTTTGAAACATGCTGTGGCGCAACCATTGTTGAAAAAGTCAAACCTTGACCCAACTGTCTACAAAATTATAGGCCTATTTCTAAACTTCCATTTTTGTCGAAGATCCTGGAAAACGTTGTTTACTCTCAACTCACTTCCTATTTGAACCGCTACAATATCTTAGAGAAATTCCAGTTAGGTTTTCGAGCACACCACAGTACACAATCTGTTCCTGTAAAAGTTATGAATGACCTCCTGTTAGCCTTTGACTCTGGATCTTGTGCATTCCTGGTTTTGCTTGACCTAAGCACCGCATTTGATACTCTTGACCATAAAATTCTTTTAAACTGCCAAAACAGTGAAGTTGGTATTCAGGGTGTTCCCCCTAAAGTGGTTTACCCCTTACTTGGAGGACAGAACCTTCTTCAGGCTTCAGGCTATGCAGAATGCGGCTGCAAGGTTTTTAACTGGTACAAAGAGGAGGGATCACATCACTCCTGTCCTGGCTTCACTCCACTGGCTGCCAGTGAAATACCATGTTGATTTTACGGTTTTTCTTTTCACTTTAAGGCACTTCATGGTCTTGTACCTCAATACATTAGTGATCTTCTTTTCCCATGTTCTGCCCCAATATCCCTCAGGTCATCAAACCAGCGTTTATTTTCAGTTAAGTGATCATGGCTGAAGCTTAAAGGCGATCGGCCTTTTCTGTCGCTGCACCCAGGCTTTGGAACAGCCTCCCCTTTGAAATCAGATCATCTCCCATTATATACATTTTTAAATTTCATTTAAAATCTCATTTTATGCCTAAGCTTTTCAGACTGCTTGATTTTAATCTTTCTGTGCTATTTTATTTATTTTTAGTACTGTGCTTATCCAGCGTCTTTTATTTCTCTTGTCTTATTATCCCCTGCAACAACGTTGTTGCGGGGGATATAAAAATGGGGTCCGTCCGTCCATCAGTCCATCCGTCCGCCCGACACATTTGTTGTCCGGGCTATAACTTTGAAACTAATCATCCGATTCAGATCATATTTGGCATTGAGGTGTAAAACCACATCAAGGTGTGTCATGAAAAACAATTTTGAAAATAATTTGGTAATTTTTCACGTTTTGGGGCAAAAAGCGACAAATTTTTGGGAAATCTGTAATGTGTCATGTCCGGGCTATAACTTGCGATCATATTTGGCATCAAGGTGTAAAAACACATAAAGGTGTGTCATGAAAAACAATGCCGAAAATATCTTTACAATTGTTTGCGTTTCGGGTCAAAAAGCGTCAGATTTGTGGGAAATCTGTAATGTGTCCTGTCTTGGCTATGAATTTGAAACTAATCATCCGATCGTGATCATATTTCGCATCGAGGTGACATAAAGGTGCGTCATGACAACAATTTGGTATAATTTTCCGAGTTTTCTGATGCATACTCTCCGGCCTATTTTTTTCCAAGGAAATTAACAGCTTTGCGATTAGTATAGTTTTTCAGAAATCTAAATGCATATAAACATTCTTTATTCAAAAATGCAATGCCAGTTGCGGGGGATATTGCTTGACAATGTCAGCAGATTTTTTGTATTTATTGTGTATGTTGTATTGTGTAGCACTTTGGATCAACTTTTGTGTTTAAATATGCTATAGAAATAAAGTTGACTTGGATTGATATTATGAGAATTGACAGTGGTGTACAAATATTATGAGCGTAGACAGTAGTGTACAGATACTATGAGAATTGACAGTGGAGTACAGATATTATGAGCAAAGACAGTGATGTCCAGTTACTATTGGCAAAGATAGTGGTGTACAGATATGAATGAGCAAAGATGACAATGTCCAGGTATTAATGGGCAAAGACGGTGATATTTAGTTATTAATGAATTCAGTGTGCATTCAGTGATGTTCATATATTAATGAGCTACATCAGTGATGTACAGATATGCCATTCCATGAGAGATTGACATTCGGTGCACAGTTGACCACCCTGGAATTGAATGAAACTTGGTATTAACTTGGTATATGGGTAGATATGAGTGTCTTACGGTAGAAGCCACATTTTTAGGTCCGTATCTCTCTTTGCCTGCTGGTGGCGCCACCTGGATGCCACTAAAGTGGCACAATTTTGCTGTTGACACCGCATTTTGCATTACCTATCGTGACTTAAGGGTACCCAGTACTTAATATGTTATACTTTTATCATGACCTGTGACACTTCAAGTTCGGTTAGACATCAGCACCATTTAAGCACCAAGCTGGGTAACTACATTATCGAGCCAGAATTATTTGAAAAATAACAATAAAAGTGGAAAATGGGAATGAGAATAGAATAATATCTCAGACATAAACCAATTTAGAATGCTCTATTATGTGTTTACTCACAACAAGACTATCATTTTCAGTGAATAGTACCTTGGTATCTTGCTGGATTAAGTGCAATGGATGGCTGGAAAGATGGTCGAAATTGATTTTTGATGCATGTTTACGGTATATTCTCACAGCAACCCAGATATGTACTGTGGTGGTAAAACTTGTTTGTTTTGCTTTTGGAACTCTATTTTCAAGAATACCTAGTATTTCTTTGCTAGTATCTACACTTTTAAGCTAGACGAAGCCAAGACGAAGCTAGAATGGACCATTTCATAGCAGATTGTGCCCATATCTAAGTGGGATTATTTTGTTTAATAATAATAATAATAATGCATCAATTTTATATAGCGCTTTTCTGCTTTCTGGGCACTCAAAGACGCTTCACAAGGATACATTATTCATTCACACACACATTCACACTCTGATGGTGGTAAACTACGTTTTGTAGCCACAGCTGCCCTGGGGCAGACTGACGGAAGCGTGGCTGACAGTATGCGCCTACGGCCCCTCCGACCACCACCAAACATTCACACACAGGCACACAGTGTTCCTATATTGCATGTTTTGTTTATCCAGCAAGATAGAGATCTGAAATTCTCTGGTTACATAGTCCCTTTGGGATATATTGGAGCATTAGTAAAATCTCAATTGTAATATTTTCAGAGTAGATGATATCCAACATCAAAATTCAGAAAATTTTGGCCCCAGGGGGCGCTGTAGGCTGGATGCAAGTACTGGCTATCCCCAGCAATGTACTAAAGAAATTGTTATTGAATTGTGATACACACAGCTAGTTTTCTCAAAAAATGAAGATTTAGCTTGGTACTATGCTGGGTAGCTATCTGACCAAAGGTGGCACTCTAAAGAGCTAATGTTCTACCAACCTAATATTCCATATTCTCAGACATTTACCAAAGTTCTGGCTTTTGACATTTATAAAGTACATGCACAATAATGCATGTAATCTATCTCTATCTTGTTGGGTGAACAAAATAATGCAACCTAAACATAGGCACAATCTGCCATGAAATGGTCCATTTTGAGTTTTCCTCTGACTTAGGCTCCTTCTAGCTTGAAAGTGTAGATATGATGAAAGAAATGCTTGGTATACCTGAAAATAGAGTTCCAAAAGCACAACAAACAGAATTTACAACCACAGTGCATATATGGGTTACTGAGAAAATATACCGCAAACATGCTCCAAAAATCAATTTCTACCATCTATCCGGCCATCAATTGCACTAACTCAGAATGATACCATGGTACTATTCATTGACTTTTTCCATCAGACACCCATATGAACCTATGTGCCAAGTTTCATTCAATTCCAGGGGGGTCAACTCCTAAACCTCTTCAAAAAGTGCCATTTTCACATGGAATGGCTCTTAATTCCTTCAACTCTGATTTTCCTGTGTTTCCCTTAAGTTAATTCAAAGTTAGAGAAAGCAATTTTTTACATATTGCAGATCAGTGTCACGTAGACATTCTATATCTGCCAATTACAACACTTCAATGAAGCTACTTTGCACTTATATTGAGAGAAATTTTCAATCCCAGAACACCATGTTGTGAACTAGTAACGCAGTCGGCACAAATTGACGTCTAAATCGGCAGCTAGAGAGCAACAGGGCTACAAGAAAAATGTGCTGCTCAATGCCTCAATTTTCATGTAGCTCAGTAGCTAGCCAACAGGCTACTGTAAACATGAAATGAAGTTATATACAATTAACGTCAGTAAAGTACAATTTAACTGAGCCAGAAACACAAAACAAACATTGCTAGCATGACTATTGGCAAAACTGAGCCTTGATCAGGTTTTGATTGAATCTCTAACAATTTTATAAACACATTAGCTAGCTTTGTTAGCAGGCTAATTGATAGAAGCAATGAGCAATCCTATTGGATTGTACAGGACCATGCAATGCAGCATTTTCTTTTTTTGCATATTAATTTATTATGATGCAACTTCACAGATTCAACAGAATATTAATCACCTGCTACACTATATCTGTTAATGTACAAAGTTAGAAGGTTATTGGTACTACCAGATATTGAGCATGAAAGGATTGTGACTCACTCACTCATTCATTCACTCACTTCCATTATGGCCATATTAGCCCGCTATCGCATGGCAAATCAAACTGAAATAAGTGTTTAATTTGAAAAATCTATAAAAGTCATGTAGTGAAACATCAAATACTTTTGTAGTATGATGTACTCTTTTCAATAAAATGCAGGTCAATGATACTATGCAAAACAATGCTTTCAGTATAAATTTTATGATAACACAACTTTATAACCTTTGATTTGAGGTTGGATATCAGGAACTTGCTTTTCCTCGCTCCATATCCTTCCTCGCATGCTGTATCCTGCATACTCAAGCTCGAATCCTGTATCCAGCATACTGAATCCTGCACACTGAATTCTACATCTATTTATGTAGGGGCTAACTGCCTTTCGCACTTTTCCAGTACGGCCTCTGCACACAACCTCCCTCTACTCCATTCATTTGGGACACAATACTTCCCACAGACTATAGATTTTTCATGAATCCATTGTCATGTATAACCACCGGCAATTCTGGTGTTCATTTTGCGAGTAACCGAATTATTATCTTAGCAGCAGTGATGACAATGTCTGGTCCTCTGTGTCTGCGTGGACATGTATTGCAGTGCTCTGCTGTAAAGCTCACCTTTTTCCCGTAGGGCCCCTCCGGGCCCATATCCCCCTGAGGTCCTGGCAACCCCTGAAGAAAAATAAATTACTTTTTACAACAGCCACTCTTAGAATACGGAAATTCTTTTAAGTGGTAGATTCAAACCACACTCATTTCACAATTACATTCCTACCATTGATCATGACAAATATAGTTTTATTCGGAAAAAAACATGAGCTAATGTTGCAAAAATGTACTGATTGTTGAAGGAGGAAACACTTTTTTTTACAGCTCATACAGAACCGCAGAATCCAGTGCTTACTCTGCCAAATTTGGGGAAAACACTGTCCGTGTTTGTGAAGTACTGTCATGATACAACTTCCTGCTGGAAGTGTTGTTAATGGAGTCCACTGGAGTTTGTAAATCAACAGTAGAGATACTTTATTCATGCTCCCATTCAGGTCACTTAATGCTTGCAGAAAATTTTCAGTCAGTTTACGGTAACTTTGCCTTAAAATAATCAGGAACAGACGATGGCTGCAGTATTGCTTCAATGGAGCACCACCAGAGAAAATACTCAGCTCTGGGTCAGTTCTGGGGTTATTGCTGCATAGTAATTGAAAGAGATTGAGCACCTGAAAAGTACTGACTAAATTAGCTCATACACGTATGTTTTTACCTGTGGGCCTCTGGAACCTGCAATGCCAACGGGACCTTCAGGGCCCTGTGACAGAAGAAGCAGTCAGCTGTTACAAAGCTCTTTAATGGCCTCACTCTGTAGCCAGACTATGGCAATGTGAATGAGATGGGAAGGATAAGAACAGTGGAAGCCAATATGATGTATGCTATATATATATATATATATATATATATATATATATATATATATATATATATATGTAATGCCTACCCTGTCTCCTTTGATTCCTGGAGTGCCGCATTCCCCTCTCTCACCCTGCGGAGGGGATTTA
This sequence comes from Gymnothorax reevesii, assembly GCA_029721435.1. Lineage (NCBI taxonomy): Eukaryota > Metazoa > Chordata > Actinopteri > Anguilliformes > Muraenidae > Gymnothorax > Gymnothorax reevesii. The sequence goes on along the minus strand of CM056587.1, from coordinate 11,331,642 downwards.
CAACATTCATAGGTGTTTGTGTTCAATATGAATTTGCTCCTCATCAAGCCAGAGGCAGCCACTGAACTCTATTGCCATACCTGTTCTCCTTTGTAGCCAGGCTTACCCTGAAAATGATGAGAGGGACTGTGAGTCTCACTGCTATGACCATTATTAGACACACAGTGCACGAAAAAAAATTTGCAGGGGGTGCAATACTGACCTCCCCGCCGTCCCGACCAGGAAGTCCGCTCAGACCAGATTCTCCCTAGAGAGTTTAAGGCAGATAAATATTACTGGCCAGCCCTATGTGTGGCATCAATCAGATCTACTGACTCTCACATGCTATATGCAATGTAATTAATGATTCAAGTGCTAATATTACATGCCATGCATTTTCTGTTGTAGGATTGAAGTATTATCTGTTTTCCTGTTTTTGAGCAGTTCTTTTCATTAGCTGTATACTTATTCGACAATCAATAAAGTCTATTATTGAATATTATTCAAAAATAATCAAAATCAAGCATGATTTTCATATACACATTTGCCCCCTATGTCATAAAATGGCTCGTAAAACAATTTCTGTTGTAATTCAAGTAGTAGTGATGCAAATGGTTCAAACTACAGCTACTGCTGGTGACAAAATAGCAATTGCCTCAGCGTGAAACAGCATTACTCAGCCAATAGAGAAACAGCATTACTCCTTGTATAGTGAAAAAGAATGACTCAGCTAATAGAGAAATGCCATGGCAAAATTCATGGAGAAATAGAATGACTCCACAGAGAAAAATAGCACGTCTCCGCTAACAGCAGCATGACTCTACACATTGAGAAACAGCAGCTGACCTTCTGGCCTTTGGTACCTGGTGCTCCGTCATCACCTGGGCGACCTTTCTTTCCCTGTGGAGATAAAAAACACCATCAGCCATGTCATAGTTGAGAAGCAGATGAAAGACACCCATATTAAATGCTCACAACAAGCTGAGGAGAGAAGAAAGATTTGATGGATTCAGACACCAGGCCACCAACCCTAATGTCCTGTCCCCCCATTCTGCATTCATTTGATTTTCAAACGAAAGATCGTGACAATGATGAATGAATTGTGTCCTCTTTCACCCACAAACCTCACACTCCAAATATCATCCATCCCCCAAATCCAATGGAGGTTGCTGAATGGAAAATGGAGGAGGCACTAAACATCACCATAAATTAATGATTAGTTGTGATCTCTGTTCAGTCATGTTTTAATTAACATTACAAGAACTCCAAAAACAACGAAGACTATCAGGTGTGGCCGGTTTTCTATGTTAGGAAAGGCTGGTTCTCCATGGTAAGATGAGAAATATAACACCAAATTTGCACACAAAATTGCATTTCAATCAACATTATTCAAAATTTTTGATAGATTTTGCATATCTTTGTTTTCTTTGTTGTAATTTAATCATGAAGGGCTGGTTAGATGGCCTGTACTGCAGCATGTTCGCTGCAGTAAAAGCAAATGAGGAAATAAGTACTTTATCTTTTTGTAAAGAATACTTTGTGAATAAAACATTTTTCTGAATCTAATTTACAAGTTACTTGCCTTCAATTTCCATTGTGAAATAAGTTTTGGTTTCAACTGCTGATGGATTACGCTAATAATTGGAAAACTTGTTACTCAATGATTGAAAACGGGTGAAGACCAATCATTAGTTCAAAGGGATGTTTTGAGGCCTCCTCTGACAGCTGAGATCTCACCTGCCATATCCCCCATCTAAAATACCATCCCTTAAATCTCACCAGTAAAATCCCTCACCTGAAATACCATCATCTCAATCTCAACAGTCAAATCTGTGACCTAAATACCATCCCCTAAATCTCTTCTGCCAAATGCCCCACCCAAAATACCATCCCCTAAATCTCACCTGCCGAATGCCCCACCCAAAATACCATCCCCTAAATTACACCTCCCAAATGCCCGAGCTAAAAAACCATCCCCAGACAAATACCCTCAACCAAAATACCAGCCCCTGAATCTCACCAACCAGCGGTGGGTTTCCCAATAATGTTGGATTTTAGGATTAACAAGTGTTTTTAAGAGATTCTTAAGCAAGGGACATTCTCTTGCTATATGGGTTAGTTTAGAGCAAACTAAAGAAACGGTTTAGTTACAAACGTGTTTGAGAAACCCACGCTATTTTAAGAACAATCGTAAGAGTAATTTAAAGAGGTTTTTGGTGTTAAGAGGCTTTCGGGAAACCCATCGCAGATCTCCCAACTGAAATACCATCCTCTAAATCTCACCAATCAAATTCCCCTGCTAAAATAATATCTCCCAAATCTCACCAGTCAAATCCCTTCCATGAAATATCTTACCCTAAATCTCACCTGCTAAATACTCCACCAAAAATCCAGTCCCCTAAATCTCACCAGGCAAATTCCCCACCTAAAATGCCATCCCTTAAATCTCACCAGCTAAACCCCTCATGTAAAATACAATCCCTTAAATCTCAGCATCTAAATCCCCCCTTAAATACATCCCATAAATGTCACCTGCCAAATCCCCCATCTAAATATCACTATCTAAACCACCCACCTGAAATGCCATCTCCTAAATCTCACCTGCTAAATCCCTCATGTAAAACACAATCCCTTATATCTCAGCAGCTAAATACCCCCTTAAATACCATTCCATAAATCTCACCCGCCAAGTCCCCCACCAAAATCTCACCCACCTAAAATGCCATCCCCTGAACCTCACCTGCCAAATACCCGAGTCAAAATACCATCTCCTGAATCTCCCCAGCCAAACCCCACACAAAATACCATCCCCTAAATCTCACCGGCCAAATGCCCCATCAAAAAAACCAACCCTTTGAGTACCAACCTTCACTCTCTCCTTCATCAACAGTTTTCCTACCTGCTCTCTCACAGCTCTTCTACCTTTTTTGTCAACTGAGCTGCCATCCAATGACAGAGCATTATTTCACCTCTTGCTAAATTTCTGTTTGTGACACCTTTTGGTTTGTTTTTGTTTTACACTGAGATCATTTTACTGATATATTATGTCTTTGGTTGCGATTCATGCCTTTGTATGAAGTTATTGGGCTTTGACATGTTTGACATGGCTTTGTGTTACATGGTTAACACAAGAACATCAGCATCACTGTTGACAGAATTTGGTCATACATACTATAATCCGGTGTTCTTGAAGAAGAATGGTGGTTGGGATATACTAAGTAGAAGTATGGGATTCACTAAAGAGGCATCGGTGCCATTCTCTACAGGCCTGTGTCCACCCTTATGTTGGTCTGGACTTAACTTGTGGATAAAGCCGCCTGGCAGTCCATTCTGAAGGATGACCACCTGATGTATGCCAGGGAGGTGTTACATTTGATATGAGCTGGCCATACAAAATAGAGATCCAAGCTTTGGAGGAAATAGGTTCCACTACCTGCTGAGAATGTACCCAATGGGGACCTCTGGGATTACAAGAGCAGCTGCAAGCCAGCAGTTTGGTAATGTCCTGCAATAGTGCTCAACCTTTTTCTGAAGTTGACCATTGGATGAGCCTGGCATAATGTCCTAATTCTGAAAATAGGCTGCAATAAAGGCCCTGGGGGATTTGATACAGCTATGTAAGCCAGCTCCTGAAAACTCACGCTGCCTTCAAATGGAACTCGTGAAATTGTGAAGTCATGGTGCGAAGTCGTGAGCAGAAATGGCTCAACGTTCAAGTGATAACCGTGCGAGAACACTGGTGCTACGGCAATAAGGATGCCAAAGCATCATTACTCCTGGCAGTCTATACAAAAATATTGCATTAATTAATTTGTATCTGAACACCACTCGGAGGAACAAAACAATAAAGATGACAATGGTCTACTCTGTTCCTTCTTGTCCAGTAGGTTAGGGTAATGTTATGCAAACAACATTGTACAGGCTAGCGCTCTCGCTAACTTTCGCTCCTCCAACGTAGGGTTGCTAATGCAACTACAGAACCCGCAAGCCTGGGAATTAAGGGATTACATGGAAAGGTATAACGGCATAATTGTAGTCCGGATACAATTTCTGAAAATGTCGTCAAACACATCAGGACTCGTGAACTTGAAGCTTTCAGAAAAGTTCGACAAAAGACGTTGTGAATACCACAAGAGGGCGGTGTTCATATGGACTTTTCTCGTGAACATGGTAAACACGACCCCATTTGAAGGCACTATCAGAAAAAGGGACACAAGTTGATGGGCAAGAAGAGGTCAGTTGCCCCGTCAGGGCACATCTCAGCCACTCAAAATTCCCTGTGCAGTCCCACCCCAATCAAGGCCCATCTTGGACACTCAAAACCTCCTGAGCAGGGACATGGTCCCCATGAGACTGTGGGTCAGACACACTGGACCCCAGGAGCTGAGGTCCTATTCCTCCATAAAAAGCACACTTGGCAGCCCCATTCTTTCAAAAATGGCATGTTTACCTATCCCATTTTACCATACTAAGTGCACTAATCTCACCCATTCCTCCATAATTAGCATGCTTGGCTGTTTCACTCCACTTGCATGTCGAGAATAAACACCATATAGATGTTTATTGTTGAACTTGAAAGCTCTAATGCTCTTTTATGGAACCACTACAGAAGAAACCTAACCCCACTGGCACCTTTCTCAGCTAACCCATGCGGTTAGAATATAAAATTTACATTCTCAATGATAATTATGGGAAATTATTTCTTGATGCAGCTACGTAATGTTATAGATGCAACCTAAATTGTGTGAAAGTTCCAGCAGGCCCAAAGCCAAAATGACAGCACTGAAACTGCCCTGGTGTTTGTGACTGATCTTAGACTTGTCGTTGATTAAAGAAAGTTTTTTTTCTTGTTCCCTTTGATCTGAAATCTGCTGTCAACAGTTAACCACATCACACTACTGCTCAGTCTTCAAGTAGGTTCATATTACGATGTTACTTAATTGGTTCCACTCCTGCATAGTACCACTGAGATGGTCTTTTGGAATTTCGCTCAAAGGTCATTTGCGGCCCTGTTGCATTTCCCCTCGCAGGTTCCCATTTGTTACCATGGCTACAGTTTCCAAAATAAATATGTTGCCACATTGCAGCTGTAAATTGTTGCTTTGGCAGTAATTTGTCTAATTATGTGCTTTAAATCAAGCTTATCAAAGGATTCACTGAGTTTGTTTATCTGAGTATTCTTTCCATACAGCTTTCTTATCTGACCGTGGTTAGAGACTGCTGTGAATACAGCCAGCTTATCTGATCGTCCTTCGAGGGCAATTATCTAAAAATACTTCTTAAATAGCCTAGTCATCAGAGTATGCATTGAGTGCAGTTATCTGAACATACTTTTTTTTACACTTATCAGCATATGTATAGAGTATTGTCATCTGAGTATGCTTTAAGTTTATCCTGAGTGCTTTGAATACACGTATCTGAGTATGCATATATGAGTGCACTTTGATTGTAGCTTGCTATAATGAGTATGTATTGAGCTCAGCTTGCTTATCTGAAAGTGGTTTCCAAGCACTGATATGAGTATTTGTAGAGTACAAATTACATATTGAAGTGAACTTTGACTACAATCAACAGGGCATTGATTAAGTACAACCCCAATTCCGAAACAGTTGGGACAAAGTGTAAATTGTGAATGAAATCAAAACACAATGGGCCTCATGCAGCAACATTCTCTTAAATTTCTCTTATATGATTGCTGGGAGGAAATATAAGAGAAATAAACTCCAGATGCACCAAACCCTCCAAATCTGCTCTTACCCATGTGTGCTGAATGTTGAATCCCACTTAAATTCAAAGAGCGCGGCGGTTGTTTCAAATTAGCATATATGACACCCACTGAACACCTTATGAGGGCAGGTGACGTGACCTGCGCAAAGAGCCGACTGCTCGTGGCAATCTAAGGCGCTTTCACACTAGGTACGATTCTTCCGCACCGTGCCATAGTATGATTGTTCCCCCCTCCCCTCTAAGCTCTCCCCCCACTGGTCAGCTTTCACACTAGTAATATCGTACCGTACCCGAGTACACTGGCATACACGTCAAAATTCAGAGACAGCTCGTTACATAATGCACCTAGGTAGTTTTAGATGGGGAACAATTTTAGGAGGCGCCAATAAATTTTGAGGGGTTTTACTATTGGTTTAGTGGGTTTAGAATTTTAATATTGAATATTAATATAATGATTGCACATGCTGCACATGCCCTAGCAACCCAGTGTGTCATCTGTAACATGAATTATCTCGTATAGCAACACGAAAAATTATACTCGAAATTTTCTTGACTGAATGCTTGATGTTTTTATGGATCTGAATCTTTCTCTGGGTACCCAAACATCAAGGGAAGCCGAAAATGTACTGATTACATTCGATATGGGTGGAAGTTGCATCCAAAATTCTTTTGCGTTTTTGGCCGATTATGCTGTCAACTGCCTCATACCTCATACATCATGCCAGACTTTCGCACCGCATTCTGCACTTTGATATATCGCAGTTGCGTTTTCTTTAGTTTGTCACGGCTCTGATCTATTATTCTGTGATAACCACGCAAAAGTAACTACTCACAAATTATTCCATAAATCTCTACGTTGTTGCGTCGTGTAGTATCCTGTTATGATTGGATGTTTTTGTCCACCTACATTTCGAGCAAGCATTGAATTTCTTTGTCTGAATGGAGATATCTTTTTCCCACTTTATTTGTAAGAACAGGAGAGCCGTGACACATAACAGTAATCTTCCGTGCTCAAGTACGGTTGCTTTCACATTTGGTACATTTGGTACGAGTGGTCATTCATCTGTATCAGCAAACAGATCCGCGCAATCCCTAAAAACGCGCTCTCTGCGCACAGCCTGGATGCACTAAGCATCCAACAGCAATAGGTAAGCCATTCAGAAGCAGAACGCCCTCAAGGATTTTATAGCTTAGTCCTAATTAGGATCAACTGGCCAAACGCTTTAGCCTAAGGATTAAATAACAAAATCATTATAATTTCTTAAAAATATAAAACAATCAACATTGGATTATATGATTCATTTTTAATGTTTAGGTTTGTGTTTCCATGCATTGGACAAGCAATTAGTGGACGAGATAACAGTTCTCTGTTTTCTCTGATCTTAGTAAGAGTGCTCTCGACCACTCGTAAAAATTTCTCTTACCTAAGAAAAGAGCAAAAATAAGAAGACATTGGTGCATCCCAGAAATCAATGGGTGAGAACAAAATAAGAAAATCGGGGATACGAAAAAAATAAGAGAAAATGTTGCTTCTTGCATAAGGCCGAATGACTTTGAAATCACACCAGCCAGTATTTTATTCACAATAGAACAGAGACAACATAGCAAATGTTGAAACAGAGAAATTCTACAATTTTATCCACATAATGAGCTCATTTCAAATTTGATGGCTGCTACAGGTATCAAAAAAGTTGGGACAGGGGCCTGTTTACCATGGTGTTGTTATGATTCTGCCTGTTTGCTATGCTTTTGATCTGTCTCTCATGTTTTGATTGCTTGGATTTTGATCTTTCGCTTGCCTGACTATGCTTTGAATGATGTATTGTGATTTGATGCTAGTTTATGTTCATGTTTTGTCTAGTTTAGTCTTTGCCATATTTTGCATTTTACCATAGTTACATTCCGGTCCATGTTTTGCTCCCAACCATGCATTGCGCTTTGTCTCCCCCTGTCTGGTCTCTTGTCTTGTCATTGCTCACAGCCCCAGTATTGCGTGCCACTCTTTCGGATGATTTAATGGTTTCTGGATTTCAACCATTCCTTCCAGTCTCGTTTACTTCCTTCGCCTTACTTTTCTATTTTACAAACCAATACTAACAGTTTGTTGTTCTCGCTAGAATTACTAATCCAACTAACATTGTATATAATACTAACTTACTAACGAGCACTAAGGGATTGCATAGTTGCACTTACTAATTGATTAACAAGCTCTCAGCACTCGCCCTGTTCTAATCTCCGCCTCTTTCCCTAATCTTCTCTGCTGCGTTTCTGTGGATTCTCCGCACCTGCTTGCGCTGATCTGTCTCTCATTATCTGTGCACGTTAGAACTCCTTGACCGGAGCCGTATGTCTGTCTATAGGATTGTCTCGTGATCCCAGTCCGCATTTTGGCTTTTGCCTATTTTATGTGATTAGGTTCTCCCTCTTGTTCCCTCCTTTGAATTAGCCTTATTTCCTGCACCTGTGTTCTATCTATCATGTGATCTCCCAGGAGTGTATATTAGGAGTCTTTTCACAGCACTTCCTTGTCAGATCGGTTCTCTCAGTTTGGATTATGCCACACTTTCTTTTGCCCTGTACTCTCAGAGATTCTCTTCTGACTGGACCGTCCCTGTTTTTGATTTTTTGGCTTTGTGATTTTGGATTATTGTTGCATCTGTGTTTTTTGACCCTTTTCTGCCAGACTATGATTTCTATGATTGCGACCCTGGTTATGGTTTGGATTACGCCCACTGGATTTTGGTTTACCTGTGCCTGTGTACCAAACCCATTTTTGCCCGACCACGAGTGCTGTGATTGCTTCCCTGGTTTTCTTCTGTTTTTGCCCGGGGGGGGGTTCCCCCTTGATCAATAAAATCAGATCTACTGCATTGCTTGGTTCTCGCGACTGGTTCCTGAGCAAATCATCACAGTTGTAGCATCCCCTCTTCTTTAACAGAGTGGAGGCATCTGGACATTGAGGAGACAAGTTTCATGAGTTTGGCCATTTGAGTTTGATCACACCCTTGTTTAACACAGGCTTCCAGCTGCTAGAGAGTTTTGGGTCTCCTGTGACGGACTTTTTGTTTAATTATGCACCAGATGTTCTCAATCGGTGAAAGATCAGGACTGCAGACAGGCCAGCTCAGCACACGGACTCTTCTACTACAAAGCCATGCTGTTGTAATAGCTGCAGTATGTGGTTTTGCATTGTCCTGCTGAAATACACTAGGCCTTCTCTGGAATAGATGTCATCTAGAGGGGAGCGCATGTTGCTCTGAAATGTTTAGAAACCTTCCAGCATTCATGGTGCTTCTTAAAACATGCAAGGGTCCCACACCAAATGCACTAATGCATCCCCATACAATCAGAGATCCAGGCTTTTGAACTGAACGCTGATAACAGGAGGGGTGGTCTTCTCTTTAGCCCAGAGGACCATGATTTCTAACAAGAATGTCAAATTTGGACTCGTCTGACCACTGACCACTTTGCTACAGGCCATTTTAAATGAGCCTTGGCCCACAGAACACGGTGGCGCTTCTGGAACATGCTCAACAATGGCTTAGTTTTTGCATAAAAGAGTTTTAGGTGGCATTTGTGGTTGGCATGGCAGACTGTTACATATTGGATCGTGATCTGAAAGTCATTGCATTTTGATTTTATTCACAATTTACACTTCGTCCCAACTATTTCGGACTTGGGCTTGTACATTTATATTAGGGTATTTAGAATACATCCAGCTTACCTGAGAATGGTTTGAGCACAATCAGCTTATCTGAGTGTCCCCTGAGCACACTAATTTCATTATTTAATTATGCACAGCCAAGATATTTATTTATTTATCCCTTATTTAACCAGGGAAGTCCTGTTGAGATTGAAATCTTTCAAGGGAGCCCTGAGGGAAGAGATGGGGAGGGAGAGGAGGAATTGCACAGTCAAATGGATCAGGGGTGAACTTGCAGTAGATTGATCTGAGCATGCTTCGAGTATGCTTTTCTGGGTGTGTTTGGAGTACGCTAAATTAGTATTCTTTAAGTGCTGCCTGTTTTTCAGTATGTTTTGAGTACTGCCTGCTCATCTGCATGTGCTCTGAGGATTCTTGATGAAGACTGCTCTGAGCACAGTCTGCTTATCAGAGTGTATGCTTATTGGCTTACATAGCAGTACACTTTTCTCAGCCAGCACAGTGCCTGTATATTACAGCTTGCAGTGAACGCAGCCTGCTCATCTGACTCTATTTCGAGAACTACGCACTCATCTGAGTACACTTTCAGAACAATGATCTGAGTGTACTGTAATTACAGTCAGCTTTTCTTTGAGTGCATTGAGTATTCTTATCTGAGAGTCAATAACTTGTATTTCATGTAAAGTACTGAAATCTAACATTCATCAGCGACTATTTATAATTTTTCGTCAAAGTAAGAATTTCCTGAATATCTATTATTGTACAGTCTCTGTTTGGGAAAGTCAAGCCTGAATAACCTTCTGGAGTTTCTCAAAGAGGTCAGCAAGACTAATGATGACAGCATGGCTTATGATATCAAATACTTGGAATATCAAAAAGGTTCTGCTAAGGCACCACACAAGAGACTCCTTATTAAAATGACGATGGTGGGAATTATTTGGAGTTGACACAGAGATGGTTACTGGACAGAATGCGATGACTATCCGTCTGAGAGATTTTATCTGAGCAGGGCCCGGAGTTCCCTTGGTATCACCACTGGGATGACCACTGATCTTCCTCAATTATACAAATTACCTTGAGAGAAACACTGAAAGTACATTGGATGAATCTGCATGTTACAAAATTTGGAGGTTTTGAAAACACTTTAAGGTCTAGAGAAGTGGCACAGAATGATTTATACCAAATCTTTAAGGAGGCAAATGAAATTTAAGACAGCTACAAGTAAAGTTCTACAAGTGAGAATTAAAACATGAGACAGAATTACTTTACTGAGGTTCCAGTTACAATGTGCTCAGTTGGACAAAGAACTGGAAAGCCTTTCTGGTTCCATTCACTGTGCAGTAACAGCAAATAAAATAGGTCCGCAAAGTGGGCTTTATCCCTCAGCCCCTGGATTGTTTGGAATGAATTTAAATTGATGAAGGCATTTTCAAGTTATCCTGCGGAATGCAAATTTCAAGATGGCGGCTTTGGTGGCCATACTGGACATCTGAGTGCCGTCAAATTTGATAGGCTTCTTAAAGTACACAAGACCAAGCAATAGAGCAAAAATGACAAAGACGGACCAATGCATTTTCAGGTTATCGTGCGGAAATCAAAATTCAAGATGGCCGCTGTGGCAGGAATACTGACCATCCAAGCACTGTCAAAATCGATAGGCTTCTATTGGTACACAAGACCAAGCAACACAACAAATATGGAGTTGACGAAGACATTTTTAAGTTATCATGCTGCAGAATACAAAAGTTTACGGGACAGACGGACGGACATCGCGCGTGGCGACAATACCCCTCTGCCCCTTAGTCAGGGTTGAGGGGTAAAAAGATTGATAGGTCTCTAGAAGCCCAAAAGATTTTGAATATAAATCCAAGGAGTTTGTGTGAATCTTGTATAACATCTTATGAAAACCATCTTGATACCATACTGCAGGATACATACAGATCTAGATACCATATTGCAAGATACATACAGTAGCCCTGATAAAGGTTCAAAGGAGAGTCACTGAATAAATATGATGTAAAGGCTAAAAGTTATCAGGGAAGTTTTATGAACTGTAACTAAAAACTTCAGTATTAGTGCAGGGGGGACTAAGGGGTTATCTGATTTCGGCATTCATGTAAGCCAGATTAACAAAGTTAACTAAACAGGATTATTCATGCCAATTTCCATTTGTCATCTGCAATGCAAGTTTGCTAAAGGCCCACTGAGCCGATTACTTGGAAGTACAGACATATGGTCATAATCTGGAATAGCAGTGTCATGTCATGAAGAAGCAACTAAAACTCTGGGTGCTTTTCATGTTTGAAACAGTGCTATATACTACAGTGTTCGGGGCAGAAATATCCTGTTTCCTGCAGTGTACTGGATAGAGAATAGCAAGCTATGTCAGTCTTAATGACCTGCATTATCCTCTTCATTAAAAATAAAAAAGTGGGCTTTCAGTATACGTATCAGAGGGTGTTTTCTAGACTTATGAGTACAGCCTGCTCATCTGAGCATTGAGTATCTCAGTATACTTAGAGTTTGGTAATCTGAGGGTGCTTTCAGTACACAGCCTGCATATCTCAGAGTGCGTTTAGGCACACTTACACAAGTTTTATTTGAGTACTGCTTGTCTTAGGACTAACTGCTTATCTGAGTGTGCTTTGAGAATATTTACTCTTATTCGTTTATGCCCTGCGAAGAGCCTGCTGATCTGAGAATGCTCTGAGAATGCTTACAGTGCCATGAAAATGTACATTTACTCCCATCCTGATGTCTTCCACTTTTTCATATTTGACACACTTTGATGTTTCAGATCATCAAACCAATCTTAAAATTAAACTAATATATCCCCAGTAAACAAAAAATGCAGTTGATAAATGATGATACTATGTCTGAAAGGAAAAAACTGTCCTCAAAGGAAAAACCTTTTTTGACTACAGTTGCATTTTGGAAATACGTTGTATTTCAGCCGGGGTTTAGACTTAAACAACACGCAGAAACTTCTTCTTAACATCTCAGTGATCTGTTTCTCTTCTCAGACAACGTTACCTCTTCACCTGTACGCCGAGATATACAGTGCTCGGAAAAATGTCAGCTCTCTTCCTGATCTCTTCTATTTTTCATATTTGTCACATTTAAACATCTCAGATCATCAAACAAATTTTAATATCAGACAAAGATAAACTGAGTAACCAAAAAATGCAGTTTTAAAATTATTTTTTCATTCATCGAAGGAAAAACGCTATAAAACCTCTCCTCTCCCCGTGTGGGTAAGTAATTGCCCCCTTAGTTACTACGACAACCATTTAAACCAATATAATTGATAATGGGGTTCAATTTCACTAGACACAGCCATTCGTGATTGCCAGCCTGGTTGTATGAAAACATGATCTAAATAGAACCTAAATATGATGTAAGCAAAAGGCAGCACATTTTGCCGTGATCAAAAGAAATTCAAGAACAGATGGGAAACAAGTTGATAAATTTCTGTCTGTAAATTGGTACCTCATGCCATTTCTAAGGCTCTGGGAATCCAGCAAACCATGGTGAGAGCCATAATCAACTAATGGAGAATGTGTGAAAACAGTAATGAACCTTCCCAGGAGTGGCCGGCCTACCAAAATATTCCTCCATGAGAGAATTCACAACTCATCCAGGAGGGCACAAAAAATCCCAGACTAACGTCTATAGAACTGCAGGCCTCACTTGCCTCAGTAATGGCCAGTGTTCACAGTTCCACAATACGAAAGAGACTGGGTGAAAATAGGATCTCTAAGAGAGCTGCAAGGCGAAAACCACTGCTGACTAAAGTGAACATAAAAGCCTGTCTCATATTTGCCGAAGAAACATTCTGATGACCCTATGGTTTCTTGGGATAATATTCCATGGACTGATGAGTTAAAAGTGAAACTATATAGAAGATACAGGTCCTCTTACATCTGGCGTAAAGCAAACATATCATTCCACAATATGAACATCACACCAACAGTCAAATACGGTGGGGGTAGTGTGATGCTCTGGGGCTGCCCTGCCTGGAAGACCTGTGATAATTCATGGGACCAGAAATTCTGCTCTCTGGAGAATGTGTGGCCATCAGTTTTTGACCTAAAGTTCAAGTACAGTTGGGTTATGCTACAGGATAATGATCCAAAGCATACAAACAAGTCCACTGCTGAATGGTTCAAAAGAAACAAAATGAAGGTTTTGGACTGGCCTAACTTGAATTCAACTGAGATACCGTGGCATGGCCTTAAACAAGCAGCACATACTCAATACCCCGCTTCAAAGTGGCTTAATTAAAACAATTTTTTCAAAAAAGACGGGCTCAAAATTCCTCAACAGTGATGTGAAAGACTTGCCAGTTATCATAAACATTTGATGGCAGTTGTTGACGCCAAGGGAGGTTGGGGGCAATCATTTTTTCACATGGGTGATTTTGGTTTTAAATAACTCTTTACCTTCAATTAAAAGCTGCATTTTGTGTTGACTCACATTGTCTTAGGGTTAGGTTAGGGTTAGTTTTAGTTTTAGTTTTGAAACAAAATTGAGATTTTGTGGTGGCCAAGTTAAAGTCCTGACTCAAGCCCCATTGAGATGCTACGGCAGGACTTCAAATGGGCAGTTCATGCTCAAAAATCCAGATGTAAGACCACGCCTCCAGCCTTCCAGCTCACTGGTCTATTAAGACCCAGATTGCATTCCTCACGCCAGTAATCATTGCCTGCATCTGTTTGTAATTTCCACTGTGTGGTAGTGTTGCTTTATAAAACCGAGCCTCCCACTCATTCTTTGTGAGGTCTCATAAACCGCATAGCTGTGTTGCATTCATCGTCTTTGTATAGACGCCTCTCCCCACATACCGCATGTATAATTCTAACTCTTAAAAACTTAGCACTATTATTGCTTATTTCAGCACTTTACCCAGGAACCTCCATTCCTGTTTTGTTTTCTACTTGTAATACATTGCTACTGCAGCTAACACCCAGAGTCTGTATTACCAATAGTGTTTCTAAGGAACCTCGATGCCTGTTTGCTTTGTGTTGCTTCATTCGTGCCTTCTGCTGTGCAGTAGGCATAATGAATACTACCAAGTCCATCCTATTTCCAAGTCCAGCCCCAAACTTCCTGTCCTCCGTGCACCTAAGCTATGTACGAAGCACAACCCTTACACCAGTGGCTCAAAGCAGCTGAATTAAGCATTCCTGGCCAAGATTCCTCCACAGAGGTTCAAAATGCTGATCCAGTTATCCAGTGTTTGGGTACAGTTGTTGCTGCCAATGGCTGCACAAACATTTATGAAGTTTAGAATTGAATTTCTGTTTACATGGGTGCTATAGGTGTTGAATAACTTTTGTGCTTCAATTAATGAAATGATTACGGAAATGCAATTTTGAATTTCCTCACGTTCTAAATGTCTTACAAAACATTCTATCTGAAGATCTAGAAAGTAGGTGATATATGACCCTGATTTACGGTACCAGTCAAAAGTTTGGACATAGAGGAGACTGGGGTCCGATGAGCCATGGGGACCAATGAGCTATATCACTATTTTGCGATCAATTGATGCCAAATGTGTTTAAAATAGGCAAAATAGTGATATGGCTCATTAATATCTACGACTCATCAGTCAATGGTCAAATATTTTGCCTACTTTTAGCAGCTCTGTCATCAATCGATCAAAAAATAGTGATATGGCTCATTGGTCCCCATGGCTCATCGGACCCCAGTCTCCCCTATCCACATTTTTTCTTACTAGACATGTCAAATAAAGAAATAGGCACTGTTTTATTTTGCCAAAAAAAAAAAGATCTAATTCTTAAATCCATCAAACTAACCAGCATTTGCTGGCACATTTGCAAAGCATACTCATACTTTTTTTTTTACTAGTGCAGTTTGCTGTAATGAGTTTGCTGCTGAGCGGCAGTCTAAGTTTCACGAGTTGTGCTGCACTTGTGGTTTGCTTTTGATGGACTTTTCTACCCAACAAATTCCAAAACAGCTTGTCTTTAATTTGGCTGTTGGAAAATGGAAAGATCTCGTTTGTTTGCTTACTTTGCTAATAAGACTTCTTTGAGAATTCAAAAATTTTGGACACTACTCAAACAAGTAAATTATTCTCTTTTAACTTCAGACTTTTACCTCTAACCAGATTCCATTTGAGGTTATTCTGAAAAATTCAGATGGTTGAATTTTTCTAAAAACAGAGTGCTGTGACATTAGCAAAGTGTGACCAAACTTTTGATTGGCACTGTGTGACCCTTGTCTGATTTTTTTTTTTTTTTTGGTTGAAGGTCTATGAGTAGGAAAAAGCCAACATTTCCTGGTCCCTATGCCTAATGATTTTATTTTAAGAGCCACGAGGAGGGTCGACTTCTTGAGGGCCAAAATTGCCCTTAGCTTTTGAAGTAAAAAAAATTCAATGCGCCAATGACTGCCCAGCTATACTCTGATTTGGGATCAATCTGGAATGGAAAGAGTTGCTGAAATTTTCAGAGGGTAGTTGAGCAGGCCCCAGCAAAACCCGAATTTTTGCTGAAGTGACACTTAAATTTGAATCATTTCCGGACTGTGCCCTCAACATCTCAAGCTAGTTTATGTATGATATAATTCAGTTGGCAATCCAAATACTATGCCACTTGAAACTAGAGTTCAGAGAGCACAGATCTCCGCCAAGGCCAATAGTTTACTCATGTATGATATGCAAATCTGCAACAGCAACCGTCGTATTTCTACTGTTAGCAAGGTTTGTCACATTGAACTTTACTACCATCCAATAGAATTGAAGATGTATGGCATTAATGGCTCTATCTTGCAATCCTGTAATGGTGAAGAATCTTACACAATATTCCTGGAGCCAATGGTAATTCAGATCACCACCAAAATGTAATGGATTGATGATCGGGTCAAGTTGGTAACCAACAAAATGACTACCACACAAAAAAACATTTCCTCATTGATGAAGGTAAATAATGTGGGATAAGGAAGGAATGGGAGTAAGTGGCGGTCAAATTCATCCAAACGTAAAATTCAGCATTTCCTTTTTTTGGGGGTAGGAGGGTAGCACATCTCACTGTGCCCTCAGTAGCTGTGCATGTAGCATCCATGTTTGTCTGCTAACTGTCAAAAAATATCATAACACGTATCCGCTGTAGTAATCCTCTTCTGACTATTATAGGAACATGACACCATGCTTGTGTGGTTATGTAATTAAACTATACATGTCTCTGCCTATGAGTACATTAGCTATTATCTCGTGTATTGACATGCAAATTTATAGGAAATAATTCCCAGTTATGTCTGTCACCCCAGCTCTGCTCAAGGAGACTGAGGTGAGAGTTAGAGCTGTCACTTCAGCAATTAGTAGTGTTCTGAAGCGCCTTCATAGGTTCCCGCCTTAGCTGTTACCACACTGCAGCACTTTTAGAGAACCCTTTCCATCACATTTTTAATCTGGACATCAATCAAAATGAAACTGAGCCTTCATTGGCACATTGAGGCATTTCAATTTCCAAAACAGTTTTTTTTAGAAGTCCAAACCCATTTGGCCTCCGCAGCCCTTCTAGAGAAAATCTACAGACAAGTGTGACAAAAATGCTAAAATAAACAGATCGGGAGGTAAGCCAATATTTGTTCACCTCAGTGTTGGTTTGATATGTTGTTTAAATGCACCATGCCGGACCGTAGTGTTGGTTTGATATGTTGTTTAAATGCACCATGCCGGACCGTAGAGTTGGTTTGATATGTTGTTTAAATGCACCATGCCGGACCGTAGTGTTGGTTTGATATGTTGTTTACAAGCAACACTAGACTGCAGTGATTTCCTTTGCCGCCTCCCACTGCTCAATCTTCAAAGAAAAATAAAAGTTCTTCATGTGTTCCCACAAAGAATGTAAACATGAGCTGTTGTGTTTACCAGTGACCGCAGATGTCTGTAAATCTACCAAAATGTACTGAAGATTACAGATCGGCATTTTAAAAGAGCTGGGGTGAACTGTGTTTCCTTGCTTTGAAAACTGGGCAGATTTCAGATGTATTTTTATGTACATTGTGCATCTGTTGAATGTGCATGTTTCTCTGAGGTCCAGGAAGTGCTTTTCTTTAGGGATGGTAAAATTCAGTCAGACCTTATCGATCAGATTTTTAGTAAACCCATTTTGCTGAGCTAAAATCTGCACCCTGAGGCAGAAAAATGGGCCAAGCCAAACACAGCCAGAAGTAGAATTTTTGTCATGCCTCTTTAAATAAATCAATGGGCAGAAATTTTTCATTAAAAGTTTAATCAATTACTAAAATATGTAGGTATAAGATACAGTTGAATCTTGAGGGTGCACTTGCAAAACCAAATGTTCGCTATAGTCTTTAAATCCAGACTCTGATGACCGCAGCTAAAATATAACACTGATGGAATAGTCATAAGGACAGCTCTTTCTCTGAAAACAACTTTATAACTGTGGGAGCTCTGATAAATTAGCATCGCCAAAACTTATCCAATCGTGGTATAGATTTTATCAAGGTATGGTTAGCATTTTAATGTGTAGTTTGACATTCTGCACAGTCTAGAGTATGAGTACATTTATGGAAAAAACCTCCCAAGCCTATCTGCTGCCCTAGAGTGTACACTTCTCTTATTTTTATTTTTTTTTTTTTAGCTCTGATTAAAAATATTCAGAGAATGTACTGAGAATAGCTGTAGAGTGATTATGCAGCTATATTTTTTCCACCTGAAAGATTAATTCATGAACAGCATATTCTTCAGTCTTAGAGGTATCACCAAGCAGGTGCAGATCTCGGAAAGACCATACATTCTTTAAAATGCACTGGAAGAATTTGAACCAAGACCATAAATACAGTATTCCTGTCTGATTGATGTCTATATTAGTATATAAGGTTGCAAGCGATTCAGCGTCAGCAACCATGTCTGAATGTGTCACCCAGACCCAGTAACACTAGAGTACTTAAATTAAAAAGTTAAAATGAGAGTCAAATACAGGGCCCTCTTTCTCTTTCTGTAAGTTAAAGTTCTGACCTACAAAATGTAACATTTTTAGGTTATTGCCTATTCTTTATAATTTTATAGAGCACTTCACTGAGCTTCCTTCCTCTATTTTACTCTCCTTGTCATTTTACTTTGCATCAGACTTAAAATGCTTGAACTTATGAAATTTCAAGAAGTCTCCATATTGTTATGCTTCAATACTACAGGTTTACATTTTTTGAAAATATCACTGCCTAATATAATTATCACACTCCTGGATATACATACAGCCTTAATCCTGATCAGATTATCTAGTCTTAACCATGATGTGAAACATGCCTGAACGGAAGGCATAGTTGGCGTGATTTATGATGGGAATGAAGCGCTATCTTATTAGAGTGCAATCCAGCCGCCAGAGACAAGACGGCATTATGTCTGACGGTCTCCATGGGGGAGATCAGCAATGCGTTAACTCACGGAGACAGACAAAAGAGCAGAGAGCGCAGTCATTTTAAACATTCAATAAAAACAACTAGTTGCGCTCACAACATCTCTATCGGCTTGGGCTTGCAAATAGAGAAGCCCGGGAGAATCCAATAAATCTCTTGATGTTGCACTGCTATGGAAGAGCACTAGACTGCAACAGAATGCGCATTTACAAAAGCACGAGACGGGCAGTAAAATCTGCTCTGAAGAAACCCCCCTCCGAGTATGCAGAGATTGCAGGGCCCTGTTATAAGGCAAACTGCTCATCTATGCTGAGTTTACAAAGCTCTCATTTAAGGGAAACCCCTGCTCCTCCATGTGGAGTTTATGGAGTTGTCTTATAATAAAAACTCCTTGCTCTATGAGGAGTTTATAGAGTTTTTTTTTTTCATATTTCTTAAGGGACTGTAAACGACGCCGACATCTCTCCACGATCCACAAGCTGCCGGCCCCTAAATTTACTGTAAATAAGTGTTTGCCACTAACATAGCAATATCCCCCGCCGCCTGAATTTTATGTGTCTGTACGGACGGACAGACAGACGGAGCCCAATGCTATATCCTCTGCTTTGCGGCGGGGGATAAAAAAAACCCAGGCTCTGGAGACTGCACAGTCGTCACAAATTGTAAATAAACACAAGGGGCTGCGCCCCATAACATAACAAACCATGCCAGCCAATCACCGACAAGAGTTGACAGTTATGGAAGCATGGGAAGGAGGGAACTACGGGAGGGAGAGGCGGGCTACCTCTGTTTTGTTTGAGTTTGAATGTCAACAGAATTGAAAGTAAACAAACTTGCACAGTGCACTTTTAATTTGTTTTCAACATTTATGAGAAACTAAAATCACCATAATACTGAAATGATATGACATAATTCAGTCAGTAGCGTGTACACAACTAGAGGAATCAGCTATCAAATTTCCTTTGTTTCTTCACTAAAATTTTTTATTAGTTTTCAGGGTGCCCAGGTTTTACTATGTGGGTGCTTTCACACCAGGATAGGCGGGTAATGCCAAAAAAATTTGCACCTTCATTTGATTTGGTTCACTTTCACACTGCTCTTTTGAAAGCGGACCAAACCGCCTGGACAAAGTCATACACTTACAACAACTGCTCGTTTCAGGCGGTATTTTCCTCTGTAAGCAAACCGCACCAGGGTTCGTTTGAAAGCATACCGAGACCACCTTGAGGAGGTGGTCTCGGTACGCTTGTTTTGGTACGCTTTTGGTGCTATTCCTGGGGCCTACTGCACGAAGGCGGGATAAGGGATTAGCCCAGGATTGGCACAGGATTAGTCTGATCTCAAGCCCCATTTCGGTCGCACAGAGCATGTGAGCTAAGCCACGCCTCTAGTTACTATGGAAACAAAGCCTTTGGAGCAAGCTTACGAACTAGCTAAGCTCCTGCCTCCAGCCAATTTCATCTCACCTCAGTCAGCAGTCACCCAAATTGAAAATCACTGTCCTTAATTCTGAATTGTCCACTACATATCGCTATCTCAATTATAGCAGGCCTAGCGTAATTATCTTAGAAATTTGAGACCATTGATCAGTAAAATAGCCAATATTCGATCATTATATTCAAGTATCCACGTGACAGTGACCATCACAGTTCAATCAGTCCCCCTTCCATGTCACATTTTAATATATCATTAATAATATACATATATACTGTACATATATACAGTATTATTAATAATATATGATATAACACATATTTAGAATTCGTCATTATCAGATTTGTCCTTATTCCACAAGATGAGACTTCCATCCAAGTAGAAAATGAGCAGTGTTGTTTGACGTGGGTTACCGTATTTCAGCAAGGTCTTAAATCGCTGCGGTAACTCCTTACATACAACACTGCTGCTACTTTCCTCTGTTTTTATTCAGACTGATGGGTAGAGTCCTTGCCTTAGTGCTGGACATGTGTGCAATGTCGCTCGCTTCGCGATACTGGAATCAAACATTTTTAGAAGACTCCTTGATGAAAATTTTCTGACGTAAACATTTTACATTTTAATCTGAGAATGCCTCGATCAGAGTTGATTAAAAGCAGAAAGTAAACTCAACTAGTCTGAAAACGTCTTCTTGATCGGACTATCATTTTAGTTTGTATCGGACGAAGAAAGGGCTTGCAGCAAAATTGTAGTTCATATGTAGCGAAAAAATATGCTTGTAAAGATTTTGAAACCGCTACTGTTACTGTTCCCGAATATATTGAGCGCACAATCCCATGCAAACATAATGGCGTCTCGGTGTTAAACAATCTGTCTGGCAGCAACAGCTTATCACGCAACCAGTAACGCCGAAGTGCATCAACTGCTCCTTTTTAACGGCCCTGAAACACCTCCGGGGTTTACTTTCACTTTAGTTTAGCTCACTTTAATATTCCTCTCAAATGTCTCGCACCATTAGGACTGATACTGAAGGAGTAGCAAGCAGAGGCATTTCAGAGATACCGTCATCCTTCCGAACGTGGTCTTTACGTAAAAGCTGGCGCGTGTGTGTGCTGCAGTTACTTAGTGCCCATGTTGATGATCAGTGACTCTGTGATCGCTCTCGGGGTCTATTTGAGGTAGCCTGGTGTGCACACTCAACAGGATCAACAGCAGTGGGCTTCACTTAACCGATCCTCCGCCACCGCTGTTGGCTTTGAGCAATCAATTAAGCCAGCGAAGTGCTGTTTGGGATATGGCAATCCTCTCCTTGGCGTTGATCCAGGATCTCAGGATCCGACTTTTGTGCAATAGGCCCCTGGTACGATTGCTGCTTTCACACCGAACCAAACAACCCGCATCAAGAAGGAAAACAAACTCTGGTGCAATTCAACCGAACCGAATGAGGCTGGTGTGAAGGCAACGTAAGTCATCTGGAACCTCATTTAGATGCAACCAGTCATAAGAGAGCTCATCTTCTGTCCACATCTAGTTAAAAATCCAAATACATCCTGCCAACAAAAGATGCAAGTGAGAGCAGTGAGGGCAATAGCGAAGCCTCAACGCTGTGTTTGCAAGAAACAATCAAAATCAACCTGTAATGATGCCAAGGTAGCTAGTTATGTTGAGTGTAAATGAGAGTCTGAGTACTAGCACTATGTGTTCCAGGACATTCCCATATGGATGACCTGAGTTAGCTCCACTGAGTCCATTGCATTGCAGATAGCCAACATTGGCTAGCAGCGAACTTAGAATTTTCTTGTTAGCTTTGACTCGTTCCAAGCACAAGCAACAAATCAATTATTAATGCTGTTAATCAGTAATCTCACTGGAAAACCCCACTTCAATATTTTTCACGCAAGTATTAATTATGTGACGTATGAGAGCTGTGACGTAAAGACGCCGATCTGTCACGCCCATACAGTTCAGAACAAGGCAAGAGCAGTGAAATTTAAAACGGACAAATTATGATAGAGGAGATCTTCTCGCATCAGATCACCCTCTCATTTATATTTAATGGATGCATATGATAAACATCCCATGATGTTTCATTTTCTGAATTTTTAAGGTTGCTTTGAGGCAAACTGCTACTCTTAAAAAGGGAAACTCCAGCTCCTTTTTGATGAGTCTACAGAGCTTTCTTTTAACAGAAACCCCTGATCCTCTATGATAAGTTTTCAGACCTTTCTCAAAGTGCTCAGAAAAAAACTATTTGCCCCCTCACTGATTTCTTCTATTTTTTTCTCATCTTCATATTTAGATGTTTCAGATCATCCAACTTTTTTGACAATGAGACAAAGACACTGTGAGTAAACACAAAATGCAGCTTTTAAAGGATTATTTCATTTAGTGAAGGTAAAGAGCCATTCAATACCTGTATCGGCCATGTAAGACAATAATTGCCCCTCTGCACCTGATAACTGGTTGTGCCACCCTTTGTGCTGCAGTCATACTTTTGCGATATTTGGCAATAAGTCTTTTACAAACCAGTGGAGGAATTCTGCCCTACACTTATTTGCAGAATTGTTATAATTCAGTCACCTTGGAGGGTTTTCAAGCTTTAGCTGCCAGTTTGAGCAACAACATCTCAATTGGATTCAGGGCTTTGACTTGGCCACTCCAAAACCTTCATTTTGTTTCTCTTGAGCCAAAAGTGGACGTGATTTTGTGGGTTGGATAATTGACCCACAATCATGAGTTTACAAAGCTCTGTTTTGTGCGAAACTTCTGTTCCTCTATGTGGAGTATTCTGATCTTTCTTGTAAGGGAAACTACTGCTTCGGTATATGGAGGTGGGGTACACATGTATATGGGGGTGGGGTACACATGTATATGGGGGTGGGGTACACATGTATATGGAGGTGGGGTACACATGTATATGGGGGTGGGGTACACATGTATATGGAGGAGGGGTACACATGTATATGGGGGTGGGGTACACATACTTACAGCTGGCCCTGCGTGTCCTCGCTCCCCTTTCTCACATGCACATCTCTGGGCTAGCGGACACTGGAACACACACACACACACGCAGACACACACAATCAATCACATATTAGGCCTTCTTCCAGTGTAGAACTCATTCCAATTATTATAGATGCATGTGTGGAGCCAAAGGATATCAGTGGTAGACTTACCCCTTCATCCACAACCTCTGCCTGCAGAGAAGAAAAAAAAATCCATTATTTACTTTTCTAAACAGTGTAAATGAATAATTCTGAATTTGATCCAACAGTCACAACTTCTGGAAAACATTATTCAACATCATTATAATAGTATAAAGCAAGGAACCTGTCCACGTATGTATGTGTCCGTGCGTGCGTGCGTGTGTGCGTGTGTGTGTGTGTGTGTGTATTTCTGCCTGTCTCGTATCTCCAGATCCATATCTCCGATCCCCTTGAACTCAGTGGGTGTATCACTGAAGACCCAAGAAAGAGAAGTGTCGGGTTTAAAGTTGTTTGACTGAGCGGTTCTCAAAAAATCTAAGAAGTTGAAGCACCAGTACAACTCAAGCACCATTTGAATGGGCAGTGAACTATATCACGAAAGCACCATTTGAATGGGCACTACACTAGTTTCCTAATTAAGTGAAAAAAAATATTACAAATTACACATTGGTGTACTACAGTGGGACGGCTACAGTGACCTCATCATCCCCATTAATCTACCATTTATATTTTAAAGACTAAATTGGCTTGTCTGAAGAAAGCTGGGCTGTGCTACACACATAGCTCACCAGATCAGTCGTTTCTGCGCCCTCTTTAAGAGACAGTACATGACCTGAGACACTTTGGCCCAGTTATCCTCTGATCAATAATTCTGTCAATGATTCAATCATCCTGTTTTTTTTAAGCTTTGACATTTCTACATGAAAGAAAACTAAGAAGAGGACAGCTTAAAATTCCATTGTAGTACCCTTCTTGTACAAATGCAAACCACGTGTTTTGGTACAGAATTTGACTCAACACAGAGGCCAAATTCCACCCATCAAGACAATCTCCTGGGATAGATCAAGCCACTTTAAAGGGCTATGCTGATATGTATTTATGGCACACAGATGGCACTTCAATGAATTTTTGGGGTGATACTGGGGAGCCAATGCGACAGAAAGCCTCCTCAAACAGAGTTATACTGTGTGCCCCGCAACTGACAAGACACAGATGGAGGAGCATTTCTCAAATTTCCTGTTTCACCTCAAAATCTACCTCAGCAGACCTATAACTGAAAGAATATGGAGAATGGCATTCAGCCCTGAGCAAGCTGAGGAGTTTTGCAAATTTCAATTGGAAATGTACATGTTCTGAATTCCTCTATGCGCACACACACACACACACACACACACACTCCCATTTACACGAAGTCTTTGTCTGATGCGCTGTTTGCTGCTGACACCTGGAAAATCAGAAATCTGATTGTTTTACCCATTGTGTTTGACCCAGTGCGTGATAAAGATTCGAGGATTATGCTTTATTTCAGCCACTGAAGAGTATAACTGTAGCACCTTCGATGAATAAGTATTTACTATTCTGTTTTGAATGACATGTCTAGTCAAACCCTCAGAAGTAATTAGACTTCAGAGGGTGTGACCAAGCCTGCATTCAGACCATCATAATACCATGGCCAGGTGTGTCACACACTGAAATGTTCGTGCAAGAAAGTAAATACAAAGTTCAAAGTGAGGATATGTATAGATATCCCCCTTGGACACTTGAGTTTCCTGTGTGAAAATATGACGCACAAGGGTTCTTTATAAGAAGACCTGCATTTTCCTAATAAATACCATTTAAAACAATATTAACGCTCGCAAGGACTGGTCCTTATTAAATAAATCCAATTAATCTCAATGTAAATGT
Source organism: Gymnothorax reevesii (assembly GCA_029721435.1). Lineage (NCBI taxonomy): Eukaryota > Metazoa > Chordata > Actinopteri > Anguilliformes > Muraenidae > Gymnothorax > Gymnothorax reevesii. The sequence goes on along the minus strand of CM056587.1, from coordinate 11,306,538 downwards.
ATAATCTAAACTTGGAGCAATTTATGATAATGCACTGTGTTAATAGCTTGCATCTCCCAGTGGGACTGCAGTGTTGAATACAAAGACTAACAAGTAATTTCTGGGAAATATGCAGTGCATGACAAGCTACAGGCCTAGCAGAGATATGGGAAGTGAAGAGTAGTAATATTGTCCTATATATGGGCCTGTAGTATACACTACATCAGGGGTCTCCAACCCTGTTCCTGGAGAGCTACCATCCTGTAGGTTTCTACTCCAACCCTAATTCAACACACCTGATTCAGCTCATTAGCAGCTCGTCAAGATCTCTAACTGGGAAAGCAGGGTGGTTTCAGGTTTGTTTTGGTTGGACTGATAATGCTCAGGATGGTAGCTCTACAGGAACAGGGTTGGAGACCCCTGCACTACATGAGGCAGTAGTGCATACTTTTATGGAAGTTTTTAGATGGCAAATATATGCAAGTCATTTAGTCTTTTAGTTCTAAATAGATACTGGTAGTCTGCCATGTAACATATAGCAGAATAAGCTCACATATGGCCAAATAATGCTTCAGCTACAGGATAAGAGGTTTTGTAGGATAAATATTTGTAACACAAAGCAAAAATACCATTTTCATCAAAGAAGAGACTCCATACTTTAGTGATCTCTTATTCAATGTAATTATCATTACAAATGGCCCCAAATTCATACCAAATGCAAGCTGACTTCACGTTCCATACCTCAGGCATACAATCCAAAAGGATTCAGCCAGTTGTAAAACATTTGCGGCTTCGACAAAACCAGCTTCCAGACTGAATGCAGTGAATCAAAGAGCCGAGCAGATAAAACAAAATCTTAGATTTTACAGCCATTGGAACAGCTTTAAAAGAAAACTCATCATAAATTTCTTTTTAAAATTTTACCTCCAAATTTTACCCAATATTTAAACAATCACAGCAATTACAAGACTGCCATTTGCTCTTTAATTTACACGGTGAACTAATATTCCCCCAAATCTTTGGCCAAATCGAAACAGTAGTGAAAAAGTAGAGCAATGTTAACCTTGCAGTGGGAGTTTTTTTACTTTAAAATGGGCAGTCACTGCTGTTCCTCACTTGTCCTATGATAAAAAACACAGCTGGTCCTTGTTTCAATATAACCATGCCGAATGGATTCATTAATTTGCAGATGAAGAATCGGGATTGTCAGGTTTTACTCACTATCTCCTTGATGACTGTATCCACGATGCCTCTGTCCTGCAGATTGTGGACGTATCGGGTCGCAGGGGAGCTGGCCAGCAGGCGCATCTGGGCTACGTTAGCAGGTTCATTGGCGGCAGGGGTAATTCCCACGGTGAAGAACCTGACTCCCTGATTTTTGGCGTCGGCGGTAGCGGAGAATATGTCGGGATTCCGCGGATGGGACAAGCCATCAGTCATCAGCACCGCCACCTTGATGCTACCCGGCTTGGATTCGTCCAGGTAGATCTGGGTCAAGTTGGTAATGGCGTAGGTAGTGTAGGTCCCATGGCCGATGTAGACAATGGGTGCGATGTTAGACTTGAAATTATCACTGCCCCGCCACTGCTTAAAGGTTTGTTCGATGATTACGTGACTGCTATACTGCAGCAGGGCTGCTCTCCAGCTGAGGCGTCGTCTGGTCCTCAGCTGAATAGCCTGAAGCCGCTCCACCATGTCTATGGCAAACTGTTTCTCCAGCGCGTGGTTGTCCTTGGCACTCTCTGAGCTGTCAACCAGGAACGCCAGCTCCAGACTGCAGTCTTCATCTGTGATTGGTGCACAGTCAACAACAGGTTGTAAACAATGGGAACACAGTCGCCAACAGGCAATCAGAATCAGGTTCACAATCAGTGACGGGTAAACAATTAGCTACAGGTGCACAGTCAGCAACAGACAGCCAGGAAATGATACACAGTCAACAACAAGTGGTCAGCAGCTTTTACACAGGCAGGGAAACTGCTTAAATAGGCTGTCACAGCGGTGATTTGTGGTCTACTTTTACCTTTTACAAAAACATTGCTTTGCATCTACATTTCCCTTCAATTCTACACTTGTGTACTTCTGAATTTACAGTCACATCTACATCAACATTTTCATATATTTATATTTCTGACTAATCATGAATAAACAGCAAAATTTGACTCCGGCCTGCAGCCTCTCTGTGTGGAGTGTGCATGTCCTCCCGGTGTTTGCGTGGGTTTCCTCCGACAGTTCCCCCTCGCAGGCCAAAGACATGCACATGAGATACTACATCGCTCCAGGGTAAGAGTGTGTGTGTGAATGGTGTGTGCGCCCTGCGATGGATTGGCAATCTGTCCAGGGTGGGTCCCTGCCTTTCGCCCATAGTCAGCTGGGATAGGCTCAAGCTTCCCTTGCAACCCTTGTGAGAAAGAAGCGGATACAGAGAATGGATGGGTGGATCCTCCTGTTCACAGTGTGAATGACAAAGGGGCGGGAGGGGGTGTCAACTTTTTAGCCCATGGCACACAGGGACATTACATAATAGTATACAGGCAAGTGCTTAAGTGACCTGAAGTCATAATTTTTAATGCATGTTTAACATGATTTCTATTATATTGTATTTTTATATATTAAATATATGTGAATTATATGTTAATACACATATTGTTAGCCTGCAGTCTTTAAAGCTTCTGTCCCACTGCGCTGTTTAACGAGTCCGTCTGGAAAAGGCGTATGTTTATTGGACTTTCTAAAATTAGTTTTTCAGCTGGTTTACAGACGTGTCTAGAGGTTGACAGACGGCGCTAGCCGTTCCAAACTTTGGACATGTTCAGAATTTCCGACGACCAGCTTTGGATAGTGATCGGCAGTTCTCATGTGTTACGCTGGCGTTTTTTTTGAAGTTTTCACCGTGACTCGGGCGGAATCTTGTCGGTTTTTAGACTTTTATGGCTATTGGGCAGGCGGACAGCTAAAACCCACAAAATCGCCAAAAAAAAGCAAAAAAAAACTATCCAGAATGAATGTAAATAATTGTGATGTTTAATGCAAACTATTTAATTTGTTCTTTATTTCTCTTTTCTTTCAATTAAAGATTTTTTTAAAAATTTGTTACAAAAAAGAAAAACGAACCAAATAAAAACTTGAAATGAAAGCAATTCATACTCTTCAAGTTTTTCTTTGGCTTGTTTTTCCTTTTTGGGGGGTTTGTGAAATAAATTGTGGGGGATTTGACAAACTTTGTTTTTATCCTGTAACTATACAATTTATTTACATGCAATTGTTATGGCCCCAATTTGTTATTACATTTACAACACAAACAGCAACAGCAACAGCAAGGGATGACAGAAACTGTTTTAAAAACTTGAACACATTTAATCAACAGACAAAGACAATAACAACTAACTAACCTAATCTACTGACTACAACTAAAGACCAAGATTGAATAATAAAAAAAACAGAAATATTTACAGTCCCTTTTTGTGGGGTGGCTTGGTGATGTCCTGGATAATGAAAATGCTCAAACTCAGGCAAAGAAATCCACAAAAGAAACGTCACAGGTCTTGAACAGAATGGCAGGTCTGGTCATCTTCTTGCAATTTCTCCCACTACTTTACTGTCTCAATTCTTTTCCTTATATACTCTTTTGCAGACCCCACCCACATTTAGACCTCTTTTTTTTAATTTTCTGAGACTTGCCCCAGACATGTCCAGGACATGTCTAAACATGACTCCAGTCTGAGCTTAACAAAAAAAGATAAATACTGCCATCTAGTGGCCTATATTCACATTACACCTCCATTCCAAAAGGGAAAAATTTTGACTCATAAAGGCAAAATTTTTCTTTTCAATACAAAATGGTTAAGTGAACACTTGTCTATATATACATATCATACAATATTCAAACACATGATATATATATACACATTCAAACACGGGATAAGCAATCAGCAATTACATTGTCTGTACCCTTCACATGCTTAATTTCCAAGTCAAACTCCTGTAAAATCAAACTCCAATTCAACAATTTCCGATTCTTGTTTTTCATCTTACTCAAAAACATTAACGGATTGTGGTCAGTGTACACAATCATTGGCTTTTGTCCTGTACAAACATAAACCTCAAAGTGTTGTAAAGAAAAGACCAGAGCCAACAGTTCCTTCTCTATTGTGGAATAGTTCCTTTGGTGGCGATTGAACTTCCTGGAGAAGTATGCCACGGGATGCTCAATGTCATCAGAGTCACTTCTCTGTAGGAGCACAGATCCACAAGCTTGGTCGCTAGCATCGACCGCGATGGAGAACGGTTTGTTGAAGTCAGGAGATTTGAGCACGGGGAAGTGACACAGCAGAGACTTCAGGTGATCGAAGGCTCTCTGGCATGCATCATCCCAGGTGAACTTTACGCCTTTCTTCAGTTGGTTAGTTAGACTGAGAGCAATCTCAGCAAAGTTCTTGCAGAACTTGCGGTAGTACCCGATCATTCCAAGGAAGCGGCGCAAAGCTTTTTTGTTGTCAGGAACTGGAAAGTCCATGATGGCTTGGACTTTAGCATTTATGGGTGCCACCTTACCCTGGCCTATGACGTAGCCAAGATAGGTGACAGTAGCACAACCAAAGTCACTCTTGCTGAGGTTAACAGTCAGGTTAGCCTGGGTCAGGCGCTGGAACAACGTCTCTACATCTTTTAGATGTTCTTCCCAGGAGTCACTCCATGTGATCAGGTCATCGATGTACGCACCCGTGTGTGGCAATCCGGCGATTGTAGACTGTATCATCCTTTGGAACGTGGCTGGGGCATTTTTCATGCCAAAGGGTAGGACTTCATACTGGTACAATCCAGATGGTGTGGCAAAAGCAGAGATGCTCTTTGCCCTCTCAGTTAAAGGCACACACCAATAACCCTTCAATAAATCAATCTTGGTCAGAAACTTTGCTTGCCCTACACTATCAATACAATCATCAATCCTAGGTATTGGAAACACATCAGTTCTAGTTACAGCATTGACTTTGCGATAATCTGTACAGAATCTAGTACTTCCATCAGGTTTTGGAACTAGCACACAGGGTGAACTCCAATCGGAGTTGGAGGGTCTGATAATATCATGTTTTAACATGTACTCAACCTCTTTCTCAGCAATCTTTCTCTTTTCAGGATTCATCCGGTATGGATGCTGTTTTATTGGTTTGGCATCACCAACATCTACATCATGAGAGGCTATAGAAACTCTCTTTGGAACATCAGGAAACAAATCCTCATATTTCTTGATCAACCTCTCAAACTGATCTCTCTGTGAGGGTTCTAAGTGCTGGAGTTTTACATCAAGATTTTGCGACACTTCAGAATTCGACAATTTACATGAAAGAATTTCAGCTTTAATTCTAGGTTCATCATCTTGAAACTCCCCCTCATCTTCACACGTTTCGACCATAGGAGAATCTGAAATGACAGCTGCAACCCTAGCATTTCTGTCATGATAAGGCTTGAGCATGTTAATATGACACAATTGTTTTGGTTTTCTCCTATCTGGAGTCTTCACAATGTAATTGAGATCATTGAGTTTTGTCAGAATTTCATAAGGACCATGAAATCTAGCCTGCAATGGATTGGACTGCAAGGGAAACAACACAAGGACCTTTTCTCCTGGTTTAAACTCACGGCTTCTAGCTTTATGATCATACCAAGTTTTCATTTTTCCCTGACTTGATTTCAAGTTCTCTTTGGTAAGGTCACAAGCTGCACGCAATCTTTCCTTGAACTTGCTAACATAGTCTAACAGACTGATATGCGGCTCTTTCTCTTGCCATTGTTCACTCAATAATAGCAAAGGTCCTCTCACTTCATGACCAAACACTAGCTCAAATGGACTGAATCCAGTAGACTCCTGCACTGCTTCTCTGGCTGCAAACAACAGCAAATGAACCCCTTCATCCCAGTCTTTCTTATGGTCATAACAATAAGTCCTCATCATTGTCTTGAGAGTGGAATGAAACCGCTCTAAGGCACCTTGACTTTCTGGATGATAGGCACTAGAAAGAATCTGCTTTGCACCTAGTTCATACACAACCTGCTGAAACAATCCTGAAGTGAAATTGCTACCCTGGTCTGACTGAATTTCCCTGGGAAGGCCAAACAACGTGAAGAACTTTATCAAAGCCTTCGAGATTGCAGTTGCCTTGATGTTACGTAGAGGTATGGCTTCGGGGAATCTGGTAGATGCACACATGATTGTCAACAAGTACTGATTTCCAGATCCAGTCTTGGGTAATGGACTAACGCAATCAACAATGACCCCAGAGAATGGCTCCCCAAATGCTGGGATAGGCTGCAATGGAGCTACAGGTGGGTCTAACTGGTGTTTTCCAACTACCTGACAAGTGTGACAGGTTTTGCAAAAGTTGGAAACGTCTTTCCGAAGCCCAGGCCAAAAGAAGTGTTTCATGATCTTTTCAACAGTCTTGTTAACACCAAGATGACCTCCTAAAGGTAAACTATGAGCCATTGTTAAGATCTCATTCCTGTAGACCTTCGGAACAACAATTTGCCTGACCACTGCCCAATCTGCATTGGCAGGGATATCAGGAGGGCGCCACTTCCGCATCAACACACCATCCTTGAGATAATACCCAACTGGAACTGCGTCTATTTCTTTATCAGGAAGGGCTCTCCTCTTTAGTACACAAATTTCAGGATCATTAGTTTGCTCCTCAATCAACCGCTTTCTGGACAGAGACAAGTCTCCAGACACATCAGAATCACCAGACACATCCGGCTGGCTGAATAGAGAACTGATAAAAGTATCTGATAAGTCCTCAAACGGAGAAACCATAGTAGGCCAATCAGAGTCATGAGGCGAACCACCTGAGTCCTGACTATTCAATGTACTGGACGGCACCACATCATCTTCTTCTTTAGCCTTCTTGGCCATAGCACGAGTCACTGCGCAAGAAGGATACAGAGATGGGTCCTCATCCCCATCTTCAGTGCTCGGCTGTGAAGTAAGATGTACAGGGGGAACTACTTTGCCCCCAGCCAGGTCATTGCCTAGCAACAGAGAAACACCCTTTATAGGTAGACTTGACATAAGTCCCACCTTTACCTGTCCTGTAACTAAATCTGACTTCAAGAATATAGAGCGCAGGGGTACAGATACAGTCCTCCCTTCAATACCTTGTACAAGTATGAAATCCCCTGAAGCGGTCTCATCACGTAACTCCAAGGAGTCCATCAACAAAAGTGACTGAGAAGCTCCGGTATCCCTTAGGATATATATGGGGACAGGAGTAGTATGCTCATTCAGAGCCACAAATCCCTCTGACACAAATGGAAGAAATTCCTCCCTCACGAAGTCAGCTGTATCAGGCTTTTTAGCCCCACAAGAAGCAGGCAATTTAGCAGATTGGTTATCTACTACAGGGGTTTCTAACCTTGTTTTCACAAAGGCATTTGGTTTAGTATCCTTTTCTTTTTCTTTCTTAGCTTTAAGGAACCAACAGTTAGTTGTAACATGACCAGATTTCTTGCAATAATTGCAAACTAGACCACTTTTGTCACTGTCAGCTTTCACACTTTGATCAGACCTGTGATCAGACCAAATCACCAGATTTGTCTTTGTCTTTGGGTGAGGAATCTTGGGTATCACCATAACCCTTTTTCTGAAATTGGGACCATCTATTATTACTGCTAGACTGAAATTGGGACTTATGTGTGAGAACATATTCATCTGCAAATTTGGCAGCTGATTGCAAATTCAGTGCTTGCTTCTCATTAAGGTAGGTCTTAATATTATCCTTAACACAGTTCTTGAATTCTTCAATTAACACCATCTCTTTTAGTGAGTTGAAATCATCCTTGACCTCCATAGAAGTACACCAGCGCTCAAAGCAAACCTGCTTTTCATTAGCAAATTCAACATAAGTCTGATTTTCAGATTTCTTCAGACCTCTGAATTTCTGTCGGTAAGCCTCTGGAACCAACTCATAAGCTCTCAAAATAACCTTTTTGACAACCTCATAATCAGAGGAATCATCTGCAGACAAAGCCAAATAGGCTTGTTGAGCTTTACCCTTGAGGACAGTTTGCAACATCAGAGGCCAGTGTTCCTTTGGCCACTGGCAACTCTTTGCTACCTTTTCAAAACACTGGAAATAGTTGTCAACATCCTTTTCCGAAAATGGAGGCACCAGTTTTACCTCCTGGCTAGCCCGAAATTTATTTTCAGTTTGAATTTTAATTTTTAGTTGCTCCATTTGGAGTCTTTCTTCTCTATCGAATTTCTCTAATTCAAAATCTCTCTGTCCTGCAAATTTTTCTAACTCAAATTCTCTTTGTTTTTCTTTTTCTTCCCTCTCAAATTCTCTTTGTTTCTCTTTTTCTTCCCTTTCAATCTCTAGCATTTTTAATTTAAGTTCCATTTCTATATTTGGATTTTCCACTGGAAACTGTTCCAGATCTCCTGGTGCAAACACATTTTCATCAATGTAATATTCAACTATCTCTCTAGCCAGTCTTGCTTTTCGCATGGCTGGTTTTACCTCTGTCAGCTCCAAATGTCTGCATATTTCCAACAGTTCTGTCTTTTTAAAAGACTTCAAAACCCCTACGGTTGGTGATGCCAAGAAATCATCCATTGCTGTTGTCAATATATTTATATAGGAAAATTCACAAAAACAATTTTACAATCTGAAATGTTAGATTTTTAATAAATGACTCACAAAATGGTCTATCCCGTACCTTGAGCCCCCAATTTGTTATGGCCCCAATTTGTTATTACATTTACAACACAAACAGCAACAGCAACAGCAAGGGATGACAGAAACTGTTTTAAAAACTTGAACACATTTAATCAACAGACAAAGACAATAACAACTAACTAACCTAATCTACTGACTACAACTAAAGACCAAGATTGAATAATAAAAAAAAACAGAAATATTTACAGTCCCTTTTTGTGGGGTGGCTTGGTGATGTCCTGGATAATGAAAATGCTCAAACTCAGGCAAAGAAATCCACAAAAGAAACGTCACAGGTCTTGAACAGAATGGCAGGTCTGGTCATCTTCTTGCAATTTCTCCTACTACTTTACTGTCTCAATTCTTTTCCTTATATACTCTTTTGCAGACCCCACCCACATTTAGACCTCTTTTTTTTAATTTTCTGAGACTTGCCCCAGACATGTCCAGGACATGTCTAAACATGACTCCAGTCTGAGCTTAACAAAAAAGGGTAAATACTGCCATCTAGTGGCCTATATTCACATAACACAATCCAATTCGTTTGTTACTCATACTTAAGCAGACTTTACTCAGGCATTCGATGTTCCGTAAGCTGGGCTCAATGAAGACGTTACTCATATTTAAGCAGACCGTCCTCAGATGTATTTAAACGTTACTCATGCTGTTCTATCTACCGTCCATGGCCAAAAAATTTGAATTTGCCGCCGTATGACACTGTCTGACGAAAATATTTAGATGGAGGCAGACGGAATCGTTAAACGGCAGCATGGGACAGGGGCTTAAGAGATGAAAAAAATCCCCAGATCCATTACATGAGCACATTTGCCTGCACATTACCTATCAGGGGGCATTGTATTCAAAGGGCTGGTGTTATAGTTGGGAATAGTACGTCATGAAATTGTTGTGCACCTCCTCAGTTTTTAAAAGTACCATTAACTTAACGACTTCCTATGATGGCATAGGCTTTTGCCATGTCGTGTTCCTGTGTTGATTTCCCCGCTGTCCAGCTGCAGTCTGTGTCAGTTTCAGTCTCGTTTCATTATTCTTGTTATTTAATTATTGCCTCGTTTTTTACCCCTCCTCCTGTGTTCCCCTCTGTTGCTCTGTACACCTGTTTTCTCTTGTTTTTCATTACCATCTTGTGTATTTAAGGTCCTGTTCTCTTCCATTTGCTGAATTGTCGTCTCCCTTCATGTCTTTTGTTTTCTGTCTTTGGTGGTGTGATATCAAAGAAAATTAAGAAACTTTTTATCAGGGAAACTCTTTCCAGAGTTTGTGGTCCTGATGAGTGGTTTATTCCACTTCAACTTTCACTCCTGTTCAAAGGTGCGCACCTCTCTCAGAATAACCCAATTATTCGGATTATCTAACTTTTGAGAAATTGAGAGAAAACTGGTGGATACTGAAATTAGTGTTAATCAGTGCCGCTGAGCTTGGTTCTGTTCTGACTCATGGCAGGCTCTATCTGCCAGTGCAATGTCTTCATCACTTCTCCTCATGCTACAAGGCCCTTGCAGCTCAATGTCACCATCAGCCTGATCTTCTCCCTTGGTTTCCTTAATACAGCCACAGCTGTACAACAAACTAAACTCTTCATCACTAACACTATCCTGTTCAGACTTATGCCCACATTACAAATAATATTATAGTAGAGTGAACATTATAGACTCAAAACAACAAATTGAAACGCTTTGAAACCGTTGACACAGTGCTTTGAGGCGTATTTCAATGTACTGTTGTCACATGATTTGAGCAAACAAGGTTCCTTTACGTCATACTGTTCAGAAACATTTCAGAGCTCTGGTGATAGGCTTAGAGTCGCCACAGAAACTCATTTCAAATATACTGTGACTGATCTCAAATCAATTCTCTTAACGCATACTGACTGACCCCCCAAAAAAAGAAAAAAAAATTAAATTTAAACAAATATTTACCTCTCCCTTCTTCATTTAGCCCTGTAAAACACACTCCCCATCAGAATTAGCCATTATGAATGTTTAAGTTTTCATAAACACATTTATTTTACACACAAATCAAGTTTCTTTCATACAACCATTATGGATTAACGATTTAAATGCCTTCTCATGTAACAGGGTCTTCAAATGAGACATAGACCCAAACATTGTGCGTAACTTATAAAAGGTACTCAAGCACTTTATTCACATGTAATATAAATCATTGAAATAAAACCATATCAAGGCATTCGTCTTCATAAAAAGCTACATATTCAACCAAAATCTATTTTATATTTATTTTAATTTCAGGATCCTTTAATGATTATTGAAAAGTAACTTCAAACAAGCAGTCGAATTATTGTAAGTTGCTCAGTTTAGTATTGTTTTGTTTTTTTTTTTGTCTATTGTAATTACACACCTTAAATCAGCAGATATCTCTGACGTGCCCTGATTTGACTGTTTCGAAATAGTCAATCCAGACCTACTATCAAACACGGAGCTCAGGTAAATTACCCAACAAAGTTGGACCGGCAGTTAATTTACGCCTTATTCATGCTCAATTATAATGATTTATGAAGGACTTTAATTTTGACTCTTGTACCTTATTTCTAAAAATAATTTGGATGTAAAGTATCTTTCACTTCGCAATGTTGATGTTCCTTTTCACCACCCTTAATAAACATTTAGGAAGACCGCAAGAGTAATTTTGTCCTACTGGGGACAAGTTGGGGTTGTATCTGCTTTTATATCTACCTATCGTATATCATCATGCTATGTTTACATGATATTAATGTTGCTATATTAATTGTGTAAATGTAATGTGCATTTAATGCTAATGTTAGTTTTGTTAGTTAATGTTAGTGATTTAGCGGCAGCAGATTTGCTCAATGAAGAACTGCTGCATTATCCTTGAATGAGGCAGTGAATGCAGAATGCTATTGTGAAATATCCAGATGTGTGCATGGCAGCACTTATAAATGAAAGCAGGGTAGGTCATGCCTCAGAACAGCATCTGCTAAGTGTACAAAAAAAGAATATAGCAGCAATTCCAAGCAGATGCAGATAATATGTCTCCAGGATGACTGGATAGAAAAGAATCTGGGTGAATTTAATTGACTTCTCCTGCGGGTAAAAAAAAAAAAAGTTCAGTAGATTTTCCATTGATTAAAAACCAGAATTGAGCATGTCACACAAGTTTCTCTAATGAAAAGTTTTTCTCAAATAAACTCTCAAGTAGACACATCTGTCAGGGGATCACTTTCAATGTGCATTCAGTGCCTGCGTGAAAGGATCCTTCTCTTCATCCATTCTCAATACGTAAAACAGGATCTCACACCTTATGTGTTCTGTTGTTTAATATTATCTCTGTATAATTGCACCACTCACCTTGTCCGTTCTGTATGTTGTTCGCTGAGAGCAGCTTGCTCCGGCTCCGCCCCCCATTCCGGTCCTCATACAAGTCCTGAGTGTAGATGGTCTTTAACCGCAACAGGAGCAGGAGTCCAATCAGAGGAAAGAACATGCCTGCTTCAGATGCGTCCTCACACCGTTACTGATGCTCTGCCCAAAAGAGAAAAGCCAGGAATGAGTCACCTACAGACTACCTGCAAGAGTCAAGAGACACCAGCCATACGAGTCAGAGATGACTGCTGTACAAGTCTGCAGGAAGAATCTGAGAGACACCAACAATAAGAGTCAGATGCACCAGCAGCAACAATAATAACAATAATCATTAAAACCATAATAATATTTTTTTATTATGAACTTCATTTGTATAATACCTTTCATTCAAAAATAGTATTTTACATTCAGCAATAAAGTCCAAACTATAAGGAAGTAAAGAGACAGTAGAGTTTAAATAAAAATCATACCGAAGACCATGTAAATAAAATAACAAAATAAAACCATTGAGACTGAAACAATAAAACAATAAAAAAGATAATGAATCAATACAAAAGGGATAAAATAATATGAACTGTAAAACAACACGTCCAATTATAAGCTAGATTATAAAGGTATGTTTCCAGTTGCTATGTAAAAATGACAAGTAAGTTAGCCTCTCTGATATTTTTGGGCAGGATGGTCAATAGTTTTTGAGGATACTGGAAAAAGCAGTATCCCCAGTTTTCCTTGTCTGGCCTTGGGAAGTTTTAAAGCCCAGTTTCAGAGGACCTTACGGATCCTGGAGGGACTAAAAACAACGGGGAATTGGATATATGAGAAGGTGCTATAACAAGAGCTTTGTACGCAAGCAGAGGGACTTTAAAATCAATTTAAAAAGATGCAGGTTCAGGGAGCTAGTGCAGTGCGGCTAAAACTGGGAATGTGCTCTCACTTCAGTGTTTTTGTCATGAGTCCATCAGCAAAGTTTTGATTTAGTTGTAATCTCTCAACTGTCTTTTTTTAATAGACCAGTAAAAAGAGCATTGCATTCGCTTGACCTGCTTGAAATAAAGGCATGAATTAAGCTCACGGTGCTATTCTTTCATGGTGCTGCTTCATCTTGAGGTATCTTTTTATAAAAGTAACTAAGGAAGCTTTATTCAGTATATTACTTAAATTACTATTAAAGGCATCAATCAGTTAATTTATCGAGCAGCTACCAGTTCAAGAATCAGAGGAAAATGGAAGGTTAGAGAACTTTTGCTCTGTTGTTAGATCGAAATAACACCTTTGACTTTAAAATACTTTTTTTTTTTTTCCTGACGGCATTGAACAGCACATCAAAGAATCCACTGTAATGATCAGAAACAGTGATGTCAGACACTATATTGATCTCCTGTGATACTGCCAAATCAAGAATATTGCCATGCTGACAGGTGGTTTTGGCAACATGTAGGCCGTCTAAGAAATTCATATATTCCACAGCCTTAGAGTCAGCACTATTATTATTAATGTTCATGTCTCCAATTAAAATTATTTGGTTGTAACTAATGAATATAGTGACTTATGACTTATGACATAAGCTTCACAAATTCAGGAAGAAATACATGTTGCTTAGGCAGCCAGTATAATGTTATAATGAGCACACCTGGGTCAGCTCTTAGCAGAATGGCAAGATGTTCAAGAGGCAAAACCTTACAGCTAAACTGACAATAAGAGTTGCAGCACCAGCATTGATGAGCCTGTCTCAACAAGAAGCATAAAATGCAATTGAATAATTGAGTTTCCAAAGCACCCAACTCCAATGCATTAGAGATCTGCATACCTCATAACAAAAAGGGGAACTTTCCTGTAATTTTAGCCAAAAGGATCCCAATGACACTCTCTTGTAAAGAAATAAACTAAAAATGTATGTAGGCCATGACATATGGGCAAAAAAAAAAAAAATCTATATTTCCCCTTTATTGAAAAAAGAGTGTTCCTTGGAGTTGGGCCCTTTGGAAACTTTTCATAGGCAATATTATTATTATTATTATTAAAAAAAAAAAAAACTCTTATTTTACAGGGAGCAGTAAAGGTCAGGGTAACAACAGCAATAACAGTCAAAGATGCCCCAGCAGTAAAAGTCACGGATGCCCCAGAAGTTAGAGTCAGACACACACCAATAGTAAGAGTCAGTGACACATCTTCAGTAAGAGGCAGACACACGAGCAGCAAGAGTCAGAGGCTCTAGATACATCAGCAGGAAGAGGCCGAGATTTGAGAGCAGTCAGAGAGACACTAGTTCTAAGAGATACACTGTTATATACTGGCACCTTTTTTGGCAGTTAATTTAAGTGTCATTTTTCAATCAGTTTATAACAGAGGTGCTGTGCATGTTAAATAACACCAAAGAATAAGAGATGCATAAGCAGCAAGAATTGGACAGACAAAAGCAGTGAGTCAGAGACATTAGCTGCAAGATTTATAGATCATCAGCATGATGGGTTTGTGTTAAGTAGCAAGTGGTAAGAATCAGAGAGATACCAGACTCACAAGTCAGAGACAAACCAGCAGTAAGAGTCAGAGAAGCACCAGAGGCAAGAGTCAGTCACACACACCAGAGTAAAAGTCAGAGATGTCAGCAGTAAGAGGCTGGAGGCACCAGCATTTGAGTCGGAGTAGCACCGACAGTTAAAGTCAGAGACACCAGCAGTAAGAGTCAGAGAGTCACCTCAGGTAAGAATCAGACACACCAACAAAAATAGTTAGGGACACCTGTAGTGAGTCAGAGAGACATCAGAGGTAAGACTCAGAGACACACAGAGAGATACCGGAGGTAAGAGTTAGGGACAACAGCAATAACAGACAGAGATGCACCAGCACCAAGAGTCAGATGGGCACCAACAATAAGGGTTAGATTTACGTTGACGTTCTTATTTTTCAAACAGAAAAGGTTTTATCCTACCTTTTCTGTTTGAAAAATAAGAACGTCAACGTAAATTAGTTACTACGGACAGTATGAACTTTTTTGGATCAATAAGGGTTAGAGAAACCAACAGAAAGAATCAGAGTGACACAATCATCAAGAGTCAGAGCTTCATCTGTAATAAAAGTCTTAATCTCCAGTAGAAAGAGTGATAGACACACCATTGCTAAGAGTCGGATAGACACCAACAGTTAGTCCGAGATGCACCAGCAGTAAGATTCAGAGACATCAGAAATAAATGTTAGAGTCACACCAGCAGTGAGAGTCATAGAGACATCAGAAGTCAGTCAGTGTCATCAGTAGTAAGACTCAGAGACACACCAGCAGGAAGAGTCATCAAAACACCAGCATTAAGAGCTCAACACTCCCCAGTTGTAAGAGAGAGAGAGAGAGAGAGAGAGAGAGACACTAGCATTTGGAGATGCAAAAGCAGTAAGAGTCATGGACACCAGATGTAAGAGTCAGAGACACAACTGCATAGTAATAATGGTATGTAAAGTCACTCCACAAGAGAAACGGTTCTTCAACCACTACATAAATTTGGCCAGTTTTTTTTTTTTTCATTACTATTTTTAAGCTGTCCATTTTGAGGGGAAAAACCAATTCAGTGCAATTATTACCAGGCTTAACTTGTGCAAGAGTTAAATAATATGAAACCCCACCATCCAACTCTGTTGGAATATGCCCTTGGGCTCACGAGCAGAAGATACTCAACCCTCTTAGGTGTGAGATCTCAAATGTGATTGGAATGTTGTTTATTACGCTGTAATTCTGAAATAACATTCATTAAAGGTCATTGAATACAGAGATTTGAAACTCAGAATTAGAAAAAAAAAACTGGTCTGAAAGGGAGAAGATGCAAGTAACACAACATAATTGAGGACAGTGCATTTGTTAAATAATGCTCCTTTATACAACACTCCATTGCATGTTTGCATTAATGCTCATTGACAAATCAGATGAGTGAAAAAGAAAATAGAAATAGGGAAAAGTTGAACTTTCTTTTAACGGTAGTATATGAGGAGTTCAGAGGATGCACTTCTCAAAGGACAATAATTTTACTTGACTTTGTGAGAGGGCTTTTTAATCATTTATTTATGTATACAAAATGATTTACTGTTCTAGAAATATGTGGGAAGAGCAAACATTTGAAAATATTTTGTCAGCATTCTAAGTGAGTGTTTTACACCTCAATTGCTCTGACTTACCGTCAGTAATGTTTATATCAGCATTAGAATGTTCAGTCAAGAACACAGCAATTACATATCTGTGAATGCACTCTTTACATGGCTCAAAGAGCGTTGACAGGCTGAACGAAACACATAGCGCTCTTACCTGGGAGAAACTGAATTGGCAGACTGAGGGCTGATCTGGCTTTGAGCTGTGAAGCCTGATGTGAGAGAGGAGTTGTGCGCTTAGGCACGGTCCTGTGCTGTCCAGTGCAGTCCAGTGTGCGGCAGCTGAAACGAGAGATGCAGCCCAACTCCAGTGTGCAGCAAAAGCAGTGCGTAGAAGGATTGCAGTCAGTGAGAGCAGGAGTTGAAGAGCAGTAAAGTTAGTTCCCTGAGTCTGCAGAAGTGCTTGCCATCCTGGGGCTGTGTCTTACTAAGGGGCAGTCCATCTTCCCTCCCCTTAAAAACAGAGGGGGGGTCTTCGCTGTTGGGGACTGAGCAAGCGGCTGATTGGCTCCGGTTGGGGTTCATTCAAACACTGCTCTGGATAGATGAGATTGTGAGGATCTGAAAAAGGATATGACTTAATCGTGGCGTGTGTGCTTCCTAAGGTATGCTGCATATATCAGCGATACAACTGAAATTACATTTCCCAAGAATATGGTGGTTATTATGACCTGCCAAATACAATGGGTACATGAGCTCATGGTCGGTATTGATAAGAATTTGGGGTAAGTCTAATGTACGGGACCTGCAGTAATGCACTGGTGCAGCAGTAATGCGCTGATGCTGCTGCAATGCATTGTTACAGCAGTAATGCGCAAACACTGCTGTAATGCACCGCTGCTGCGGTAATGCACTGGTGCAAGTGTGGTTAATTTGCTGGTGTTGCTACGTTGTTCTGCTACCTAATGCACTGGTGCAGCAGTAATGTGCTAACACTGCTGTAATGCACCGCTGCTGTGGTAATGCACTGGTGCGAGTGTGGTTAATTTGCTGGTGTTGCTACAATGTTCTGTTTCCTAATGCACTGGTGCAGCAGTAATGTGCTAACACTGCTGTAATGTACTGGTGCTGCTACAATGAGCTGGTGCTTCTGCAATGACCAGGAAGTAACAAACTCCAATTGTGATTAAAAAAAAAATCACTGAGCATCTCTTCATGCATTAATGCTGCAGGACTGAACTGCCAATCCTATAATGAGCTGGTGTATTTGTGCCTGTATTTACTGGTGCTGCTGCAATGCGCTGGTCCAGCAGTAATATGCTGGTACAGCTGTGACACGTTGGTGCTGTTGATCTTTACGGACAATATGTTTAAGTAACACAAAGAAATGGTCATATTCACGCATGGCTTCAGATAACAGATATGTATATAAACTCACCTCCTAAGTGCAGCTTTTGGTACCACGTACCAGTATAACCTACTTGAGACTGGATAACTTGTTTGGTGTCATAGAAAGGGCACTGAGCTGGCTCAGGACATACTTATCAGATCATAGTAGCTTTGTGTACTGTGTAATTAATCTTTAATCCCAACCCATGTATTATACGGAGTTCTCAAAAGTTCTCAAAGTTCTCAAATGTTTAGGCCCCTTCCTTGTCCCTGTACAAGTTCCTGCTGAGTAATGTGTTAAGAAACATGTCATCAATTTCTTCACCGATGTTGATGACACACATGTCTATATCTCTGTGAAGCCAGAAAAGTTCTTGAACTAGTCAGGCTTGAACCCAATCTCTCTGATATAAAGTATGAATGACTCAAGTCATCATGGGCTTCTTAATTCTGATGAAACCAAGGAGATGGTGGCGAGCCCAAAACTTCAGAGGCAAGGGGGACATCATTATAAAGTCATATTGACAACTTGGATGGTGTTCCTCTAGCCTCAAAATCTGCTGTTAAAGATTTTGGTGTCACCATTCATAGAGACATCTCATTCAACTTACATAAATAGAATATCATCACAACAGATTTCTTTTGCCTGTGCAATATTGAAAAACTATTATGTTTTTGTCGGAACCTGATAGAAACCGTAGCTTTTAACTAACACCTCTCTGTGCCCTTAGACCCAATCCCGCCATCCTACCCTTATGAAGCATCATTAACGCAATACTACACCACTATGCCTTCTTTGATGGAGCATCACCATGACCACAACCATTAAGCACCCTTTGGATGCTTAGGATAACGCTGAACTACCGCCAGATTTTCTGTTCCCAGCAGCCTAAGCGCATTCTCACCCAGGAATATCAGTGCCCATAGCCGGACTGTACCTGGCACTTATTCTAAACCACCAATGCCTTCAGCCCATGTTGTTCTTGCTGAACCCAGATCCTTGCCCTAGCCTGCACACGTACCGCACCTCATTCTGTATCGCAAACTATGTTTAGCTGTTTTAAGCTTGTGTGAATTTCAATCCATGATGTGCAATTTATATCTGATTTTTGCTCACCCTGTACCTTCCCTTGTGAAATTTTGACCTTGTTTCTTGTCTCTCCATCCCAGTTTGTCTTCTACAGTTTTTCTGCTTCCACTTTTCTCCACCGTTCTCCTGGGCCGGCCTCAGGCAGGGGGATCCCCCTTTTTCTGACCTGGGTTCTGCCTGAGACAGGTGTTTCTCTATTGTTTCACTACTGGCACTTGCTCGTAGGGGGCACAGACCCTGTCAGTATAAGGACTTACAGTCAATCTCAATGTTTAAAAGTGCTATACAAATCATTCATATTCAATTAGTTCAGTTTAGAAGTATTGAATGATTGTATAACTTTTTATATAAGCGTTTTAATACAAGAATAATATTATTTGTAATTTTAAGAAAAAATACATGTGTATTTAGGTTGGGTGGAGGCAGTGGCAAGCGCTTGGCTGAAAATAGGGGAAGCTCAAAAACTCTATTGAAATTGTTGATTATCTTGATCCTTTTTCGATCATTTTTCTTTATTCCAAAGCTTTTTAATCCTTAGAATAATTTATTGACAGGTAAACACACAGCTATTGGGATAATTGAAATATATATGCAATTCAGGAAAAAAAAAATTTCTGAAATGTTCTATTCACTCGGTACCCAAAGCTTCACAAAAACATAAATAAATAACAACCCTGTTATCTTCTGTGTCAGTTTGTCGAATATGATGCATCACAAGCCACTTGCACTTGATTGTTTAAATTAAAAGAATTATTATCTACACATATCTCCACTATTTTAGATAACATAAAGTAGGCTTATATTGCACCAAATTTAGCATGTAAATAATGAATTTTTTTTTGTGTTGTGAAGACCAGACAACACCTGATAGTGTTGAGTGTTAACACATCGTCAATAAAGGTGAATGACTGAAAATGTGTAAAAACTAATCAGCAATTACAAGGGCTTTTTCGTGCGTCCCATATTTTAAGCTCAGCAGCTGCCACTGGCTGGGAGACCAACAGGGGTCATCTTTGAGCACCTCTGTCTTCATTTTTCTGTAATAAACCACATTCTAATCCTCTCTAATGTGAGTTAACATGTATGAAACTATTTATTTAAATCTAAGGTGATAACTGGGTTGATCCTGGCAGAATGCCAAAGAGCGGAGGGGTCAGAAAATAACGGTCCTGCCAAGTTCCTAGTTCCCAAGAATTCAGCCACCTGATTTTGCACGAGTTTTACATCTTGGCTGAAAAAATTGCAAATCCAGTTATATTAAACTGCCAAATGTGTGGACACTTTGCTGAAACCCCTTCTCCACCACACCATTCCAAATAATTTCCAAGGATCTTCTGCAAGGGAGGGAAGGAAGTGCTGTACAAATACAAGTGCTACAGTATCCTCATTAAAATGAATTTCATTCTAATACCCTTGAATAATTGTAAGGAACCTGAATGTCAGCACTCCTGGGCCCTTTGACTGAATAGTTCCAAATTTGATTAAAATGTCAGAGATTTATCATTTTCAGGTTTCTTTGTGTGCCAGTGAGTTTTCAGTGATGTGTCCACACACTTTTGACTGTATAATGTTGCTAGAGTTATAAATTCAAAACCTTGTTGTTGGATCAAAATAATGGAGAGGACTTTTCATTTATGAATCTGGATAACTGACAATGGTGGAAGGGGGTGCGGGGCAAAAGATCTGTAATCTTGCACAGAATTTGTATGCAGACAGCCAGGAATAGGACACCTGTATCAAAGGACAACTCTGCAATGAAGGCAGCTAACTAGTAAACTCTATACATGGAAGATATTCTGAGGCTCTGAGATGTTCTGGACTCACCAAGCATCTCTATGGAACATACTGGGTAGATCAGACTTCCAGAGGAGTATGAAATCACATGCGGAAAACGCTGCACATTGCGAGCACCTTTTTTTTTTTTGAGAAATACAACAGTCACAATGATTTGATCAGGGCCAGATGTCAGCAATATGGGCGGTGCTTTCATGTGCGGGAGCTGAGCGGAGATCTACACGCTCTCCGGATGGGGGTGGGCCTGGGTGGGTTGGGGTTGGGGTTGGGGGAGTGGTGTCCCTGCACACCCTCAGCCGCCAGACTCAGGGTCTGACTCCCATCCTCACGCACTTCCACTTTCAGACAGTCTATTTAACTGATTTTGAAGGTGGCAGCACCAGAGCACATATATAGATGAACGTCATATAACTCTGTGATGTTGTCCCTTTGCCGAAAGTAAATTTGAAAAACAGGGGGCAACCAACTGTGCCACTCACTTGTTTCCTCTTACATAGTGAGCCACTGTAGCTGATTGAAATTGATCGAGCGAAACTATACCAAAAAAGAAGAACATTTCAGATATATTTGAGGAGTTTGTTTCCAAAACGCAATTAGAGCCAAAGTTGAAGCACTGATTACTAAAACCCCACAAGTCAAGTCAAGTGTGACTTATGGGGTTTTAGTAATAGGTGCTTCAATTACTGTGCTTGTCACAAATAAAACAAAAATCAGTTTTTAAAAATTCATACTATAAGGTGTATTTTTCATGGTCAAAGTTTGTGTTTTTTGATAAAATGCAATAGGCGCCAGCATAGAAGAAGCTTATTTACTCAACATGAGTAAAATGGATATATTGCATTTTGGAAACAAACTCTTCATTTGCTACTGATCCAGGTTCATGTGTAATAAATGAAAGAGACTCTGGATATAGTGGAATAAAAGCAGCCTTTTCCCACCCGCACCAGACTGCGACAGTGATTTCCTCAGATCCGCCGTTTCAGTTTATGGATGCAGACACCCTCTGAGTCATTAAATGCATTCTTTGTCCTGCACTCTGTTCAAGCATGTACAAGCATTTGTTGCCTGATTTGAATGAAAGTGTCGCTCCTTTACTTTGAGCAGTAATGTACAACAGTGCTATCCAGGTAAAGATTATTATTATTATAGCACACCAGAATAAGTGATTTACGTCTAACAGTGTGCACTGAAACAGATTTTCCCCTGCTGCGCTGGAACAATGAGCTAAGCTACCCCTTCCAAACTAACGCAGAGCCATGTGTGGCCTTAAAAGAACATGTTCTCACACACATCATATGTTTCAGTCTTTTCAAGTGTTTATTTTGCACATTTTTTCCTTTAGCATAACTAAGTCAGATCTGAAGATGGGATTTGTGCGGTGGTTGCTTGGAGATGCATTCTTGGGTGACAGATCCAGCTCTGATTGCAGAGTGCCCCAGGACAAGGTATAAACCCCCTTCCCTCTTCACAGCTGCTGTAGAGCTAACAATTACACAACCAGTCAGCACAGGACCGGCCAGGTACCCCCCCACCCAACAAACACACAACACATCGCAAACAAACACACTCTACTCTACTCTCACCACAGCTGTTGTAAACCAACCATTCTTTACCCACACCGACAAATAAACGACATCTACACACTCAGTGCATGCACACAAACTACACATAAACAAACCACAAACATACAGAAAGCGAACACAACATAAACAGAAATTACAAACGCTACATTTATCCAAATTTACAATACAGCCAGCAATTCCGCAACCACTCAGCACAGGAATTGCCAAGTGCTTCCCCACTCTAAAAACACACCATGGACAGGAACACTAACGCAGAATAAACAAACAAATATGCAAAAGATAAACAACAAATACACCACATAAACAGAAACAAAAACACACAATAAACACACTTAAATTCTCACACACAAAACAAACTACAAATGCACACACTACACACACACAAAAGCACAAACTTGTGCAAGCATGCACAAGACAAGCAAACCACACACACATGCCCAGACAGACACATAAAAATACACATAAATTGCACGTAAACTACGTAGTGCTGCTAGTTAGCTGACAAGGCCAAGAGTGGGTCCAAATATCAATACTAAATATGTATACTAGTCAATAAAAGAAACACATACAGGCTGTGATATTAATACATGTATACAAAAAGATACATAACTATTAGCAAATATCATTTTATTGTTAACATTAACAAGAAATGACATGATCAGAGTCATCACACTTAATGTTCATGATAGTCGGAACATGAGGTGAGTCAGTATTGAATGTGGCCACGATGGGCATCAACACTCTATCGGAGTGTTTATCAGCTGCTGTGGGATGGCCTGCCACTCTTCCTGAAGAGCCTGGACAAGCTGTTAGCACGAGGGGAACACATCGCCTTACTCTCCAATCCAGAATATCCCAGAGATGCTCAATGGGATTGAGATCCGGAGAGTACGGTGGTCATGGGAGTACAACGACATGGTTAGCGTCCAGGTACTGACGACACACCCCAGCGACATGCGGTCTTGCATTGTCATGCATGAATGTGTCATGTGTCTGGCGTTTGTGTGGCACAATGTGAGGCTCAAGTACCTTGTCTTTGTAGGTGACAGCAGTTATGGCTCCCTCTATGTGCACAAGGTCTGAACGCCATCCATGCGCGATTGCTCCCCACATCATGACCAACACCACCACCAAAGCGATACACTTCCTGCACATTTGCAGCTGCATACCGTTCACCCTTGTGACAGTAAACCCGATGACGGCCATCAGATCTGTGTAGGTTGAACCTAGACTTGTCACCGGGGGTTACTTGCCTCCATTGAGCCAATCTCCAGTTCCTTCCTCCGTGTTTACGACCCTACTGCCGCCTGGTGTCTCTCCGAGAAGGAGTCAGTACTATCCCACGGTGTGCATGGTATTGTAACCCAGGTAATAAATTCAGTTTTAAATGTCTCGCGGTTTTTTTTCCTTGGATCCCGCGGGATGATCACCTGGGCCAGTTGCCCAATCATTCGTTATTTCCCTGCCAGCGTTATGGGGTTGCGTGGGTCGGCGCGGCCAATCGCATGCAATTATTAAGCTGTCGTAGTTTAGTGATGGGATAGCAGTGGGGAAGTTGCAAGAAAGACAAGCTACAGGTCGGTTTAAACTATGTTCGTCACTTTTTCTGTTTAAATTTTGAACGACGTTAAACGATGCGCATATATACATTAACTTGTAGGAGCCCTTTGCCGTGCCCAGAACTTGCGGAACGCATGTGTATATTGTACACGTGGACTGGTGAGTAATTGTTTGTAGCTGTTTGCGTTCGCTTATTGACGCCATTCATTCTAATGGACGCGGATAGCGTTTACTTACATGCCTGTTTCTCTAAAATGAAAAGCCAAGTGTCCTTCTACGAATGGATTAATTTTGTGAACGATCTTATGTTATTGGTGTAATGGTTTTTAAAGCATTTGTGCTGAGAGTTAAAGGTTTTAAATCAGATGACTTGGATGATGTTAATAGATCATGTTTGTTGTATAATATTGTAAATCTTTGTGGCTTATGATTAATATGATAATGATAAATCATGAGTATTTTGAAATTCACTATAGTGCAACTAGTGTTATGTGTGAATTGTGTGCACACTGGATTTTTTGTTATTGATGTACATCGTGATTTATGGGAACTGTGGGCCTGTTCTTCAGGCCAGGTTTCTTGAGGATGATGGCGAGCTAACGGAGCAGGCCTAGAGCCTACAGAATGGCAAGACTGCTGAAGAGTCATACCCCTCCTGCCGGGCCGGTAGGGGGCTCTTTGTAGCCCATAACGAACACTTTCCCCACTTGCTCTGCCCATTGCCCGCTGCTATATTCTACAGTCTCTTCAATAAGTTTTTTTTGTTTTCCGCTAAATGGACTTTCTCAAATCCAGATGCGGGTTTCTCATAAACTGTGGGTGGGTCGTTGGGTTTGTGATTTGGGGGTTTTACTGAACTCCAGCAGGTGGATTCTTCATGCACTTGTTTTTTTGGGATTCATAAGTGACTTATTGTGCCTATTGGATTACTAGAATGTGAAAATGTGATTTGTTGTGCATATTGGATTACTAGAATGTGCAAATGTGATTTATTGTGCATATTGGATTACTAGAATGTGCAAATGTGATTTGTTGTGCATATTGGATTACTAGAATGTGCAAATGTGATTTATTGTGCATATTGGATTACTAGAATGTGTAAATGTGATTTATTGTGCATATTTGGTCACTAGAAGCGCTTACGTGATTTTTTATGCACATTTGATTACTAGATGTGCATATGTGATTTATTGTGCATATTGACTACTAGACAATTGAACTAACATTCATTAAATGGCCATTCTCATTTTCTTGTATATGTATGCAAGCTTTTCACTGTATAACCTTTGCACTTTATTGTATGTCATTTACTATTCTTTTTTTTTGCGTTCCTCCTAATACATGGTACCATCTAAAGCAAACCTCAGTCTCTTGTCCACTCCCTCCTAGAGCTTATCCTAGATCTTCTGACCACTAGCCCATTACAACGCTTTTACTGTGTTATACTAAATAGACATTGTTAGACATTCCTATAGTGGTTTCTAGTCTTCGTATTAAATTAATTTAACACAGTTGCTACAGTATGGTTGGATGTCGTGCTCCCATAGCCTCCAACGAACCGTCTGATTACTGATCCTTATCCAAAAAAGTTCATACTGTCTGTGGTAACTAACTAGCATTGACGTTCTTATTTTCAGACAGAAAAGGTTTTATCCTACCTTGACATGTTTCGACGGGATACTCCCGTCTTCTTCAGAAGAGTCACTGATGTTACGAGTGACGTGTTTTATCAGCTGATGTTAGCGAGGCATGGAGTGGCTGAAGTGGCTCTGAGCAGCAGTTGCTGTAACAAAGGGTTCAACTTGGGAGAAAAACATCTGACTTGCAGTATATTTGGAGCATTTTTTTCAACAAGAGGACAGGCAGTAATCCTATTTCCTTCCGATTCATCTCCTTACATTTCAGTCCAAAATTCCTAAATGCTGTGAGTTCAACAAACTCTCATTCTCACTCTCAAGGGAACCCTCTGTGGTCGGGATTCAGGGCTGATCACAAAGCTAAGGTAAGCAGCTGTTGCAAAGTCATTTGGTCATTACAGTTGACAATGGATTAATCCAAACGTTAATGATGTTCATAGCAAACCTAAAGAATTAGAAGCAGTATGGAAGGTTTCATGTCTGACGGTAGAAGAGAACAGGCTGTACATGAACGAGTCAAGCAAAAAACGGCCAAGTCCGTGATGAAAGGATGAGAAGGGAGGGATGAGAGGATGAGAACAGAGTGAGAAATGAAAGGATAAGCAAAGAGTGAGTGCGGACACAGTAAGGGAGAAATTATAAAATGAGGAGCGAATGAGTGATGTAAGGATGAGAGATGAAGTGATGAACATGAGGAGGGTGAGGAGGGTTAGTCATGATAGGATGAGGAGGGCGAGAGCTCAGAGTTCAGAGTTGACAGCCCTGTAGAACAACACCATTTCAACACCCAGTTTAATCCCTGTGCATAATGTCCACACACAGCAGATTGACCTCTCGATTACCTGGGCCCATGGCTTCAGTGCACATATCATTTATAGATCAACAGTGGACAGTAAATTCTAGGTCATCACTAATTGTGCAGAAACAGAGGGGATAGATCACCACCCTAAACTACCTGTCCTGATTGAGTGGCTCCCGCTGTTGATGATGATAACTATAGCACGTCTTAACAGCTGACATTTCCTTGTGCCCTGCGGAGAAAGAGAAGAGGGGGGAGAAAAATGAAAAGGCATGTGATTAACATAAATGTGGACTTGTGAGTGTTTTGCTTAAATCAACGTTATTACTTTATTTGAGCAAGTGCAAATGGCTACTTTGCTGTGAGGCTAAGCAAAATAGCCTGCTTAGCTAGCTTTATTGGCTTATATGATTTTGTGTTTCTTTTGACGATTAACAAGTTCTTATCTGTCATATATTTAACATCATTTGACACTTGTTTGTCAATTAGTTTTAGGAAAGAAACTTACCATTGATCAAAGAGATTAAAGCATTGACAAAACCCTTAAAATCACATCACTAATTAACAAAATTTCACATGACCCTTGATAAACCGTGGGGCTGATTGACAGCTCTGATAACATTGCCTACCTTGTGCAGATAAATGCCCAGATGCGCTGTAAGGAAGAACTTCTAGTTACCTAAATATATAAATAGAGAGTGAGATAGAGGCTTCAATCACTTTCCTGTCAGTGATATAATAGACCAGTAATCTTATGCGGCCTTTCTCTGAGGGCAACAAGGAAATAGTGTTTTGAAAAAAAAAAAAAAAAACAATTCTTTATGACAAGCGTAGAAGATGTAGTATTCTAGCAAAACATATGTTTTTTATTCAGTTTTATTGACTGGATAAAGGTTGAATAACAAGGAAATGATATTTGCCATTATTTATTTGTTGCACTTCTTCCTGAAGTTTTTCTTTTTTCTGGTCACTGAACTGGGCAATTACGAGTGGTGCACACATTTCTGGGGGAAAAAAGGGTGCCACAAACAATCTTGTCTGGGATAACATGTTAGCCTGGTCCAGCTCTGATATTTGCAACTATGTATAATTCCACCTTATCGAGAGATAGAGCTCTAATTTCTTGGCGCAGCGCAGGATGGCGCAGCGTGGCGTAGCCCACGCAGTGGTAATTTTGTCCGGTGCAGTCCGCGCAGTGGTAATTTCGTGCAGTGCAACAACGTGCGCAGCTACTTTGGCAATTTGGTAGATGGCCGTGCGTTGAGATGGGTGTGGTGGCGTTGTAGGGGGAGGTGTCATTTATTCATCATGATGCAGTGACAATTTTGTGCTATGGTTTTGGTTTCGAATTCATGTTTATGTTCATGATTTTGTCTTTTATTTATTCTTTTTTGTTATTGTATTTCTCAGGTTTTAGATCAGTCCATTTTCAGTTCCATTGCACTTGTGTCCCCTGTCTTGTGATCTAGTTGGTTCAGTCCGTCTTTTCAGTCTGTGTGCTTACATGCTTCGGGTGATTAATGGTTTCTGGTATCTCATATTATTCTTTCAATCCTCGTTTACTTATTTCGCCCAGCTGTTCTGATTACTAAAAAGACTAACATTTGCATTTTTTATCATAGTCTACTAACCCAACTAATCCATGTATGTATATTACTAACTCATTAACAAGCACTCTAGTTAAATCTGTAAAGTTGCACCGCTACAATTAGCACTAATTACCTCTCAGCAATCGCCCTGTTCTAGTCTCCACCTCTTACTCAGCTTTACCTGTCCCCCCCTGCGTTTCCACGAGATCTCTCGCACGCACTAATTGCTTTCCTGCACTCATTATCTGTGCACTTAGAACTCCTGGACCGGAGCTGTTTAAATGTCATAGGCTTTTTCTGTGATTCCTCTCCGTGTCTTGGCTTTCGCCAATTTTCGTGGTTAGGATTTCCCTCATGTGTTCCTCCCTTTGTGATTAGTTTGATCCAGCTCACCTGTTCCCTGCATAGCATGTGACTTCCCTCCCGTCTAATTAGAGTCCTCACTGCTGTTCTGACAAGGTCAGAACATTGATCAATATTTCTTTGTGCAGAGCCTTTCGTATGCCATTGAGTATTGGTTTCCTTCGACTGGTTCATCCGACTAAGATTCTTTCCATTGCCCTTTTTGTATTGTTTTGTCTTTCTGGATTTCGGCCTATTTTTGTACGTCCACGATTCCCGTGTTTCAATGCCCTGTGTATGACCCACTGCTTTGTTTATCGACTACGACTTTTTGCCTGCCCTCTATGTACCGTTGCTCCTCGGTTTTACTGGTTCTGACCCCGGCCTGTCTAGTCGACTCTGTTTTTGGATTTCGTTTTTGGGCTTGGCAATTCTTGTGTGTGTGGGGTTGTTTTTTTTTTTTTTTTTGGTTTTTTTTTGGTACTGACTCGGAACTCATTAAAGGCATACTTTTTTTTTTTGGATTTCCCTCTCTTGCGTGTGGTTCCTGAATGCACACAATTTGTCACAATTTGTGGATGGAGGTTCCGCCGAAAGTGCGCAGAGAGCTCGCCAGCTCCAGCTGGTTTGCTTTCTGTGCAGCGGTAATTGTGTGCACGCATCACCGAAACCTCACAGGCAGAATGTCAGGCACATTTCAATGCAATAAATAATTACAACAACCACTATTTAATGTAACTATCTGAACCGGCACATAAATTATAGTATCTATATTGATTCTCCTGATGTCAGATCAAAGAGAGAGAGAGAGAGAGATGTGTGCATGTGGTCGCATGAGTGCGTGTGTAGGCTATGTGGGTATGTGTCCTTCAGCTACTTTCACACCGGACGCGAAACAAATTTTTGGCGCAACTGATTACATTCAAAGTCAATGCAAAGACTCGAACACACGTATATTTGCATCTTTGCATTGACTTTGAATGTAATCTGTTGTGCCAAAAATTCATTTCGCGTCCAGTGTGCAAGCGGCTTAATACTATTGTCACTTAGGTTTTATCATTTTTAGTGAGGGAAAGGAATATACCCTGATTGCTACGATCTCGTACTGAGATAAGACCACATATTGAAAATAAACATGTAACGTACCTTGCATTGTTGTCCATGCATGTTAATCCCAAAATTTGAAGCAGCAACAGAGTGTAATAATAGGAACACGCTATCCATTGTTTCTCTTCCCAGTGATGCCGGCAGAATAAATAAATGAGCATTCTGACTGGATTGTGTTCAGGCGGTTGTGAAACAAGTGCACTGCTATGGTTAGGAAAGCAAAATCTACTTTTTATCTTACCTCATGACATCAGAGTGCTAGTAATCCTGCTAAGTTCTGGAAAACAAGAAAATGAATGAAGAATAATAGGGACCTAGCGCTTCCTTTACAGATATGGTCTGACTCTGGTCCCATTAGTGACAAGAAGGAAATTGTAATGTTCTCAATGAACTTTTCATTAGTGCAGGCCATCAGTTTGATAGAATGCACCCTAATTGGATGGGTGCCACAAATAGGATAGGGCACCATATGCAAACTGTTTCATGCCAATCCAAACCCATGCTCCCAAATGATATGAGTCATTGTAGTTTTTCCTTTAGCTTAATTTCTGAATCAGAAGTCTTTGATGCTCTTTTGAATTGAGCCCAAAAAGTCTATTGGTGCTGATCTTTTGGACCCCAAACTGTTGATGTTGGCTGCTCCCGTTAGAGCCCTGCCTTTGACACACATTTTTAACCTTTCACTTAGCTTGGGCATTGTGCCAAAGATTTGGAAAACTGCACTTAGTGCTTCCTTCGCATAAGGGTGGGAACGCTAAAGACTTTTAATAATTATCGTCCTTGAAGAACTTGCATTTTAAGCACATTTCAGTCTGGTATTAGAGCTGGACACAGCACTATATCTGCAGCATCTCTTCTTATAAATGATATTGTATGTGCCCTTGATGGTTGGCGACATTGTGCCGCCCTGTTTGTTGACCTATCTAAGGCCTTTGATATTGTTGATCATTTACTCTTACTTGATACTCTTGGCTCATTAGGCCTAGATCAGAATGCTCGCAAATGGTTTTCAAGTTATCTTTCAAATAGACTACAATGCCTTGTAGCAGACTCTGCTCAATCAACTTTTTTGTAGGTCACTAAAGGGGTACCACAGGGCTCTATTTTAGGACCCTTACTTTTTACTTTTATTGTATATTAATAATATGGTCTCATTTGATAATGGCTGTAAGGTGTATTTCTATGCTGATGATACAGTGCTTTATACTTCTGCTTCTTCATTAAATGAGGCATTGTCTGTGTTACAAAGAGCCTTTGTTTCATTCCAGCACTCACTTCTAGAGCTCAAATTAGTTTTAAATGTGGCAAAAACCAAATGTATGCATTTCTCTAGATCTCATTCTTTGAGTGACTGTTCATTTTTAATTTGCTCCTTGGATGGCTCTGAATCAAGCGAGTGTCTTGTCACAAATACCTTGAAATATTTATTGATGAAAAACTGTCTTTTAAGGTACACCTTGCATGAACTTACAAAAAAGTTAAGACATAAAAATGTTTTGTTTTTTTTTAAAGAAAATGCTCTTGTTTCTCGCAAGATAGTAGGAAGCTTTTAATTAAATCAACCTTCTTGTCAACCTTCTAGATTATGGTGACATCATCTATATGCACACTGCCCAGGCAACCTTGAATCTTTCTTCTCTGTATAAAGCCGTGGGTTGGCCATCATTGGCTACCAGGAGAAGGCAGCACTGGTTGACCTTCATTTATAAAACAATCTTACACAGATCACCATGTTATCTTACAACTTTTATTTCAAGGCGCAGTAGCAATTCAATTGCCAGGGGAGATCTCAGGACTGGGTGGTCCTAGAAGTCCCCAGAGTTAAAACAGAAATTGGTGAAACTGCTTTTAGTTGCTGTGCTCCTAGGACGTGGAAAAATTTTCTAGAAACATTTAAACTGGGTAAATTGATATCATTAGAGAATTTCAAAAAAGTGATAAAGGATTTAGAAGTTGGGGACTGTGTGTGTTTTGAATAATATTATGGCAATTTTCTCAGCCACATGTATTGTGTGCACTCCTGTATGATAATTTTATTGTTTATTGTTTGCTTTTTTATGATAGTGTACTGCATTGTATTCTGTTTTGTGTTGTTAACAGGGCACCGTCGCAACTGTGACTGAGGTCTCAATGGGTTCGCCTGCATAAATAAAGGTTAAATAAAATAAATAAAATAAAAATTTATGCCCCTAAATTTCCTCTGAACTAATCATATAAACAGTAAGAAGTGAAGCAGATTTGCAAACAAACTGCACGTATTCACTGATGCTGACATCTCTGTGGAAGTGTCTGGAGGAGATACTGATGGTTGAATCAGAAGCTCCACAACTAATGACCAGAGGAAAACTATTATGTTCAAACACCCCTGCTTCCTGAGTAAAAGGATCAGTTATATTTCCTTTGCCTCAATGTATGGTACTGAAATTTGCCTTAAAATTACTGTCATAGTTCCCCCCCATACCCAGACGAGAGGAGTGGTTTAGGTATGAACAATTGATTGTCAGGAGGCCACGAGCGTGTGGAAACAAGCACCAAGTGCCCCTCTGTCTTAGCCTAGCCCATCTCCCCCTACCAGGTGCATAGCAGGGCCAGGGGTGCTGCACTGGAGGCAACTGCGGCACACAAGAGTTGTGATTTTCCAGAAGCCCCAAGGCCACCTAGGACAATTACTCATCCTCAGAGAAAGAATGCTGTGCTGCACATCTGGGCTGCGAAAGGGAAGAGATGTTTGGACAAAGCGTTATATGACGTTTTCACCGAGTGCCACAGATTTTCATTCCTGATGGAGGACCCTAATTCCATGCCGTGCTGATGGTTAAAATGTGTGTAACCTATCATTCCTCCTTCTTGCGCGCAAACATGATAAAAAGTTAACAAGACCCCGCAGAAAATGATCCAGTCTGTTTTCAGCAGACATCATAGGGATTGAGATTGATTATGAGAGGTCTGAGAGACATGCACCTTAGCCACCTGGGAGGCCAGAGGAGCGAAGCAGGCGCTCTTAAAAAGTGCACATGAAAGACAGCTTACATAAAGCACCATCACCCGGAGATGTAGCATGTAACGGCACTGACGGACAACAGCAGGTGAGGTCAGGAGCAGGGTAAGGAGCCACACACACATCAGATATTAAAATGACCAGAAAAAATGTGCTTGGTCCATTCCATAGGGTAACCACGTGGAGCTTAAAGGTGCTTGGGCTGTTTAAAACCTCAGAGTACTTTTGAAGTAAATGTGCTGTCAAATGGTCAGGGTCTGCTTTGGTTTTGAAAAGGTCCCGAAATGGATTCATGATCTTGGCGATCAGGTTGCACAACACAAGGCCAGACAGCCTTTTAACCCTTTAGTGCAGATAAAATTGCAAATTGTGAAAATTGCGTCTGTAAATTCCGAGGTTTAATTCCTAAATAATTCTGTAACTGAATTTCCAAATGTCTTGCTTCACTGGAATAATTTTCCAGAGTCTCTTTGACATGAACACTGAGTTATAAAGCCAAAATAGGAAAAACACAATGCACAACAGGAAAAAATGGCATTATTAGTATTCTGCACTTGGGGGTTAAGTTTGCTTTCGCCTGTCTCCCAGGGGAGTTAGTCAAATGATAATATATTAATAGTATTTTATTTTTTTTAAATTGTCCTGTGTTATGGCCCCAATTTGTTATTACATTTATAACACAACAGCAACAGCAAGGGATGACAAACACAGTTTTAACAACTAAAACACATTTAATTTTTAACAAAGACAAAGACTAATAACAACCTACAACTAAAGACCAAGATTGATAAATAAGAAAAAACAGAAATAATTACAGTCCCTTTTTAGTGGGGTGGCTTGGTGATGTCCTGGATGAAGAAAATGCTCAAACACAGGCAAAGAAATCCACAAAAGAAACGTCACAGGTCTTGAACAGAATGGCAGGTCTGGTCATCTTCTTGCAATTTCTCCTACTACTTTACTGTCTCAATTCTTTTCCTTATATACTCTTTTGCAGACCCCACCCACATTTAGACCTCTTTTTTTTAATTTTCTGAGACTTGCCCCAGACATGTCTGGAAACATGTCCAAACATAACTCCAGTCTGAGCTTAACAAAAAAAAGGTAAATACTGCCATCTAGTGGCCTATATTCACATTACACCTCCATTCCAAAAGGGAAAAATTTTGACTCATAAAGGCAAAATTTTTCTTTTCAATACAAAATGGTAAAGTGAACACTTGTCTATATATCCATATCATACAATATTCAAATAAACACATGATATATATATACATATTCAAACACGGGATAAGCAATCAGCAATTACATTGTCTGTACCCTTCACATGCTTAATTTCCAAGTCAAACTCCTGTAAAATCAAACTCCAATTCAACAATCTCCGATTCTTGTTTTTCATCTTACTCAAAAACGTTAACGGATTGTGGTCAGTGTACACAATCATTGGCTTTTGTCCTGTACAAACATAAACCTCAAAGTGTTGTAAAGAAAGGACCAGAGCCAACAGTTCCTTCTCTATTGTGGAATAGTTCCTTTGGTGGCGATTGAACTTCCTGGAGAAGTATGCCACGGGATGCTCAATGTCATCAGAGTCACTTCTCTGTAGGAGCACAGATCCACAAGCTTGGTCGCTAGCATCGACCGCGATGGAGAACGGTTGGTTGAAGTCAGGAGATTTGAGCACGGGGAAGTGACACAGCAGAGACTTCAGGTGATTGAAGGCTCTCTGGCATGCATCATCCCAAGTGAACTTTACGCCTTTCTTCAGTTGGTTAGTTAGACTGAGAGCAATCTCAGCAAAGTTCTTGCAGAACTTGCGGTAGTACCCGATCATTCCAAGGAAGCGGCGCAAAGCTTTTTTGTTGTCAGGAACTGGAAAGTCCATGATGGCTTGGACTTTAGCATTTATGGGTGCCACCTTACCCTGGCCTATGACGTAGCCAAGATAGGTGACAGTAGCACAACCAAAGTCACTCTTGCTCAGGTTAACAGTCAGGTTAGCCTGGGTCAGGCGCTGGAACAACGTCTCTACATCTTTTAGATGTTCTTCCCAGGAGTCACTCCATGTGATCAGGTCATCGATGTATGCACCCGTGTGTGGCAATCCGGCGATTGTAGACTGTATCATCCTTTGGAACGTGGCTGGGGCATTTTTCATGCCAAAGGGTAGGACTTCATACTGGTACAATCCAGATGGTGTGGCAAAAGCAGAGATGCTCTTGGCCCTCTCAGTTAAAGGCACACACCAATAACCCTTCAATAAATCAATCTTGGTCAGAAACTTTGCTTGCCCTACACTATCAATACAATCATCAATCCTAGGTATTGGAAACACATCAGTTCTAGTTACAGCATTGACTTTGCGATAATCTGTACAGAATCTAGTACTTCCATCAGGTTTTGGAACTAGCACACAGGGTGAACTCCAATCGGAGTTGGAGGGTCTGATAATATCATGTTTTAACATGTACTCAACCTCTTTCTCAGCAATCTTTCTCTTTTCAGGATTCATCCGGTATGGATGCTGTTTTATTGGTTTGGCATCACCAACATCTACATCATGAGAGGCTATAGTAACTCTCTTTGGAACATCAGGAAACAAATCCTCATATTTCTTGATCAACCTTTCAAACTGATCCCTCTGTGAGGGTTCTAAGTGCTGGAGTTTTACATCAAGATTTTGCAACACTTCAGTGTTTGACAATTTACATGAAAGAACTTCAGCTTTAATTCTTGGTTCATCACCTTGAAACTCCCCCTCATCTTCACACGTTTCGACCATTGGAGAATCTGAAGTGACAGCTGCAACCCTAGCATTTCTGTCATGATAAGGCTTTAGCATGTTAATATGACACAATTGTTTTGGTTTTCTCCTATCTGGAGTCTTCACAATGTAATTGAGATCATTGAGTTTTGTCAGAATTTCATAAGGACCATGAAATCTAGCCTGCAATGGATTGGACTGCAAGGGAAACAATACAAGGACCTTGTCTCCTGGTTTAAACTCACGGCTTCTAGCCTTATGATCATACCAAGTTTTCATTTTTCCCTGACTTGATTTCAAGTTCTCTTTGGCAAGGTCACAAGCTGCACGCAATCTTTCCTTGAACTTGCTAACATAGTCTAACAGACTGATTTGCGGCTCTTCCTCTTGCCATTGTTCACTCAATAATAGCAAAGGTCCTCTCACTTCATGACCAAACACTAGCTCAAATGGACTGAATCCAGTAGACTCCTGCACTGCTTCTCTAGCTGCAAACAACAGCAAATGAACCCCTTCATCCCAATCTTTCTCATGGTCATAACAATAAGTCCTCATCATTGTCTTGAGAGTGGAATGAAACCGCTCTAAGGCACCCTGACTTTCTGGATGATAGGCACTAGAAAGAATCTGTTTTGCACCTAGTTCATACACAACCTGCTGAAACAATCCTGAAGTGAAATTGCTACCTTGGTCTGACTGAATTTCCCTGGGAAGACCAAACAACGTGAAGAACTTTATCAAAGCCTTCGAGATTGCAGTTGCCTTGATGTTACGTAGAGGTATGGCTTCGGGGAATCTGGTAGATGCACACATGATTGTCAACAAGTACTGATTTCCAGATCTAGTCTTGGGTAATGGACCAACGCAATCAACAATGACCCTAGAGAATGGCTCCCCAAATGCTGGGATAGGCTGCAATGGAGCTACAGGTGGGTCTAACTGGTGTTTTCCAACTACCTGACAAGTGTGACAGGTTTTGCAAAAGTTGGAAACGTCTTTCCGAAGCCCAGGCCAAAAGAAGTGTTTCATGATCTTATCAACAGTCTTGTTAACACCAAGATGACCTCCTAAAGGTAAACTATGAGCCATTGTTAAGATCTCATTCCTATAGACCTTCGGAACAACAATTTGCCTGACCACTGCCCAATCTGCATTGGCAGGGATATCAGGAGGGCGCCACTTCCGCATCAACACACCATCCTTGAGATAATACCCAACTGGAACTGCATCTATTTCTTTTTCAGGAAGGGCTCTCCTCTTTAGTACACCAATTTCAGGATCATTAGTTTGCTCCTCAATCAACCGCTTTCTGGACAGAGACAAGTCTCCAGACACATCAGAATCACCAGACCCATCCGGCTGGCTGAATAGAGAACTGATAAAAGTATCTGATAAGTCCTCAAACGGAGAAACCATAGTAGGCCAATCAGAGTCATGAGGTGAACCACCTGAGTCCTGATTATTCAATGTACTGGACGGCACCACAACATCATCTTCTTTAGCCTTCTTGGCCATAGCACGAGTCACTGCGCAAGAAGGATACAGAGATGGGTCCTCATCCCCATTTTCAGTGCTCGGCTGTGAAGTAAGATGTACAGGGGGAACTACTTTGCCCCCAGCCAGGTCATTGCCTAGCAACAGAGAAACACCCTTTATAGGTAGACTTGACATAAGTCCCACCTTTACCTGTCCTGTAACTAAATCTGACTTCAAGAATATAGAGCGCAGGGGTACAGATACAGTCCTCCCTTCAATACCTTGTACAAGTATGAAATCCCCTGAAGCGGTCTCATCACGTAACTCCAAGGAGTCCATCAACAAAAGTGACTGAGAAGCTCCGGTATCCCTTAGGATATATATGGGGACAGGAGTAGTATGCTCATTCAGAGCCACAAATCCCTCTGACACAAATGGAAGAAATTCCTCCCTCACAAAGTCAGCTGTATTAGGCTTTTTAGCCCCACAAGAAGCAGGCAATTTAGCAGATTGGTTATCTACTACAGGGGTTTCTAACCTTGTTTTCACAAAAGCATTTGGTTTGGTATCCTTTTCTTTTTCTTTCTTAGCTTTAAGGAACCAACAGTTAGTTGTAACATGACCAGATTTCTTGCAATAACTGCAAACTAGACCACTTTTGTCACTGTCAGCTTTCACACTTTGATCAGACCTATTACTGGATTTCTGAGCACCATCACCAGATTTGTCTTTGTCTTTGGGTGAGGAATCTTGGGTATCACCGTAACCCTTTTTCTGAAATTGGGACCATTTATTGTTACTGCTAGACTGAAATTTGGACTTATGAGTGAGAACATATTCATCTGCAAATTTGGCAGCTGATTGCAAGTTCAGTGCTTGCTTCTCATTAAGGTAGGTCTTAACATCATCCTTAACACAGTTCTTGAATTCTTCAACTAACACCATCTCTTTTAGTGAGTTGAAATCATCCTTGACCTCCATAGAAGTACACCAGCGCTCAAAGCAAACCTGCTTCTCATTAGCAAATTCAACATAAGTCTGATTTTCAGATTTCTTCAGACCTCTGAATTTCTGTCGGTAAGCCTCTGGAACCAACTCATAAGCTCTCAAAATAACCTTTTTGACAACCTCATAATCAGAGGAATCATCTGCAGACAAAGCCGAATAGGCTTGTTGAGCTTTACCCTTGAGGACAGTTTGCAACATCAGAGGCCAGTGTTCCTTTGGCCACTGGCAACTCTTTGCTACCTTTTCAAAACATTGGAAATAGTTGTCAACATCCTTTTCCGAAAATGGAGGCACCAGTTTTACCTCCTGGCTAGCCCGAAATTTATTTTCAGTTTGAATTTTTATTTTTAGTTTCTCCATTTGGAGTCTTTCTTCTCTATCGAATTTCTCTAATTCAAAATCTCTCTGTCTTGCAAATTTTTCTAACTCAAATTCTCTTTGTTTTTCTTCTCTTGCAAATTTTTCTAACTCAAACTGCCTTTGTTTTTCTTTTTCTTCCCTCTCAAATTCTCTTTGTTTTTCTTTTTCCTCCCTTTCTTTTTCTCTTTCTTCCCTTTCTTTCTCTTTTTCCTCCCTTTCTTTTTCTCTTTCCTCCCTTTCAATCTCTAGCATTTTTAATTTAAGTTCCATTTCTATATTTGGATTTTCCACTGGAAACTGTTCCAGATCTCCTGGTGCAAACACATTTTCATCAATGTAATATTCAACTATCTCTCTAGCCAGTCTTGCTTTTCGCATGGCTGGTTTTACCTCTGTCAGCTCCAACTGTCTGCAAATTTCTAGCAGTTCTGTCTTTTTAAAAGACTTCAAAACCCCTACGGTTGGTGATGCCAAGAAATCATCCATTGCTGTTGTCAATATATATCTAGGAAAATTCACAAAAACAATTTTACAATTTGGAATGTTAGATTTTCAATAAATTACTCACACAATGGTCTATCCCGGACCTTGAGCCCCCAATTTGTTATGGCCCCAATTTGTTATTACATTTATAACACAACAGCAACAGCAAGGGATGACAAACACAGTTTTAACAACTAAAACACATTTAATTTTTAACAAAGACAAAGACTAATAACAACCTACAACTAAAGACCAAGATTGATAAATAAGAAAAAACAGAAATAATTACAGTCCCTTTTTAGTGGGGTGGCTTGGTGATGTCCTGGATGAAGAAAATGCTCAAACACAGGCAAAGAAATCCACAAAAGAAACGTCACAGGTCTTGAACAGAATGGCAGGTCTGGTCATCTTCTTGCAATTTCTCCTACTACTTTACTGTCTCAATTCTTTTCCTTATATACTCTTTTGCAGACCCCACCCACATTTAGACCTCTTTTTTTTAATTTTCTGAGACTTGCCCCAGACATGTCTGGAAACATGTCCAAACATAACTCCAGTCTGAGCTTAACAAAAAAAAGGTAAATACTGCCATCTAGTGGCCTATATTCACATTACACCTGTCATTGCACTTCCAGCAGATAAACATGCAATTTATTCTCAGGAAGCTATGATTTGCCTAGCCTCATGCTACACTATACAGCCAAAACTGTATGCACACTGAACCCTTCCGCAGCATTAGCGTGAGGTCAGGCCTCTAGGCATAACTGCATTTTTATACCATAGAATATTAACTAGAGTTCCGTGAAAAAGTATTTGCTCCCTTCCTGATGTCTTATTCTTTTGCATACTTGTCACACTTAAATGATTGTGATCAACAAAGAAATTTTAATATTAGACAAAGATGATCCAAAATGCAGTTAAATGATGATTTCATTTATTAAGGAAAAAAAGCTATCCAAACCTACCTGCCCTGGTTTCTGACAGCCTTTGACTTCATGCGCAGGCGCGGCCTCATGTAAATTAAGTATCAGCAAAACAAACATGGCGGCGGCAACGCAAACAAAACAGAAATCACCGAGATTTTTATGATGTGGTTAATGGCTTTGTCCACCATACTGCGACAGAGCATGTTCAAAAACTTTTTTTTATTTATTTTTTTTTTTACTGTGCTTCTGTGAACTTCAAACTGGTTAACAACCAAGCCATAGTCCCTACAACTGCCCAGTTTGTACAATATTATGGCCAATCTCACGGGCAGTGAAACTGATGCTCGTACTGTTATTTATTCTGGTCCCAAGAATGGTTAAATTACGCCACACAGTCTGTTGAAGGACTATTCTCCACACTCAGAATGGCTTAATTCCAATGATGACGACCCTATCCCACCGGTCAAGGCTGCATGTCTTCAGTCACTGCTCTCATCCTCTGCATGGCGGCAGTGACAGGCTGACTCCAATCAGAGCTGAGAACAAGTTTTAAATTTGTTGTCGCTCTTTTCTCTGGTTGCTGGATATGAGGTTGATAAACCACATCTGCAATGCAATGTTGGCATTAAGACTGCGACGTCTGCAGTTAGCCACAGTGGCGTAATTTTTCTAAGATATCGTAATTGATGGGCTTTGTGTAACTAAAAATAAACAACACTGGTGCATGCGCGAATAAGATACCGTAAACAGCAACCGGGATATTATTTATCATGTGTACAGTGATGTGAATTGCCAGGTTCCTGCGTGCACATGTGAACGCCATTTCCCCAATATGATCAAAACTGGGATGAGGCTCATAACCTGGATACTCAAGTCCATGTAAATGTAGTAAGTGTTCAAAAGTCAACAGCGTAAGCGTGTTTTGCGGTTTGATGAGTTAACATATTAAATTGTATTTGGAAAAAAACATTTGCTTAGTTTGTCTGGACCATGCACAATCAGGACAAGTCAAGCTTATTCCTCATTACCCCATGTCATATAAAAATCCCTCCACTAATATTGGCGCCAATATTAAATATTAGCTGAAAAGGCCATTCTAAAGTATGTAGTGAATCTTCCCAAACTTTCATTAATCCAGCCACACTGGAGGGTTTTCAAGTTTGAACTGCCTGTTTAAAGGGGAAAAGAAACAATCGTTCTTAGGCAGCTGAAAATATTTGTCTAATACCACAATTTACATTTTCCATTAAAATGCCAACACACTGTAGCCTGAATTGAATAAAAAGCAGATTTAACCGTGCTGTCCAACCCAGCTAAACTTCACCCTATTCCACCATATTGATGCACTCAGGCCGTGATGTCATCGGTTGGATGCTGAGAACTGTAGGCCTCCAGCGGAATGGCAGAAAGCAGCGAAGTCGCTCAGTAAAGTCCAAGTGACCGCGAGCTGTCTTCAGATAGATTTGGCGCACAGTTGGAGGATTTATCATCAGAAGAGGGACCTGGAAACAGAAATCATCCTGTGGCATATGCCTTTGAGCCCTCAATCGAACGCAGATCTAAAGGAGCCGCATGCAGCTCATATGTTTTAGATACGCCTATATAAAACTGGGGCTGTGTGAGACATTATATTACGCTTGAACAAATTATTCTATTTATATATATATATATATATATATATATATATATATATATATATATATATATAATATTATCATTATTATTGACCAGGAAATAATCTAGCTCCACCTTTGCATCCTCTCACATTTTCCCTCTTTCAGCCCTCTGTTGACCAGGCTGCACAGCATGTGCTGTGAGCATTAGTGCTGACTTGGGACTAATATTGGGGGGGGGACAAAAAATGTGGCGAATATAGTACGATGCTATCTTGCTTTATGTACATACGTCTCAATCCAATTTTATCCCATACCTCTCTATAAAGTTGCCTGTATGAACAATATTTGAGAAATTATTCATTTACGTGTAAACCTTTTTAGATTCAAGCACCTGTCAATTTAATGAGTGCATGTTAAAATCATTCCAATTTGAGTTAATCTGCATTCTCCATTACTTATTGGAATTGATGGTTGCACTGTACATCAACTAACTATAATGCACGGACCAAGCAGTTGCATAGCCGACTCATGATAAAATGAAAATTCCCGAACATCAGTGTGGGTGGGAGCTTTTATTTAATTATGTTCAGACCTTGCATTCTTGCTTCATATTAGCCAAACTACTAGGTGATTTTAATATGATGCACGCTATTCTTATGTATCTGTTTGCTCAGGTTGAGGTGTAGAGTGTGTTTGATGCTCAGAAAATTTAAGTTGAGACCACATAAATTTGTATCTTCATATAATGACATTTATTTGAGACATTGATCAAGGGAACATTCAAGCTGACAGATGGCCCATAGAAATGCTGAAACAGTCATTTGTTACACTTGGGTAGCGTAAGCTACGCACTCAGCGAATTAAGTAGCCTATCATAATAAACGGTTAACCCCTGCTACTTCTAGATAACTTCATTTTAGAGGTTGCTTAACACAGTTGTTAAGGATCATTTTATAGCCTTTAAAGTTTTAGTGAATCCGAGATTTAATTTGTGATTGCCATGAATGCTCTATCAATCATAGTTAGCACACAACTCCGTGAACTTATGAGTTGACTAGAGACGGACCTAAATAAACCACTCAGTTTATGACACTGTTTACAAGAGTTTCCACTCATATCTCACAGGAGAAGCAATAGGAATCAACTGATTCTTCAGTCTGCAACAAATTCAGAGCATCCTTCACTGTTGTGTTTTTAATGGCGCTTACTGTGTGTTTGTGATGTAGGCCGTAACTACAACCACATCCAAACCATAATCCTGAAAAGTGTTTCTGGTCTGTTTGACAGGTGTTTTGTGGTTGTTCTACATTATGGTCAGAATTCTTTAGTGATCAGCTGTAGCAGTCTTTCTTAGTTGGACATTAGCCCCTCTCACAAGTGCTTAATGAGGCTCAAAATAGTTGATTTTTAGCAATATACTGTATCTGATTGTTTTTCCTTATTTCTCAACCTTATAATGGCTTCTTTGATTTATTTTTTATATATTTTTTTTATTTGGCATCTGCAATTACACCTTAATTGAGGATGTCCAGTCAGCAAACTATGCAACGGGTTGCTTGTATCCCACTCATACTACCATTTCGGGAGAGTGTGGACGGTTTGTGATGGTCCTCCAGAACTGTCAACCACTCATATTTTTTCACTCGTATTTCAAACCTCACGTTCTTGGAATGAGGCTGGTGAAAGCCCAAACATATGCTTGCTTGAAATGCAGCTGACGAGTACCCAGATAGTCAGTAGGAGGCACTTGAGCAATAAACTATGCAAAAGCAAACTCCACATACTCGTCCCATTTCACTGAGCGGCGCAAGGCCAATTATGTGTTGCTCTAACGAGGCTGCTGGCCACAGCCAACAACTGGCATGGCTGGATTTAATCCTCAGCTGTGGTCATCACTCTACACTGCATGCGGCGTCTTCACCAAGTGAGCCAACCCAACGGCCTAGGCTTTCTTGAGTCTAATTGGTATAATTATGGTGCTTATGATAGCAAATGCCAAAGGCAGGGACTGTCAAAAGCCTAGATTCCAAAGTAAATATTAAAAGTTCTCTCGTACCTGCACTGAGGAAGCAACTGCATAGGCCAGTTTAATCAGAAACACTTGCAAAACCATTTGATCTCAGAAGGAGCTTGTCCTGAAATTGGGGGCTTCGTACGGAAAGTGCTGGGTCAGGAGACTGATGTTGCATCAAATTACATTCTGAAGTGGATTTGCGGAAAAAACACAATTATTTTGTTTATGAGGGAGGAAGTTAGCTCTTGTGTTTTCTAAGCACAACAGCAGTTTTACTCCATGTAACAAAACAACGTTTCTATTCATCCTCATGTTACAAATCATGAAAATACCTTAACAAGTACATGCTGTTCAAACATATGCTGTCATATCTAGAATGTAAAATATCACTCTGTTTTGCTGTTAAAGCTTCGATTTCAAACATTCATATGCTGTATACTAGTGCAGTAGTTGTGCAAGTAGTGTGCATTACAGTGAGCACTATAATTCCTTGGATAGCGAGACATTTTTTAATTTTGGTTCTGTACTCTCACTCTTAGACTTTGAGAGGATAAAATGACAATGCAGTCAAAGTGCTGACGGTCAGCTTTCATTTGTGTTTTCATCCACACTGGATGAACCATTTTAGAAAGACAGGTCCTTTTTGTACGCAGTCCCTCCACAACCCCCCACCCCGCCCATTTTTGGACGTATCAATAAATATTGGTGAGTTTAACATAATGTACAACTCGGAAAAGGTTGGGATGGTCCGAAAACTGCACACAAAAACAGATAGTAGCGATCTCGACATTTACTTTGACTTGTATTTCATTGCAGACTGTAAGAAGACAATACATCAAATGTTTTGGCAAGTTCATTTTCTTTGTGAATATACATGCATTCCCTCCATTCATGCTGTGAAAGTATTCAAACATATTCCTCCCAGATTTCCCATTTTTATTTCTTGAAGGAAAAATGCTATCCAGCCCTACATGGCCCAATGTGAAAAAGTTATTGCCCTCTTAGTAATTAATTGAACCATTTAAATAAATGTAATGTACAATTGAGTTCAGTTTCAGACATGATTACAGTTAGCTTTGTTGAATCTAAACATCACTTTAATAGAACCTGTTTGGTAAGGAGAAGAGGAAAAAAACACATAAGATGCTGAGATCTGAAGAAATTCAACAACAGAAGAGAAACAAAGTTGTTGACATCTATCAACATGAAAGGGGTTACCGGTACAAAGTCTTAAGGCTTTGGGGCTCCAGCATGATGATGATGATGATGATGATGATGATACCACTATCCACCAATGGACAAAAAATGGAACACTGGTGAACCTTCCCAGGAGTTTCTGGCCAACTTAAATTCCTCCAAGAGTGCATCAGTGACTCACCAGGGGCTCACAAAAGAGTCCTGAAAAACATCTAAGGAACTGCAGGTCTCACTTCCCTCAGTTATGTTCAGTATTTATGATTTAACAATAATAAAAAGACTGGACAAAAATGGCATCTACAGGAAAGCTACAAGGCAAAAACCACTGCAGACCAAAAGGAACGCACTAATATCACATCTTGGAAAGAAAAAAAACATCTAGATGACTCCCTCAATTTTTAGAATAATATTCTGTGGACTGGTGAGTCAATAGTTGAACTTCGTGGACGACATGGGTCCCATTACATCTGGTGCAAAGCTAACCAAGTATTCCACCAGCATGATGGTGGTAATGATGGTTTGGGGCTGCTTTTTGCTTCAGCACCTGAGGGACTTGCCATAATTAATGGAAACATGAGTTGTGCTTTCTATCAGAAAATTCTGAAGGAGATTGTCCGGCCATCAGTTCGTGACCTAAAGCACATTGGAGTATTTCAGCAAGTGAAGAATTTTTTTCAATGTATTTATAAATTACACACTTTTCCATGATGCCAAGCTTATTTTGATCAAACTATTTTTCATCCTTTCTTTCATTTGGGATGCT
Organism: Gymnothorax reevesii; assembly: GCA_029721435.1. Classification (NCBI taxonomy): domain Eukaryota; kingdom Metazoa; phylum Chordata; class Actinopteri; order Anguilliformes; family Muraenidae; genus Gymnothorax; species Gymnothorax reevesii. Next base: position 11,261,923 of record CM056587.1, on the reverse strand, counting down.
ATTAAGAATACCGTACCATTTGTTTCTTTTTGAACCCCGACCGTGCATCAAGCTTTGAAAAGACTCTTGCTCCCGACAGCTGTGCAAGAGTCTGGTCCACTGATGGCAAGAGGTGTCGCTCCCTCTTCACCCATTTATTTAAGTGGGTGAGATCAACACAAATCCTTATTTTTTCCTTAGCTTTCGGAACTATAACTATGCCCGCGCACCAGTCAGTGAGTTGTGTGACTCTCGGTATTACTCCCATGGCCTCCATGCGATCAAGCTCCTCGCGGATTTTGCCTCTCAGCGGGATCGGCACCCGCTGTGGTGTAGAGAGGGCATATGGGGTGGCGTCTATCTCCAGTTCAATTGTGTAAGGTTCCTTAAGCTGCCCCAATCCGTGGAACACAGTCGGATATGTGGCTTGAAAATCCTCCTGGAGTTCTCTCACTTCTTCGATTTTCTGTATCAGAGGCAAGGTTTCCATGGCGGGTAAACCTAGTAGGGGCTTTCAAAGTCCTGCCACTGCATACACTTCTTGTGTGGCACAGTGACCTTTCGCTGACAGTGTACTCCTAAAGCAGCCTTGGACCTCCAGGATGTTGTTACCTGGACCGCATAGGACTTTACTAAGTTTTGTGATCAAGGATCCCTACAACTATCCTGTCTCTTATAAGTTCTTCACGGAGTGCGCCAAACTGGCATTGTTCGGCCAGAGTGTGTACTGCTGTAATAAAGGATGCAACACTTTCTCCCTGTTCTTTGGTGTCTCATGTTGAATTTTGCCCTTTCATATATTATATTATGTCTCCCCACACAATGTGCTTCAAACGCGTTTTTCACTCTGTCATATTTCTTTTTGTCATCTTCAGACAGCGCTAGCACGCTCACGATATCATCAGCCTCATCTCCTAATGTATACAGTAGAGAATTCACTTGGTACTCCTCTGATCTTTCATTAAGGCCAGATGCCAAACGGAAACGCTCAAACCTTCTCATCCATTTTGGCCAGTTAGCCAAATTTGAGAAATCAAAACTGGTGGAGTTATCTGTACTGCTGCTGTAGCCATTGTGTGTGTTACTGCTTGTTTTGGTACACTTTCAGCTTCGTTTTTCAGTACCGCGGGCGATTACTCAGATTCCCTTTCACTGTCCGACATGCCTCAGAACAGAAGCTGGAAATGGGCTTTAGTTACTGTAATGTTCGCCCGTCATTTCCTAATTTAATTATTTCAAATGCACTTCACAAGCTGACATTTCATTCGTTTTTCTCAACTCACGGCTACGTGCAAGTTCGAGAAAAACGGACATCTTTTTCTTTCCTTGTCAGCCGACATTCACTAGATTACTCACTTTTAGATACACACTAGCCATTAACGGTGTTTGCGTGTCACTTTTTATGAAGCAGACAATTCATATCTCCTGTGGCTTTTTTTTTTTTTTCAACCAAACTATTTTTAACTTCTGACACCATGTGCTATTAGTGTTAGTATATTTTAGAATCACCAGACAGAGACCAGCACGTTCGGTGCGTAACGTTTACTGTACGGACTCCCTGTGTTACATCAAACATGTTCCCAGTGCACAACCCAATTCTCAGTTTTTGTTCCGCAACTCTACTGAATTTAGCCCATGATTTAATCGCTGTTAGATCGCATATGGAGAGAACCGTGTCTTCGGTTGCCAGTTATGATAATTGGAAAATGCATCAATAAAGGAAAATGATTGAGAACTACTAATTCCAGTCAAAAAGGGATGTGTCACAGCACCTCCGCTGGCTACGCCACTGCGTGAAACTAATTTTTTGCCTGAGAGATTACATTCAAAGTAAATGTAAAGACAGTGCATTGACTTTGAATGTAATCTGTCGCGTGAAAAATTATTTTCGTGTCCGGTGTGAAAGCGGCTTATAGCGCCCATGTTCTCGGAGCAAACGCTGCTAATTCTGATGCAATAAGTAACCATTACCACGGGCAGTTTCCAAAAAGGCCGTTTAACCTGGCGCTTTCGCCCCTTCGTCATACACCAGCGCAGAAGCTGTTCGTTACTCTATGCTAACAAGACACCACAGCTATGCACACGAACCAGCAGGTCCTTATACACACCGAAGCAGTCCATAAGTTTTTGGTCCACTTTTAGCTGCTCCTCACTGTCCATGTTTCTCTCTAAACTCAGACTCACCGGATATCTATGGTCTCCGGTCTACACTTGGGTTTGTCGACCTGTTCTACAAATGTGTCTATATGGGGTGGATTATAGCTTTCCCTCAATCCTAGCTAGAGGAGAAACACTGGTGTACTCACCATAGTAGCCGTAGGTAGACAGCAAATTCATGCTTGACCTGCCAGAAATTCGCACTGCGTCTTCCACTTTCGCCGTTGCGTTTATTAGAACAAGTTAATTACATTAGATCTATACACATGTACTGTGTTTGATAGCAGAATATGCTCGTCAATTCCTTCGGGAGACGCGTCAGTTTCACTCTGTGGAGCCGGACCCAGAAAACTGTATTCTGCTGCCTCGTCCCGCCTAGATCCGCCCTCCACAGAGCTGGCCAGTCTGAAGAAAGTGGGCATATGGGGAGTGGGGGCCATAGCGGAAGAGCCACCCCAATGAGGCGTATCAGGCAGAGACTACTATGGGCTACAAATGGGGCTTTTTGAGGATGGCAGTATGAGTGAAATAAGTTCCCTTTTTTTATTTTGCGCGATCAGTAGTACTCTAAGGGGAGTCAAAGACCAAAATATAAACTTGGAAAAATAGCATAATAGGTCACCTTTTAACTCCAGCAGGGAAGGACTGGCCGGCTCTCCAAACAGGAGCTGGACAGCAGAGAGAGATATCCCAAATAAAGTGATAATTAGAAGATCTTGAACTCTGAGAATAGAGAGTTTGGAGCTCTTGAAGAAAAACAATCCAGCACGGAGGGAACGTAGACCAGGAACTTACACACAGTATGTATACGCCAGTACGATTAAAAATAGAGAACAGATGGAGGCGTGATTACAGCAGGGCAGGTGAATAAGACAATAGTTTAAAAATGACAGCTCATGAAGGGAAACAGATGGGAAAATCCTGACAAGGGTGGCTGGCTCGGGAGAAAAACAATAAAGAAAGCTCAGAAAGCGAAACTTTTTTGTTGGGGGCACCAGCAATGCATTGTCGCCCTTATTGGAACTTATTTTGCATACTGTCTGCAATTATGAATTGATCGCAATGACATCAGTGGTTGTTATCACGTGGTTTGAGTGCTTGAATTCTCTGGCGCATGGACATCACCAGAGGCGGCGTATCTTCCCCGGTGATGCTCTACCAGACCGGAGCTGCAGCCATCTTCAGTTCCTGCTTGTTTCAGGGAGTTTCTGCCTTCAGTCTTATCCTTGGCTGAAGCTCTGCGGGTTGAGACGTTGTGTAACAGCAGTAAAAAAAGACCATCAGGACACCTGCAGAATATCCTGCCGCAAATATCCGCAGACATCTGTTTTTTAAAATACGTTTTTGGAAAGTGAAAAGTTCAAAGACAGAATGAACAGTAATGAGCTACTTTTGTGTTAAATACCGGTTTTAGTTGTAGTCGGGGGGCTAATTTGGCTTCAAGGCTGTGCCTGGTCTAGAGCTGAGTCAGTACCTCGCCAATACGGTCTGTGGCCCACAGGTCCACTGGGCAACTGCATATTTATGTGTGTTTCAACGCAAATAATTTGACTGAGATTTGCAGATTTTCTTCTTTCTGCTGAGATGCGTGAGCCAAAAGTTTTTAAAATATCATGTGGCATTAGATTGATATGTTCTTTAAATTCATAGATTGCCTCAAAAACAGTCCTCCTATTTTTACTTATTTGTCTAATTTAAATATTTTAGATCATTTGACCAATTTTAATATTAGACGATGACAAGGGCTGTAAACACAAAATACAGCTTTTAAATGCTGAGTTGTTAAAAACCTATATCACCCACGTAAAAAAATTGGCCCAAATGATTAGTGGTGCCAACCTTGCGATAATGGGCAATGAGTCTATATCATTGCTGCAGAGGAATTATGCGAAACTCTTCTCTGCAGAATTTTTTGAATCTAGCAACATTGGAGGGTTTTCAAGCATAACTTGCCTGTTTAAGATCATACCGCAGCATAACAATTGGATTCGTCAGAACTTTGACTAGACCACTCCAATGCCCTCTTAAGTCTCTTCTGAGGCATTCAGAGGTGCACTTCTTGTGTGCTTTGGATCATTGCCCTCCTGCATAACCCAACTGCGTTTGAGCCTTAGGATAACCCAACTGAGTTTGAGCCTTAGGTCTCAACTGATGACTAAACATTTTCCATCAGTATTTACTGGTTGATAGCAGAAATCATGGCTCCATCAATTATAGAATGTCGCCAAGGTCATGAAGCCGCAAAGCAACCCCAGACCATCATGTTGCCACCTCCCTGTGTGACTAATGGTATGATGTTCTTATTGTGAAATATTGTGTTAGCTTTAAGCCAGATTTGAAAGGAAAAAGTTAAATTTTGAGTCATTGGTCCGCAGAATATTATTCCAAAAGTGTCAGGAGTCATCAAGATATTTTTTGAGGAGAGACTAGCCTTTGTGTTTTCTTTTGGTCAACAGTGGTTTTCGCTTTGCAGCTTTTCCATCGTGCCATTCATGCCATTTTTTGCCTTGTCTTTCTTATTCCCCCATATTCTGAAGTCAGGTTCAATCTAACACCCCTTCTAAATATACACCCTGATTTAATGAAACCCCACCCAGACGGGTATTCCATCTCAGTGGGGTTTAAATCAGTTTAAGTTCCTAAAGATGAGGTTTAGTTAAAGCTCAGTCTAAGTGTAATCTAAATGTGGTTAAACTTCAAGCCTGTTGTCTAAATTTAAACCAGTCTAATCGCCCTGGAGACGTGGCCTGCTTCTACCGCACATGTGCAGTAGAGTGAAACCAAGTTTCTGCTACGATTTCTGTGTGTGATCTATGTCAGTGGTTCCCAGTCTCGATCCGGGGGCATCCCTGTGTTTGCTGGTTTTTGTTCTAACCACAATTGCAATCACTAGATTTTAACACGCTGTCAGTTTGTCACAACCAGGTGTCATAAACAAAGAGCAAAGAAACCCATATCTATATTGTGAGATATTAAAAACAACTGCATAAAAAGGAAAGAAAATTGAGCCCGTCATAGTGAACAACCAGTGGGTTCCTAATAAGTGAAACTGTGGACACATATTCATGAAAACTAACAACTTATTAGGCAAGCAAATGAGAGTCAAACCTGCCTTTTGTCATGTTAGTCATTGGCCTGTATTCTGAAGCCAGGTCTAAGTGTGGTTTAACTTAGACTCTGACCTAAGCATGGTTTACGTGAAGTTTTTTAATGGATATTTAAACCTAGATTTCAAGATTCACTTTCTGATGAGTGGATAAATTTAGACCTCGGTCTAATTGTGGTCTTACTTTATGAACATTTTTAAACTAGGTGTAGGGATGGTTTAAATTTGGTTTAGCTCTCTTTTGTGACCAACATGGCTCATCTTTTGAATGTTCTTAGGCAGTTGGCAGCTGCAGTGTCAGAAGCATCATTGGTTGACAGGAAAAACTCCTTTAAAACCGTTAGCTCTTCAGTTCCTACAACTTCTCCTTCAATTCCCTCATGTCTTGGTGACCATCTCCCTCACCTTGGTCAAATTGATCTCCCAGTCATTTTTTTTGTTCTCTAAAGCCTGCCGCACACTGGAGCTATCTGCTGAGCAAAACGTTATTTGAGTTTTATTATGTTATTTTATTCTGTTCTCTGCCTCGCAAGGCGTTGAGGCGAACATCAAAAATGTTTGATATTTTTCGCCCTGCGAGGTGACAACCTCATCGTGTGCATGCTACTTGGGCTACGTGCTCACGGCACACGATGAGGTTTTCACCTCTCGAGGCAAAAAATATCAAACACGTTTGATCTTCGCCTCAACGCCTTGCGAGGCAGAAAACTCACCGAAAATCACGCACACACAGCGAGCTCTGCTGAGCAAACGGTCTCAAGTTTTTGCTCTGCAGATAGCGCCAGTGTGCTGCAGGCTTAAGATCTCAATACTTCCCTCGAAATATTCAACAAATTAGTGTTTCTCCCTCCTTTTCAATTAGCCTAATAGCAGGGGTGTTCTATCTTATCCACAAACGGCCAATGTGGTTGCTGGTCTTTCTGACAGCCCAGCACTAATACACCTGCTTCTAATTACCAAGGTCTTGATTGAAGCCTCTGATCTCTTAATTCGTTGAATCAGCTGCTGTAGCCCTGGGCTATAATAAAGATCTGCACCCACGCTGGCCCCTCACAGAAAAGACTGGACACCACTCCATAATGGCTCTTGGTTTTTGATGATTTAGCAGACATAGTTTATTTGAAAATAGTAAAAAGACTAAATATCAGATTCTAAAACTGAGACTTTTTTTATGGTTTGAAAAATGAATGTTCATTTTGAACCGTGAGCATCGTTTTTCAGAAATATAAGAAATATGAAAGCTCAGTCTCACGGCAGCATTTTTAAAAATTCAACGATTGATGATTATTTTCGCAAATATTATAATACAATCGTCACCAAAATTTTGAATTCATGCATTCAAAACTCACTTCCAACAATACCAATGTAACATCCTCTACTCATTGTGCAACAATGTTTTATATAAGTTTTGCTCAAAGAAAATTAAGTTTTTTTATAGCTCATTGTCAAACATGACCCTCATTTCATAATCAGACAGTAGATGAGCTTTAGCAGTATTTACAAGTCCTCTCAGGGATGTCTTTCTGAGCCACACACTCTCAGATTTTGGAATTTTTGCCAGCTCCACCCAGAATTTTACGAAACTCTAGAAAGTTAGACAGAGTGTCGCTGGACAGCAATTATAAGATCATTACAAAGACTTTCGTTGGAATTTAAGTTAGAGAACTCGCACATTCTGGCCATTCCACAATACTGACCTTCTTGTTGTAAAACCATTCCTGTGTGCTCTTTGGGTCATCTTCCTGTTGAAACTTGAATCTGGCCCTAAATGCCGATCTCTTGCACTCTGGACAAATTCTCCTCAAACATGCCTGATGGCAACAGGCTTCTAAGCCTGTATCCCAACCCAGAAAGGATGCTGTCGTGAAGGCAAGATATGCTGTGTGAATTTCAGCATTAATGGTTCCTTTACGGAACTGAAAGTTACCGTTTTCAAGGATACTGACTCTCCTTTTCAAGGACACCGACTCATCACTATACGTTGATAAACCATGGAATTTGGACTTTTTGCTGTTAACAGTCTGAATAGTACTTTTCCACTTTGGTCTGGAGCACACGACATCTATTTCTTCCAAAACAACCCAAAATGTTTATTAGTCTGAACACAATACACATATTCACTGTATGTTAGTCCACTGCAGATGCCTCCGATGTCAGGGAATTCAACAGCACTTCAGGACACTGTTAATATTACTTCCATTTGCACAGTGAACTTTAAACTGGCATTTGTGGATGCAGCTATACATTGTATTACTAGACAAGGGTTTGCCAAAGTAATTGTCAGCCCATGTTGGTATGCTACTGATAGATAAATGACACTATGCTGCATTGGCTGACTCAGCATCAGCTCGCGCACTTGCCTTTTATGCGGAGAAATTTCTGCAGATTCCTTATATCTTTTTCCTTATATCTTATATATTCCTTATATATTTTAATTTGACATTTCAAATCACATTATTATTCAAATTTTTTTACCCCATTACTAATCCCTAATTGACCCGTCCCAACCTCTTTTGGAATGTGTTTCAAGCCTGAATGGCTGGAAACAAAATAAATCATCTTGACCGGGCAAATCATGAAATATCTTGTCTTTATGTGACAATTGAAGGGTCCCGTCACTAGAAATGCCTCTTAATTAGTACGTGCCCTGGCTACGTTGACTCTTACCCGGGAGTCTGGGGTTCAATCCCCCGCCCGGACCCTCCTTCGGCTTGCTACATTCTGGCGTAATCGGCAGGATCTGGGGGAGCCTAATGGATAGCAGCGTGTATAAAGCATGGAGTGTGCGGACACGCTCCCGAAAGAGGGGGAGAGATGTGACAGTTGAGGGGTCCTGTCAGTGCGTTTGACGCTTACGTGGGAGCCTGGGGTTCAATTCCCCGCCTGGGCCCTCCTTTGGCCTGCCACATTCATACTGTCTGCAATGAAAAAAGTCAAAATAAATTTAAAAATTGCGTCATTCTGGTTTAATGTGCGTTTTCTATTCTGTCCCACCTTTTTGTTGGCAGAGTTGGCATTGTAATTGATATTGGTTGTCGCAGATTAGTGTCATAAATGATGCTCCTGTTCAAAGCTTCACAGCTTTAAAAGTCAGCTGATCATTTTGCAGCTGGTCTTTCCTTGTCCTGTTTTATGAAATACCCGGCTGTCCTAAGAGGGGGAATACTCTACCATCAGCCAGATGGGGGCAGAGCAGAGCAGCTGGTAGTACCCACACAGCTACGTAGCTGGGAGTAAGGAGCTGGCTACCGGAGAGAGCTCTGTTAAAGTGAGTGTGATTTCTGTAACCTCTTTGAACCGTATTCCTGAACATTGTTGACTTTGCCATTGGTGACTGGACTTCATTACCTTCTGTGCTGATGCCTTTTTTTGGATTTTGGACATTTGGAATTGTAAATAAACTTTTTGGAAAATATTTTTTTTTTGGATTTCGGATGCCTGTTTTACCCTTTCCCCTGACATCCAACCGCATCGGTATTCTGGTGAGTGAGGTGGCCACCCCGGTCCCTCACACCGGCCCACACGGATTTTGTAGACATCAGTAGCCTACTCCCACTCACGTGAATGACAAATGCTCATGATTCATAATAATTATATAAATTACAAAATAGTTCAGAGTGATCTTTTTGAACTTCCACAGGCAGTTTGCTGGTCCAGGCTGTACGCTAGTGAGACTGATCTGCTGATTTGAGAACATGCAAATGATCCTGATACATCCATAGCTGTAACAAACCAACTGTCATAATTTGCTGTTAACCACTTGCCAACAATATCCTCATGTTTTTGTTCCATTTGTGATGAAATATGCACAGATTTATGTTTTTATGTCATACAAATGACTGCAAATAGCACAATGTAATGTGCAACAGAACATGAAAATGTCAGATTTTTTTACTTGCAATTACAAATCATTTGTACATTGGCCAAATAAACAGGTTGACATTTTTTTTATACTGATGGTAATAAAATCAACCTAGATTGGTGCAAAAACGCAGCGCATTACTGTGAACTTCCAAAGCAGAGTAAACCTTTGAAACAATAAGTATGTTTTTTTTTTATTGCCTTGAATCTGCTCAGCTGTTATAATAGCGGAAGGTGACCACTTTGGTAAATCAATTACTTAGATTGTTTTGTTTGTTCTATACCAAAACAAAAAGTATTTCATTTAATTTTTCATTCTCTGCAAGAAAATTGTAGATTTATGAAAACATTAGACTGGTAGCGTATAATCATGATAAAAAAAAAAACAAATCATACTGCTGTGAATGTATACAAACTACCCGTTCACAAGAATTTACTGAAGAATTACGCTGGCATTTTCAGTTCCATGGAAAAATAAGTAAATCAAAAGATGAAAGATGCTTCTTCTCAGAAACAAAACTACAAACCGACACTGATTCCCCTTTAGCCGTCATTCATGCATTCTTCTCTGAGGGGGAACTACCCGTGTTGACCCCAATTGCATAATGTTAACCTGAAGCTGAGACATGGGCTTGAGATCAGTAACAGCAAGCGCAACCTTATGTAAGATCTGACAAAAAGGAAGGGATGGTGAGAGCAAGCTGTCACTTTCTGAAAGCACAGTTTAAAGCTCATGGGATGAATCGAAAAAAAAAATTGGTTTAACATTCCAAAAAAGATCAACCATGGTAGAAACTTCTTCTCTCAACCTGGAAATGTGCCCTGGTTTTTTATAACAAAGGTGGAACTTCTGAATGATAATTAAGTCCAGACAGTCATGAAATTTTATCCCTCAGGCAAAATATTGTCTCCAAGTGACAAGGCTAGATGTACAAAGAACAACTCTGACCTCTTCTTTAAACTGGAGCTACCTTAAATTCTGTGCTGATAGGTTTTAATAAACATTCATCACAAACATGAAGAGAGCTGGATTTATGTTCAACTGAGTGTTACAGATTGGGAATTTAAACGCAATAAAAAAACCTTGATTAACCATAATCAATTGTGTAGCGACACAGGGTACAGACAGTCTGAATGGGTTTTCAGTGTGGTAGTTTGGGAGAGGTGATAAATCCATCTATGAGAGGAGGCACCAGAACCTGCTAGATTTGTGTGCATTTGTAAGAGTCTCCCCATGTCTTCTCTAAACCTCTGGTATTCCAGTGGAGTTTAAGAAAGCAGAGAAAAAAGGCAGCTGCCGTAATGTATAATTTGTGATTTTATGTGCATTCAACATGCAAAATTACCTGTACCAGCGGTTCCTAACTTAGCCAGGGGCTCCCCTGTGTACGTGGCCTTTTTTTTCTGAAACAATGGCAGTCAAAGGATTTTAACAAGCTATTGATTTGTTTTACTGGGTACCTTTCTGTTTAGATCCTTTTATTTGTCCTCTTAAGCCAAATTTTGACTTATATTCGCGCATGTCATGTTTGGGAACCACTGTTTGAGAATCACTGTACTAATCCATTAAACTTTTTAATGGCCTTCACTTGGAAAACCAGCCTAATGTCTCTTGCTGACTGCATGGTGTACTATGTTGGAGGGATGAACTCTGCAAAAGGCCCCAGTAGGTCACACACACTTATGTGCTAACAAAAGCCATAGAGCGCTGTTCCTCAAATCACGGTCCTTGAGGGCTGGGTTCTCTCACCTTTTCTTTTTTCTTTTTATCTCCGCCAAGGAGATAATGCGATCGGGTCCATTATTTTATTTATTTATTTGTCTGTTTGTTTGTCTGTCTGTGGACAAGATTTCTCGGAAACTACTGGATGGATCTTTATGAAATTTTTACCAGAGATAGATCTTGGTCCAGGGACGACTCCATTAAATTTTGGTGATGATCCGGATCCGCATTTGCATTTGTATCAATTTCATCCTTTGGCGGAGATCAGAAATCTCGGATTGCTCTTGTTTTACCTGCGGTCAAACGTAAACCTACTCTGGCAAATAGGCAGTGCCATTTTTCATTAATGTTAATTAACCCCTGAGAAAAGAAAACCCAGCATGAATTTGGATTTGTGAGCCAAAATTAAGGACCCCTGCTGGAGAGTTGAGGCCATGCCTCCTCCTTTGTCTGCAATGAAATAAAAAATTATTTCAGTAATAAAGGGTAGTGCGGAAGCATTCCTTCCGAATTAGTTGAGAGGGTCCTCACTGTAGAATGTGGATTGGGGTGGGATTAGGTTAAAGGCGGGGTTCTATTTTGACCCTGAGTTGTAACTGCTTTGCTTGGACTGCCTTCCCCTTTCTAAAGCACTGCAAGTGCACCAATTCCACCCAGTTGCACGGATGGATCATGATGTTCAATCATGGAAGGTAATTATTTGAATTTGGAAAAAAAAAAAAAAGTGTTTTGGGCACATTACATCAGCTAAACCTTTTTAAATTTTTTTGCTTCTCCTCGCTTTATTATTTGACCACATTTGCCTTTTATATTATTCTATTTGATCTCATATCTCATTTTCTGGAGCAGGTTTCATAGATGAGTAGCTTTCTTTCCATTGGCAAATTAAGTTAGTACTTAAGTACAATCAGGGTGTCTCTGACATGACACTATTTCTCTGCCCTAAAAACCTGAAAACACTTAATGCTACGCACACACATTTGTGTTACTAACCTCCAAATTTCAGGGGCAAATCTTTTGTAGTTTTGCAGAAATCAACATTTAAACATTTTCCTGTCAGGGCGAATATTGTATGTCACGGACACTACCATAAATAAATCGTCTTGTTTCACTAGATTTCTAACATGTTGTGCTCTATTTGATAAAAAGAACATTGTTCAAGAACATTCTTATACACATGGTATATTAATGGATGTATATAGACATGGGAACTAAACTGACAGCAGGTGTCCTTCCTGTCAAGGACATGACACGCGTAGGAATGCAGTGGAAGCTGTAAGTGCACCAGGATACAGCGTTGCTTTCACATCCAAGAAAGCCACACGCACGGACCATTTTCGTAATATTTGCACGAGTTAAACGGCCGTCAGACCTCGCAAGCACAGTTAAGCTGCTTACACGCTGGCCGTGAAACGAATTTTTCGCACACAGATTACATTCAAAGTCCTTGCGAAGACGTGAATACATGCATTTTTGCAAGCAGCTTGACTGTGACCCAAACAGCTGATCGCTACAGCGCGCAGTGAACTACAATGTGCCTCATGGAGGAATACGTCAGTTGGTTAGTTAAAGAGCAACTATGTTTTTTTCCGAGCAGCTAAAGTGCTGTAATTTTTTAAAATATAGCGTACAATTGAAATGGTGTATTATGTTCAGGTAGGACCTCTTTTAGGCCGCGAAAATACACCGTTTCACTTTTGTGAATGGAAACATGGTATCACCTAAATTTCCACTCAGCACTATGCCCTGGTGCGGCTACCTGGAGATCAGAGAGCTTTCTACTGCATCTAATGAAAGCAGTGGCAATTTGTAGCTCATACAACCCCACTTCAAAAAAAGTGAACTATCCCTTTAACATGCAAGCATTGTGAGCTATGACTTAGCATTTTAACATTAGCATGTTTACATTAGCATTAAATCAATATTAACATCAGCTTTTTTCAGCTCAACTGCAAGTGAAAATCGACTTCCATCCTTGCTAATCCATCATCGTTTTGCGTTGTCTTTGTAGTTTTTAATTACTCGGGAATTATGGTTTTGATATTGAGGATTTTTCTATAGAAATGAGAGAATTAAAAGTGCTATTCTAGTGCTTTAGCTGAAAGACCTGAAGACAATTAAGTGGTTTTCCAACCACCAATAATCATAGAAATAGGTATACATCTTATTCTATGAGGTTTATTGGTGGTTCGCAAACCATTTTACACTCTTCATGCTGTTTGCATCTTCTAATTTCCATAGAAAGTCCTTAAAGTAGGGTTTCAATTGGAAAACTGAAATGTGGCAATTTTGACATCAATGGAAAGCTTAGAACGCAAAGAATGCAGTATAATGTCTTTCCATCACATTATCGATACGAGAAAATGGAAACGCACAAAACGACAGTACTTTCTCGAGCATGAATACTTCCGTGATGCTTGGAAAGAGGCCCGTTTTGGGTGACGTCATGGACGTGTTTTTTTTTTCAAGCTCTGCTCTGTTACATGTCAACAGAAATACTACGTCTCTCTCTAAGCTTTATATTTTGTTAAAGGTTAAAATTGAATCGTACTTTACTTGAGATGAATAAATTATAATGGAGAAACAATTATCTGTCTTTTTTTAATTTAAACTAATATTTTTCTATATAGGCCTAGTACATTAAAGAATAACAAGGACATATAAACGATCTGACGAAAATCATGTATATACAGGGATGGCAGGGTTTCATCCAAGATTTTTTAAAACTGTAGCGAAGGAATTCAGCGTCGGGTCAAAACTCAGCATTATCAGGCGTGGCCAGTTTTCACCAATCAGCATGTAGGCGATGTAATAATTGAAGTCTATGTGCACGGAGGTTTAACGTGTCACATGCATCCCACAGTGGATTTCACATATAATATGAAAACCAAATATGACTCCTGACTCCAGAAATGGAATTAAATAATCATGAAGATACAATCAGGTAGAGCAAGATGTGCTCACAGCAAACACAGAAGTTAACATCGCAGTTTATCATTTTACAAAGTGGACAAAATATTTTTTCTCTAGTCGTTGCACACATTGCATTAAGAAGAAAGCAGCGCACAGCCAAAATCCCAGTGTTAATTGAACTCCAGTAGAGTTTATATGAGACCAGTTGGCCTCATGTAAACTCGATTGGAGTTCAATTAACACTGCGATGTTTGCTGTGTGCGTTTTACTGCCGATGGCTAATTTTTATTCACTGGAAAAGGTGTTCATCAAGCAAAATGATTGACAACAGATCAAGAATTATTAGTGCTCATTTTAGCTTAACAATGAGAACTGGCGACAGCTGATTGTCCTTACAATTTTTGGAGTTCATGTAATGTGATTTTACATGGGTGTGGTGGCTTTTATTTTGCCGTGGTGGTGCGCCATGATCAGTTACATGTAGCTGAAATCCTGGGGGAAGGACTGATACCTTAATTTATTATGATATTTTTTCGATGAGTAGACTTGATAAGAGCGATGTCAAAACAAGAAAGGAAGATTTTTAAGAATTTATTCTCTCTCTTAACTTGCGCAGGAATACATTTTTTCATGCACTCGCAACTGCCTGTTGTCTGATCTTTCCATTGCGTATTCTCTACCTATCTAACGTTTTTAGATTTGGGGTTTTGTTTCGTGTTGGCCATCACGGAGCCAAATGGAGATATTTGAGGGGTACGATTGTGTTCTAAATGCCATTGACCTCTTCACTCCATATTTCTATGTCAGTCAATCACTGTTATGAGAGTCCACTCGATCGTGTTCATAAAATACTATCTTTTTTGTAGCCCAGCTTTGGCTTATCCAACCTTCCTCAGAATGGTAGCATGACTCCAGTAAAAACATAATTTTCTTTCTAAACTAGACAACGTGTACGTGTATAGCGTACAGCCAGCGCGGCTACCAGAGGTTTTGCAGGCACGGAACTAACCAAAATAAGCAGCAAAACTAATATATATCGATGAAAGCAATCACCTTTATGCGACAGTCGCTTAAAAAAAAGATTTAAACATGGGACTTAAAACTATGAACTACTGGAAGATCTGGAAAAAATCTGAGTTCTTACTTGTCAGGCTTTAAAAACAAAATTGAAAACAGTTTTCACGGTGTTCACTGTACTATAACTATGGAACATCTGGGTTCTTCCAGAGTACACAACCCGTATGTGACGTCCCAAAAAAAAGAGACTGTTGGTGGACTGATTATGGCGGAAAAGGAGCAACATTTGGAAAGCGAATATCAAGTCGCATGAAACTTTTTTTTTTTTCTGTTGTTATATGACTGAATACCTTCAACCTAGCATGAAATTGCCATAATGGACCAATTTTCTGGGTACTTATTTTCTTTGAATCCCTACTTTAATATAAAAGCATAATGCCTGAGTAATTGAAATATATAAATTTATGCCAATACAAAGACAGATTGGTGAGGATGGAATCAGATTTTCACTTGCAGTCTTGCAGATTCACTTCGTTAGATGAACAATTCTCAAAGTTCGAAGCATGTGCTATAATTGTGACACAGCTCCTTTAATTGTTAATTTTTCACTCTGCCTGTCAGTCCATCCATCTGTTCATCGTTCCATTTATATATCTATCTATCCATCCATCATCCACCCACCCATCCATCTACAAAAGTATATCAAATACAACATGAGTCTGTTATCATTATCTTGTGGGTTATCGTAAGAATGCAATTTAAATACATTCAACTACATAAACTACATATGCGTACCTTGGATTTTATGTGGGTTTTTCTGATGCAGTGATTTCCCTGGGAATGTACAAGAATCCACCTATCCATCCAGAAACATCCAGATGTCAGTTTATCTACCTATCCATGAATACATCCATTCATTCATCCTTCATTTACCTAGCATCTGTCTATCAATGTATCCATCCATCCATCTACTAGTGAATCTATTTATCTATGTATGTATCCATCCATCCCCATATCGGTCTATCTACATAATTTAAGTACATTCAAAACAATGACTGTGATTCTAACAGGCATGGATTTACGGTCCACAAGTGCTCTCTAGTGAGAAATTGGGAGAAGACAATTGAGATATTTTCAAATGCACGGGGATTGCAGCGTATAAGCGTCATCTGGTGGGAGATTGAAAAGTAGATAACTTTAAAATTTCAAACACGAGGATTTCTGTCTATTACCGCCATCTGGTGGGTTATTGTGAGAATGCAAATAAACTTATTCAAACCAGTTTTACGCCACATAATTGAGTGAGTGCACTCAATTATGAGTGCATTCCATGGATACGGGTTTCTGTGATACAACGATTTTCCTGGTATTTTAGAGGAATCTTCTGCCTTTCCCCCAAAAATGTAACCATCTATCTGTCTCTGTCTGTCTTTCTGCAAGGGTCTACAAGTGCCCTCTAGTGAGAGATTGTGAGAAGACAATTGAAACAATTTCAAATACCCGGGGATTGCAATGCATAAGCGCCATCTGGTGTGTAATTATAAGATCGTTTAAAAAATGTCCATACGTAAGGATCGTTGTGTATTAGCGCCATCTGGCGGGTAATTGTAAGAATGCGAATAAACATATTGTTTTATGCCATATAATTGAGCAACGTACTTCTGCATGGTGCATCCCGTGGATTTTATGCGGGTTTCTGTGATACAGAGATAGAAAATTCTCCTGCTTTCCCCCAAAATGCACCCATATATCTCTTACAGTTTTTCTTTGTTGCTCAGGCACATTTCTTCAATCACTTTTAACATTTAAACAGTAAGAGAATTTCTCAAAACAACTAGTATAAACTGCACAATATAGGGCATTACCTGCAAAAGCTTCTAACTTTCTTTTAATTCTTTGTTTACCTCAAATATTTGTTTTAATGAACATAGTGCTATCAGAATATCAAATCCTTCCTTTATTGTCCATGAACAAAACAGTCTTGTCGTCAATGATGCAAACTTTGGCTAAATTTCTGATGGGATTGATTGGAAATGCACAGTTGCACGTTTTCTCTTTGGCTCTCAAATTTCAACTTTGCAGAGATTGCAAGAGATAGGACAGGATTCACCCCAGTTTGTCACTGTTTTCAATGATATTTTACTGTATTGACAGAAAATGTCATTGAAGTAAAAAAGAAAAACACATTTTAGAGCATTACAAAAAGGAAAAAAAATTCAGAAATCCAAACTTAGGTAATATCCTTCTGTTACATATAGGAATAGAGGGAAACCCCAAGCACAAAGTAGCAGGGGATTAGACCATTCATATGGAAGCAGCACAAAATGTTTTGATCAACATGGCATAATCTTTTGTCAGTGTAGAAAACAGCAGATAATTGTGCACAGTCATGTCAATGAATGAACCAAAGCATTTGAGCTCGAAAGAATAAGAAATTGCTTTTATTATGTGCACAAGTGATGAGATGATGTGGAGATTGAACCAGCAGTTTTGAGAAACTCCATTCTAATCTATGAAATGTACAACAGCAACTTAGAAAAACTGTAATACATTCCAGGCGTTGACTGTGATTCAAACAGGTCTGGATTTAGAGTCTACAAGCGCCCTCTAGCGGGAAATTGTGAGAGGACAATTTAAATAATTTTAAAAACGCAGGGATTGCAGCCAATAAGCGCCATTTGCTGGGAGATTGTCAGAAGACAATTTTAAAAATTTCAAATTCGTGCAGATTGCAGTCTCTTACCGCCATTTAGCGGGTCATTGTGAGAATGCAATTTAAATTTGTTCAAACAAGTGTTTTATGATCGAGTAAAGTGTATGTGCAATCCCGGGATTTTATACGGATTTCTCTGTCAGTGTATAAAATCTACATTATTTAAATAGATTTAAACTATTGATTGAAATTCAAACAGGTATGGGTTTGGGTTGTACAAGCATCCTCTAGTGAGAGATTGTGAGAAGACAATTGAAATAATTTCAAATACAAGGGGATTGCAGTGTATGAGCGTCATCTTGTGGGAGATTGCCAGAAGATTATTTTTAAAATTTAAAATACGTGAGGATTGCTGTCCCTTAAGGCTATATCCCACTAGGTTGTGATAGTTTGAGACTGGTTTGCAGACTTGAAAAAGGGGCCTGTATCAAGAAAAAAAGTACGCGAACAGAGTTGCTGTCCCACTGAATCAATTACAACAGATTTGTCTTGGCATGAGCTTTCATTTCTGATGTTGGCATTACTGACTGCGTATGCGCAGAATGGGCGAAAATTATGCAAAAAGTCTTCAAAATGTCCTATGAATGTCTGATGACATTCTGAAGACATTCTGAAGACATTTTGCTGACTATTTTGCGATTGTTCCATGAATTTTTGGCCCTCATTTCAAAACCTTGGCGACCACCGTTGTCGGCAACAAATTTTTGAACACGATAAAATGAACATGATGACCTTCACAAACACAAAAATTCTGTAGACATTCTGCAGAATGACAGTCGCAACCTCAGTGGGATACAGGCTTTAACGCCATCTGCTGGGTAATTGTGAGAATGCGATTTAATATATTCAAACAAGTATTTTATGACATATAATTGAGTAAGGAGTATATGAGGGTTTTATGAGGGTTTCTGTGATACAGTGATTTTCCTGGTCATTTACAAAAACCTTTCACCTTTCCCCAAAATCTATCTATCTATCTATCTATCTATCTATCTATCTATCTATCTATCTATCTATCTATCTAATATGATGCAAATTCAGCACACTCAAAAGTTAATGCTAATATTCGCATGTTAACATGCAAATGCTAATGTTATCATGCTGATATGTTATTGGTAAAGTTAGCATGGTAACATGCAAATGCTAATGTTGGCAAGCTAACAAGCTTGTGATAATGTTAGTATGCAAACACATTAATGCCTATATTAGCATTATGCTAATGCCAATGTATTAATGCTGTCAATTTATTCATACTTTAATCCCTCCATCTATCAATCTATACCAACATCTGTCCATCCACCCATCTATCAGTCTATCATCCATCCTTCATCAATCTATTTTTCAGTTTATCTACCGATCTATCTACTTTGCATCCACTTGTTCATCAATGAATTTATCATCCATTCATTCACCTATCGAATTATCAGTCTATCACTCCATCTACCCATCCATTTATCCATCATTTTACCAATTCATTGATCTATCTATCTATCTATCTGTCTATTTATCTATCTATCTATCTATCTATCTATCTACTAATACATCCATTCATCCATCTATTTGTCTATCTATTTGTCCATCAATCTATCTATCATCATTCATCTATGTATCTATTTTTGTATTTATCTAATGTAAACGTCTACATGCTAACAAGTCAATGCTAATGTTTGCTGGCTAACATATAAATGCTAATGTGAACATGCAAACATGTTAATGGTAATGTTGGTATGCTCACATGCTAATGCCAATTTCTGCATGCTAAGACGCTAATGGGCCAATCTTTGAGAAGTGGAGCAAAATGTCACCTGCATGACCAGATGGCATTACATAAAGAAATACCTTACATTAATCTTCAAAGTATCAAATCTATTCCTTGCTATTTTCCATACTCCAAAACTATGAACATTCTAGATTTCATTTTGCAGACTTTTTGAAGTCAAATAGAGTTATGAGAATCCGGTTTCCGTGTGAAGTCACACACGTGACCAGTCATATTTGACCTCTGACCTAAAAGGGGACCCATTATGCTACATTTCCAAGTTTATATTTTGATCTTGGACTCCCCTAGAGTACTCCTGATCATTCCAATTCCCAAAAAGTCCTTATTTAACTCATACCGCCATCCTCAAAAAACCCCATTTGTAGCCCATTGTAGTGTCTACCTGAAAAATCTCATTGGGGTGGCTCTTCCCCTATGGCCCCCCCTCCCCGTGTGCCCACTTTCTTCTGATTGGCCAGCTCTGTGGAGGACGGAGATGGGCAGGACTCGGCAGAATGCAGTTTTCCAGGTCCGCCTCCCTAGTGTGAAATGTGAGACGCGTCTGCCATCTGAGCTAAGGAGTCGGCGGGGAAATTCCGCAATCTAACGCAGTACATGAGTATGCGGTGCGGCGAAAGTGGAGGATGCAGTGCTAAAGTCTGGAACCTCAAATTTACTGTCTACCTATGGCTTCTATGGTGAGTACCCACTCTATAGCTAGGATTGGGTGAAAGCTAGAATCCACCCCATATAGACACATTTGTAGAACGGGTGGACATACCCAAGTGTAGACCGGAGACCGTAGAAATTCGATGGGTCTGAGTTTAGAGGGAAACATGGACAGTGAAGAAGAGCAGCAAAAAGTGAACCAACAACTTATGGACTGCTTCGGTGTGTACTATAACAACCTGCTGGTCCTTGTGCATAACTGTAGTGTATTGTTAGCGTGGAGTAATGAACAGTTTGGAACAACTTTTTGGAAATTGCCAAATGACCACGCGGAATGACCAGCGTTTGCTCGCGGAAAATGGGTGCATTATGGACGCGACAGCTAGAGAAAACTCTGATTATCTTATTAGCATAATACAGGTTTTACAGACCCTTAGTTCCACTAGCTTGAAAACTATAGCTTGCGTGTTTTGCTTTCACCGCAGAAGCATCAGAGAGCTAGCCCAGATATTGGTGAAGTATCTAGCTGACCCCAGTCATGGATAAGTAAAACGTTCTTTTCACAGCTGCAGACGTCGGGTCTAACTGCAGCCTTTTCAGCCCAGCAGACACATACTTCACCTCTCCAGTTAGCTTTGACTGTAGTGGTTAGAATCAGGCAACATTATGATGAAACTGCCACATTGATGCTTACTGAAGTAACAAGCACACCGATCAGAATTACTGCATGTAAATTAACCAGGAGCATTTAAAAGGAGCACAGCACGCGAACTGACATGCAGTTGCTGGTAACCAAGTGGTCACAACAGCCACAGAGACAAAAGATACCCTGCAATACAGGTCTTACAGACAGCAAGTTCTGGGGTTACCATGAACAGTTGTACCAAGCATCAAAATTACAAACAAGCATAAAAAGTTAGCTTCAAATGAGGTTTATGTTCACATAGCTTCTGTTGAAGGTCCCCTGATATTTCGCGTGCATATTTAGGACATAGACATTAGCATCAGTAACATGGCTATGTTGGCAGCAATGCTACAGCCACATTCAGCTGGCTATCACATTAGGTAGGCTTATGCAGATAAAGCAAATTACTGCTTCAGCGTCTGTGAGCCACGGACAGTCGCAACAGATACAGGCTGTATCTTCAGATATTTTCCAAAGCCTGCCTTTCAGGCCAGTTGTCAGTGCTAACTATCGTTAGCGGTCCAGCTAGCCATCCGTAACACGTTAGCGTCACTTACATTATTTGCTGTTATATCATTACTTTCAACTTTTACTAGTGTTGTGGCTCCGAGCGCTTGATTGATGCAAGTTCAGGTTTGAGAAGCAGCTGAAAGGCTTATCCTGCGTTGAATAATCCTTTATTGACAAAGCTGTCTTTGGTGAAATACTGAGCAGAAACAGCTAACGTTCCCTGTGGCCGTGGCTGTTTGCTGCCAGCAAACAAAAAAGCTATCCATTGATTTCTGGTGGCAGCGTCTTTTGAAAGAGAAATAGATGCTTTTCTTTGCTTCAAAAAATAAACGGATGAGCAGCTTCGGGAGAGATACCGAGAAAACTGCACCTCAAATGATCTTCGGTTCTTTTTTTGTATTTCTGGAAGTGTAGATGCTACTAAGACATAGTATAATCACGGTTGTTTGTGCCTGCTAGAATTATTTCCAGTATGGGCAGGTCCAGCGCAGTGATTGGCTCTGGCTAGGTCTGTACTAATAGGATGGCACAACCTGATGTCAGGTTTTGCTCAGATCTCGTGAAGATCTCGGCACAAACAGTTCAGGGAGGAAACCACATTCATGAAATCACGTTCTTGGATTACGGCAAAACCCCTGTGTCTTATGTTTAGAAACTTTACGGAGGTTGAGCGTGGACATCCAACATTATAACATTACTTATATGTATTAAAAGAAGGATCAGAATAATTAGGTCCCCTTTAAGAAGTTAAAGTTAATGTAACAAATAAAATTTTTACTTGATACACTTTTATAAGTAGTACTCCGATATAAGGTCCACAATCATGAAATTCCGATGATTTTGTAATTGAATTATATCTTTTGTCTTTGGTTTGTTACATTTTTGGTCACACACGTGACTAAGAATGGCTTTAATGCTACTGTTGGCATGCCAACAATGTTAATGTTGACACACTAACATATTTACATTGACATTAGCATGTTAACATGTAAATGCCAATTTTACCAAGCTACAGGTTAATACTAATGTTAGCATACAAACATCCATTCATTCTCTATACCTCTTCTTCCTCACTAGGGTCACAGGGGAGCTGAAGCCTATCACAGTTGACTCTGGGCAAAAGGCAGGGACCCACCCTGGACAGCTTGCCAATCCATAGCGGAGTGCACACACAATTTGCTCACCATTAGCTCTCACATATTCGCCTGTCATTACTGTGGTGATGGTGAAGTTAGCATGCTAACATGCTATACAAATTTTTAGCGTGATAACATGCTAAAAAGTAAATGCTAAAATTAGTATGGTAACATGCTGATGCCAGTTTAACCATGCAAACATGCTGATGCTTATGTTGACATGCTAACATATCAATGTTAATTTTAGCATGCTTACACACTAAATATCATTCTACATGTTAATACTAGTAAACGCTAACAAAGTAATACTAGTGTTACCATGCTCACATGTAAATATCTAAGGCTGCATGCTGCCTTTGTAAATCATAAAATAAAGAAAATAATTTTGAGTCATTTTGACATGTTAACATTCAAAAATGTCTAAAATGTTGACAAATTTTCAGAATTCTTCAGTAGTGATTTCTTCACTTAAAATAATATGAGTCATTTTGGTCTGTTCAGTCAAACATTTTTATTCACCAATAATAACCTACAGACATGAGCTTCGGTGCAGAACATGCCCGTGCCCAGTCAGTGGAGTCCCTGATAAGTAGCCAGAGTTATCTGATGGCAGGACCAGAGGTTTTAGCGAAATGCAGTCCCAATTACGAAGACTGCAGTTGTCTTGGAAGGTGTTCCTAATAAACTGGGCAGAGGAAGAGCCTGAAGAGTGGTTAACAGGGACCAATTGTGGAGACTGAGAGAACGGCTTGGGAGCATGCTCCTATTAGTCAGACTAAGACGAATACTCCGATGTTTAAATATCAGTAAAGGTTACGAATAATTTCGGAAGACAATAAACTCTATGTTAGGATTATATTGACTAGTTTTTTAAGGAGCATATAGCAAGTGACTATTCAGCAACTGGCAAATTCAAAACATTTGGTTATTTATGCCATGGAAACATATGGGAATGGGGAACACAGTCGTATAACACCTGGCAGGGGAGGACTTCAAACCAATCAAAAGAGACAATGTATCTAAAAAACATGCAAGCTGCTGGATGCGAGGACACCAGTGGAATTCACTCAAGGGCTGTGACATAGACAATCCAATTAAACAGGGAACTCAAACAGTTTTAATCAAGAGAGTAAATTTTATTATTCCAGTGCTTAATTGACATAAATTGTCCGAACATAGATGATTATTGGACGAATCCCATGATCGGGCATGATCTTGACGCACTTGTCTGTCATTCAATGGATGCTGAATGGAGACTTAATGCTGATGGTGATGAGGAAGGAGGTGATTGAACAAACAAACTGGCCTTTCGCTGAGGACACGATTTCAGGGACAGCTTGAGGTGTAAAAAACTGCGGGTAGGTTAGCGATTGGATACAGCAAAGAAGAAAAAAGGACAAAGAGGATTTAAGTGTTCGTACTAAAACGATTCAGAGGAAAGTGGGAGAGAGGTGAGCAGTCACATGCTTCGCTTTTCATTTGGGGGGGGGGGGGGGGGTGAATGAGAAAGTCTTTCTAACTGTACTTATGCTGAGCTTCAATTAACACAATTATGAGCCTAAATTCTTCCACAGTTTCGTGTCCAGTCAGTGGAAGTATTTGTTTGTGGTGACTGCTGCTTAAGACGGTGTGAGCTGGAGGTGTTGGATGTTTTTTTCTTTCAAAGAATGAAATAATCATTTAAAAACTTTATTTTGTGTTTTCTTGTGTTTGTCTAGTATTTTATTATATTTTGTATGATGTTATGAAACTATGTAGTGTGCCTAAAAAGCAAAACTACAAGATACCTAGAGTGGGGCAAATTCTTTTTCCCAGTGCTGTATATACTTTATTTTGAATATAGGAGATTTAGCAATATTGAGTCGAATGTTTTGCTTGAGAATTGAAAGTATTAATGTTGCTATGATGTTTCCAACAGTTTTTTTTTCTGAAGTTCTCATAACCTTACTCTATTTAAGAGCTACATTAATAATATGACAGCTAAACTGCCTAATACGATCTATTTACGACACATGGGTATTAGACTATGCCAACTGAAGAGGTGTAAAAACAATTCAGAACAAAATCTGAAAATTAAAACTACCGTACATTAAATTTCCCTAATGACATGGTGCTGACTTGTGTTGTGCCATCATTATTGTGTGTCATTTATATTTTTTCCACCCCATTAAACCATAAACCGTGAAGTGACAGTTGCTTAAGTTAAATTAAACTGCTCATAAAAGTGAGCATCAAAATAATGTGCTGCTCAGTAATGCCTTTCACTGTATTTAGAATAATGCATATAGTATGCGCATATCGCATACTTAAAAGGTAAATGTTTAATTTTGACTTCCATGTACTTTTGTTGAGCATGGCAATAATTCTATTTTTTATGGTTGATAAATATGTGAAACACACCCACAGAATAACCTGTGGAGACTTCTGGAACTTGGACACACTTATACACACACACACACACACACACACACACACACAAACACACACATCAAGCATTAACTGTCCTATACCAGGATACGGGTACTGTGCAGGTACTGGCATCGGTACTGATGCTGGGGTCGGTACCCAATCTGCTCGGTCGAAGATCTTGCTTCAGGTCCTTCCATACCAGTGTTGCATAATCATATTTCATGGAATGGGAAAAAGACTTCACAAATGGACTCAAAATACACTTAAAGATTAGCTTCCCTTCCATTGCTAAAAAGAACAATTCATTTTATATAATTTTTCCATTCGCTCATCTTAGGTTAGACCTTGGGGTTCAGTTACACATTCCGGAGCATGAAAGTTATCATTTTCATTCAATCCAGAAGCCTTCTGCATGTGCAATCCTAAAGTGTTTTCTTCAGAGCAGTGCTAAAGCTGCCATTAAACATGTACAGAGCTGCATGAATAACTAACATACTCCACACCATCTCGCTAAACCAGGGTGTCAAACTGGTGTGTGAAAGGGCGAAGAGGCTGCAGATTTTCAGTTCAACCAAGAAGAAGCACACCTGATACAACTAATCTAATCAACTGACCTCAGCCTCCAAGGCTGATTGTAACAGGGGTGCTCTGACTGCGCGGGTGGAATGTCAGCATGCAGCTCCTTGTCTCTTTTATGGACCAGTTTGACACCCTACCATAAGCAACATATGACTTAGAACGTCTTGCAACTAAGTTCTTCCATTTGTGATCTATGTTGTGCCACCAACTGGCTTTCAAGACCAACGACCTTGCTGTCCAGACACTCAAAAAGCTGGCAGGGGTGGCAGATGAACTCACCCTGGAAATCTCTTTCCACACTTGCCTTTGTAGAAACTGAGGGATGATAGGGCTGCACAGAAATCCACTAGCTTGCAAGCTTCAAGCATTTCTACGTCAGTGATCAGTCAGCAGTCTCTGTGTGGCATGCATCAGACCAAAGCTAAATCATTAGCAATTTGGCTATCCAGCTAAAAAATTATAATGATAGCAATGCTAATTAATGATGCTACATATGTTTATGTAATCAAATAATAAATAGCGGAATTGATTCATCATTTGTTTGACATTGTTCAGGTTCATAGTAAATGTTAATTACATCAGCAACATTTGTTAACTTGTATATTAGTGGATGGTTAGCCTGCTAATACAGTGTAAGGTTTTGGGAAGCCAAAGGTTTTGGGAATGCCTCTTTTATAAGGCAAAGACTGCAAATCAAATATGTTATGCACTTTGTGCCTTTCCTAATACACAAAATGATGCAATGTCTTTATATTAAGCCAGTGTGTTGCTGTTAGTGTGAGCGTCAATATTTGGGAACTAATGGGTTTGGATAAGGTGCGTATTTTTTGAATGAGGAGGCATATGGAGTCTGAAAATAATTATTGCATCTAGGCCCATTTTCACACGCTTCCATCATTGTGCACTATTTGGACAGCAGTTCAATGAAAAGTAGATCTACTACACCTCGATTGTCGTGGATAGATACTACGGGCAGGGATATTTAGCAATTTGCACATCAGGCTTGGCCGAGGAGTTTAATTTATACAACTCCTGGGAAAGTTGTCCATATTCTAATTCTTGTCACAGCATGGCCTCTTCGTGAATATTTAATAACTGTTCCGGGTGTGCCACCTATTGATAGTATAGTGTAACTGCATGTATAAATAGAGCAGCTCTGTGTCTGCAGGCATCTATATCTGCACAGAGGGGTTAATTTAGTTGACTAGCTATCTTGCCAGTTAAAGTAGAGAATGTTTAAACAGTGTTTGTAATAAAGGTAAACATGATACACTGCTGAATAAAATATTTAAGTTAACTTACCAAATTCCAAGAAATCAACTCACTCACTAATCAAAATTTATATGTTGCTAGTTTGCCTCCCATTCATGATGTTACTGATACATTTATGAATTTATTAAAGTCTATTTTAAAATGAAAAGGATACATTTTAATAATGTGACGCAGTATGTGTAGCCAGTTCTGGCAGACAACTCGAGACAAGCCCACATTCCCTTGTAGCCTGTGAGTCAAGGGGGTAGGTTCAATAATTCTTGATTTTTACATTTTTATTAAGGTAGATATCTCTAGAGTTGGAAAAAGTGTGATAGCAGTGTAGCCATGGTACCTTCTATTTGCCTTTACCACATTTCTCTTATGCCCCCGTCACACCGGACTGACGTTGCTACTGCGGTGCTTGTACGGCATAAACTGAAGTGGCACCGCCATGATCTCCATGGTTCCTCAGTAGTTCCGCAATTGATCATCATAGCACCGCAGAGAACTGTCATAACTGCTGACCCTCATTGTGGCACGGAGGAAACTTTGAACATGTTCAAAACTTCCACAGTGCCACCGCAGGTTGGACCAATCGCCGTGGCACCGCCATGACCGCCATGGAGCCATACAAGGACCTCGTAGCACCTCCATCACCGTCGTGCCTCTGAAGTACAACCGCCGTGCAATCGCCAAAAAAAGTAGACTGGCAACCCTACAGCTATCCCGTGGTGGTTATGGCGGTGTTAAGACGGAGCTACCACGGGAGCACTGCGGGTATGGGGGTGCTACTGCGAAGTCATTTTTAACTCTTGAACCACGTTTCGGTAGAATCACTTTAGGAATAAATCATCAGCAGACAAAATATTACAACGAATTATGAACGAAAACCATCTCTCATTTATAGCTGACACGGAGCCTACCTGCTGCCGCAGCACGACCACCGTAGCACCTCAGTAATATCGCCATCCCCACCATAGCACCTCACTGGCCCCTCAACGCTGCCGCCATCACCGCCAATAATTGCCGTGGCATCACCATCAAATCATAGTGGCAACTCGATGGGATCGCCATGTCCTCAGTGACCCCACCGTAATTCCGCCCTGGTTTCCCAGTAGCATTGCAAAAAAAAACACAAACACATGTTTGATGGGTAGGGGAAAACTATGAAAACACTACTGGCGGTGTCACTGCGGTGATGGCAATTTTGACAAAAATCCGCAGTGGCACCTCCAATCCGGTGTGACGGGGTTTGAGAAACATAGTACTAGTACCAAAAAGAAGGGCCGACAGATTGTGTTCATCAAGTTATTTTTTATTTTTATTATTATTATATTGCAGAGGAACACTGGTGGTTCGCAGTCTATTATCCGTTCGGATCATCTACCCTTTAGTGCTGAGAGCTCACGTAAAGCAAGTACAATAGTACGTGAATAATCCTTCTCTGGAGCAGTTTGATTGTTGCAGGAAAGATGACTTGCTGCACATTATGGGATATCTGTGTCTAAGTCTCTGGTTTAGTAGACCGAGGTGTCTTTCAAGTACGTTCAGAGCAGCAGGTCCTGGTAGATAAAGACGAAGTTGCTGTTGCAGGACTTACCCCTCCTGGGGATATGTTAAGCCCTCCTACTGCTGCAGAGTTAAAGGCCCAACAGCCTGTCTCGTTTCCTCAGTTTGAGCTGTTGTCTATTGATTCTTCTCCAATGTCTAACATGGATGCTCGCTTAAAGGTGCGCTTGCTCCGTCTTGAACTTGAAGGAAAAGAGAAGGCACAGAGAGGAGCTAGAGTTCCAATTAAGCTGCTTTAGGCTTGAGGCTGAAACAGCTATCAAAATACATCAGCTTGAGCTCCAGTCTCAGAAGTGCTACTGAATCTTCTGTCTCTTCTCCAACTTCACCTTCAGCATTTGATGCCAGTAAAAACATTGCCCTGGTACCTCCATTCTGAGAAACTGAAGAGGAAACCTATTTTGGTGCCTTTGAACAAATTTCTGCTGCTTTGGACTGGCCTGAGGACGTCTGGCCTCTGTGGCTGCAGTGCAAACTGGTTGGTTAGGCATAAGAGGCTTGTGCAGCCCTCCATTGAGAACAGTCTTCAATATGAAAAGGTCAAAAGTGCCATACTTAGGACCTATTAGCTCATACCTGAAGCATACAGACACCGTTTTCGTAGTCTAAGAAAGTCTTCTCCCCAGACATTTGAGTTTGCTAGAGAGAAGGGGATTCTCTTTGATAGATGGTGTTTGGCAAGTAGAGTTACTGACTTCAATTCATTATGTGAAATTATGTCGGAGGAATTTAAAAATTGTATTCCTGAGCGCGAGTGTACAAGAATGAACAGAACGTTACTACCTTACAGGAGGCTGCGGTCCTGGCAGAAGAGTTTGCCTTAACACACGAGAGCATCTTTGTGGGTAAGCGTGAGACATCAGCCAATGAGACTGTGAAAAATGGTGAGATTCCGTTTTTGCAACTGAAAGGGGTGTCCCTAAGTTCAAAGTATGACAATGTTTCTATTGTCACAACCTGGTCATGTTACTGCTGACTGTTTTGCTCTCAAGCGCAAGCAACCGTCCTCACAAGCAAAGCCAGGCAAAGGTGTGGGTTTAATCAAAACAAATCTTCCCATCTCCCCAGTAACAGTTAGTATGTCTGGACGAGCCTGAAAACTGTTAAGCCCTTCACTTTTTTCATGGACTGGTATCATTAACTGTACTCATTGAGGACCAGAAGCCAGCAAAGATATTGAGGGACACTGGTGATTCACAGTCTTATATCCATTCTGATCATCTACCTTTAGTGCTGAGAGCTCACGTAAAGCAAGTACAATAGTACGTGCCATTGAGATTGGTTATGTACCTGCCCCCATTCACCGTGTGCACCTCCAGACTAAATTGAAGCACTGATTACTAAAACCCCACAAGTCAAGTCAAGTTTTTTTCCACATTACAGTACGTTGCCAAATTCAGAAATTCTAACTGACCTGGACGCTCACCTCTCCTATCTTCCAGATGCCCAGAAAGAGGATGTGCAGAGTCTAATTCAATCCTATCCCACTCTCTTTGGAGATGTACCTTCATGCACTACTGTGTTAGAGCATGACATTGATGTTGGTGTTGCTAGTCTCATCAAACAACATGCTTACCGGTGTCCTTGGCAAAAAAGGTGATGATGAAGGAGGTAGAATATTTACTCAAAAATGGCTTAGCCAAACCCAGCCATAGTTCCTGGAGTTCCCCATGCCTGCTATCACCTAAATCAGATGGTTCTCATCGCTTTTGCAGTGATTTCCGCAAGGTGCATACAGTCATGGTACCAGATTCATTCCCTTTGCCTCGTATGGAGGACAGTGTGGATAGTATTGGTGCTGCCACATTACTAATTTGGACTTGTTAAAAGGATACTGGCAGGTTCCTCTCAGTACTAGAGCTTCTGACGTCTCCACTTTTGTCACCCCGGATCACTTCCTACAGTATACTGTGATGGCATTTGGAATGCGTAATGCGCCGGCCACTTTTCAGTGGCTCATGAACTTAGTGCTGGGTAACATACCTAACTGTAATGTTTACCTAGATGTTGTAGTCTACTCCTCTTGTTGGTCTGATCATATACCCACTCTGACAACTGTGTTTGCCCATCTAGCTCAAGCCAATCTGACCTTGAACCTAGCAAAATGTGAGTTTGGAAAAGCTGTTGTGACCTATTTGGGGAAGCAGGTTGGCCATGGGCAAGTGCGCCCACTAACTGCAAAGGTGGGTGCCATCCAGTTCTACCCTGTGGTCATGACCAGTCGGAGATCCCTAGGAATGGCTGGATACTATGAATGTTTCTGCCAGAATTTTTCCATGGTGGTAGCTCCTCTCACTCACTTGTGTTGTCCAAGCAACCTTTTGTGTGGACTAATGACTGTAAACATGCTTTTGAATGTGCAAAGTCTCTTTGTAGTGTCCCTGTGTTGGCTGGCCCTGACTTCACCAAGCCCTCCAAAACTGAAGTAGATGCAAGGGCTTCTGGCGCTGGAGTGGTGCTGCTTCAAGATGGAGCAGATGACATCAGCCATCCTGTATCCTACCTCTCCACTAATTCTAAGCACTATCAGCTTAATTACTCTACCATTGAAAATGTACCTGCGATCCAGAGCTCCCTGCCATTTGGCCGCAGAGCTGTTTGCTGGGGGCTGCTGTTGGGTTTTGTTTTGATGGTTGTGCAATTCATTTTCGTGTTCTTAGAACTCTGTGATTAAACTCCTTGATTGTGTTTGGCTTGCTATAACTATTTAATTTTGCTAAATTAGCTGGTGCTTTTGCGTTTAGCCTATGTATCTCTAGTTTTCAAAACTCCTTTGGGCAGCCACCTGTCTCCGCTCCATCCGGGTCACTCAGTTTAACTTTTTAATCATAGTGCAAGAGTTTAAAGGAAGCCTTGTTGGGGTTCTCTGCCATTGGTTTTGTTCCCCCCTTTTTTCTGTTTTTGGTTAGTCAGGGAGTTTATTAATATTTTTCTGTTTCATATTTCAGGTTTAGAGACTTTTGTTCCAGGTAGTGTGGCTTTTGTTTGTGTTTGCATTGGAGACTCTGATGTATTGATTGCTTCCATTATTTATATATACCAAATAAAATAATTTTTTTGCCCAACTGATCCCTGACAAATAACTAGGGCACAATGGAATAGAGTTTAAGTTTTTCTTCGTTGGTCCTTTTTTGCAAGTGTTACAACCTGCACCCCCTAGACACCCTGTAAGGTAGTAACAAATAACCACAAGCGATAAATACAGGTCCAAGTAATATGAGATAATTATCCATTCTGAAGCAGTGAAGGCACAAATTCTTTAATTTTTTTTTAACTATTCCCAGTTCATGGTACAAAACTGCGCGTGGTGTACCTTGCCCTGCTAATTTACTGGTTTGGTCACTGCCATGCCTTTGAAATAGCTGCTTTTACTTCATTGACCAATAGCAGCCAAGTATTTAATGATTTCATTTTGCCATTGGAAGGGCTATTTGATCCTCATTCAGACATGCCATATGTAAAATTAGAACCAGATTTAAATTATCGAAAAGGAAAAAGGCAATTTTACACTTTTTTCCCTCCTACAGTGCCAGCAGTTGTCCAAGTGGAACTAAATTTTATGCACTTCAGTTTTTTACTAACACAGAAGTAACTTAAGCTTTATGATAGGATCTTGCATTTAGGAGTAAAACTTTATCAATAGAGGCCCACAAAATTCATTTGTTCACAGCGGCCACAGCTTTTAGCAGAGCAACATATTTTATGCTTTGATTTAAGATCTTGGCCAGCAAATGCAGTATACCAAATCTCACATGAAATGTTTGCACCATATAGGAGGAAATAAAAATTAAAGGTTTATTGAAGATTTCAAAATGGCTGACAATGTCCATATTCCAAATGGTTGTGGCTTACAAACATCGATTCATCTGGACCCATAAATCATTCATTCTACTCCCTTCAGTTTAGAATTTCTAATCTAGAACATATCCTCCATCTCAGTTGAGCCAACATTTGGCCAATCAAAGTTATTTGCATGTAGATGGAATGTAATGTAGATTGTCATTTTTAAACATCTTTAACAACATTATGAAGTTTCATGACAATACATGACAATTGCAGTGAGTATAAGGGAAACTGAAATTTGATTGGCTGATGCTCGCTATTTTGTTTGAGCTATCACTTTCATATAGATTCCTATAGCAAACTTGATCCAAATGTCGCATGCAAAATTTCAAGTTGATCGGACAATTGGTTTGAGACTTATGACCATTTGTGAGCCAAACCATCACCTATGGACGGATTTACACCCAATTCAGTGTGCTGAATTTGCATAGCCAGCCCATTAGGTAACTTAAAGTTAGTAATGGTTGCACATTGCATTAAGGAGTAACAGCGCATATCAATATAAGCCACGCCCTCAAATTTAATTGGCTTACTGCAGCCAAATCTTTAAACGTAGAAAGTTTCTTTATACAGAACAGCTTCATCTGAAGATCCCCTGCACCATGTTTAATGTAAATTGGCTGGAGGAGATAGATTTTAAAGGTTTTATAAAATGGTAGAAAACTTCCATGTATGGAAATGGGTGTGGCTTATACGGATCGATTTTGCTTCACCCACAGAATCCAAAGAAAAAAGAATTTTATTTCTATGACCTTCGTTTCAGAAATAATAGCCCAAAATGCGCTGTGTGCCTCTGCAGTACCACTATTCGACCAATCAAAGCACAAGTAATTTGCAGACAGATTGCTCCGTTTCGCATCCTTAACAACATTATAAAGTTCTGCAATGATAAGTGACAGTTACAATGAGTATAAAGGCCACTGAAATTTGATTGGCTGATTTGATTGGCTGAATCTTGCCTGAGCTATCACTTTCTTCTCATAGATTTGTGGGGCTACCCATATGAACCACATTAAGCATGCAAAATTTCAAGTTCTTCATACAATGGGTTTGAGTGATGATGCTATAGCACCACCGACAGACGAATTTTCACAAAGCTTGGGGTGCTGAAGTCGCATGGCCTGTAGATGCGTACCTTAAGTT
The DNA here is from genome assembly GCA_029721435.1 of Gymnothorax reevesii. Taxonomy (NCBI): domain Eukaryota; kingdom Metazoa; phylum Chordata; class Actinopteri; order Anguilliformes; family Muraenidae; genus Gymnothorax; species Gymnothorax reevesii. The sequence continues at coordinate 11,228,898 of CM056587.1, read as the reverse complement.
TGGTAATGATTGAACATTTCATGAAGGAGTTGAGCTCATTATATCAATATAGGCCACACCCTCAAATTTCATTTGCTTATTGCTGCAACATCTTTAACTTGGCAATTTTCATAAAATACCTTCATCTGAAGATCCTGTTTACCAAGTTTCAGGCAAATTGGTTTCCCTCTCTGGGAGATGGATTTTAAATGTTTACATATAATTCAAAATGGCTGAAAATTAGCAAACGGCTGTCACTTCTATGGATCAATTTGGCTTCACCCACAGAATCCCACAAAAGGATTTTGTTTTTATCAACTGTGGTTTAGAAGTTATAGCCCAAAATGTGCTGTACTTCTCTATAGTGCCGCCACATGGCAAATTGCCACTTTTAAAAAATTTATATTTTACCTGAGTAGTGGGTGACTGGAGGAACCAGTCCATTAAATTTACCGTGTTCATCTCTTATAGTTTTTTTGCTGAGCAAAAAGACTTGTAGAGCAGAAAAATAAAACAATATTAATAATAATGAAAAATCTGAACAAACACAATAGGGTTCTATCACTTCATGCTTGAGCCCCTAATGAAAGAAATCGGAAAAAATACAATAGAGATTCAGCACCTTTGCTGCCTGAAACTCTAATGAAAAAAAAATCACAAATACAATGGTGTTTCAGCAGCTTGAACTCAATCACAATAATAATAATAATAATAATAATAATAGTAGTTATAATAATTATTATTATAATAAAGCAATTCAATAGGGCAAATGGAACTGGAGGTTTTCAGCCCCCTAATGAATAGTAGAGGAACTGAACATTTCAGTTCACACATTTAATACTTATGATCATCACGTGATTGAAAGATAAGCTCTGTTGCGGTGAAGGAGATTCAGGAACTGCTTCAATGAATATCATATGAATAGCCGACAGAAAAACTAACTTTTTGCGTTAAATGTAGGATACTGGTGTAAATATATGAAATACAATTACAGAACATAACACACCTCTCTGCTAGTTAATTTAGCAAGGTTACACTGTAAATGAATAAAATGTGATTCCAGAATGTAAGCTACTTTTCTAATTATTACATCAAGGCAGCACTTTATAGGAGTCGAACCTGATTACAGAATGTAGGCAGTATGTTTTCATGTGTACTACAGTTATGATGTGCAGCAAACGAATCAAATGTGATTACATAATGTTACATTTCTGCAGTGGACATTAAGGAGCTATTGTATATAAATCTCCAATTCATTTACTGTTAATCGTTCGCTGGCAAGCCGGCGTGAACGATTTGAGCATTTATGAGGGAAAATGGCAGAAAAGCACATACAGTGAGCACCACAATTCATTGGATATCGACACCTTTTTATGTTATTTTGCTTCCATTGGTCAAACCACCACGCGTAAATACTCAACTGATGATGTATTTTACGTATTGAAGGGGCGACTGAAGACAAAAGGTCCGTGGAACAAACCAGAACTGAAGATGATCAGTTCCCTGCTGCCTGGCAGATCATCGCCTGGGAAGACACAGTATTGTACAGTAAATTGCTCTATATGTGAATAAATATTAAAAATGATTAATTTATTCTACATTACATTAAACTGTCCAACATTATTTGATGTGCCAAAAATGGGGGAGAGACTATGTATTAAAGGGGTAGTCATTTCTAAACAGTTCATCCAACATGAATGAAAACACTCTCTAAGCAAAGCTGACAGTTTGCTTTCCGATCTCGTCATTGTACCCTTCCAAACTCAAAGTGCTTGAATTCAGAGCCAAAATAAAGAATGCATCACCGTCCAATGAATTATGGCGTTTACCGTTCATACACTTAAATGCCTTTTGCTACTTTGCTCCTTTATAGAATTAATGGGGTAATACATCAGAAATATCATCAGGAAGCTCACATTCTGGGAACATGCAACGGCGAGTGAAAACTACGGACACATTCAGCATTTTACCGGTTTCCATCACTGCGAAATTCCTCCCTAATAACTTGCCATATAAGATTAACTCCGTAAAAAAATGAGCGTAAATTGTAATAAAGCCTCCACTTTTTTTAAAACCATTGTGAGTTTGTATTTTCGTAGTTTTTGTCATTTTTCCTATGGTCCCCCGTTCCTGTATTTTTGAGCAGCTGAAGAGACAGCACAGCGTGAGGTTGCAAATGGAATTATTTAGAAGAATTACTTGCGATCCATCTCTTCCAGCATTACACACCTCAGCAGCCCGCAGTACTCGCCTACCAATTAACACCTACTTTACTGCATGTTGGGATGTTCTTAATGCTCCTGCGTGTGTTTATGCACTATTACCTTGATGGATGCCTCTTCTACAATTAGACATAATTGGCATATCAATATGCGAAAGCTAAATGGATTAACCTTCTTTAAAACTAATGAGCACTTCCCTCCCCAGCTGGTGAACGGGACATCATTTGCATTTGTGACTTTTTCGAGTTGCTGGAAACAAAAAATGAAATGAAACAAGTCAGGATTTTTTTTTTTTCTTGTATGTCACCTGCTTCAAACTTTTTCCTTTATTGGCCAGACAAACTGCCGAAGTATTATTATTTTAAGCAGTGCTTAACACTGTGATTAACACTGTGAGATGTGATTTTGACATTATTATTATGATGATTACTATCATTATTGCCACTTTGAAAAAATGTCTCTATTTGTGCTTGAGAGACATCTTGTCTGCGGTGCTTTTATGTAAATTATGATAGCTGACATGAAATAAAAATAAATACATTTAAAGGATATGCAGGAGTGTGTGCACTTGATTATATTCAGTTGCATTTAATATATTGTTATCGGCAAACATGCAAATAATGAAAAGATGAGGCTGTGCTCAATACAGCACAACATGGAACAATTATGAAGAGTTAGTACAGTTTCTAGATCCAAAATTCTTCCTAATTCTTTCTTTAAGGCCAAATTCTCGATATCCCGCTCTGTAGCTTATTTTTCTGCCGCTAAGCTCTGCGTACGGGTGGTATCCGGCAGCAGGGTGGCACCGCAGTGAGGTTCTGGCAGAGACCGGAGTTTGTGGGTGTCCCAGCGCACATCCCCTGGATCCGGGAGGGCACATCGATTCGCTTCATGCCAAATTCCCGGAGTCCGAGCATCGTCGGCGAGTCCACATCGGCAGCGCCAGCAGAAGCGCTTGTCGAACATCTGGCCTTTGACACTGCCGAGCCCGATACGGAGTCTCCTGCGGTCGATTAGCAGAGCCAAAACAGCAGCCTTTCAAACCAAATCTGAAGCACATAAGAGTCCTCCCGGCGCATTAGAACATCTTATCGCGCCCCGGCCCAGGTCCCTCTGCCATGCTCAGAAGGTGCTTTACCTAGCGATATTCAGACTGCATGAGAGAGGCTTCATGTGTATTTTTAAGATTTAAATCTAAGGGGAAGAAGTGGGTACAAACAAACAAGCAGACAAACAAATGAATAAATACACGCTGCATGCTTTCATCTTCGTTTTCAATGAGATCTTTTTCAGAATTGACTAAATCAACTGAAGAATTTAATCTGGGATGTCACTGTATCTAATATAATACCGTACAGCGATTCTATCTTGATTCTGTTCAAAAACAGCAGGAAAAAATATGGGTTTGAGGCCCATGGGTTTTTTTAAGTGTTTGCGTCATTGCATTGAAGCTAAGAGTGTTCTGAAATTCTCGTCTCTGTACAGTGCTGAGGAAGCACTTAATATTTGTGGAAAATTACAGTAACTGCTATCAGATTGATCATCCATGGGTGGTAGCGTACATGATAAATGTAAGTAGCCTTTCTTTTTGTTTGCGTTGTGCCTGTGTGTGCGTGCGTGCGTGTGTGTGTGTGTGTGTGTGCGCGTGCATAAAAGTGCCTTTATGTGGGCGAGCATTTGTGCAAATTTTTTTCTTTGAAATGTCTAATGTATTTGTCTGTGCAACTCAAGAGCAGTGCTATGAGCTGAATTCTGAATTCAATGCATGAGAGCCATTGATAACAGACACGCTGGTGCCCCTCTCAGTGTTGGCGCACTTGACAGATAGAAATTTGGCGACCCAGCCTGCTCTGTTGAGCGGAGCACAGGGACCTGCAGGTAACAGGGATTAAGAGCATGCATCAAATTTAATTACTTTTACAAGCTTACCCTTAAGTTTATCTGCGCACTTCACGTCGCCTTGATTTTACAGCTCTGAAGGTAGCTAGAAAAGCAGGTTATGGGATTTTTTTTCCTTCTTTGTAACTGAACTAAATCCGGAGCAAGAAAACTCTGAAACATCCCATTTTCAATATTATTGTGCTTTTGTGATGCTCCTATGTGAATTAATATGCTTGCAGCAAATCAAACGCATAAATGCCAGACTTCCCTCAATAACAAGTAAATAAAATAAGGACAATTTTCATTATCTTTTACAAATGCCATATACCTTCATTTTTACCTTTACGGTCTATAAAATGTGTCAAAAATAAATTTTGTGCGCTCAGGATGCTACTTTTTATCTTTGATTCTTAGTGTTGGATATTCAAATGTGCATGGCTAATAAGAGAGGCACAGCTAGGCAGGACGCAATTTACTCTGGCCCCATTTTACTAAGAGTAGCCGATAGAGTTGCTGCTTCAACTTATCAAACATTTCCATCAAAGGCCTTTGGCACTTGTAAGAAGCTCATGAAAGCTGTGTTTTTCAACCAGAGCACATCTTTCAGTTGCAAAAATTCTTCATGAATAAGAAAAGTCCACAGTTATGGTTGGGGGGTGGTTGCAGGCTTGAGATATACGGGGTGGGAATGAAAGCGGTGCATCGGACAAAGAAAATGGCTTAATTGTGTTCAAACGACGAGGGCCCTAAATCAGATCCTCTAACCTTGTTAGCATCTGAGCTGATTTCCATATTAACAACCCCTTCTGAACCTTCAAAGTGATGAATAATTGACAACAAATGAAATGTTTTGATTGTCGTTGGCACAAAGCATGTTTAATGTTTTATATGTTGTTTCCCAGCTAATTATGCAGATGACACATTCGTTAGACCCCCATCCGCCATCAGTACCCTGTTTCCGGAGGGGAGAAAAACAGGCTATTCGTGCAGCAATTACCAAGAATGCTCAATGACCTGAGAGAGGAGACAAACGGCTGCCAATACAAGCATTGTTTTGCCACACAAGTATACTGGTAATTAAAATCCTAAACTGATCATTTATGACCGAGGGGGAAACATTAGGGCAACGTTTTGCTGCGTTACTCTAGCTGCATGGCTCAGTGTATTTACAGTAGGCTACCGGGCCTTCTCTCATTTCCGATCAGTTTTAATCTTCCTCTGTGGCGCCACTGGCGTTGAATGCCATCATGCAAAATAAACGCCTCCAACCAAATTGCGGTTGTGTTTCAGGTTGTAATACAAGGATTAGCCAGTTAAAATTCCCCACAGGGAAGCCACAATGATTCAGAGTCTTAGTTAATGATTTAAAACTAGAAATTAATCTATGCAGTTCCTAATAGAGCCGTATTACACGCTTACAGTACCCAGTCATCCTAGCTGAGCAGACACACAGCAGTACGGAAGTGATGACACTCCGCTGTTCTCGACTATTTTCCCCGTGGCACACAAATTGCCGCCGTGGTCTATGCATTGCAAATTCTGGTCACTCTCGCCCTCACTCGCTCGTGGACATCAAACAGGGACACTTCGTGGGGATGTTTAGTGGGACACGTGAGCCTCATGCGGTGCGCGTTTTTGCGGTTTCGTGCTTGTTATCCTGAAACACAATGAGCCCAAATGACACAAATATGCACTTTAATAAGACCAAAATATTGTATCCTCAGCCATCTGATTGAACGCAAGGTATACTTTAATTTTCAAATCACTTCGATAGTAGTCATCTTTGCAGATGGAAGTAGTTGAAATCAGAACAGAATTGAGCAAAGGCAGAAATGAATATTAAAAAAAAAATAGAAGTAAATATCGTCAAAGTATTGTTGGTTATGAAATTGGAGAAAAAGAAGAATTAATTGAATGTTGAAGGGACCACAGCGGCTTAAGTATAAACACACTAAAACACTACAGATATTGCAGTGCTTTATTCTAAAAGGGATGTCTGAACAATAAAATCTGTCCCCAGTAAAATATTCTGATAGCGTCAAGTTTAACATGTAAATGGTCTCATTATTTTGAGAGAGAGAGAGAGAGAGAGAAAAACACGTAGAAAATGGCAAATGATGAGACAGTGGTTTATTTGCGTTGCAAAAACTGAAAATTGCTCTACTGACTACACGGCAAAGCCCCCAAACACTTGATTCATAGTTTCGTGTGAGTGTGTGTTTGTGTGTTCATCTGTGTGTGTGTCTGTGTGTGAGTGGAACATAGAGTATGGTACCACGTGCACAGTTAAGGTTTAAGTATTCTGAATTCACTGTCATCCAGGATGGATTTCGACTCTCGACTTATGTAAGCACTCCTGTAATGCAGCTGACCCCAAATTGTGAAACCTTGTTATTCTGTGACATGGATCACAGTCAAGATGAGCAGGAAATAGCGCAGCTCTGACCTTCAACTTGCTCGAGACGACGGAGGTATTCTAGCCGATGTGCTGTATGTGAAGCGCTGCCTCGTATTTCAGCTGCGGAGCACCCTGAAGCAGAACAGTAGAGGGCAGAGCTGCACCATGGTACCACTAAATACAGCTGACTGTTCCTACAAAATCACAGAAACAAATACCAATGTTTTAATGATCCATTTTGCCCTAGCATAGCACAGGTCCTTTGAAAAGATACCTGTCTTATTACAAATGATTTTGCCAATAATAAAAAATTATGTATTACTAAATAATTGGAATTATTTTTTTAAATGCATTAATAAATTACTGATCAGTGTACCAGTATAAATTTTCATTACAAATGTGTTAGGATATTATATATTTTGTTATTTTTAAGATAAATGTCATGTTTTCAGTATTAAAACAATTTTATAAAAGTTCATTAAAAAACTATGTAATCATGAATTCTAAGTTTCTACATAACCGAACGGACTGTACCGGTTTCCTCCCGCAGTCCAAAGACATGCACATCAGGCTAATTGGAGATACTAAATTGCCCATAAATTTGAGTCTGTGAGTGAATGGTGTGTGAATGGTGTGTGCGCCCTGCGATGGATTAGCAAGCTGTCCAGGGTGGATCCCTGCCTTTCGCCAATAGTCAGCTGGGAGAGGTTCCGGCTGCCCTGCGACCCTCATGAGGAAGAAGCGCTAGCTATAGAGAATGGATGGATGGACTATAGGGTAGATTGAAGATGTTTGTTCCTAACGGATGACGAAAGAAAAGCTCCACAAAATGCTCTTGCAGTAAGTACAGCAGACCTGAGCATATTTCAACAGAGGGACCTTGATATTTAAAGAGGGCATTTGCTGCCGCATTTTTTCGCATTTTGCCTAGTTTCTGGGTACGAGAGTCCTGACGAGATGTAGATGTGGCCTTCCCCATCATCAGAGTGACCCCAGCTCGTGGGAGCCCCAGCTGTGTGCCGAGCGGCTCTCACTCTGAGAAATTTGGCTCATTATACACCCGCGGGGACATCGCCTCCCTTAGCTAGCGACTTACGCCAGGCCTCTACTTAACGCCATGGAGAAACTGGCGGACGCAATCTTGGCAGCGGCACGAACGCTCCCTGCGTGGTAACGTCAAGGACTAGGATGGGGCCTGTAGAAGGGGAGGGGTGAGGGAGGGGGTTAGAGGTGTCCAGTAAGACGAGGCTGCAGGTGTTTAAATAAGTGCACAGTGTTAACTGCTGCTCTGTGCACAGAGGGTCTTCGGCAATACAGGAAGTTATGAAAGGCTACCGAGCATCGGCATATGCAAATTCAATGGACATGCCACGATAAAATGCTGAAACAACAGCTTGTGTAAATTCAGACGTGAACATTTCTCCGCTGTCATTTATTGCAAGGTTAAAGTTGTTCAGATTTGTGTACATACCTGCTCTGAAAATAATTTCTAACACAACTTATTTTTTTTGCGCATAAGGCTTCCAGTGCTTTTCCGATAGCTGCCTCTTTAGTGCACAAGTCCAAATTACCCAGAACAGAAGTGCAATTTTTATCTTGCTCTCTAAATTGTCATTTCTATTAATTATTTATTTATTCACGCGCCAGCATTGATGGCTAGGAATAAACATTGCATCCCCCCGAATTCTTCAGTAACAAATTACAAAAGAAAGGGGACAGTCCGTAACAGCTCTGTGGAGGGTGAGTTCAAAAGGTGAAATTACAAAAAACTCTCATGTTTTGATTACCATTGTGGGCATTTTTTTCTGGTCATTGTTCTTTTCTTCCCCATGTCTTTAGCATTAAACATTTTAAATATTCTTTGACACAGATCGCCGCAAACTTCGGGGCCACCGACCATTAATAATTCACCGTGAGCCCTGCAGGAAGAAATCTGTAAATTTAGATGTAAATATTAATTTGTTGAGAATAAGTATTATTTGTGACCTGGAGCTGGAATCTGGAGGCTAAAGAGTGCCGTAGAATATCTGACGCTTGGGGAATGGTGGTACAGATGGACTGACGGACAGACAAACTGGTTTATTGCCGGCTGCCAGCGATGATCTGGCCGTCATCTGTGACTTTGTAGGGAGAGACAGCATTGACTATCCTGTACAAATTACCTGTAGGTAAGCAAATTTTGGAAATATTACAGATGAGGATTCTGCTCAATGAGGGAGTTTTATACACAGATTGTTTAACAAGGAAATATAAGAAATTAATACCAATAAACTGGTTCGCCTTTTTTAAATCTCATGTTTAATGTATTTATAAAAATACATTTAGGGACGTTTTCCACATTTTTTTGTACAGTTCTAGGAAACTGCATAAGCTATGTATTCAGCACAGATGCTTGCATTTTGCACTTTCAGTAGCATTTTTCTGCAAATATGCAAGCATTTCGCATTTGTTTATTTCCAATTTCAAGAAAATCAATTATTAGATTATTAAGGCACTTTAGTGCGAGATTCATCAGGTTTCATTTATGTTTCGAGTGCCAGCTTACTTGAGGAACATGGGTATTGCACGGTTAACCACGCAGTGTGTGACAGACATTCATTTCTACACACAGATTTCTGTTCCAGCAGAGAAACCCTTCAGTTGAACAGCCTTGCACTGTGGGATTCTAATGGAGCATTAGCTGAGGCATCCTATTGTTCATACTGTCATGCTGTTGAGTGTGGTGACCTCACGCTGACAGGAGGGAAAGTGCAGTACCTACATTTGGGTTGGGAGACGGAGAGAGGAGACCATTGTGGGGGGGGGGACTGTGTAAAATGTGTCCTCCGACAGGTACAATCCCTTCTCCAGTGGACGGATCACCTATCCTATCCTCTGTTGCCCATGACCCTTGTACCCTGACCATTCACTCAGGGGGTTGGGGTGGAAGGGGTGAGAGTGTATTTTGGCATGCCTGGCAGCAGATAAATGATAGTCCCCCAAGCCTGTATCTACTCGTTCAGCAAACGGAAACCGGCCGTAGGCAAACAAACATTGTGGGTAAAAAAAAACCCTACATTTCCCTCTTCTTTGCTTGACCTATTTTTCGAAGTATCTCTCATAACAGAAAGATTAAGGCGGTTTAATGGTAGGTGACACCGCAGTGTCCTGCAGTGTTTTTCCTTCTTAATCCCCAGTATCTCCTGTAAGAGAGCTTTCAGAAGAAATAATATAGTTTATTGGCTGGTGCTCCTCACGGGGGGCGGGGGAAGGCAGATTGTCAGAGCGCATTTTTATACGCTTGGAGGCCGTCCCTCATGAGCATAGTGGAGCCGCTCCCTTAGCACGTTAGCTTAGCGGCGGTTTCTGAAAGCATTCCACCTAAAGCTCTTTCGAAATTATGAAATTTTTCTTGTATATTATTCTGTCACCTTGCCTTAAACAGCTCAGTAAACATCATAAAAAAGGGTGCATAGATGCATTTACTTATGACCTCTTGAGAAGACTGCCTCCTCAGGCTGTTTTTCTGCCTTCGTCTTATATTACTGGCCTCAAGATCGGTATCCCTCACTGTGCAGTGAACTCTGGCAACCCAGGGCCAGTCTCGGGAAATAGAGGACTGAGGCAACCTCCTGTCTCAGAAACCAAAGGCAACAAAAAACTGTCTTTATTCTGAAATGCAGGTGACTCACGCACCAAGATAATCTAAATGTGTGCGCTTGTTGTGTCATATGATTGAGCAAATACATAAGATTCAGATCTTGTATTGCAGTTTTAAATGCAGGAAATAATTTCTGTGATCCTGCCACTGAGAGAGAGAGAGTAGTTCAAACAAGCCAGTTCAAACAAAAATATCCATACAGACACATACTCTGACTACATAACGTTATATTCTATTAATATGTTTTGTTTTGCTTTCTGGGACAATAGCAATGCCTCACTGCATACTAAAGTGATCACTTTGTCCCACACAATTAATTATGCTCTCTGTAAGGTATACCATCACAATGTGCATGTAAATTTAATAGTTTCTCCCATTTAGGGTCTGTGGTTCAAAATGGTCCCTCAGACTTAATCTGATTAGCTCCTCCTCACGTGGACTTGTCAGCACTTAGGTTGACCTCTGACTTTTTGACTGGGGACCTCAGGTCTGATATTGCCAGAGGCCAGCTTTTTGCGAGCGTACTTGTGAGTTTCCTCTGGAGATTAGCTGAAGTTTGTGATTGAGCTCATGTTTCGCAAATGGAAATAAAATTAAAGCCTTTTTTAAAAAAATCTTGTGATGTCACGCAATGCCGACATGGCAGCAGAAAAGAATTTGACCAGAATGAATCTTACCCATTAACCAAAACTAAATCATGTATACGGTAACAAATTTTTGTCTGTTTGTTTCACTGTTTCAATACCAATTCCCAAAATTTGAGTCCTTTGCACATATTCTCTCAAGGTTAACTAAAACATTCCAACTACAGAAGCAGGTAAACAAATTGATGGAGAAATTCCGCAATAATGGTGTGCGGTGGTGTGCGGAGATCATCACACACTTACCAAAATGAAGATAAATCAGAAACCAAGTACTATTCGAGTATTTATTTAATGTAATATTGGATCATATAGATGAAAATAAGTAAACAGATAACACTATATTGTAAAAACAAAAATAACTAAAAATCAATATCTAGTATGACCACCTTTTCCTTGGATTACAGCATTTAGTCTTCCAGGCAAAGTGTTCACAATTTTTTTTATTTCCTCACTCGCTAAACCATTCTATATGGTTTGAAGTTCATTCTAAAGTGATTCTTTTGATGTTACAACAGATCTGTTTACTATTTGCTCAATCGGATTAAGTTTATGATTTTTATGTCACTAGATGATTCTTTCCAACTGAGAAAATTACTGAACAACTTAGAAATGTGTTTAGGGTCATTATTTTGTTGAAAATAAAATCTCCGACCAATGAGCCTCTTTCCAGATGGCAATATGAGCCTCACAAGGATGCTGTAATACTTCTTTTGGTCCATGATTCTATCAATTTTTATTAGATGACTGGCTCCTGTCGAGCACACTGAACTGCAAACCATAATATTACCATCACCATGCTCTACTGAAGTGGTTGAACAGTCATTTTTGAAACATTCAACATTTGAAAGATGAAATTTTCTAATTTGATTCATCAGTTTAAAGAACTTGTTCCTAGTCCACTGGTATGCAATCCTTGAATTTCTTGGCAAACACAAGTTTTAATTGATGTTGCCAGCTCTAAGAAGTGTTTTGTTCCAATCAGACTATTTTCACCCAGGTATCTGGAAACAGTAGATCGTGATACTTTCATCTCTTCACTTCTGGTGCTATAAAAATCATCAGAGAGTGGTCATGTTGTCATCACAGAATTGTCATACTTGTCATACACAGACACTGAGCATCAGAGGCACTTAACTTCCGATTTGTACCTCTATTGCCACCAGTTATCAGTGAACCAGTCTCTTTGAAACTCTTGATGCTGTTTCTTACACTGTTATAAATTGACTGAATTTAACAGTTAAATTAACGCGTTGTCTCCTTGTTCTTTTAAGTGTAAGTAGAGTTCTGTGCACATTTAACTGTGGTTTACAGTTAACATACAAAGTACACGGAGCCTCTGTTATAACTGATTGTAAAATTACAATTCAAATATCTGTATTTATGACAGTGTACAGTCCCATGGCAGCATTTAAAGTCTTCTGAAATTTTTCTGAGTGACCAACCAGCATAATGTAAGGCCAAAATGTGGTTACGAACAATCTCAGAGATCTCCTTCGGTTGTGCCATTCTGTTAAACACTGCGACACGGCTCGAAGTTCATGTCACCTAATATGCTGGAACAACAGAATAACGATGTCAAACCAGCTTTAACTATTTTTTGTACCATGAATAATCATGGAATAAGCCTTTATACATGCATTCATGCCATACAAGAGTCAAAAAATAAAAAAATTTGTAACAGCTTTTCATTGTTATATAAAATCAATGTTTCCCATTTTCTTGTTTATTATCATTGCCCAAAATTTTACACTGAACAAATATCTAAACGCCCCATGTCAAATATTGATGCCACATGGAGTTAACAACTCTAGGTGAGCATATGCTGACTTTTACTTGTATAATAGGGATATTGCTCTTGATTTGTGTACCATTTTTTAATCCATCTCTTTTGTCCAAAGTCATCATGCCTCAGATGTCTCAGGTCATGCAGGAACGTGCCATTGGCCGGATGCAGGGATGTCCTCCAGAGCGGTCTGCATGCAGTTTGTTGAAGCAGAGCACATTCCAGTTCTGGACTGGCCTGCGTATTCGCCAGACATGTTGCCCATAGAGCATCTTTGGGATGCTCTGGATCAGCGTGTCCGCGACCGTGTTCCAGTTCCAGATAACGTCCGCCAGCTCCATGTGGCCCTCCGGGAAGAATGGAATAACACTCCACAGGCCATGATAGACAACCTGATCAACTCCATGCGAAGGAGATGTGTTGCTCTGAGAGATGCAAATGGTGGACACACAAGATATTGAACATTCGATTTCTTCAACCTAACCCCCCAACGTGTGCAAAGGATTGTCACTCCTTTGCAGATGCCAATATCAAGATGTAATGGACGGTGATCTGAACATTAGTCATTAACAAAAATGAATTTTGATTTGCTTCATATATTGCATAACCCTAATGTTAATAAAAACTCAAATTTGACATGGGGCGTTTATATTTTTGTTCAGTGTATTTTTCAAAACATTTTCACAAAGAAATCATGGAGAAGTAATGTATTAGGACTGCTTTTGGATGAAAGTGGTGGTGTATAATCATCACTGTACACTACTGTAAATTGCCTCACAGAAAAAAAAAATTCTATGACTCAATCACAAAAATACATACAGTATTTCCTGGCAGTTTTATTTATAGGTATTCTATAGATTTGTGCCCAGTTAATTTTTAGTTCTTGGTGTAAGCTTGGTTAAGTGAGTAATTTTATCTTGATGAACATCAGTCTTCTGAAAAGCTGCCGTCTCCCAAATACATTGAGGTCTGTAAGTATTTGGACAGTGACAGTATTTCAAAGGGTTGTGACTCTTACTCAGTTCATGTGATCTAAATGTACACACCCTCCAGCTGGCAGTCTCTTCATTAATTACAGATTTCACAGATCCATACGGCATGAACAATGAAAAAATTGAGCAAAAATTGTCACATATAATTGTCAAATATTTATAGACTTTAGTGTATATCAACACATGGATGCCTGTGACTGATTCTTGTATGTGAAAGATGGAAACAATATGCTGCATATACATATTTGCATTTTGTCCAGTGTCGCAAAATTATTTATTCAGAGCTGAGATGACTGAATCTTTTAGCACAGAATAAACCTCAGTAAAACAAATTGGACAGACAGAATTTTATAGTAAAATATCTGAGCAGGCAATAATTCTTCTTTGTGGCAGTTATACTTTTAGCTGCATAAAAATGACCCACAACATGATCAACTAATATGTCCTGGAGCCATCTGCTTGGTGGATTTTGTTGCCAAAATCAAAAAAAAGAGTCGACACTCATTTCTGCCCAAAAGCAAAGCTACATTCACTACAAAAGCTGAGGCAATCATAGTCCATTTCAATGTCTATTTTTAATATGCAGGATCTATATTGTTCACATACTGTATATTCATATCTGTGTGAGTGGAAATAAATAGCTGAAAATAAATATTGGTAATGAGCTATGTTGAATGGTCAATGAAGTATACAAAAAAAAATGTATATTTCACTTTAAGTCCTTTAAATGTAAATTATTGTAGGCATATCATTGCTCAATTATTTTGTCCATAAATGTTTTGAGGAAACATTTTTTCACGATTAAACAATTTTATTTTTAAAACTTTTGATAGCTCTTTTCATTTAGTGTTGAGATTTGGTGCTGCATTTAATGCCATGAAAATAATAATCATACTTCAGCATTTTCAACAATTCCTCCATATTTTCTGAGAGCTCCATTTTATTTATTTGGTGGTGTGTGTTTGTGTATGTGTGTGTGTGCACGCGCGCCTGTGTGTGGTGCGTGGGTTACTAGTTTTTAGGTTTTCAGCCAATATGTCTGAGAATTTTCTGGAGTTCAAGATTCCATTGACCTTAACAAGAGCCCCAGGATCTATAGATGCAAAATAACATCACAAATCCACCACCATATTTCACTGCAGGTCCTTTTTAAAACAAGCATCCTTTTTCCTGTGCCAAACCTGCTGCTGGTATGCCTGGCCAAGATGTATGATTCTGGTCTCACCTCACCATAGCACCCAAGAAACAATCAAAAGTCAGCTGAACACAGAATATTGCAATCTACCTGATGCTTATTTACTCATTTATTTTTTAGAAGCTCCAAAAATTTTGGTGATGATTAGTTTGCCATCCATGTTTTTTTTTCTTGGTTAGTTTTCTCTGTACATCACCAGTTTACTCTGTTCAGCTGAACGGAGGAGTATCAAATACTTTCACTGTTATCTTCACTTCGTCTGTTCTTTTGTCAGCAGTTTTACATCTGAACAGTTTATTTTTTGTCATTCCCTTGTCCCTTTCTTCTGCCTTGCACCTTTGCCTGTTTACTGCTTTGCCAAAACTCTGCTAGTAAACCAACTGTTTATTATAACTTACCTGGCCTCCTAAGTTTATCTGTGCAAATGCATCCTTTTTGAAACTCCGGACTGTAAGAACAAGCCAGCGACGGATCCAGCAAAACTAAGTCCTGCTTATGATGTCCCATTGGCTGACCCCGGGCCCTCATCAAACTCTTGTCTGAGAGTGTACACTTACTCACCTATGATGTAGTGCAATGTCAGCATCCATGTTTTCCTGTGCGGGTCGGTCTTCATAGCCCACATTCCTTACTGTGTTCATCACTGATCCTCAATATTCACTCCTATGAAAGCCTGACATCTCTGTGTGTAATTGCTGCAAATGATCAGGCACTTACACTCAGTGCTGCCAGCCTCTTCTGTTGCAGCAATCCTGTTTCCTAACAAAATACTCCATTGTAGCCTTCATCACCTCATCTTCTGGCTATCAGCAAGAGCTGTTGCTTCAACTATGGTACTGTTGGACCAAAATGTAATAATGTGTGCAATTTTTCAGCGAGTGTTTGACTGGCCAATAAGTGCTTGAGAAGTGGGTTGTCTTCTCTTCTGCACTGCCTAGGCTCAAAGCATGTATAATTCCAATAAATTTCAAATGCTTGCCTCTGTGAGTGACTGGAATGTGGAGACCCTAGCAGACCATTTTCAGCCGAGGACGATGAAATAGTTTATAAGTTCAAATGGCCTCTCAAGATGTGCCTACAGGTCTTAACCAGCTCATTTCCTCTGCTGATAGAGTTGATGGTCATCTATGATAGGGAGAGTGCAAATCGCATCTAACAGCTCTTCTGCAGTCATGTTCACCAAGTCCTCACTGAGATGACCCTCATTCGATAACATGAAATAACCTCAGTTCTCTTATACATACCCGACCACTCAACCCAAACCTCCAATAGTCTCTTCTGCCTTGAAAAATGTCCTTTGGAATGATGAACCTGTTGGGATTAGCCAAAGCACTTTTGTCAGGTGCCCAAAATGGTCAGGACATAGGCAGACTTGTCATGGCTCGAGAGACTTTTGAGTTAACTAATGACTCTTGTCAGTTCAGTAACCTGCATTATGTAAACTTCAAGCCACCTTGAAGTTCTTCATTTGTCGACTCTACGCCTTTTTTGGACTGATCTCAAATTACCACTGTTGGAGCCAAAAGTTATGTTTTCTTTATGTGTACCAACTTACCTTTATCTATAAATTATGTTCACCTCCCATTTGGGGTAGAGAAATTAGTATCCTCATTTCTTTGCCTTAGGTCATTGATTTACTTTTTCCCAGCTCCTTTATCATGGGCGAGATTTCAGTTGGAGTGGAGACTCCACTCAACTTAGAGGACATTTAATGTCATCTAGGAGGACAACTTTATGGGTTCAGAGTTAGATGGTAAGTCCTGACTTGGAAATAGCCCATATGTGACAGTTGAAGGGTCCTGTCACTAGAAATTCCCCTTAAAAAGTATGCGCCCTGGCTACCTTGCTAATGAGCCTGTCTCTTTGGCAATGTGGTCAGCGCGTTTGACTCTTACCCAGGAGTCTGGGGTTCAATTCCCAGGCAATTCCCCTTCGGCCTGCCACACATAGCACAGCGCCTTTGTAGCCGCAGGAAGTAATTACCTACTAAAAACTAGTTTGATGACTCCACTCTGCTGCAGCAGGACACGAACCCTTGTGTGAATGACTGCCACTTGACTCAATCAAGGAGCCTCTCCACCGTAGCTTCCCAGTGTTGGCACAATCGCCACACACACCTCTAATAACATTAGCAGATCTTCTAAAGTAGTCCGACAATGCGTTGTTTCAAACAGTACCTGAGCTAGCTAGATATTCAAATATCTGTATTTATGACAGTGTACAGTCCCATGGCAGCATTTAAAGTCTTCTGAAATTTTTCTGAGTGACCAACCAGCATAATGTAAGGCCAAAATTTGGTTACGAACAATCTCAGAGATCTCCTTCGGTTGTGCCATTCTGTTAAACACTGCGACACGGCTCGAAGTTCATGTCACCTAATATGCTGGAACAACAGAATAATGATGTCAAACCAGCTTTAACTATTTTTTGTAGCATGAATAATCATGGAATAAGCCTTCATACATGCATTCATGCCATACAAGAGTCAAAAAAAAAAAAAATTTGTGACAGCTTTTCATTGTTATATAAAATCAATGTTTCCCATTTTCTTGTTTATTAGCCATATTTTTACTTCATCATACTCATGGGAATGATCTTTTTTGTTCTCATTGCCCAAAATTTTACACTGAACAAAAATCTAAACGCCCCATGTCAAATATTCATGCCACATGGAGTTAACAACTCTAAGTGAGCATATGCTGACTTTTACTTGTATAATAGGGATATTTCTCTTGATTTGTGTACAATTTTTTAATCCATCTCTCTGTCCATCTCTTTTGTCAAAAGTCATCATGCCTCAGATGTCTCAGGTCATGCAGGAACGTGCCATTGGCATGCTGGATGCAGGGATGTCCACCGGAGCGGTCTGCATGCAGTTTGTTGAAGTAGAGCACATTCCAGTTCTGGACTGGCCTGCGTATTCGCCGGACATGTTGCCCATAGAGCATCTTTGGGATGCTCTGGATCAGCGTGTCCGCGACCGTGTTCCAGTTCCAGATAACGTCCGCCAGCTCCATGTGGCCCTCTGGGAAGAATGGAATAACACTCCACAGGCCATGATAGACAACCTGATCAACTCCATGCGAAGGACATGTGTTGCTCTGAGAGATGCAAATGGTGGACACACAAGATATTGAACATTCAATTTCTTCAACCTGACCCCCCAACGTGTGCAAAGGATTGTCACTCCTTTACAGATGCCAATATCAAGATGCAATGTACGGTGATCTGAACATTAGTCATTAACAAAAATGAATTTTGATTTGCTTCATATATTGCATAACCCTAATGTTAATAAAAACTCAAATTTGACATGGGGCGTTTATATTTTTGTTCAGTGTATTTTTCAAAACATTTTCACAAAGAAATCATGGAGAAGTAATGTATTAGGACTGCTTTTGGATGAAAGTGGTGGTGTATAATCATCACTGTACACTACTGTAAATTGCCTCACAGAAAAAAAAAATTCTATGACTCAATCACAAAAATACATACAGTATTTCCTGGCAGTTTCATTCATAGGTATTCTATAGATTTGTGCCCAGTTAATTTTTAGTTCTTGGTGTAAGCTTGGTTAAGTGAGTAATTTCATCTTGATGAACATCAGTGTTCTGAAAAGCTGACGTCTCCCAAATACATTGAGGTCTGTAAGTATTTGGACAGTGACAGTATTTCAAAGGGTTGAGACTCCTACTCAGTTCATGTGATCTAAATGTACACACCCTCCTGCCAGCTGTCTCTTTATTAATTACAGATTTCACAGATCCATACGGCATGAACAATGAAAAAATTGAGCAAAAATTGTCACATATAATTGTCAAATATTTATAGACTTTAGTGTATATCAACACATGGATGCCTGTGACTGATTTTTGTATGTGAAAGATGAAAACAATATGCTGCATATACATATTTGCATTTTGTCCAGTGTCGCAAAATTATTTATTCAGAGCTGAGATGACTGAATCTTTTAGCACAGAATAAACCTCAGTAAAACAAATTGGACAGACAGAATTTTATAGTAAAATATCTGAGCAGGCAATAATTCTTCTTTGTGGCAGTTATACTTTTAGCTGCATAAAAATGACCCACAACATGATCAACTAATATGTCCTGGAGCCATCTGCTTGGTGGATTTTGTTGCCAAAATCAAAAAAAAGAGTCGACACTCATTTCTGCCCAAAAGCAGAGCTACATTAACTACAAAAGCTGAGGCAATCATAGTCCATTTCAATGCCTATTTTTAATATGCAGGATCTATATTGTTCACATACTGTATATTCATATCTGTGTGAGTGGAAATAAATAGCTGAAAATAAATATTGGTAATGAGCTATGTTGAATGGTCAATGAAGTATACAAAAAAAAAATGTATATTTCACTTTAAGTCCTTTAAATGTAAATTATTGTAGGCATATCATTGCTCAATTATTTTGTCCATAAATGTTTTGAGGAAACATTTTTTCACGATTAAACAATTTTATTTTTAAAATTTTTGATAGCTCTTTTCATTTAGTGTTGAGATTTGGTGCTGCATTTAATGCCATGAAAATAATAATCATACTTCAGCAT
Source organism: Gymnothorax reevesii (assembly GCA_029721435.1). NCBI lineage: Eukaryota > Metazoa > Chordata > Actinopteri > Anguilliformes > Muraenidae > Gymnothorax > Gymnothorax reevesii. Next base: position 11,209,592 of record CM056587.1, on the reverse strand, counting down.
TTTCAACAATTCCTCCATATTTTCTGAGAGCTCCATTTTATTTATTTGGTGGTGTGTGTTTGTGTATGTGTGTGTGTGCACGCGCGCCTGTGTGTGGTGCGTGGGTTACTAGTTTTTAGGTTTTCAGCCAATATGTCTGAGAATTTTCTGGAGTTCAAGATTCCATTGACCTTAACAAGAGCCCCAGGATCTATAGATGCAAAATAACATCACAAATCCACCACCATATTTCACTGCAGGTCCTTTTTAAAACAAGCATCCTTTTTCCTGTGCCAAACCTGCTGCTGGTATGCCTGGCCAAGATGTATGATTCTGGTCTCACCTCACCATAGCACCCAAGAAACAATCAAAAGTCAGCTGAACACAGAATATTGCAATCTACCTGATGCTTATTTACTCAGTTATTTTTTAGAAGCTCCAAAAATTTTGGTGATGATTAGTTTGCCATCCATGTTTTTTTTCTTGGTTAGTTTTCTCTGTACATCACCAGTTTACTCTGTTCAGCTGAACGGCAGAGTATCAAATACTTTCATCCTTACTCTTCACTTGGTCTGCTCTTTTGTCAGCAGTTTTACATCTGAACAGTTTATTTTCTGTCATTCCCTTGTCCCTTTCTTCTGCCTTGCACCTTTGCCTGTTAACTGCTGTGCCAAAACTCTGCTAGTAAACCAACTGTTTATTATAACTTACCTGGCCTCCTAAGTTTATCTGTGAAAATGCATCCTTTTTGAAACTCCAGACTATAAGAACAAGCCAGCGATGGATCCAGCAAAACTAAGTCCTGCTTATGATGTCCCATTGGCTGACCCCGGGCCCTCATCAAACTCTTGTCTGAGAGTGTACACTTACTCACCTATGATGTAGTGCACTGTCAGCATCCATGTTTTCCTGTGCGGGTCGGTCTTCATAGCCCACATTCCTTACTGTGTTCATCACTGATCCTCAATATTCACTCCTATGAAAGCCTGACATCTCTGTGTGTAATTGCTGCAAATGATCAGGCACTTACACTCAGTGCTGCCAGCCTCTTCTGTTGCAGCAATCCTGTTTCCTAACAAAATACTCCATTGTAGCCTTCATCACCTCATCTTATGGCTATCAGCAAGAGCTGTTGCTTCAACTATGGTACTGTTGGACCAAAATGTAATAATGTGTGCAATTTTTCAGCGAGTGTTTGACTGGCCAATAAGTGCTTGAGAAGTGGGTTGTCTTCTCTTCTGCACTGCCTAGGCTCAAAGCATGTATAATTCCACTAAATTTCAAATGCTTGCCTCTGTGAGTGACTGGAATGTGGAGACCCTAGCAGACTATTTTCAGCCGAGGACGATGAAATAGTTTATGAGTTCAAATGGCCTCTCAAGATGTGCCTACAGGTCTTAACCAGCTCATTTCCTCTGCTGATAGAGTTGATGGTCATCTATGATAGGGAGAGTGCAAATCACATCTAACAGCTCTTCTGCAGTCATGTTCACCAAGTCCTCACTGAGATGACCCTCATTCGATGCCATGAAATAACCTCAGTTCTCTTATACATACCCGACCACTCAACCCAAACCTCCAATAGTCTCTTCTGTCTTGAACAATGTCCTTTGGAATGATGAACCTGTTGGGATTAGCCAAAGCACTTTTGTGTCAGGTGCCCAAAATGGTCAGGACATAGGCAGACTTGTCATGGCTCGAGAGACTTTTGAGTTTACTAATGACTCTTGTCAGTTCAGTAACCTGCATTATGTAAACTTCAAGCCACCTTGAAGTTCTTCATTTATCGACTCTACGCCTTTTTTGGACTGATCTCAAATTACCACTGTCAGAGCCAAAAGCTATCTTTTCTTTGTGTCCCAACTTACCTTTGTTTTCTATAGATTATGTTCACCTCCCATTTGGGGTAGAGAAATTAGTATGCTCATTTCTTTGCCTTAGGTCATTGATTTACTTTTTCCCAGCTCCTTTATCATGGGCGAGATTTCAGTTGGAGTGGAGACTCCACCCAACTCAGAGGACATTTAATGTCATCTAGGAGGACAACTTTATGGGTTCAGAGTTAGATGGTAAGTCCTGACTTGGATATAGCCCATATGTGACAGTTGAACGGTCCTGTCACTAGAAATTCCCCTTAAAAAGTATGCGCCCTGGCTACCTTGCTAATGAGCCTGTCTCTTTGGCGATGTGGTCAGCGCGTTTGACTCTTACCTGGGAGTCTGGGGTTCAATTCCCAGGCAATTCCCCTTCGGCCTGCCACACATAGCACAGCGCCTTTGTAGCCGCAGGAAGTAATTACCTACTAAAAACTAGTTTGATGACTCCACTCTGCTGCAGCAGGACATGAAGCTTTGTGTGAATGACTGCCACTTGACTCAATCAAGGAGCCTCTCCATCGTAGCTTCCCAGTGTTGGCACAATCGCCACACACACCTCTAATAACATTAGCAGATCTTCTAAAGTAGTCCGACAATGCGTTGTTTCAAACAGTACCTGAGCTAGCTCTTTTCTTCCCATCAACTAATTCTTGTTCAGACAGGACACTCACGTCAGATTTAACCATTTACTTGGAATGACATACATTTGAAATTGGCGATGATTCTGCTCAAGTGACACTCTGGAACAATCTGAGCAAGCATGACACAGACATACCAGGAGATCACAACCACCCCCCCACCCCCACCCCAGCAGAGCCTGGTTCACCATTTTTAAAATTTCAATTCTATTTATTTGTATAGCACTTTTCACAGAGACTGTCACAAAGATTCTTTACACTGAGAGATCAAATAAATGAAAGGGCTGTGCCCAGTCCATTCCCCCTGCAGCAAATGAGGCAAAAAACTCCCAGTAGGGAGGAAAATCCTCATACAATGGTGAGAAAAAAAAAAAAACGCGCACACACACACCACAAAATAAAGTCAAATAGAGTAAAATGGGAAAAGAGTTCCATTTAAGTCCATCTGAAGAGTGGCACCAGGAAGTGGCATGCCGACAATGGTGCAGAACTGGATCAGGACAGTAAGGGTGCGATCAGGAACCAGTCGCAAGAACCAGGCAATGCAGTAGAACTTGCTTTATTAAAAAGGGGGAGGACCCGCGCGGGGCAGAAGGCAAAAGTACAAAGTCCACACGCCAAAAATCAAAATCCATTTGGGCAAAAATAGAATCGAAAACCAGGGAAGCAATCACAATAATTGTAGTCAGACAGAAATGGGTCTGGTAACCGGTACAGGTAGGCCTACAGGTTTGTCAAAGAAGCAAAACCAGAATCCAATGGGCGTAATCCGAATCGTAACCAAATCGTAAGCAAACATAGATCCCGTGGTCGGGCAGAAAAAGGTCAAAACCCACAGATGCAACAATAATCCAAAATCACAAAGGCAAAAAATCGAAAGGTCAGGCAGTCCAGTCAGAAAGATAAACACTGAGTAATCAAGGCAAAATGAACTGCCGCACAAGAAGACTGAGGAAAACAATCTGAAGGAGAGTGGCTGTGAAAAGACACCTAATATACATTTCCAGGGAGATCACATGGTGAGAGACACAGGTGCAAACAGTCAGACTGATTACAAGGGAGCAGCACATGAGGGAAAACCTAATCACACGCAGTTTTGCAGAAGCCAAAACGTGGACAGGGATCACGGGACAAACCTATACAAAGACATACAGCTCCAGTTAAGGAGTTCTAACATGCATAGATACTTAAAGTAGGACAGCGTGATAAGACGTGGAGCTTCCACAGAAAATGCAGTAAAGACAAACAGGGAGAGACAAGAGGCGGAGACTAGAACAGGGTGAGTGCTGAGATCTTGTTAATCAATCAGTAAGTGCTATACAATCCCTTGGTGCTTGTTAGTAAGTTAGTATTATATACAAAGTTAGTTGGTGTTAGTAACTTCTAGCGAAAATAACAAACTGTTAGTATGGTTAGTAAGATAGAAAAGTATGGCGAAGTAAGTAAACGAGATCGGAAGGAAGATTGAAATCCAGAATCCAATAAATCACCCGAAGAGTAACACGCAGGACTGGGCTGTGTGTAATGACAAGACAAGAGACCAGATGGGGGACACAAAGTGCGGTGCATGATGGAAAATATGAACCGGAATGTGACTATGGCAAAATGTAAAACATGGAAAAGTAAAAACTAAGACAATACATAAACTAATCAAAGTTACCAAATCCCAATACACATACAAAGAATAGTCGGACATAGCAAATATCAGAAAACACAAAAGGCAGTCAGAATTAACAAGGCATGAACATGGTCAAGGCAGAACAGAACATGAGCAATGGCAGAATCACTACAAGGACAGCAGCAGCCGGCGCTCAAAATGAAATGAATGACAATACAGTTTACAAACAATGCAGATACTATAGAAAACAATGCCAATACCATATAAAGACAAGTGTATGACACAAGTACTGCCGAAGACTGTGCCGTGGGAAAGGAGGAGGCTGGGGAGGGGATGTTTGCGCAGATCTGTAATGGGTCTTGGTGGGAATGGTAGAGCTTGGTTAGTTGAGATGGAGCGCCCGCTTATTTAAAAAGACGCACAAATTAGGTACGTGAAGCTGAAGTCCAATGCGATTGGACAAGGGTGGAGCCAAGACTGACTTCCGTGCCTGTCTGAACTAACACTGACACTCCATTCGTTATGTTATTCTTGGCACTCCGCAAGCAATTTATTGATTCTTGAGTTGTTTTCATTCTTGTTGTGATGGTTGTTTCTGTTAGATTGTAATCTTGTTTGTGCTTAGTTACCTGTATTTACTTTCAAGTCTTTACTTGATGTTCATGACGACAAATTAAATGATATTTTATATAAAATACACACAATATGACTTATGTGTCAGGTGAGCACCTAACTCTGTCAAGGACAGTTTGTAAGATGTACTGTGAAGTTTATTGTTTGTACAATAGCTGTCAGGCAGGCAAGGAATTGAAGTAGAGCAAACTCAAAAAAGCTTCGGAGCTAGTTGCCTTGCTTTTTTAAGTTATGTCAACTTTTTACTTCTGCCAAGGAGGTTATATTTCTGCTGGCGCTGGTTTGTCTGTCTGTCTGTCTGTCTGTGTACATGATAAGTAATGAACAGATATCTCTGAAATTTTGTGGGTGGGTAGTCATTACATCAAGGATGGATCCTGTTGACTTTTAACACGATTGGTCAAAGAATAGGACCACCGTAGCAACCATCTCAAAATCTTTTGTTACAAATACCTTAGATTTCTTATGGGCAATGTTCTCTCAGATTTTGACTGATTTTGACTTTCTGAGGTTTGTACTCTCAGAGTGCCTCTAGTTATTTTTTCCAATGTGAGTGACGTAAACAGTAAATTCTCATCTTCATGATATGATTTTGGATTTGCATGATTTTGCATGTTGTTACCCTTATAATTGTCTTTCCATTGAGACTAAAAGGTGCATCCAGTGAGTGTGGCGCCATTTTCTGGAACTTGAGCTGTTCATGGTGTAAAAGGAACATATGTCAACAAAATATTCATCTCCAACATTATGGAGACCTCTGTGTGTAAAAACTCATTTGAATGGGACAACTGGATTGCTGTCAATGTTAATATTGTCTTGAATTATTTTTTCCTTCTGTTGATATTTGAACTCCCCAGCAACAGCTTCAGTTTTCCCTGAACGTCCCTGAATATCATACTTCTTTAAACACCCCACTGGACAGAGATAACATAAATACCTTCATGCGGTTTATATTTATTTATTTATTTGCAACATTCAGTAGCTTGAAAGTGTTGGTGGTATTAATCCTCATTAAGGATTAACCAGAGTCAGAGTGGATCATCAGAGCTGGCTGTAGCACAGATATGGAAACAGAACCAATAATGCCAGGACTACATAAAATAAAGAATGTGTTTAAAAATATCATTATGGTCAGCTGTCATAACACATATTTCAGAGGTTAAAGTTGATCATTTAAAAATGAAGAAGAAAAGAACAGTTTGTAAACAATAAAATATAGCTCATTGGAGTCAGACCATTTGTATCATCGATGAACGGCTCAGGAATGTTGAGGGGAAAGTAATATGTCGGGCAGAACAAATGAAACTATTCTCAAATAGTTGGTTGCTTTTGTTGAATGGTGGATAAGGCATGCCTGCCCTTTTGTACCCCATCTGGTTGAGCTAAGTTTTTAAGACAGAAAGATTCTGGCCAATCAACCCTTCTATTAACCCAGAGCCAGGAAGCCAAATTGAGATCCGTAGTAGTTCAATATATCACTTTGTCATTTCTACTTATATTTTGGAATGTATTCTTATCTTTAAGGGTTCCTATCTTAAAATGTCATAGTTTGGTTGATTATACAAGACCTTGAATATTGTCTGAGTGTAGCACCATCCAGTACACCAAGCGTTAGTCATGTTTCTACACGGTAAATACAGAACAGGATGGGAAGGCTACACCTATTTAAATGTACGCTGGAACTTTTTTTACCTTTACATTCCTGTTCCAATCAACCAAAGAAAATCAAATTAGATGTCATTTTTGAGAAATGCTCATAAAGTAATTTGCATTACCGCCTCAAGTTTAGAGAGAGGCCTATTTTTACTAACCTGATCACAGTAAAAAAGATTAGCAATTTGAAGTAATTCAGTCATTTCAAAATAGGAAGCACGAGATATCACTGTGAAATGCAGATTTGCATTTCTTTCCTTGAACATACAAGTGTAACATTTCCTGGAAATAGCATCAATTGACCGGCCATTTAAGTGTTACAAATCCCTGATGGTGCTCTTCATTTCTTTGAAAGGTTAAAATTTTATGATCTGTCCTCAGTCGCCTATAGCGTTGACAGGGCAGTCGGCTTTATGCTCATCTCCAGTGTGTTAAATTTTGTTCATCATAATCTTAATTCACGGAGAGGAGAGGTGATGTTTGTCAAAACTACCAACTTGCACATGAAATGTCGAGACCTTAATTTAGAATTTAAGATGCAAAAGTGATTTTGAACTTCAGATCTGACCAGAGCCTCGTAAACAACTATGAAATGAGGCATGCATTGAGATGGCGGTTTAGTGAATCAAGCTGAGCCATACACATTACTTAAATTTGTGGCGGCTAATGACAACATTGAGTGAGCCTTGGGCTCGTAGTGTGGCCCACTCTGGCAGTTAGCGCATCCGGCTTACCGCCAGCTCTTTTACCCTCTTTTCTTAATTTATATTTCCAAAGGCGGGTATTTCATATGAAGCTTTGCAGGAAATTCACTGGCAATTATTCATGTTTTTCCTAATCTCTATTCGAATCATTAATCCATTTTTACTGCAGAAACAGGTGGATCTTCACTCAGGGTCCTCCTTGAGTGAAATTATCATTTGTTTATTTATTACAACATTAAGAATATGTGACCTTAAATCTGAGCAATGACAGTTCTGCGCAATTTAAAGCCTGTTTTCAGAAACTGTGTCACGGATGTCAGAACCAAAGGAGCCCAGTGCAAGGTCAGAAGGACAATCAAAGCAGCCTGGCGGATCAGGTCAGAGCCATGGCTGACTGTGCAACGGAGAATGGGCAGGTAGAGGTCAAGCAGCAGCAAATGGTCTTCAGAGGAGAAGCTGATTAGAGTCATGGTCCAGCTCTGAGGATGAAACCTGAGATTAAGTTGGAAGGAAACAGAAGACAATGGGTTGGGGAATGACGACGGACAATGAAGACAACAAGCAGGGAAACAGCCGAGAAGAAAACAAAGGAGACATGGAAACTAGGAATAACGGCACTGTGAAACTTCCGAAAGTGAGCTCAACACGAATGAACGTCAACAGAGTGGTGAAGCCAAAAGACAGGAACTTAATCACCCTGAGACTACAATTAAAAATGAGGGTTACGCTTGGGAAGAAGGCAGAGGAATGCATAAGTGGAGGGGCGGAGCCACAGGACAATAACCGAATGATTGAAATCAATCAGAGAGACAGACCGACTAAGAGGCAAGCAGCCCGTGTGGAAGACTAATTACCACGGAATCAGGATGTTACGCACTGATTACATTCACATGGACTTGAGCATTCTGGTTTTAATTGTAGTGGGGACTTGGCGTTTACATGCAGGCAGAGAAACCTGGTGATTCATATCCCTGTGTACATGGTAAATACGGTTTCTGATCACTGCATTATTATCACAGGGGCCAGTAATGTTTGTTTTTTACATAGCAAGCCATGGCAATAATGAAATCTGAGAGAGAAAAAAACCCACTGTGGCTCATTGTGGGCTTAGCACTATTAAGTGCCAACATTGCATTGCAGTTATGGTTCATCCACTTCATTTTCAGCAACAGAACAGGAAAGCTGCAGCAAAAATTCTACTTTTCCTCAGCTCTGGCTGGTGTCAGCCTGTCACTGCCACCGCGTAGGACAAGAACACAATGGGTGAAGATACGCTGCTGTGATTGGTGGGATAAATTTGTCATCATGGAGTTCACCAATTCCGAATGGAGCAAAAACTTTTGGATGAATAGGTCATCCTTCAACTGGCTGTGCGACACAACTTAACCTTTGATAATACCAGAAGAAACATCAGTCCAAGCACCAGAATACACAGTATCTTTTGGAGTAGCGGGTCACTTTCCAATTGGACGGTATTTCCATGAATGTTATTGAGAACTGAATACCAAAATTAGCATTGTTTCAAAGATTTTCTCTTCTTCTCTACAGTAATACCAATAGACATTGTGAGCAAATTTCTTTGCACGGAATATAGTTTTCTGTCAAGATGCCATTTAAGCTGTAGCTGATAAAATTTAGTAGGCCTATTGGCTCGTTCGCAGTAAACAGATCTTTTACTCAGTCCTGAAATAGAAGTTTTAATGATGTTTGTGAAGGAAATGTCAGTTTAACACCAAGTGATCCGCGACTGATACATTACCCCTTACTATACTGCATACAGTATCCGTATTTCGGTAATTCGCCAATTGACTGAGACCTCGCCTTCACAGGTTGTTGGCAGCTGTCAGAAACTGCGATAAGGCGTGTACATGCCACAGTATCCTGTCTTTTTCTTTTTTCTTTTTTTTTTGAGTTCTGCAGCAAGCAAAGTTCTGCATCGGGTTTCTTAAAACTGGGATACGGGCTTATCAAATTTGCATACCCGCCAACTCTCATGCTTATGGCATGAGTCTAATGCTTTTTAGTGGCATATCATGTTCTCACGCCATAATCAGCAATCTTACACTTAGTAACAAAAGTAAAGATTGAAATTTTTGCCGAGTCCCACTTTTACTTAACCCGCATTGTACCTCGAGGGCAGGACAATACTTCATTGGAACGTGGATCAGTCATTATTCAATCAACGTGTATTTAATTCTTATCATAATTGAAGTCCTTCCGCATGGATGTTTTTAAGTATCACTCGTGTTTCCATCCCACTCATGGATAGAAGCTATGAAATTGCATAAAGATGTTTCAGTTGGTCTTTTATTTCAGTTAAACAATTTAAACGATCCTGAGGTGCAAGTTAAATCACCTGATGCGCGGAAGAACGAGTGCAGAAGTTTTAGATCAGTTTGTGTTTCGTGAAGCATAGGCCTATTTTTGAGTAAATTTTTACTCTGTTCTGAATTTGGGCTATTATTTAGTTGTTGATAGATTGTGTGGAGACAGAAGTTAAAATAACTAGCAAAAGAGATTCAAGTTTATAACAGTGAGGATGATATTGCATGTTGCTCCAGCTGCGATGGAAACTGCGCCAGTTTGTTTCCTCTAAGAGGAAAGCCGAGCTTCATTTCATAGCACTGTTGCAACTGCGCATGTGCAAGATGCAAACCAGCCTGTCCGGTACACACAAGTGCTTTTTAATGGAAATGCATTGTGACAGGCCTGGACTTTTTGTCCGATGAAAGCCAAAGTCCGTTATATAAAATCCAGTATATTCAATGTTTATTTCATGGAAAAAGGTTACAGATAACTTGGGACTTGAGCTGACGTCCGGTATGAGCGAGTGTCCATTTTATGACAGGACAGTTTAGGCGAGTTCTACTGTATTAAGTGGAGTTCAGTAAACGTGTTCATTTCTTTTTCCCTGTCATTTCACTTTATTACTCATAACTGAATTAGGGACTTTTGTCTTAATTTCTTTGTATGTGTGGATTACTTGGGCTTCTACGGACGTTTGGTGAAAATTTCATTTAAAAAGCCCCATTTCAAATATATTTACTGAGAAAACTGTTGACGCGTTCAGTATTTATTTTCCCCGCTGTATGATAAAATTAAACATAATCTCTGTATTCCACCTCTTAACTACCTTTGTCCAAGGTTTCTCACAATTCCATGCCAGATGCTTTCCTTCGGTAGGATGGCGGATGTGAATCTCGCCAAATCTGGTCTCCTGACCACTCTAGTGTTTTCTTTAGCTCTGTGGTCACGTTTTAAAGGCTGTAAACACAAAAGAGCCGCTCACCCCTCCCCTTCAGAAGCTTGGAACATGAAAGCGCTTTTCTTAAAGTGAAACTTCTGAGTAAAGCTGCTTTCACACTGGACGCGATATGAATTTTTCGTGCGACAGATTACTTTCAAAGTCAGTGCAAAGTGAAAGCAGCTTAAGAATGGCTCACTCGGCTGGGTAAATGGCCGTGTTCAGCTCGTTGTGATTAACGCCCGATAGCAACAATGAGGACCATTGCCAGACAATAAATTTACACCATTAGTGCTAGCTACAACAAGATATCTGACAAGTATCTTAGCTTGGCATTAATAAATGAGGATTAACAACGTCACGCAGATCACTTTTAGCTAAAATTATCACGTGGTTATAAATTCATCAACGAATTTCAACTCTGAGTACTAACCAGAGAAAAAATGTTATTACACAAACACAAACTGTGGTTTGATCAAACAGAATGAGTAAACTCACTAGCTTGCCAACTGAGAGTTAGCAATGGTTGCTAACTCGCTCCAAAGAGGAAATATCGATCTCCCTACAGTTTGATTCATTCTGACCAGCATGATCTATGCAAGATAGCCTTACAAAAACAATACACAAGCTTCCCTCAATTTCGCTTGGGATGAAAATTTACAATTCACATCCAACCGAGTTAGCTCCAGCTCTACTCACCTCAAGTAGAAATAAGGCGACCTGGGCGTGAGAATTAAAAGCATTCAACTCCCCGAATTCTCTCCAACAATGGTATGCTTTCCCTATGTTTATTCTGGACTTCGCATAGCTGCAATCGCGTTCCTTTTTCCTCTACATAAACTTGTTCCAGCATCTCTTTTTCAGTTCATCTTCCACCATGCTTCACTCTGCCGCCTCGGTAGTGCCACTGCCATTTTCTTTCGTTGCTCAGTCCTGCCCACTTGTCATGCATGAGCATGGACCTAGCGCAGAAGAAAATGGGTTGCAAAGGGGACCTATGATGCTGATCCTCCTTTTAATTCATATTAGTAACGTTATAATGTTAGTTGTCCATACTCAACCTCTGAAAAGTGTCTACACATAAGATACAGGGGTTTTGCCCTAATCCTAGAACGTGATTTCATGAACATGATTTCCTCTCTGAACAGCTCCTCCCAAGATCTTCGCAAGATCTGGGCAAAACCTGACGTCAGGTTGTGCCGTCCAATTAGAACAAACCGAGCCAGAGCCAATCACGGCACTGGACCTGCCCACACCGGAAACTATTCTAGCAGGCACTAACAACAGCAGATCATACTATGCCTTAGTAGCGTCGACACTTTTGGAAATACAAAAGAAGAACCGCAGATCATTTGAGGTGCAGTTTTGTCAGCATCTCTCTCCCAAAGCTGCTTGTCCGTTTACTTTTGGACGCCAAGAAAAACACTTATTTCTCTTCCAAAAGAGGATGCCACCAGTAACCAGTGGGTAGCTTTTTTAGTTTGCTGGCAGCAAACAGCCACGGCCAAAGAGAACGTTAGCTACTTGTGCTCAGCATTTCACCAAGACAGCTTTGTCAATAAAGGATAACTCGACATAGGATAAGAGTTTCAGCTGCTTCTCAAACCTGAAGCAGCTGCATCGATCAAGCGCTCGGGCCACAAGCTGTAAGTAACGATATGACGGCAAATAATGTAAGTGAAGCTAACGTGTAACGGGTGGCTAGCAGGACCACTAGCGGTAGTTAGCATAAATAACTGGCCTCAAATACAGGCTTTGTAAAATATCGCAAGATAAAGCTTGTATGGGTCACAACTGTCTGTTGATTGCGGCAGTAGCACAGCGGCTAACGTAGCCAAGTAACAGTTGCTAATGTTTGTGTCCTAAATATGCAAGAGTGATATCAGGGGAAATTCCACAAAAGGTGTGTGAACAGGAACCTCATTTGAAGCTAAATTTTAAAACTTGTTTGTGATTTGGATGCTTGGTACAACTTTTCACAGTAACATAACTTGCTGTTAGTAAAACCTGTATTGCAAGGGTTTGCCTCTGAGGTTATGACTGCTCAGTTACCAGCTACTGCATGTTAGTTTGCGTGCCGCCGTGCTAATTAAAAATGCTCCTGGTTAACTTATATGCAGTAATTCTGATCGGTATGCTTGTGTTACTTTGGTAAGCATCAATGTGGCAGTTTCAGCATAACGTTGCCTGATTGTAGCCACTACAGTTAGTGATCCTTTCACTTATTCATGACCGTGATCAGTTGGATACTTCACAAATGTCTGGGCAAGCTCTCTGGTGCTACCGTGAAAGCAATGCAAATGCGAAGCTCTACTATGTCTGGTTTAACAAATGATTTTTCGGCACTACCTTGACATAATTTCATTCCCCTTTAAAAATTGTTTTGGCTAATAAAAAGCCGAAAATGCGGAGATTAAATAGGTAATTCTTTCCTGAAGAAGTGATCGATTCGCTAGCTCCACATAAGCAAGCTGTCCACGCTAACGGAACTTATGGTCTGCTAAACCTGTATTATGTTCATAACATAACCGAGCTCTCACTAGCTGTCACATACTATCCATAAAGCTGCTTTCACATCGGACACGAAACAAATTTTTCGCAGGACAGATTAGCCTACATTCAAAGTCAATGCAAAGACGCAAATGCATGTATTATGGCTGCGTTATGCAGCTTTCACACCGGACGTGAAACAAATTTTTTGCAAGACAGATTACATTCAAAGTCATGACCGCTTATCAGCTACTGCATGTTAGTTTGCGTGCTCTGCCAATTAAAAATGCTCCTGAATAAATGATATGCAGCAATTATGATCGCTATGCTTTTGTTACTTAGGTAAGCATCAATGTGACAGTTTCATCAAAACGTTGCCTGATTGTAGTCAGTAGAGTTGAAGCTAACATGAGAGGTGCTGTATGTGTCTGCCGAGCTGGGCTGCAGTTAGGCCAGACGTAGGTTTTCCAGAGCTTGGGGCGCGTTTTTGGGTGCTTGTGAAACGATCGCTTTGATACTACTGGTGAAAGCAATAGGGAAGTGCACAGGCTATAATAAGTCCCATATAACAAATTAATTCACTTTATTGCCATCGATTGAATATTGAAGTCTTTCCTGCAAAAGTGATCGATTCATTAGCTCCACATAAGCAACGGTTCACGCAAACGGAACTTACGGTCTGTAAAACCTGCATTACGCTCATAACATAACCAATCTCTCTCTAGCTGTTGCGTACTATCCATAATGCGCCCATTCTCTGCAAGGAAAAGCTGGTCATTCCCACGCAGTAAGTAAACCATTTCCGTGGGCAATTTCCAAAAATGCCGTTTAGCCTGGAGCTTTCGCCCCTCCGTCATATACCAGCATGGAAGCTGTTCGTTTCTCCATGCTAACAACACACACAGCTATGCATACGAACCAGCAGGTCCTAATACACACCGAAGCAGTCCATAAGCTGTTGGTCCACTTTTAGCTGCTCCTCACTATCCATATTTCACTCTAAACTCAGACCCACTGGATTTCTACGGTCTCTGGTCTACACTTAGGCATGTCGACAAGTTCTACAAATGTGTCTATATGGGGTAGATTCTAGTTTTCCCTGCCTACTAACTATACAGTAGAAAAACCGCTGTACTCGCCACTGTTGCCATAACAAACTGTAGCCAATAGCAAATTCGTTCTTGTGCTGCCAGACTTTCGAGCTGCGTCCTCCACTTTTGCCGTTATTAGAGTTTATGAGAACAAGTTCATTTCATTAGATCTATACACATGTACTGCCTTAGATTGCGGAATTTCCCCGCCAATTCTTTATCAGTTGCCTGACGCGTCTCACGTTTCACTCTGGGGAGACTGACATGGAAAACTGCATTCTGCAACCTCGTCCCGCCCAGATCCGCCCTCCACAGAGCTGGCCAGTCAGAAGAAAGTGGGCGCACGGGGAGTGGGGGCCGTAGCGGAAGAGCCACCCCAATTAGGCGTTTCAGGCAGAGACTACAATGGACCACAAATGGGTTTTTTTTAGGATGGCAGTATGAGCTAAATAAGGACCCTGCTTTGGACTTTGAACAATCAGGGGAACTCTAGGGGAGTCAAAAATCGAAATACAAATTTGGAAATATTGCAAAATAGGTCTCCTTTAAGTGCTGCGTCGTAAGACAAATTGGTGCAACGGCTTTCAACGGCGAAAAGAGCCGTTTTGCAACAACACAAGTTAGGGCACGGAATTACGACAGAAACCTACGTGTGGTGGGAGGTGACTTAAGTGTGCTGCGATCTTTAAAAAAAAATCTCTTTCTTTTTAATTTATATGTAATAATCTCTTTAAATTTCTCCAATGAGACCACTTAAAGTATGTACATTGAGAAATTGCACGCAACTGTCTACATACTCCACGGTGGCAAGTGGTCACGCTTTCCAAAAAGGAAGAGGCTATTCGCCCCGTGGTGGTTCAGCGCGAAAGATCAAAGACCGGGGCGGATTATGGAATGGAATCTCTCATTGGCCCAACTGCGGGGCAAATAGCAGAAGTGCTTCTCTTACCCGTCCCACGAGGTACGAATAGCTGAAATGCTTCTCTTGTCGGCCCTGCTGCGGGGCAGATAGCCGATCTCTTTCTCCCAAATCACCCCGCTGTGGGGCGAATAGCTACTTCCTTTAAAAAAATCGTGGTTTAACATTGCCACATCCCAAGTCTAATCACATCTCTCATAGCATTTTAGGAGATTATTACAGATTAATTAAACATAGAGAGATTCATTTTATGATCGCTGTGGAATTTAGGCATATAAAAACATACACAACGTGGAAAACAGAAAACTGACAAGGACCAGGGGCCTGTCTCACGAAGCTGGATTTCGGTTTAGCGAGGTAACTTCTGGATTAACCCTAGGTTTTCTGTATCACGAAGCTGATTCACTTCTTAGCAGGGTACGTTGCCATGGTAACTTATGCTGAACGCCTAATCTGCTCCAGAGCAGGTTAAGTTCAGGAAAAGATCTCAGTGGGTACATAAAACCACCTACTGGCCAATCTTGGAAAAATGTCTTGGAAAAATGACCTGCCCATTTCTTGAGAATCCCATGGAGGAAGCCGCACAGATAGTGAGAGGAGCGCTCCGGAGAGAGCACGTTTTCCGTGACCGGTAGCCTACACGAGTGAGTGGCCGACACGAGAATTGGCAAAAGATTTATTTTTCTCTAATGTATGATCAGCAGCAACAGATTGCTTGTAAATGAACATGACTGTTTGAATTTACTGTTACCTCTGTCAAGGACGGCATTTGTGCCGTTACTTACGCTACTTTTACTATAAAAGGATAATTGTGTTTTGAAAGCAGCTCAGTGTTTTAACATTTGGCGCACTGAAACATATCATGTACATATGCCGTGCTTTGTGAGCTGCTACCTCCACCAGGGTCTGAGGAGACCCCACCCTCCATACCCTTCGTTATGGGGCGACCCTTATTATAAGATAAGGCCAACTCCTCTGCAGGAGTGTACTGTTGTGTCGGAGGACCCCTCCTCTGCAGGAGTGTATGGGTGTGTAGGAGGACCCCTCCTCTGCAGGAGTGTACGGGTGTGTAGAAGGACCCCTCCTCTGCAGGAGTGTATGGGTGGGTAGGAGTACCCCTCCTCTGCAGGAGTGTTCGGGTGTGTAGAAGGACCCCTCCTCTGCAGGAGTGTACGGGTGTGTAGGAGGACCCCTCCTCTGCAGGACTGTACGGGTGTGTAGGAGGACCCACTCCTCTGCAAGAGTGTATGGTTGTGTATGAGGTCCCCTCCTCTGCGCGAAAGATCAAAGACCGGGGCGGATTATGGAAT
The DNA here is from genome assembly GCA_029721435.1 of Gymnothorax reevesii. Classification (NCBI taxonomy): domain Eukaryota; kingdom Metazoa; phylum Chordata; class Actinopteri; order Anguilliformes; family Muraenidae; genus Gymnothorax; species Gymnothorax reevesii. Next base: position 11,193,436 of record CM056587.1, on the reverse strand, counting down.
GGAATCTCTCATTGGCCCAACTGCGGGGCAAATAGCAGAAGTGCTTCTCTTACCCGTCCCACGAGGTACGAATAGCTGAAATGCTTCTCTTGTCGGCCCTGCTGCGGGGCAGATAGCCGATCTCTTTCTCCCAAATCACCCCGCTGTGGGGCGAATAGCTACTTCCTTTAAAAAAATCGTGGTTTAACATTGCCACATCCCAAGTCTAATCACATCTCTCATAGCATTTTAGGAGATTATTACAGATTAATTAAACATAGAGAGATTCATTTTATGATCGCTGTGGAATTTAGGCATATAAAAACATACACAACGTGGAAAACAGAAAACTGACAAGGACCAGGGGCCTGTCTCACGAAGCTGGATTTCGGTTTAGCGAGGTAACTTCTGGATTAACCCTAGGTTTCCCGTATCACGAAGCTGGTTCACTTCTTAGCAGGGTACGTTGCCATGGTAACTTATGCTGAACGCCTAATCTGCTCCAGAGCAGGTTAAGTTCAGGAAAAGATCTCAGTGGGTATATAAAACCACCTCCTGGCCAATCTTGGAAAAATGTCTTGGAAAAATGACCTGCCCATTTCTTGAGAATCCCATGGAGGAAGCCGCACAGATAGTGAGAGGAGCGCTCCGGAGAGAGCACGTTTTCCGTGACCGGTAGCCTAAACGAGTGAGTGGCCTACACGAGAAGTGGCAAAAGATTTATTTTTCTCTAATGTATGATCAGCAGCAACAGATTGCTTGTAAATGAACATGACTGTTTGAATTTACTGTTACCTCTGTCAAGGACGGCATTTGTGCCGTTACTTACGCTACTTTTACTATAAAAGGATAATTGTGTTTTGAAAGCAGCTCAGTGTTTTAACATTTGGCGCACTGAAACATATCATGTACATATGCCGTGCTTTGTGAGCTGCTACCTCCACCAGGGTCTGAGGAGACCCCACCCTCCATACCCTTCGTTATGGGGCGACCCTTATTATAAGATAAGGCCAACTCCTCTGCAGGAGTGTACTGTTGTGTCGGAGGACCCCTCCTCTGCAGGAGTGTATGGGTGTGTAGGAGGACCCCTCCTCTGCAGGAGTGTACGGGTGTGTAGAAGGACCCCTCCTCTGCAGGAGTGTATGGGTGGGTAGGAGTACCCCTCCTCTGCAGGAGTGTTCGGGTGTGTAGAAGGACCCCTCCTCTGCAGGAGTGTACGGGTGTGTCGGAGGACCCCTCCTCTGCAGGACTGTACGGGTGTGTAGGAGGACCCACTCCTCTGCAAGAGTGTATGGTTGTGTAGGAGGTCCCCTCCTCTGCAGGAGGGTACGGTTGTGTAGGAGGACCCCTCCTCTGCAGGAGTGTACGGTTGTGTAGGAGGACCCCTCCTCTGCAGGAGTGTATGGGTGTGTAGGAGGACCCCTCCTCTGCAGGAGTGTACGGTTGTGTAGGAGGACCCCTCCTCTGCAGGAGTGTACGGTTGTGTAGGAGGACCCCTCCTCTGCAGGAGTGTACGGTTGTGTAGGAGGACCCCTCCTCTGCAGGAGTGTATGGGTGTGTAGGAGGACCCCTCCTCTGCAGGAGTGTACGGTTGTGTAGGAGGACCCCTCCTCTGCAGGAGTGTATGGGTGTGTAGAAGGACCCCTCCTCTGCAGGAGTGTACGGTTGTGTAGGAGGACCCCTCCTCTGCAGGAGTGTATGGGTGTGTAGAAGGACCCCTCCTCTGCAGGAGTGTACGAGTGTGTAGGAAAACCCCTCCTCTGCAGGAGTGTATGGGTGTGTAGAAGGACCCCTCCTCTGCAGGAGTGTACGGTTGTGTAGGAGGACCCCTCCTCTGCAGGAGTGTATGGGTGTGTAGAAGGACCCCTCCTCTGCAGGAGTGTACGAGTGTGTAGGAGGACCCCTCCTCTGCAGGATTGTATGGGTGTGTAGGAGGACCCACTCCTCTGCAAGAGTGTACGGTTGTGTAGGAGGACCCCTCCTCTGCAGGAGTGTATGGGTGTGTAGAAGGACCCCTCCTCTGCAGGAGTGTACGAGTGTGTAGGAGGACCATCTCCTCTGCAGGAGTGTACGGGTGTGTAGGAGGACCCCCTCCTCTGCAGGAGTGTACGGTTGTGTTGGAGGACCCCTCCTCTGCAGGAGTGTACGGGGTGTGTCGGGGGACCCCCTCCTCTGCAGGAGTGTATGGTTGTGTCGGAGAACCCCCTCCTCTGCAGGAGTGTACGGTTGTGTCGAAGGACCCCTCCTCTGCAGGAGTGTACGGTTGTGTCGGAGGACCCCTCCTCTGCAGGAGTGTACGGTTGTGTCGAAGGACCCCTCCTCTGCAGGAGTGTACGGTTGTGTCGGAGAACCCCCTCCTCTGCAGGAGTGTACGGTTGTGTCGAAGGACCCCTCCTCTGCAGGAGTGTACAGTTGTGTCGGAGGACCCCTCCTCTGCAGGAGTGTACGATTGCGTCGGAGGACTCCCTCCCGTCTTTTCCTTGGCACATTTTTTCCTGTGAGCTGCACATAATATAAAATCACTTCCATTGTGATCATTTCACAAAGGGATGGCGTAAAAGGTAAAACTTTGTAGACTATGTGTGTATATTGTTCACATCATATATGTAGCCTGGAAGATACGTATAATAAACTTACTGACCGCTTTGAACTATGTTCTTGTATTTATTTTTTATTTGCTACTAAGTCCTTTTGGCTCCACTGGGGTTGCAACTAAACTGATGAGGTTGTATTGTCAAAAAGAATAAAAGAAAATTGAAACAGGCACATACATTTGAGAGACACACAGCGGTGATTTAATATTACAATCCCAGTAACTTACGCATTGACAGAGTCGGCGATTTTTTGCCAAGATTCCTTGCGGCTTCTGGCAGCTGCAACAGTGTTGCTTTTTGCCTGAATGATGTCTTTATATTCTTCATACATCCTTAGAATAATTGTTTGCTCCTCCGTCGAGAAATAAGTTGCTCTCTGCGGCTTCTCCATGGTGCGCAATCGGTCAAATGGAGTTAACACCGCTCCTTTTATGTGCACGAGCACAGATCTAGATCGGAAACCTCTGGGTTCACTGAACGAGTTGATTTGCCGGCTTCGTGAGACCGATAATCAAGACCCTGGATGTCTGGTTAGGTGCAGCTGGGTAACTGCGGGAAACCCCGGGTATGTTAATCCAGCTTTGTGAGGCAGGCCCCTGGTAACTACTGATGGCATGACAACATGTTGTTATTGAACTGAAACTTTAAACACCAATTCATGGTTAATTAAGTGCATTACATTGCCAAATGTACTATAAAACTCCTTGATCTGTAGTCATTTATCATGGTTTAAACTAAACTGCTTATTTTGACCAATAGCCAAAAATCACCACTCAGCTTCACAAATGCTTTCCCAGCTGAAATGAAAATGGAGGCAAAGTCCAGCAACCCCATGTCCTAAACTTTTGCAGAACACAATCTCTGAGGAATAACGGCTTTCACAGCTGCAAAGGGGTGGCCTGCTTGATATTCAAATTCATGACTTTGGAATACAATGTTGGATGAATGAGAGTGTTCTTACAGTTGACCATTTGCTTCTCGCAATGCAAATGTGAAACGTAACAGATTCATTTTCACAAATCTGGGTAAAATGTGAATAGACCTTCTATCCTCATTGAACCTAGATTTGTAAAAAATGAATTTTGTTATGATTCTGAGACCAATGGGGCAGTGCTGTCACAGAGAGTCTGACTGACAGGCAGAGGTCATGGGGCGGTATTCATGCCACCAGATCAATCCATCTTTCACGCCGCTGGCATGCTGACCATGGGAAACTACAGAGGTAGGAGAGGCTAGGGCAGGAAACAGCAGCGTTTATCTGGGAAATGATCCCCATGCAGGGATTACGGGACTGAATGGATCTTTATCGGGCTGTATTGGATTTAGTCATTTCCTCCCAGGAGATGAATGGACGGTGATACAGAGGCGTATTGTCCGTAACCCTGCAAGGACCCCTGAGATTATTGCTTATGATCTATGGCGATTGGGGTCGGGATGACATGCGTTTGCTGTTCCCAAGCGGACTACTCTAGCCCACCTCTGAGACAAAGGGATGCACTTGCATGCAGGCAGAAAGCTGCTCTACCATGCTCAGGACCCTCTTCAAAAGCTTCCCCCAGCTGTCAGCTCTTGGGCCAGTCCAGCAGTAAAAGGTAATGTCACAGACACTGAGCAGTATGGTAGTACACCTTAGAGGCAGGTACCAATTTCCTGTCAGGGAGGTAGGGGGCTATAACCTTTTGGAAATATTTCCATTTAACTGTGAAGTCTCCGGGAGAACAATATGCGACAGACACCATGGAGAAAGACCAGCGACATGGACGTCAGTGAGGTGATCATGCTAGTCCTGAGGCCATCTGCTGCGCTAGAGGGGAAGAGAGGGTATTAAACAGAGCGATTCTGACAGAGCTGTGTATACTCAGAGAGGCTAAGCAACATGGGCAGCTGTACTCACCTTGTAGCAACAGCCAGAAATACCCAATGCTGGGATGGGTGACATTGCATTGCGGGGATTGGTGCTATGAGCGATCTGGGGTGACACAGTATATGTGACAACACCAACCCCCATTCCCACCCAACCCCCTGCCCATGTGGGAGCTGTCAGGGGCAGAATAGACCTGCCAGCCTGAATCTTCCTTACAGGTCATAGGGAAGGTGGACTTGAAGCAGGTGTCACAATTGATAACTTCCCCCTCCGAAGAGGAGGTCAGGGACCTTCTATTCGTAGTTCTTGTCGCTTTCCCTATTGAGAGAAGTTCTCTAACATCAGACAGCAGACCGCAGTTCAGCTTTGATACTGACTCTGACAGCAATACAATAATAAAACATCATAAACTATCAGCACATTTATGCTGACTCTGCTAAAGATCCTCTGCTTTAGGAAGGAGTTTACAGTGATAATGATTTTTTTTTTACATAGTGGGCCTGTGGTAGTGGTTTTTATCCGATCAGGTGATGCCTATTCTGAGAAGCAAGCAGGAGGGTTTGCAATTTGTTTGAAAATGTCCACTTACAGTCAGCGACCCTGCTGAAGCAGATATGTTTCAGCTTGCTGACCATTTCCAGAAAGAAAGAAAATCAACCTTTGTGTTGGCGAGGAATGCGTTCCTGGCACACCCGTTGTGGTCTTTCCAGAGTAAACAAACCTAATTGGCATGTGGCTGAATTCTTTCTCATGTAAAACGAGAGAATGTCAATGTTCCAACACCAGCCGCAGATCAATATGTGACATTTACTCTACGAATTCCAAAGGAATCATCCTCGTTGGATGGCACTAAAATTAGTTGTGAACTCTTAAGTGTGGTGTAATGTTTATTCATGTACCTAGTATGCTTGCTAAATGTTTCACAGAATTTCATATTTACTAGCAGACATTATAAAACATGAATTTACACAATCCACATTTTGGCTCAAATGGCTCAAATTAAATGACTTGCAATAATACTGTGGTATACTAATGGAATATAACAAAGTCAAAATTAACAATAATACGGTGCCAAACAGAAAAAATTGTGAACATATAGTATTTTTAATATAAAATATTTCTTTTGTGATCTGAGTTATTACATTTTTGCTTCCCTGAACATATAGATAAATGTGAACAAATATAAACTAGATACAGTATAAGCAGTGGATTTATTAAATTGAAGCTCTACATTTTTTTTTCTGCTGATTTTCACATTAAAAACTGCCAAATTAAGTGGCTTTCATAGTGAGGATTTGAGATCATCCCTTCAGGAAGCAATCAGAGTGTTTACAGCGATGTGGAGTTAGTTTTAAGTGCACATTTCTAATCCAAGCTCTCTGATGTGGCCCTGTCGTAAAACAGGGATCCTTAACGACGGGGCCGCCACACTTTTAATGAAGCACATGGCAATTACTAAAGCCTTTCAGTATCGATCTCCCAGTAAGAAGGGTCTAGGAGGAACATGTTTTAAGTCAGTTTCAGCAGCCTAGTTCATTATGGGGACCAGACGCCACGAAGTGAGTGCCAGATAGCAGAAACACGCCCACGCTCATTTAAAAGAGTGTGTCTCTGTGATGTGTATCATGTGGTGGTCTGTTAGACCCACGAACACTGTTAACCCCCGTGCCATTAGACGCTGTTCCCAGTGAATGTGTCTTGTCCTTCTACGCACACGCACACACAAGACACACACTCTCACACTCTGTCGCAAGAAGTTCACGCTTTCTCTGCCCATCTGCCACATGTTCTGCTTGCTTTTATTTCCCAACATTTTATTTGCTCATTCAAGTAATGATGCTACCAAGAAAAGTAGAAGCATATTGATTTGTGAATATAATTCAAAATAAGAAAATGGTGTTTGTGATATAAAAATAATACACTCTATTTGTCTATGATTAAAGAATAATAATAATGGCATGTCATACTTCATCCTTCCAGCTTGCGCAGGTGCACTGTCACGTCTGAGCAACAAAGTATACTCTTCCAAAAAAGAAACTATACATTGTTGTTAGCATCAATTTATTATACATGAAATGTTTTGACAAATGTGGAAAACATATTGAAAAGAAAGTGTAATCAATAATTCAATATTTGTATAGTTTCTTTTTTGGAAGAGTATAATCAACATCTTTGTGAGCACGCTGGTCAACTTACCCTGTTCTGTCTAAGTACTTGTGTCTGTGTGTCCTTTCAGTAACTTTGCTAACTTCAGTAACTTCGCTAGCAAGCTTATTTATTTTGGTAGAGTTAGCTACCCTAACTTCTTGCCTTAGCTAAGGTCTTTTTTTATTTTTTAGTTTCCTAGTTTTTATTTTATAGTCCCCCCCCCAAAATCATTTTATATGTGCAGCGAACGGTCACAATCAGCGCTTTGGAGTCGGGCTGCACAAATTCCCACCAGCTAATTATCAGGACACAACCCACGCTGAACTGATCAGTCAATGTTAAGGCTGTTGTTAAAATATTGAAGGCTGAGGGTCAATATTAATATTGTTTAGTCATTCATTTTCCGATTTAGTTTTAGAATAGGAAATTAGAAATAAAAAAAAAACATAGTTTATTTTGTTTCAGAATCGGTACTCAATTGAGTTGAAGGTACAAGGAGTATTTAACCTATTTTTGTTACTGTCATGTAACCTATCCAACTGGCTGTACAGCTATTTTTGTGGAGGGTTTTATCACTATCACTTGAACCCATCTCCAGTGCTCTGCGTTTTATGGAGCTGTCGAGGTGCTGGCTGTGTCTCCAAAAATTCAATCTCAAGGTACAAGCATGTGGACTTATGACCCTCGTCTCAGTGGGGTCCTTGTTTTTTGGTTGAGGAGGTAAAGATAAATATTCCACCCTCACAACTTACATTAGAGTGATTGCTATCCATGTTATTTGTTATTGCTATCAATGGTAATGATCTCCTTAGTGGTATTACAGCAAAAATTGGCCACTTTTATCGAACAAAGATTTAGATAGTTATGTGTGTGAGTGTGTGTGTGTGTGTATATGTGAAACAATAAAGTATTTAAATTTCATATATACATTTTTTACTGCTTGGAAACTGTTGGGGTACTAAAAAGATTGATCAGCAGTGGAGACAGGGACTGCTTGTAATAATTTAATATTTATTGACTCAAATGTCTTGCCCCACTATGAAACAGCTGATTAAAGATGCATTTACATTTTGTGTTTCTGTATGACTGGGAAGTCCATGTATGCATTATAAGTTAAGCTCTCTAATGATGAATGTACAGATTTTCAAAGAACTCTATTTTAAAACATTATGGACAATTATTTAAACATCAAATGCTTGCGATTGCCTGATAATGATTTGCGTGATAAAGATCTTGAGCAAATTGTATGTCAAAGATCTTTTGGATTCTGCAGAATGTGTTTAATTTGGATTTATTAATATAATATAATTGTAAATATTTCATCAAATCTGTATGCACTAATCACTTTTTCCAGGCTGTTGAATTTCGCCCTTTGGGATCAATATGTAGCGGTGGTGATATTGATTTGAGGCATTGAGATACTTGCAGAAGCTGGTTTAACATGCTGTGCAAATGACCACCTTATAACAAGGATTTTCAGTGAAAGGGGTAATTGCTAGCTTGTTATTTATTTTAATTTTATTTGTCACAATTTAGTCTGCAATATGTGGTTTGTTTGTACCAATACACATAATGTTCCTCTATTGCTGTCTGTGTTATGTGCCATAATTGTTAATTATTCTCCCCGCCCTCTAGCTGACTATTAGTGTTGGTTTCATTTGGTAATTTAATTTGCATTCATTAATTATTGTGTCATTTTTTATTCCTCTTGTGTTTACCTCCCTTGCTTTGCGCACCTGTTCTCCCACAGTGTAATAGTTGTCTTTGTGTATTTATTTTATTTTAATTTGGCATCTCCAGTCCCACCCAAATCTAAAATGTCCATTTGGTGAACTATTTTGTGGACTTCCCTGCCTTCATCTGCCACCATCGCCATTTGCTGTGCTGCCTGTCAGTCTTCATCCGACAAGTCCCGCCTTCACCAACCACAGCCTCTGCAGTCCCGCCTTCACCAATCCAAGCATTCCGCCATTCTACTATCAACCAGTCCTGATTCATTCCTCCAGTTTAAAATCATGGACTGTTTGCTATTCTGATGGCTGCTCATTTCGCTTTTTGTTCATGCAGTGTGTACGGCCCGTTCCCATTTATCTTTGTTTCCCTCTGTTTATCTGAAAGTGTTTTTTTTTTTTTTTAGTTTGTGTATACTTCCAGGGCTTGGGACAGGTAAGACTGGGGGCTCCGATACATATGCCCGTAGTTGTTCTATGTATAGACCCACGAGCCATTTGGGGTGGTTGCCAACCCTTGTATTTTTTGTGCTAGTTAGAGTAGTCAGGCTTTTGTTTTGTCTACTAGACACACACAGGGAGTGAAGTTGCATATTCAGTATTTGCCCTTGGTTACAGTGCACAAGAGTAAATATTGAATATACAACTTTACTCCCTTTAGAACTAATGTAACAAAAATTAATATGTGAGTGATTATCTTCAATGGCTGATTTTTCACAGTTCCTCGAAGTTTCAAACAGAATTTACACAAAAGTAACACAATGTAACTTGCGACCTTGTGTCATTCATGGGACGATAATTGCTTTCAAGGTGTACCTATTCAAGATTGCTTGATTAATTATCACTCAATTTATTTACTCCATGATCAAGACCAATATATAAGCCTGTGATTAAACTATTAAGAAATGACAGATCACTGAAGGGCTACATTGTCTTAAAAGTGATATTGTGTTGATGCAAAAAAACTAACAAACAAACAATAAAAGCCTAATAATAATGAAAAAAAAGTAATCAATCAGTTAACCCAGTGCTTTCTCTGAATTTCATCTTCTGTTCTAGGATTCCTTCAGCAGTGTAACCTAATTAATTTTAAGATTGTACTTAATTATAATGTTTTCAGTGTTCCAAAGAATAGGTTGCATTTGCTGGGCAGCATAGTTGCCACGCCAAGCAATAATATTTAATTTATTAAATTACTAACACTTCTTACGTTGAAGGATTAATAATTGAATAGTTGAGTAAATTGGTTATCAGTGTATCGTGAAAGTCTGACGCATTGCATGCATTTATATCATTAACCCAATCATGGGCAGGGTGTCAAATCCCCTTTTCCTTTTTATATGTTTCGGGCTTTGGTTAGTTATACACAGAAAAAAGCTTAAAAAGTTTAGTAAAATCAATTTCCATATTTGAACGATTTTAGTTCCGTCCCAATAGTGGGACGCTGCCCACAACAGGGTGCATAATTTTCAACTTACAGTAATTTCACGCTTTTGCATGTCATAGCAAACTTTACTTGTTGAATATAATCACCTGAGAAACAAAAAAACTATGATTTTAGAAACAGAGCAGACTAGCAGTCTTGAAAATCTGTGTCTATGAAGGTATTGCTATCCTAATTTTAGTTTTTATGATAGTTTGCAGTTATATAGGATTACCGTGGACAATAATGTTTTGTGTGTTACTACTGTTTGGTGTGGAAAACCAAACCTAAACCTAAAAAGGGACGTTACAAGGTATATCTTGAACAATATTTTCTAAATTATAAATTACAATACTGTTTACACTTTTTTAGCCGTTTAATGTAACAATTCACGCTGTTTTACTTTTTTACTCACCTGTCTGATCTTCTTTTCTTTTTTGCCGTGTCATTTTCCAATGTGTCTACCATTTTGACACAGGGGATCATGGGAAAATACATCACATGACCTATTTCAAGGGCAACAACTCCACCTACCAATCTGCTGCACAATTTAACCATCACAGTTATGGGCCTTTGCTTCTGAGCCACAATATGTCAATGACTATTGCCTGTCCCAAAAAGGGACACTGCCCATGATTGGGTTAAATATGCCGGCCATGCTTTGAACTTTGCAGGTATCAAAGTTATTCAAGAGGTCTAGCTTCTGAAATAGCAATTATCTTATTTAACAAAATCTAAACCTTATCTAAATACCTCCTTCAGCAGCTTTTACAAAATTACAGTCTAATTCTAGATAGAATTTCGAGAAATTTCAGTTAACTACAGTTCATTCGACGTCAAATTGTAGCCTTCTTCGTGGATGTAAAGCTGCAATTCTTAATCATTAATGGCAACGCAGCTTATTGGAAGCCGATTTGCTCAGTAAATTAATACAATCTATTATCCAATTCTAAATCAAAATTTTTGAAGATGAAATTCATGACAGTCTGACTTTAAAAGAAAAGTGAATTATAAATTTTTTGCTGCAGTGCCATGCTCAGTAGTTCTACCAATGAATTTGGATCACTTAATCACAGTCTATATATCTGTCCTGTAAATTTCATTACCTTCATGAAAATGCTATGACTGCATCTGTTACTCAGATCTTTGGAAAATAATGTCTATATTAATATCAATGATGGCTTTTAAAAAATGACTTCAGAACTATTATTTGCATAATTGTATCTTCAGAGCATTAGCCCATTTTGATAATTCCAAAGAATTTTTAAATCTAATTCATTTGGAGAAAGAAAAAGCAACTTTGAGACATTTTGATGAAACCCCAAATAAAAGAATCACGCAAATGAGGGCAAAATTCCAATTTCACAGCAAATGCATTTCAATGACTATGCTCTTGACTGAAACATGAAAGAGACTGGAACAAGTCTTCTTCATGCTTGAATTCAATAGTACTTCTTTTGATGAGTGCTTGTATCAATAATTTGTTTTAGGGCAAGTCATCATGTTACAGCTTGCTTTTGTACTCGTAGTTCCTTCGACTAAGAAACTCAGTAGAATGAAAAATTCTCATAGAATCAGACATGCTAGACTTTAGTGCTCGTGGTGGGTTGACACTCAACGTGTGTTAACATGGTTTACGGAGACAAAGATCATTTATCTAAATGATTAAAAATGAATGCAGTGTTGCAAAAAAAGTCTTTGCCCCATTCTTGATTTCAACAACAGCATTTTAGAATATTTATCACACTTAAATGTTTCAGATAATGAAACATATATTAATACATATACATATGTGTGTAACATAAGACAAAGATAACATAAGACAAAGATAACCCCAGTCAACATGAAATGCAGTTTTTAACTGATGATTTAATTTAGTGATGGAAAAACATCTTTCTTGAGCCTGGCCCTAAGAACATGACAACAACAGTCAAACACCGTGCTGGTAATGTGATGGTCTGAGGCTGCTTTGCTGCTTCAGGAAACTTGCCATAACAGATGGAAACATAAATTCTGATCTTTGCCAAAATATCCTGAATGAAAAACCTGGCAATCAGTTTGTGACCTAAACCTCAAGTGCTGTTGGGTTATACAGCAGAGCGATGATCTGAAGCATGCAAGCTTGTCCACCTCTGAATGGCACAAGAAACAAAAAAGAAACTAAATGAAGGTCTTGGAATGTCCAAATCAAAGTCCTGACTCGACATGAACTCAGATGCTGTGGCATGACAGTTCATGCTCATTATCTCTCCAGTGTTCTCGAATTAAAACAATTCTGCGAAGAAGAAGTTTTCTATAGCTCTTTACCTATTATGAATTAAATGATCATTTGAAAACTTATTTTAATGTTTACTCACATTGTTTTTTGTCTTACATCAAAATTAGCTTGATGATCGGAAATATTTAAATATAAAAAAATAAGCCAAAATGGATTACATCATGAGGGGGGCAGCACTGTATGGTTTGGTAGCATCTCTGCTCTTGACGAAAGTTTGACTTCTGAAAAAGAGTGTGCAACGTGGGAAGCAACAGAAGTTCAGTATCACATAATTTAACTCATTTTACTATGTGCATTGTTTTTTACTTAGCTGGAATTACCCCAAACTACACAGTGTCAATGAGAGCAGCACTATGTGGCTGCCAGCGGGGAGTGCTTACCAAGCGGGTGGACTATTTATTTGTTAAGAACTAAAGCAGTGCCTGTTCAGAACTTGCCTGTTCTGAGCGGGCTAATTGCTTGGCCTCCATTATTACCACTTGTGTGGTATGATGTTTGCAGACTTCCCAAGAGCTGCAGACTCAAACAATTTACACTCAAAAGGACACTTCTTTGGGTTCTCAGCAATATGCCCAGGAAGTATGAAGTCCATTGGACAAATAGTTGTCAAGAAAATCTCAGGATATACATACGTACCTGCATACATCGAGTGACTCCTCATATTATAGCAAGATAAGGTAGAAAATGTGAACTGTAAACACAAAAAGTGGGTCTTGGAAACAATTATTATTGACATACAGTCTCTCTAGAGAATTTGAAACTCAGCAGTGAGACTCTGCTCAGGCAAGCCTTTACATTGCTCAGTATTTTTATTTCAAAATACAGATCTCATGACAACATATTCCTCTTTATAAGGAAATTGAGGGGATAATCCATGCCATACATCAATGAAATCACATGAAAGTGAACTATATTGGAATCATGGTCTGTATAACCAGTTGTTGGAGTATCTCAGTAGATAATCCCACATGTGATCAGTGTCAGTTTTGTATTTTAATGGTCAGTCAGCTGAGACTATGCCAGCCTGAACTCAAAACCAAAGCTGGTTAATTTAAACAGGAGCACCTCAAGTCCCTTGTTGTCCTGAAATATGGTTGGGGGGGGGGGTTATTGGGGGCAAGATCTGCCCTCATTGTCCTCATTCTGAGCAAAAACATGCCATGTCCCGCTCGCTTGGAAAGCGAGTTTGAGTGGGCCACTATCTGAAAGCCACTCTAGGCGACCTGTGCTCTCTGACCGGTGACCAGTGTACTCAGCTGTGCGGGAGGAGAGGATGTCTGCCTATTCACTGCCTCTGGAGCCAGGACTGGGTCTCGGGTCAGGGGGTCTTATGTCCTCAAAGCAAACTGCAACCTAGTTTCCTCAAAGCCTGTGTCCTTGCTGAGATTGTGACTGTTGATTCTGGGGGAAAAACAAAACATGGTGACTCAAGGTTTCTAGAGAGAGAGAGAGAGGTGAAATCACAATTCTAACTGCTATCATTTGATGCCCTGAGTAAATTCCACACATATAAAGAAAATTGTTGTTGAGTGTTTATGGCAGATGTGAGCTTGTGACCTTGCGTCCTGTGTGGTTTGGGTTTGGGTGGATGGGTGTGACATTGTATTGAGTCTCAGTTTTCTCCCCATGGAAAGAAAAAAGAACCGCTAGGAGTGTAATATGAAACTAGCTTTGGGAAAGTCTTTTTTTTTTTTTTTAGTGCAATATTGTCTAAAAATCATCGAATACACTTACTATCATATGGTACGGACTACAGTAGCTGGGAAATGAATAGGGACAGATGATTACATTGTTATACTGTAAATAGTATGACTTCCCAATCTATTCAGCGATTATGGTTTGTTTAAAGTGAGAGTTTCAATTCTACTCAGAGGAAGGTGGGCTGTTGGGTTCTAAGATGGGAACAGGATGGCCCCAGAAGATACTATCAATACACAGCATCTTGGCAGTGCTACAAAGACCAGTAACAAATAGCACCTCAACAATGCTATGAAGATCATAGATAAACAGCAGTTTGTCAGTGCTTTCAGCATTAGACGCAAACACACTGCATCTCATGAGTTTTTCAGGGTTAGCAATACACGGCATCATGTCAGTGCTAAAACGATCAGTGGCACTATATCTCGTCTATACAATGAAGATAAGCGACACACAGCATGTCAACATTGCTGTAAAGATCACCGACACGCAGTATATTCAACACTGGTGTAAAGATGGTGAAATACAGCATCTCAACAGTGCAGTAAATGTCAGACACAGTGTCTTCTCAGTACTGTAAAGCCCAGTTCAGACCAAAGATTTGCGACGAAACGTGACTGTTTTAGAACGTTGCAGGGAGGAGTCGCAGCTGTGTGAACTGGCCCGTCTCAGCTAGTTGCAAGCCGGCTGATGGCATCGCCAGCGATTCAGCTTGTCAAATCGCAAGAAGCTGGTTTTAGAACGTTACGCACTAAGCAGTCTCAGCGGCCAATCAGCTCGTTGCGAATTCAGCTGGTCTCGGGAGTTACAAACTATTTAGCTGGTCGGAAATTGCTCTGAGAATAACCAAGAGAAATTTACAAAAGAGGGCAGGTCTCCCATTACGAGCTCCCGGCACAGATTGACATAAGCACCCATGGACCAGCAGCGCAGCCATTACTTGAAATTGCCTGGGCACTAAGCAGTTCTTCAAAACAATTATTAGCTCTGATTCTGAATGCTTTTGGATGGAATGTATAGTTAATTAGAAAAAAATGACAGCGATTGAGTCAGAATGAATAAATGTTTCAAAGAGATATTTTGTTCCCACCCAATTTTAAGTTCTGGCTACGCCACTGTGATGGACTGCTCCAAATTCTCGCCCCTTTCTTTTTTTGTATGTCCTCGGTCTTTTTTAATAGCAGAAATGCAACTGTTATGCCTAACTTATCATCATATTATCCTTATTTTCAAACGCGGCAACACATGTATCAACTGGAAAAAAAGGCCTGAAAAGCCGGTAATTAGAATGTTAACACAGAGAGTCGTTGCTGTGGAAATGATACACCGTCTCATTCCGTCGCATTGGTGTGAACTGGCAGGTTTCAGAACGTTGCAGACCGGTGCATCGCAAGTTGCAAGTCTCAGTCAGTCTTGTGACGAATCTTTGGTCTGAACTTGGCTTGAGGATTAGTAGCACCAAGTATCTCATCAATACTGTCAGGGTCAATAACAGCCAGCTGCTGTCTCATCACTGCTACAAAGATGAGAGACACTCAGCATCTCGACAGTCTGGTGAAGATCAGTGGCGAACAGCATTTGTCAGTACTGTAAAGGTCACAGACACGCAGCATCTCAGCGCAATGAAGATTATCGACACATCACACAGTATGAGATCAGTAAGGATCAGCTGCATACAGCATCATGGCGGAGCTGCAACAGTCAGTGACACATAACATTACGTCAGTGCTGTAAAGAATTATGACACATAGTACCTCATTTGAAAAGATCCCTGACACATAGCATCTTGTCAGCACTGATCAGTGTCTCACAGAATCCATTAAATGCTGTGTAGATTAGTGAGACATGCAGCATTTTTTTCATGCTGTGAAGATCGGTGTCACGCAGCATCTTATTAGTGCTATAATGATCAGTGACACACAGTTTTTTGCCAGTGCTATAAAGATCACCTGAGTAGAGCATCTTGTGAGTACTGTAAATATCAGCAACACACAGCGTCATCAGTGCTATCGTGATCAGTGACACAGCGTCTTGTCAATGCTGTGAAGATCAGTCACACACAGTTTTGTCAGTGCAAAGAGTGACCCACACAGCATCTCAGCAGAGTTTTGAAGATCAGTTGCACAGAAATTCATGCCAGTGCCGCAAAGATCAGTGACACACAGCTTCTTGTCAGTGCAAAAAGACTAGAAACACGCACAGCATCTCATCAGCCAAGATCAGTGACTCACAGCTTTTTCTCGGTGCTGTAAAGATCAGTGACTCTCAAAATGTCATCACTGCTCTATTCTGCAAAACATAATAGCCCCATTGAGTTATGTGAACTTTTTTCTTCTCTGTAACTCCACTTGTCTTGACAAGTTTCATACGTTATCCATTGTGTTTCCCAATTTTGAGGTGAAAGAAAGCTCATCTTCAAGTCAAGGTTACTCATATTTTTAAGGCAGTTGGTGAACTTTCATTTCTAAGTTTAACCAGCTTAAAATGTATTGCTGTGTGAAGATGAAGGACACAGCATCTCATCAGGGCTGTACAGATTAGTGGCACACTGCTTCTCTTCATTGTAGATCATCAACACACAGAATCTCATCAGTGGTGTAAAGATCAGTGACACACAACATCTCGTTAGAACAGCATATTGACGGCGGAGTCTCTGCCTCGCTGAACTGGGCAGCCCAAATTGTTCTGTAAATTTCCGCACTGACTGTCAATCTTCTTCACCTACAGGAATTTTCTTAACTCAAATTAACCACCAAAGAGCATAACTTTGGGCCAAATATGATTCAGTAAACAGCCTTCATATTGCAATGGATTCATCAATAATCAGATTATAACTGATGTGAAACCACTTCTCTCCCCTGCTGAACTGGCTTTTCAGTGCCTCTGGCCAATGTGCACTTAATATAGAAGCATAACGTGGCTGTCTGTTCCATCTGCATTTATAACAAAAACATCATTCCAATGTAAAGGCACAGCACAAGTAAACTAAGTTTGACTAAAAATAGAGCCTCGATACTTCACCATTTAAAGACAGGAAGTGGGTTCTTAGGTCAGAATTTCAATGTTCAATTCCCTTTAGATTTATTGAAGCTTCCAGGCTTTGATGGAGATTATTAGACAGATGTATGCTTGAATAGGGAAACATTCAGCACGCAAAAATGCAGTGAACAGAAATATTAACATAATTATAGTTATAAAATGTGCATTCCATTAACTAATAGAAGTTTGAGTAACAGTCCTACGGAAGCAGTCAGTTGCAACACTGGTTTTAACTGTTATGATTCAGACAAGCACCCAGATGCACAGTCAGAGTACAATCCACCAACAGGGTTTATTGATAGGAATACGGCAATAACTGATTGAGATGGAGCTCAGAGTAATATGAGAACAGTTCAGTTCAGATGGTTGATGATCTCGCTACGGGGCGTGTCCGGGCCCAGCCAGTGATGTCCTAGGCCAGGGGTGGGCAATTCCGGTCCTGGAGGGCCGGTGTGTAAGCAGGTTTTTATTTCTATCAATTACCCTCACTAATTTAGTTAATTGGTTGCAAGCCCAAATATAGATTTGTGCAAAGGTTCGATCAAAGAAGTTTTATATCTGGACACAAGAACAGTCTTTGGTGGTCACTAATGATAATTTCAAGAAATGCATCATAATTCTCAGATTTCACGAATAGTTTGGCTAATTTAGATAATCAACTAATTAACGGCCAGAAGTTGGTGCGAAAATCAGGGACAGATACGGCCCTCGTTGCCCACCTCTGTCCTAGGCGATGGAGATCACCCTCATCAGGGCAGAACCGTCTGGTGGCAGGTTCAGAAAGTTCAGCAGGGATGCAGTCCCTATTTTGGAGACCACTCAAGGCTTGGGTGGTGTTCCTCATGAACTTGGTGGTGGAACATACTGGAAAGACAGTTTAGCAGGAACGTGGCCCCAATTCTGGAAAGGAAGAAACAGGCTTGGGAGCTTGTTCCAAATACAAAGACCCAGAGGATTACTTCCACATTTAAAAGGTTTCAATAAATTTTGAAGACAATAAACTCCCAGATGAGGATGATTACTGACTGGTTGCCTAAGGGCATATAGCACGGGACAATTCAGTGATGCTGCAAAATCAAAGTAAGGTTTATATATGTATTCAATGGGAACACATGAGAGAGGGGAACTCAAATGCATTACACCTGTAGGGGGAGGGACATACGACGCTAAACCAATTAAAGCAGACAATTCATCTAAAGGACACACAGGTTGCTGGATGGGAGGAGAAATAATAAGCATTCATAGGAGGGTTGTGACACTTAATGACCTTAATGTGTTTCAAGAGCAGAGCTTAGAAGTGCTGTGGGGAGAGTGGACGCAAACAAAGAGGGATACTATCTCCCACTTCAGTTTTAGTCTTAAGACAAACATATCCAGAAAAATGGCTAGGGTTAATCGTCTTGTCCTGGAGATTTTTTTTAGAGATTTTGCGCCACAGTTGCAGGACATTTTCATTGTCGTCTTTTGAAAATCTTTGGATTTGTGTCAAAATACTCCTTCTTATCAGTTTGAGTGTGTGTTTGTGTGTGGATGGGGGGGCAGGCAAAAACAATGAATTATCATGAAATATTCAAACTGGCTAATACAGCACTAATTCCTCTGTCTTTGTTTGTTGGCAGGAAATGGCTACCTCACAGCCATGTGACTTTATAATGCTGCTCAAACAAATAATAACATTAATTATATTTTGGAAACTTCTCAGGAAGAAATGACATTGTTGATCATTCCATTCACAATAGTGCTCTCCCCCCCCCAAGAACAAATAATTGTATACATAAAGAAATAGAGGCAGCATCCAGATCTCATAACATGCGTAAGACTTCATTGGCACTGAGTGGTACTTTACTGTTCGGTTTTTGACTGAAATCTTAATGCAGCGAGGATTAAGGGGATTACAACATAATCTTGAATAATCCAAAGAGCCATGGACAGAGAAAAATGCTTGTAATAACTGTATAAACCCATCCTGAGGTCTGACAGCATTGTCAGTCAATGTTCGGATTAAAATTAGTGTAAAAGTTCTCACCAAAGCCTTGCCATTTCAAAGTATACAAGATCATTTTGCATTTTAAGACATTTCATACCCCTGAAATTTCCAACCAGCCGAGTGAGGGACAAAACCCCTAAAACATGAAGGATGGACAGGAATAAGAAGATTTATATTTCTAATTTTTGTTTTTGATCAATGTCTTACAGGTTCATTATAACATGTGAGGCATTTAGTTTCATTCCATTTGATTACATTTTTTCCCCTGGCTAATTTCAGAATTTCGTTCCAGTCCTTATCCTCATGAATAATTATTTTTGGGGGGTCAGAGGGAATGCAGATTTCAAAGCAATACTTAGGATTAAGTCCAACAATTTATCTTATGAGGGAATTTCATGTGACCTCAGTCAAATGAACAGACTGTATTTGATAGTTTTACTTGTTGAAGTTATAGCTATTTAATCACTGGCTAAATCAGTTCGTCGTGTGTTAAGGAATTACGACAGCGCAGATACGCACCATATTTACATTTCTCGTGACATCGTGGCAGCACATTTCTATAGGATGTGGAAATGGTAATGCCTGAAGCAACATGCAGGGAATGTACCACTTTACTGACACAAGCATAATGTGTTAAATATTCCCGAGTGAAAAATCGATCAAAATAGTATTAAAATTTCAAAATCTCATATCAATATAAATGTGAAAATGCGCTTGTCCACAAAAACAATACATACATTTAAAGGAGAATGTTGTAGCATATACGTACATAGAATGTGTCAAGTGCAAGTAATGTATTATAATGCATTTTTTTCTGAATTTGGAGTGAACAAACAGAGCAGATAGAGAGGGAGTCTCAAAGAAAAGCACAGGGTAACAGCAATTAAATTGTAATTAGTGAAGTAAAACTTTAAGGATGAGTTAACTGTCGGTCCGCTTGTCTTCATTTTATTTCAAACTAAACTGCAGATTATGGAAAAAAGCAATGTATTTTTAAGAATAAATTGAACAAAAATTTGCATTATATAAATTTATTTTGAATACTGTGATGTTTTTGAGTACTATACATTATACTGTTAGGTAAATAGTCAAACCAAGACCATTTCAATATAATTTATATATCGTGATGATAGAATTGTAGCTTGTTACAATGTCACATTGAATACGACTTTAGAATGCAGTAAGCGGGCAAAAATGCTAAATTCAAAAAGCAGGGCAAGAGAAATACAAATCAATTTCTTACTCTAGGACACAGCAAAGTTATGTGATCCGAGGTAAAAAAAAAAAAAGAGAGATGTTCTGACTAACATGTAATGAACTCTTCCTGAGAACTGATGTCTGGG
Organism: Gymnothorax reevesii; assembly: GCA_029721435.1. Lineage (NCBI taxonomy): Eukaryota > Metazoa > Chordata > Actinopteri > Anguilliformes > Muraenidae > Gymnothorax > Gymnothorax reevesii. Next base: position 11,173,353 of record CM056587.1, on the reverse strand, counting down.
CCATTCGCTTGGCATCTCATTAACTGGGCAGTGCAGCAGTAGAGACTTGGTTTGTCAATTATAATAATCTTATTAGCTGTGATGTGATTAACGTTATTTTTCCTTCCTCACTTGCTACTGCCAGGTTACTGTCAGACTTATGATGTGGATATTCCTGTCAACATAACGTTACCCCTTTTATCCTTCCAGTCCTGGACTTACTCACCGGCACCAATGGTTAAACTGAGGCTATTTTGTTACCTATTTTCTTTTGTTTATGTCATAAATAATATTTAATTTTCAAGAGTCTGTTGTGTTTTTTATTTTATAATGTTTTTATTACATTTATTATTATTATTATTATTATTATTGATGTTGTTGTTGTTATTTTACGTCAATGTTCCCAATCAGTTTGAAAGGTAACAATAAAAAGGTTTTCTGACAAAAACTCAGAACTTCAAACATAATGAATGTCTCTCTAAGTTAATAATCTGCGACAGAAACATTTTTTTCAGAATGATGGTTTAAATAAAATGCACTCCCTTAAAAATAGTGTGGGTCTTCACTGCCTCCAAAATATGCCTTGTTTAAAAAGTAAATGTTTTTTGTATTTCAAATGCCTCCTTCTTCTTGTATCTAATGGTGCAGCACAGGCTTGTTTTGCAAGATATTTTTTGCTGATCACTGAGCAATGTGTGAAAATGTAGAATGCATGCAGCAGTATTTCAAATGGACCTCATTAATAAGCAAAATAAACCGTACGCAGAAACTTCTGAGCTCAGGTTTTAGGTTGCTGTCATGATTTATGTGAGAAAAAGTCACAGTACCACCCCCTGGTGTTTCTTTTCTCAATAGCAGCCTGTGATTAAAAAAGTGTCACACACGTGTATGTACACTTAATAGCTAAAAGTATTTGGACACTTCACTGACCCATCATCAACATACTTAGAAAACAGCCATTTGAAACTCCATAAAGCTAATATTTTAATTGAATTTGCAATAAGTAAACTGTGTAGACGGTTAGGACATACATTCATCGTCTATTTAAGGCTATTACACTTCACAACCATTTTACCATTACGACTCTGCAGCACTTTGTATAGGCTTTCACCCCTTCCCTTACTGAAGGCTCCACTGAAACTAACTGGAGTTTTGAAAGGGGAGGAGTGTTCCGGAAGGGCAACAATTTATAAATCATGGAGCAGTGCAGTAGGAAATACTGACTAATTAATTCTAAAGTTAATTAAAATGCCAGATATTTGAAATTTTAAAATGTTCATATTCTACCCATGTCAGCAAGGTTTCAGTTAAGTGTCCACATACTTTTGGCTGCATAGTGTATCTGTTACTGAAATCATCATATTCTCTATGGGATCTCAATAGTATACATTTTTAAATAAAATAAATAAATAAATGGCAATTGTGGAATTGTACAATGTGGTGTAATGCATGTTAGGCATTCACTCCAAAATAGTTTTTTTAGTCACATTTTTTTCTTTAATGCTTTAATGTCCTGTTTTTTTGTTTTTTTTTAACCCCTGGTCACTTGTATGAACTGCATTTACACAATTCATCATACGTTTATTTTTCCGAGTCTCAGCGATGGACACTGTGTCAGGTGTATAAAATCAGGAAAACGCCTGTCAAAAAATCAAATTGAGCTGAATTCCTAAGATGGAGAGGATGAAAATGTTGAGCAAATAAGTGATGAGTTCAGTGGCAGTGCGAACAAAGTGAGAAACAATCCTTTTTTCCCCATGAAATTCTCGGGAACAAAAACAATTGTTCTGTGTGTTACCATGATCTGATATCAATTTTCATGAAGCTCAGGGTAAAGAAATGACCAGGAAAGTTTTTCTTCACTTAAAGGAACTGTGTAACAATTACTGCACATGCTCAGAAATTTGAACATTCTTAGCCATATAAAGTCACAAAATGAAGTGACTCTGCTTGAGTGCAAGTCATAAACTGATTCCATTGTTGCCAATCCGTCAATGTTTTACACTGTATTTGTCTATTTTGGTTTCTCAGGAATTATGCTTATAATAATATGTTTTCTTTGGAAATTTGAGGATTCAAAACACTATTTAAGGGCTTTAGCCAAAGGATATGAAATGAAACCAAATGACCTGCTGCTCAGCAAAGGTATCCGGCTTGTTTTATTCCCACTGTTGTTGAACAAGTGCTAGTAATGTGGAAAGAGTTCTGGGAGTCATCCTGTGCAACCGGGAAAAAAATAATCTGTCACCCAAAGATGTAGCTCATGCATTTAAAGTCAAAATGTGGTTGAAATTCGCCTATCAAAGGCTGTAAAAACACTATGGCCACTAACACTTACCACTAAAGAGGTGCCTTGGTCTGCCGAAGTGCACATTTCTGCAGTTTTCCAAGGGAAATCCTGAGTGCAGTCTGTAGTAAAACTATGATCAACACGAGCCAGCGGTTTTTGCCGGCATTCAAGGCTGTGTTTACTCATTTGCATTTGTCAATCAAGAGCATGCGCAGTAATCATGACAGCTCCATTAAATTTAAGCCCTTTCATGGCTTACATCCTCACTGGGTAACAATGCCATTGCTCAAACTGCTGCGCCAAAGCAGGTCATGAACTTGGAAACCATGCTTTCTATTGTCCATCTTGGTTTTCTCTAACCTTTGTTTTGATGTCTTGTGTTTCAAACCTGCCCAAGAAGGATGTGCGTTGGAAACATCAGGCTCTTGCTCATGTTCTTACAATAACTCACAAGCAGCAGACAGGAAATGCATGCAAAACAAACATTGGGAGATCAATTTCTCCCTCTTAAAATCAAAACTAAATTATATCAAATAGTTGGAGAGTAAAGACTTTGTTTGGGGTAATGATGAATGCACGACCGGTGAATGCATCAGTTGACTAGCATACCTCTTACAGGCAGCAGTTTATCAAGATGACGGATGTTTTTATCACACATCACAGAATCACAAACAGAGAAGAATGTCGTCATATCAACGCCAAGTGGAAGTTTTTATTTTTTTCTCTTCAAAAGGACTTTTTTGTCTTTGATTAGATACTGAGCATATGGCTGTGGATTGTGGCTTGTTGCCTCAGAAAAAAAAATGACATCAAAAATGAGCATTCAACGTGGCTTTTCCTAAGACATGTCTGGGAGGCAATTTTTCTAAGGACATTTGTAGGCTCCAAAATGACAGGTGGTGACCAAGTAATTTTATGGACGTTGTAAAAAGTAAGACATAACATATTTTATACTAATTCTGGGTTGAGAAGCTGTCCTAAATTAGTGCACTTCTATTTCTCTCACTTCCCATCTGGCCACATTATGAAGGACAAACCTTGGGGGCACATATAACCAGGTTAGGACGAGCCATTGTAATATTTTGGCAAAGTGCCCACTCATTTCTTTGGAAAAGGCTATGCTGAGTCTTCTCAATTGTTCTGGAGAGAAAATATTTTCATATTACAGAGCACAGTGGGATCGGTGTAATGGTTATCTCTTATTTTCAAATAAGAAAATCAAAAATAGAAAATTGGAAAATTTAATTCAGTTTTCTGATATTGTATTTTTTGTTTTTAAGATGAATGCATGATAACAATTTAGTAGTTTTCTTATTTTTTTATATTTTTGGAATGTTGGATAGAAAAATTTAAAAATTGAAAACAAAATAGGAGCGGTTCAATTTCTATATCGGTGCCTTGGACTGCCGGAGAGGGCGGGATCTAAGAATCTGATTTAACTTACGTGTGATTGGTTGGCGGGGATAGCTTGTCTCATTAATCATCACGCCTACATCCAAAGATTACATCTGGTCATGGCCTTGCACAGATCTCGCCAGGTAGTTGACAGGCGAGTCTTGACAGTTTTTCCCTCTTAAATGCACATTTTGCTGAGAGGCAAACTCGTGAGGAAGACAGTGTTTACACAAAAATAAAGCATATATTTATTGAGAGCTATATTTAGTGATTGTCCTGTATTGCCCAGAATGAAAAAGCTTAATACACTAGCCTGTATCGCTATCTGACATTACTGTAGTCTTGTTACGCAGATCGTCCGTGCTTCATATACATTTGCTGATGAAGCTGCAGCACAGTTTGAAATTTAAAAAAAAAAGTGTGATGGCAGATGTAAGGCTATTGCTTTATAGTTGATTAGCTGAGAAGCCCCTTCCCCAGCTCAGAGGGGTGTACCACAACATATTAAACATAAGTTCAACATATTCAGGCTTTTTTTGTGTGAGCTGGGTTGATAAACCACCAACCCGCTATCAAAGATACTGTACGTTACATTGACACTCTTGCTAGCCAGGTTGAGAGAGAGAGAGTCACCTTCGTGACGTTAAAAATCCTGGCTTTAGGTTCAACATACATCTCTGACCCACAATTCTTGCTTCGTAGAACACCCCTCAGGTAAATGCAAACTGAGTCAGGTGTAATTGGAGCTATACATGTCTAAATGTTTCAAGGTAGATGCTCCTGCAGCTTGATGATGTACGGTCTGAGCTGTTGAATTAAAATCCCTCTTTTCCCTGACATGTTTCCCGCAGTGATGCTTTGGTCATCTTGACACCTGACTCAGCACCTGCTCCCAGCAGATTCTCTTATCTCAACTCAGGATATTCTTTCAGCAATCCTCTGCAAAAAAAAAACACTCAGTATTTACAAATCTCATAATAAACATTTAAAATGAGCTTGTCCATCACTTTCACATTAACCCATGCATTATAGTTACACATGGCTGAAAGGTGACCCACCCTTTGTCCTTTAACATTATGTTAATTGTTCATTGGCCCATAGTAAGTAAACGCACATATTCTAAACTTCATTGACTAATTGCAACAAAATGGTGACCAAAGAAATAAAATCCAGAAATAATAAAAGGGTTAACTGAGCCAGTTATTCTTGTTGCCTCATATACTTGTCATGATGTTACCAGTACTGCTTCATTGACTATGTCAAAGCCTATTTGGTAACCTCACCTCTCTACGCTCATTTACTTAATCTGTATCAGTTTAGTTTGCCTAACTAGCGAAAGTTGCTCAGGCTAAAGCAAACTGGTAAACTGAGAGTCAGATTTATTTCTGATGGCACTGTGGTACATTGTATCATGAAGTTGCGGCCTTTTTAGCTGCACAGCACATACCGTAAATGAGAAGATAAAATGTCAATGTTTTTCAAATGTTCTAAGCTCGCAGTTCATGAAAGAGCACAGATTTGTGCACATGAGTTTAACAGGCTTATTCGGCCCCCTTGAGCAGATGTAGACGCCCACGGACATGGAGCTGCTCTATTTATGCACACAGTTACACCATACCATAAATGGGTTGCACACCGGAAACGGTTATTGAATATTCACGAGGAAGCAGTGCCTGTAAACGATTTAGAATATAGATGAGTTAAGCGACATTGTTGTTTCCCAGGAATTACATGAATTAACATTTAGCTTGATGTGCAAGCTGTTGTGATTCTGCTTTTTGCTCATGTTCTGTTCTGCCTTGACCATGTTCATGGCTTGGTTTTTCGCTCTGACTTTTGTGTATTCTTGATATTCGCCATGTCAGACTATTCTTAGAATATGTATTGTGTTCTGTTAGTATTGGTTTATTCATGTATTGTCTTTATGTGTACTTTTCCATGTTTTGCATTTTGCCATAGTCACATTCCGGTTCATGTTTTCCATTATGCACCGCACTTTGTCTCCCCCGTCTGGTCTCTTGTCTTGTCATTGCACACAGCCCCAGTCCTGCGTGTTACTCTTCGGGTGATTTATTGGATTCTGGATTTCCATCTTCCTTCCAATCTCGTTTGCTTACTTTGCCTTACTTTTCTATCCTACTAACCACACTACCAGTTTTTTATTTTCGCCAGAAGTTACTAACACCAACTAACATATATAATACTAACTTACTAACAAGCACCAAGGGATTGTATAGTTTCACTGTAATTGATTAACAAGCTCTTAGCATTCGCCCTGTTCTAGTATCCGCCTCTTGTCTCTCCCTGATTATCTTTGCTGCATTTTCTGTGGAAGCTCCACATCTTATCACGCTGTCCTTCTTTAATTATCTATGCACGTTAGAACTCCTTAACTGGAGCTGTATGTCTTTGTATAGGTTTGTCTCGTGATCCCTGTCCACGTTTTGGCTTCTGCAAAACTGCGTGAGATTAGGTTTTCCCTCATGTGCTGCCCCTTGTAATCAGTCTCACTGTTTGCACCTGTGTCTCTCACCATGTGATCTCCCTGGAAATGTATATTAGGTGTCTTATTAGGCTACTCTGTCAGATCGTTATCCTCAGTTTTCTTGTGCCACGCTTCATTTGCCTTGATTACTCAGTGTTTATCTTTCTGACTGGACCCCCCCGACCTTTCAATTTTTTGCCTTTGTGATTTTGGATTATTGTTGCATCTGTGTGTTTTGACCTTTTTCTGCCCGACGACGAGATCTGTGTTTGCTGCCCTGGTTACGATTCGGATTACGCCCATTGGATGCTGGTTTTGCTTCTTTGACATACCTGTACCAGGGAACCAGACCCATTTCTGTCCGACTAGGATTATTGTGATTGTTGCCCTGGTTTTCTATCCTATTTTTGCCCAACTGGATTTTGATTTTTGGAGGGTGGAATTTGTACTTTTGCCTTCTGCCCTGCGGGGGTCCTCCCCCTTTATTAATAAAACAAGTTCTACTGCACTACTTGGTTCTCGCGACTGGTTCCTGATTGCACCGTCACACAAACTGCCTAATATACAGTACTTGTCCATCCTGTATGGATGGTGGGAATCTAAATGAATGCAAAATATCCAATGCGAGTGAAAGTTTTGAATTTTTCAACATTTATTTAGATTGTGTCCATCCCAACGATGTCAGATCAATTTTATGAATGTTGCCAATTGGCAATCACTGTAACTATTTCTTAATCATTACAGGACACATATTGATCTTGGTTATCCAGTAAATGGTTTGACTGTTAGTCAGGCAGATTTAAACTGGAAAATGTACAGCCAGTGGTGGCCTCTAGATGATGAACTGCATTGCAATTTGTGCAAAAAGGGCGCTTGATGCATTTTGGAAGGAAAGTGCAAAAGAACGTGTGTAACTCGATGGCAGATATCCTGTTTTGGCGAAAAATGGATATGATCATTGCCAATCTCTTGGCTGGAGTTTCAAATTTGGAATTTATTGTGTTTTGGAACCATATGAAGAGTTTGGTTCCAAAATGCAATATATCCATTTTAATCATTTTGAGTAAATCAGCTTTTTCTATGTTGGCGCCCATTGCATTTTATAGAAAAACACAAACTTTGACCATGGAAAAGTACACCATATAGTATGCATTTCTAATGACGGGATTTTGTACCATGTGTAAGAAGCGCAGGACTATCGCTCTATGGTATTATCTCAATTTATGTAATTTTGGCACTTATTGCATTTTGGAACCAAACTCTTCATATATAGCTAGTTAAAATTCTGCTATCACCTTTCTCTACAACACATATAAACTTAAAGTCTTGCATGTAGACCCTACAATCCAACGTTCAGACCTTGAGAGGTGTTTTTGTGTATCCTCTTTATAAAATATTAAAAAACACCCAATACCTGGCGCTAAATGCAGCTTTTGTTTGCGTTTGTCTGCTGGTTGGACCTGGACCAATATAATCGGCAGACTTTAGTCATGTGACGTTAGAATGCAGTTTTTATTGGTTATGCCATACAGTACTCCTTGGGACTTGGCTGATCCATTACAAAAACTAATTTTGTTAAACAAAAAACAAATCTAAATTGACACTGCCGACATAGATATGAGTACAGAAAAAAAAATACCTACCTTGGGGAGGGTTCTCTATTGCCACAGGTCAGTGATTTAAAAAAATATAGCTGATAGTGAACTTTGGCCCTTGGCCTATACTTTCTCATGAGAGTGCTCAGTGTTGGACAGGCTTTTTCCTTCGGTTAATCAAATGTGTCCTTGTCATAGTACATCTTTTACAAAGATCTGAAAGCATTTAGTGTGACAATTATGCAAAAATATAGAAAATCTGGGGGGGCGCAAACACATTTTCATGTTACTATAGTGTGTTTATACGGTTGTCTGTTCGGGGGCGAGTGTTTCCAGCCGGCAGCTCAGGTCCAAAGCCCCCTGCATAGCCTCGGAAAGGTTTCTTTTCTCCCCGCCTGCTTCAAATGGCAGTACTCCTCGCCTGAATAACTGCAATGTCCAAGCTGGCCATCCTAATCCAGCTCTGCTCTTCCTCTAAATTGGGGGTTAACTTAATCCTCCCCATTTAGCTAGCTGCACTGCCAAGGAACTTTAGAAAAAAGTTATAATTCCCTGTGTGACGAGTTTGGTTGCCGTGACATCTGTTTGAGACTTGAGAGTTTTACCACAGGATTTTTCAACAGCGTAAATACTCTCCGACCTCCTGCTTAAATGATGCATGTTTCAAACAACAATGATCGTGCTTTTCATGCAGGACTGAAAAGTGCGGTTAAATTTACCTATGATCTTTCTATCTTTTAACTTTCTTGTGCAATTTGCTGCTACAAGTGAACATTTTGACCAGGTTTACTGTGGGTGTCTTAATGTCAGAAAAGGCTCTTATTTGGAATATCAGTGTGCTAGTGAATGTATGCTCGCATTAAATTTGTGTTAAGACTCATGCCAGAATTTGACAAATGTGGGTGAGGTTCTGATTAATCTGATTCCCTTGTTTTACAATTTGATCTTACTATCACAACTTGTGTGAATGCCTTCAGCTCCTCGTATTCAGCGACTTGTGTGTCAGCGACTTGGAACTGCGTTAACTTCTCCAAGTGTGTTCCTCCATCTTGTTTGTTACAACAAGCTTTCAATCACTCTACGGTCATCAGGATTGGATCCGAGTTTCCCTCAAGCTACTTCATCCTCCTGTGGGACAGTTCGGTGCTTGAAAGTCTGCAAAACTAGTGGTAATCCCGCAAGCCACTGGCTGGTGATTGACAGCTCAAGCTTCGGATATAACATCTGTACTGAACTGTGCTATCATTATCCTGGGGTTCCGCCCCCTTCATGACCGTATCTGCGGTCTTTAAACTATCTGTTGGGTTGAACATTGCCTCCTCTCTTGATTCCTGGTCTGAACTGTAACACTGCAACATTTATTTAAACCCCATGCTTTGAGTTGCAAGTTGCTCGATTGTAATATGCTATTTGCGCTTCACTACAGTCAATATTCCCAGTAAAAAGTGTTTGGGTTTATTAAGTGTGAAGTAACCTTTAATGACAGCAATTCGCGGAAACTTTCCTCTTGGTTAACACAAGCAAGCTTCCAAGCCTACTCAGCGTTCAGAATTGGGACCACGTTCAAGTTAACCAAGTTCAAGTCAGCTCCTCAATTCAGTTTAACATAAACAAGCTCCTCAGCCAAATTCAGGGTTTAGGATTGGCACCACGTTCTTGTTTACTTTCCAAGTCTGTTCCTATGTCCAGTTTGTTGGGAACAAGCTCTCAATCCTTCGGCAGTCATCAGAATTGGAACCAAGATCTCCTCAAGCTACTCCATCCTCCTGTGGGAAACTTCAGCTCTGCAAAGTCAGTCACTCTGTCAGGCTGTCATCCTGGAAAACAATTGGCAGCCCATCTTTGCCTATCACATCTGTTGAACTGTGCTCTAATCCTCTGGGGTTCCGTCCCCAGTTCTTCCTCTGAGATTCCGTTCCCTACTGTTACTGTACTGCTGTCAATAAACCCACTTATTAGATTGTTCTCTGCCACCGCATTTGATTCCTGATCTGGAATATAATGCTAACTTCCTTGAAATTTCTAGCAATTAGAATGTTTACCTGTATGTAGCATTGCAGTTATCTGAAGCGTTTCCTTGTTCCTAATTATAGGCAGTGGGTTTTGATTCATCCATGAAAAGATGCCTGAACAGCTCTTGCAGCCAAACTGAAACCCTGTCAGAATGGGGCCAGATTTGAAGGTGATTAATGCAGAAATTACTCCCTCTGAGCCTGTTCCCCATCACAACTCGGAACACCTTGAGCACGAAAAGGTAGTTATTCGATTCGCCTAATCGGTTCGCTTCACAGCAAAACAGGCCTCTGGTTCCAAAGGCTCTAAATGTGAGCGCTTTTTCAGATTTTGCTTGGTTAGTACACGAGAAAAATAAAGTAAACCGTTATGATCTGCATTCTGCTCCATGGTCCGCTGCCTTTTGAGTAGCGAGAGGGTTTTCTGAGGTGACAAATTGCCAGCCCTGTGTTACTGCTTTCTGGATATACAGAATATGCTACTTCCATATTTCCCCCTTTTCACAGTATACAGCTATGTATACCCACGCCCCCCATATTCATAATACATAGCAACTACTGCAGTGTACTGTTATTGTCACAATATAAAACATTCAGCACTACACCCCAGCTTTCATAGCATACAGCAACTATTGTACCGTATAGGGGAGACAGGGGTCCGTTGAGAGCAATGAGCAATTAGGAAAGTTGTGGCTATTAAGAGATTGCAAAATAGGGGAATCTCGCCCCATTAGTTTACCATTAGAAACTGGAAAAACATAATTCCTAAAATTTGGGAAAAGTAATGTTAATTTCTGATGCGAGATCAGGTAGACACCAGGAGCGAGGTGAAGGGGAATAAGGAGTTTAAGTTTGTTATTTAAACAAAAGAAAACTGGCACGAGGGCCAACAAAAAAACTTGGCCCAAAGGGTTACAAAAAACAAACTAAGGAGAGCTTCACAGAGCTAAGAACTAAAAACTACCAAAAACAAAAGCCACTGGAAACTCCAGGCAGGATAACCATAAACAGAAATAAAAGACTAATGATGTAAATAACGAGGCTATATACAATGCTGACAAGAACTATGACTAAGGAAAGCATGGGACTAGAACAAGACTTGGAAACTTGACATTCAAGGGAACTTGAAACGAAACATGAGCTTGAGACACTGTCTGCAAGCCAACTTCCACCGCATCCAGATAAAGGGTAAGAAATCAAGACATGAGGGGTAACACCTGGAGAAGGAGAAACAAGAGGCATGGCAAGATCATGACATGGACAGAGATTGGTGGACAAGACTTGCTCATTAAGGGAATGAGCGTGCTCAGCTTAAGTACCAATTAAGTATGCAGTTTGAAAGCAGCATGAATGTTAAGAACAGAAAAGCACAGCAAGACTTGAAATAGTAAAGCAGGAATCATGGCAACAAACACCCTGTCTAAATTAGTAGGATTAGTAATGTCCCTGTCTAAGAATTACACCACCCTGTGAATGTTAGTAAATGTTAGTAACTTAAAAACAGTTAATTGTCAATTAAGCTAAGACAGCCCCAAATCCAGCACAGCACAGAAGGAAGGTGGAAATACCAAAGCCAACCAGAGCTCTGAAATGTGCAACAACGAAGGGACGAGGCAGAACGCAGACAAGCGGTAGAGTGGCTGCGCAGACCTGGCAAAAGACAAATCCCGGAAAAGTAAAAACATGGACAATGAATGTGAACTATGAAATACAAAAACCTGATACAAGAAACTGTTAAAACTGAGACATGAAAAATGGACATGAACTATGAAATCCTGATACATGAAACTGTTAAAACCATAAACAATTCTGTCCTGGCCAAAGGCCAGAACCCCGGAACACAACAATTTTCCACGTACAGCCAAACCATCCAAACCACCACAAAATCTGGACTTTGAGAACGGTTTCATTTTATATGCAGGGTAATTAGCGTTTGTTGACTGGACATGGATATCAGACATTTAAGGGGCTTCCACATACGTCGTACGACAGGTATACAACAGGCCTATCAGGAAAATGTGGGGTAATTTGTGAGACGCTCGTGAGTATGTACTCAACAGTTCTTGTAGCAGAACATTTACCGACCTGCAACAAACAGAGCAACATTACATAACCTTAAAGTTCATCAAGATGTTTTGTGGCTAATGTCAGATGAGCCTTTGTGTTCTTTTTGGTCAGCAGTGGTTTTAGTATTGCAGTTCTGTACTGGAGGCCATTTTTGCCCAGTGTCTTTCTTATTGCGGCTTCATTCTTACTGAGCTAATTTAACTGAAACAAGTAAGGACTGCAGTTCTTTAGATTTTAGTTTGTCTTCTTTTGTGAGCTCCTACATGAGTTGTCGATGCGGTCTTCGAGGAATTTTGGACGAGTGGCCAATCCTGGGAAGGTTCACTTCTGTTCCAAGTTTTCTCGATTAATAGATAATGGCTCTCACTGTAGTTAGCTAGAGTCCCAGAGCCTTAGAAATGCCTTTGTAACCCTTATCAAACTGAGAGATGTCAACAACTTTGTTTCTCATCCGTTCTTGAATTTCTTTAGATTGCAGCGTCATCTGCTGCCTCTTATCTACTTTTGTATTACACATTGCCTGACAGGTTCTATGTAAGTGACATGTAGATTTACCAGGGCTGGCAGCAATCATGCCGGGTGTGTCTAGTGGAACTGAGCCCGATTATTGATTAAATTTGTTTCAATGGTTGATTTAGGAACTAAAGGGGGAATTACATTTCTACATAGGGCCAGGTTGGTAGCTTTTTTTTCCCTTCAATAAATGAAATAATCATTTCATATAATTTAAAATGTGATTTTTAAATTTGATTGATCTGAAACATTTAAAAGAGAATTCCGGTGTGAAATTGACTTTGGGTGTATTGAAACATGATAATGAGTACTAACTTTTGTCGAATACCCCATCTCTGTATGCACGTGACATTTCGAAATAAATCGCTTTTTATCCGAAGCTCCCAACAGGCTTACAATGGTAGTGAATCGGGCATTGCGTTGCCATGCAAAGAAATCGCTATTTTTTTCATCATGAACAAGGCTCAAAGTAGCTCCACACTTCATCATTTTTAGAATTTCGAGGGCCCTGACATTTAAAACGAGGCACTAAGAACTTTGAAAATGCACAGTTAGTTTACTAAAAAAAAGACTATTTATGCAAACAATACCTTTTGTTAGTTTCCAGTCGCCTCCATCTTAAAAGTCACAATAAGTTGATTGACGAGCACGAACGAATAGGAAGGATAGGGGAACAGATTGCAATCTATTCGTTCATCTATAAGCTATACTTTTATATGCCATTTTAACATTTAAAAAAACTGCAGTACATTTGAGTAACATCATAAAATATAATAACATACTACTAAAAAACTATATGAAATAATATAATTGAAGAGGGATATGTCAATTGATTGGGGTCAGGGCTTCCTGCTGTTGCTCTGTTTGTTGCAGGTAGGTAAATGTTCTGCCGCGAAAACTGTTGAGTACATTTTCTCATTTAGTAAAAAAGTTGTTCTCTTACTTGTCTGCATTTGTCACACTCAATAGTGAAATTCTGCTCATGGAAAATTTCTCCCAGTTTTTGTGTGCAAAATAAATACATACAATTGTGTTTGGTTCAGTGTCTGTGAATGCAGTGCCTTCAGATGAGCTATATCAGCTGAAATGCATAAGATGTTCTAAGCAGCAAGCGCCCATATGAAATCCATATTGAAAAAAACCCAGTTTTGCAATTAAAATAAAATTCATAATTTAACCCCAGTCAATTAGTTTCAGTCATGTTAACTTCAAAAGCACATTTCACTGGGGATGATTGGTTAGGACTGTTTGTGAATCTGAAAAACATGCTCTCATTCTTGTGTGCTCTCTTCCTTCTGTATTCCCTCTTATTTCTCCTCCTTTCCCGTGCATGGAAACGTTGGCATCGGTTATCCACTGACAGATGGAAGTGGAAATGAACACATCGCATCTCTTGTTATTCTTCGGTCTTCCTCTTTTAATTCGGCGAGTGTGGACTCACTCCGAGTGGCCCTGTCTGGCCGGCAGCACCTGTCAGGAATGTCTGCAGTCATATTCCAGGCCTAATTAGCACACCAGGAAATTTCTTTAAGAAAGGCACATGATCTGTGGGGAAGAAGAATAATTAGAGAATGTTGGCATGTCTTCTCATTCAAAACTCCAGTCTTCAGTCAGAAGAAAACAAGAGAGGATCCATCCAGGCTCAGAGAACACACATAACCTTAGACCTTAAAAATAAAATAGCGCACAAGCGGAATAATAGCCCTTTACATGTATAATAATGTTGAATTTCTGAAGAGTTTGAAAAAGAAATAAGCCCTTTTAAGTCTAGCTGATGTTTCCATATGAGTCTGCGACTCCAGCTGTCACTCTGATTAGGGTTTAGAGGGGTCCCTCAGAGCCAGGCATGAACACATACAGAGAATAACTCAATGCATGTTGTTTCTCAGTGAATACCTGACTGACACCACTTTAAAGGAAATGTAAATACCTGCTCACTGCTTGAGAAGAGAGGATAGCCCTGAGGAGCAGCAAGAGCTTTAGTGGTGGGCTGTATTACATAGGTTGTGAAGGTTTAATAACTGTCCCTGCTCATGCTCAGTAAGATTTTGGAATGATGTACAGGGGGTGGTCCAATAATTGACAACACTGGCATCAGCTGTCTCTTAGGCCATTGAATCAGGTGTCCCACATTAAGAAACACTGCCTTAAGACATTAAACTTTCTAATTCAGGGCAGTGTTTTACCAATACGCGGGTTGCAAGATTTTTGAATCTTCCAGGACGTGGTGAAAACAAAACATTGATTAAGTTATTTACCATTGATGTATCAATTCAGAATAAGCACAGCAAACAGACCAAGCTGAAATAAAACCTTAGAGAAAACTACTTACATTACCTTGTGGGTATTTTTCATTTCATAAAGTATCCCAATACATATAATTTGAATGGCAGAATTGTCAACCTTTGTGTGAATCCCTTTCCTGTCTCCTCCCATCCAACAGCTTGCTTATGTTTTAGATTCATTGTCTGTTTTGATTGGTTTACGTCTGGCATACTTTCCTCACCAGCTGCGTTGCATTCATGTTCCCGTTCATGTGTGCTGGCATATTTATACCCTTGACTTCGAGCATGAAAGTTGCTGGAGTGTCACTTGCTATATGTCCTTTAGCATTCTGTCAGTATTTACAAGGGAAAAAAAGCTTTTCATCTTTAGAAATTATTTGTAATCTTTACTGATTGTAAAATACGGAAGGTCTTCTCCCAGTTGTATTTATTGGAATGAGCTCCCAAGCCTTACTCTCCGTCTTCAGGATTGGGACCATGGTCCTATTAATCACAGCTCAGTCTTTTCCTCTGCCCAGTTTATTAGGAATGACCTCCTAAGCTTTCTGCGGTCATTAGGATTGGGACCGTGTTCCTGCTGAACCTCATAGTCCTGCAATCCGACACTTCAGCTCTGGCAAAGTGTGAATTCCGTCTGGCAGCTCTCCCAGATGGTCATCGGCTGGACACGGCTAGGCCCTCGCACCCAAGGCTGTACCTCCTGAACTGAACTCTGTCATTTTGCTCTAGGCACTGTCCCTTCATCAATACCGTATTACTATCAATAAACCCTACTATTGGATTGTACTCTGACTCAGTATCCGACTCCTGGACTGAATTTTGTACCCCTACAAATCCTCTTCAACAGTGTTTCTTAGCTCAAAAAGTAGCAAAAGCATCATTAATGATTGTTCCAGACCTGGTTTATCACACCTAATTCAACTAACCAAAAGATTGATGATTTGAAATCCTTGATCAACTGAATTATGCTATTGCTGAGCTGGCTTACAAAAGTGTACCGCCGTGGGTCTCCTGTAATGAAGTTAAGAGACACTGCCCTGAAATCAAAAGATCAAGATCAAAATCAAATGGGTAACTTTATTATTTGCCATGTGAAATTACTAATGTTAGACTCCTGACGGCAGTGCTGCTTTGGGACATCCCCTTACCCTGTAACTTTGGTGTGTTCATTATTTTTCTGTCTGTCAACGTGTTTACTCAGTTATTAAGATACAGTTCCCCCCAAGAGCAGATTATTAAGAAGACATAGTCGACATACACCACAACAAAAGGGTGGAGAATATTGAGCGTAGCTGGCTATTTACAGTCTATGGAGATATGAAAAGTTCTCTGCAAATGTGTGATAGCGAGTAATTGACTTTTTTCACTTTTCTTCACAACCACAGTTCCAATTTCAACCCATCATTTCAGTTTTTCTCCATTTTATACTTACAAAAAAGTGGAGCTATGCACTGAATTCAGAAAATTTGAAACTGATGTTTTGACAGCATCACTCTAAACTGCTAAACTGTGCACACAAATCCATTGTTCTCACTCAAATATCATTCTAATTCTCAGTTTTGCAAATTGCATCGATTAGCACACTTTGTTCACCTAGAGCAGTTGTTCCCCTAATTAGTCGTGGGGCCAATGCAAAGAAATGCGACTTACTTGTATCCACACATAGTTTCAAACCTCACACAGCATATTTCCTTTGTAACAAGTAACGCTGATGGTGTCTTGCTAGATGTTCCACTGTCTGTATATGATATGGCTTGCCTACCAATTTCCCTGTACCCAGAGGTAAGGTAATGTGAGCTTGCATGAATTCAAAAGAAACGGGACATGCTTCATGCCGTACATAGTTTTTTTTACCTCACGTTGCATATTTCCTTTGTACAGTATCACGTTTATCTAATAGTGTCTGGTCAGATGCTCCTCTGCATTCCTGCTTTTCCAACTGCTTTCTGAGGTGAAGGCCATACATGCTTACACAAGCTCAAAGGAAATCCAACAAGCTGGTACCATTTTATTCCATTCATACTCCAGTATCATTAGGAGGTTACATTGCTCGTCTGCTCCCTTTGGAAGTGTAGGTTCGGGAGGTTGTGATATCGGGGAATGTCTGTGTCATGCTTGCTCAGATTGTTCAAGAGCAGCACTTGGGTCACCGCTAAACTCAGATGCATTTCATTTATAATAATATTGAAAGGTTAAATTTAACCGTCCTGCCTGAAATGGAGGTTTAGCATTAGTTCAGGTAGGCATGGAAGTCTGATCTAGTCACAAGCTCTTCTCTATCCAATTATTCTTGACTTCAGTGGCTCCCACTCAATTGGCGAGCTTTTATAAGTGAGGCAGCGTTAATTCATTTCTCCAGCTCTGTGCATTCTACACCGCTCCTACTCTAGCCTACAAAAGATCTGCATAGCATCTCCCCCATTTCCCCAGCCACACCCTTCATAAATAATATTGTCTATTGTAAGCAGCATCTTTTCATATTGTCTTTACAAATTTAAATATAAAGAATGTCAGGCTACCAGTTGGGGGTTCTTGATCTCAGGGGCAGTCTGTATACTGTTTTTTATTATTATTATCATTATTATTATTATTATTATTATTTGTGGATTGCCAGTCAGGGCACCAGTAATTTTTGAGTCTGCTGTAGCTTTACCACTGTAAAGTATGGTAGTGGATCTTGGACATCTTATTTGGATACAAGGTATCATAGAGTCCATAAAATACCAGCAGATATTACATGAAAACCTAATAGCCACTGTCAGGAAGTGGCTGTAGGTGGACCATCAGCTGGACAGTGATCCGGAGCACACCTCAACATCTACATAAAAATGGTTCCCTGACCACAGAATAAAGGTTTTGGCATAGCCATCACAGTCGACTGAACTAAAACCCATGGAAATTCTGTGGGATGAGCTGAAGAGGAGGGTCCACTAGCATCGACCTCGGAATCTGAAAGATCTGGAGAAATTCTGTTTGGAGCAATGTTCTGAGATCCCATGCCATGTTCTCACCAACCAAAACACGGATTATTGGAGAATACTCAGAACTTGGCAAAGGATGGCTCCATAAAATATTAAATGAAGGGGTGTCAATAATTGTGGTACATTTATTTGGAAAAAAATGTCATCATAAGAATTAGTTTTTTACTCAGACCAGTAGGCCACGAGTCTAAGTCTAAGTTTCAGCTCCGCTATTATTTTTTTTTTCCTAGACCCGGCCAGAGTACAGGCTCTGAGGAGCCTCTTGTTTGAATTACGTTACAGGTTACATTTTATTCAATATTTCAAAGGAAAAATCTTAAGTATTGACCATTCAGACATTTTCACATCTCATTTTGCTCATTTTTTACTAAAGAATGCCAATAATTCTTAAGGGCATGCTATGTTTTCATGAATTTTCTGTTAGTCATGGGGAGAATTTCCAAAGCCAAACAAGATCACTGTTGAGGAAGGAGGACTGCAGCTGCTGGGATGGGAGGCTATGCTAACTTTGTGGCTCAAAAAATGCTAATGCGCTCTTTCTCTATGCATTTAACAGTCATGTCAGAAACAGACTGGTTCAGTATGTAACTGTCCATTTGTAATCCCGCATATCTGTGGAGCCATTAACAAGCCCTGCCCAGGACAGCAGGAAGAGGAGCTGGGTCATGCTTGAGAAAGTCTGAGCTATTCATGCTTCTGGAAATCCGGCGAGCCCAGTCAGACTCAAAGTCCAGTCTAAAACACACTGTGTATGGATCTGACTTCATTGTTAATGGTGAGCGCAATGCAGACTTCACCAGAAATAGTCAGTTATTTCGAGAACTTAGAATATGGGTCACAATGCCTTACTTTACTCACCTGACCTCTTCCAGTCTTCACTGATGCTGTCAGTTAGTCGTGACCAGGAGGTGTGCTAAAACGTTGAGAATCACATTTCTATTTCATGAAGTCACGTTAAAAGAACATTACCAGAATTTAGCTAGGCCAGATACAAAGTATATATGTGTGGTATGTGCTACTTGTGCTGAGGTTCACAAACAAATCTTGGTAATTTGAGCACTATTAAACTGGATGAATACTTTATATATTCACACACTGAAGGTGGCGGGGTAGGTTGAATTGACATGAACTTTAAAAGATCGTAATGGGAGGACAATCACCCTGGTAACATGCATCACCGCATATCTCAGAATCAAAAGGAAACTTAACATTCTACAAGTCTACCCTGTAAGTTTATGCATGTCCTTTCAGTGTAAAAAGAGTGAGGCTGGGGTATAACGCAGTTAATCACGGTAAGAACCTAGTTTGATCTCATAAACAGAACAAAAATGAAAAAAAAAAAGCACTTTCTACTTTATAAACGTGCAGCAGCAATTCTGATGTTTCTATGAGGGGCTGACTTGTATAATTGATCAGGGTTTGGCTAGCACCTGCTGGGAACTCACATCATTGTTCCCCTTCGAACAAGCTGCTGTGACATTATAGCATTAGGCATGGCGGCTCCATCCTGAAAATCCAGACACTGAAACAAAAGAAAGAAGATGGATATGTTTGAGCAGAGAAAGAAGGGCCCCAGGCGAGAAAGTAATGAGCGCATTTCCATGGAGAGTTTTGACCCGCTACTCGAAAATTGTTTCTTGTCTTAATAAATCCTAAAAGTGTAATTTACTTGCAAAAAAGAAAAGGAAGAAAGGCAGCGGCAGCCCTTTTGATAGAAACACTTGTTAGGGTTGATATGTCGCTGCCGTTTCAAACAGTGGAGAGACCGCAAGGCTTTTCTGTTCTCAGGTGGCGGCGGAAAGCTTGACTGCGTCTCGCTGTTCAGTATTTGAAAATTCCACATTGACAGCACGGCTCCTCTTCATTTTCAAAGGGAAGTATGCGAACATTTAAAAGGGAAGTACACAGCCTTGGCTCTGATGCGCTAGCACCTGCCACTTCTCCTGAATCACAAAGATTATGCAATATCCTTTAAGGTGCTTCATCAAAGTTTCAGCAGTGTTTTGCTGCTTCAAACAAAGTGAGCTGGTTGTGTCATTAGATACGTTTTTAAAAAGTAAGATCACATTGGAACTCAGTAAGTTAAAACTTTGCTCACATTTACCATGTTAGCTTTTGTAATGCAATTTCTTCGGAGACAATGGAAATACATAGCTAATTGTGGCCCCCGCAAAGTGTACGAGGCCACTATGGTTTTGGTGCCGGTCCACGTTCGCCGCCGGAGACCTTGCTTGTTACCGCGATAACTTGAAAACTTTTAGCTCCATCAACACTAAATCTTACTAACATGTTTAGGGACATCTTGACACAAACTGATTAGATTTTGGGTTTCATCGTTCGCCAATTGCCATTTCCAGGGCCCCCTCAATGGTAGCACCTGCACGGGGGCCACATACGCGGTCGCCCTCGACCGACTGTCACTAGTTACAAATAATGATATTATTAATTATATTTACAAGTGATTACTACTTGATATGACCCAGACAAGGAACCAGATGCAGAGTCCAATGAAGATGGGGCTGATTAAACCTCAATTAGGGAAAGTGAAAGGTATCAAGTTAAGAGAGGCCCTCTACTATGTCACGGGTCAAGTCCTACATGGGCTTGGTTTGCTGGTATAGAAGTTTCATCTCTCGCTTCTCAACATCTCAGCACAGCTCACAAACCTCATTAGGAAGGACCAGCCCAAAAACATTCTGTGGCCAGAGGAATCTGAAGAGACCTTTCAGAGCCTAAAGGACTCTCTGTGCAAGAGACCCATTCTGAAGAGTCTTGACATGGGGTAGCCTTTCATCATCCAGATAGTTCCCTCAGATGTGGGCATTGGGGCAGTATTGCTGCAAGGGGAACTTCAACTTCAGCCTGTTGCCTACATTAGCAGTAAGTTCCTGAAGCACGAAGGTAGATACTCTGTGGTGAAATGGGAGTGTTTTGCAAGGGGCACTTGACTCACTCAAGTATTACATGCTAGAGAGGAGGTTCACCCTGGAGACCGACCATTGCGCGTTATCTTGGCTGGAAACATGTAGGACACAAAGAGAAGATGATTCTTGGCTGTGCATCCTTTTTACTTTGTTGTCCGTTTCAGAAAAGGAATGGAGGACTATACCGCAAACTTTTTTCCAGGAATCCACAGGGGATATCATCAGAAGGGGGCGGAAATGTCACAGGGCAACCCTGTGCCCTCTAGAGTAGGTGAACACATGCATGCAGAAATGCCACACTGCTCCTCTTTTTGCATAACCTCAAGCTGGCTGGGAGGTTTGTGCTAAGTTTAAGCATTGCAAGAGGTAGCATTGTTTCTCTGTTAAAGCCCAACAGAACATTATGTCACATAGTGGTAAAACGCAATGCTCTCGGTTAATGAAGGAAACACACAACCACCATTTAGTAATAAAAAGGTATTTTATTCAGTATATAATGTGTTGTTCAAGCATACAATTATTTGTAACCTTTTCCTCCTCTGCTATGCTCACCACCAGGAAGACCTAGACAGAGGGGAAGACTGTGATTGTCCTAAGAGGACAGTGTCCCCCGTGGAAGGCTCCAGGTTGGTAGAGGTAGAGAGGATTTTATAGGGGAGAAAATAGGAAATGTTATTTCGAATGCATTTTGAATAGTAACTTACCTCAATGGTGTTTGCTAAGCGGTACATTGTCATTGCTAATCCTTGTTTTGTTGCAGACTGTGCATTCAGGTCCTTTTTAGTGAATTGATTTTAAACTGTAAATTGTGATTCTTGGTATTGTCCTGTTCTTATAAAAAAGGGGGGGCTGGAGGACCTTGAGGGGAGTGGAGTGATGGCAGGAGTTGTGATTGGGGCTTGGTCATTACAGGTGAAATTAAGCAGAGATCGCATAAGTTGCAAGAGCACAGACTTTGGAGCCTTGCATAGAACCGTGGTTCTTCATGTTCACCATTCGCATTCTTGTTTTGTTCAATTTTAATGTTTTTTTTTTTGCGATTATTATTTTCCCCATTTTTTATGTTTACACCAGGCTTGCACTGTAAATATTGCTGGATGGGACAGTTGGATTTTTTGCTCACTGCAAATTAATTCATTGCAACTCTATTCTTAGATTTTGAATCATTTTTGGCCTTAACCACAAGGCCATCCTTAAAGTAACCTGTACGGCTAGGAGCACTTTTGAGTTAAAGGACTGACTAAGTTATTTTTATTTATACACTGTACATCGATAAAGACATTTATATTTTTGATGATTTGGAAGGTGGCTAGAGTGCCATTCACTGTGACTTTTTTTGTTTTTGCTATTATCAAAATCCTTTTTCTTTGGATATATCAGATTAACCCATGATTTGTGTTCATTGGTTTGGGTGTTAATTTCCACTGCTAACATATCATAATGATAATATTAGTCCACCATAATGGCCTTGATACAATTTTTAGGAGGAGTCAGATGAACGTGGCAATGATGATAACGTTAGCTGGCTAACATCAGGATTTCATCTTTTGTCTTTCCCCATAATCCATCTTCAGGGTAAACTACAGCAGGGCAGGCTGTCTGAGAATATGAGTTGCACTATGGGAAATTTCACTATGATCTCCCAGATACGCCTTAGGCCTCTTTCTCTTTGGTTTGCCTATTATAGAGGCTGTGAAGGGAGAGGAGCCCAGCTTGGTGTCGCCCTTCTTTAGAATGTGGACTGAACAACAATCAAGTGTAGAAGAAAGAAAAATCTCTGATTCATATGAAATAATAATTAGAGTTTTTTGAGAACAAAAGTGGATGCATTTTGCTTGTTTTCTACATAATTGACACAGAATCTGCTCATTGCAAAAATGTTAATTCATAATACAAGTACAAAGCCATTTAAAAAATACATTTAATTCCCAATACATACAATAATACACCCCAATACAATGTCACAGTCATTGTTTCTTAGTTTTTTTTTTTCCATCATTTATACATTTTCCCCCGTTGTCAGATCCCAAGTCGTTCCTGTTCCTGAGTTTCAAAACTCTGCTCAGAAGTTTTGTTTTGAGCGTATGAGTAAAAGTGACATATCAAACCTACACAGTTTGAGATGAGCCAGAGCCTCCGTCTACACGAACACTTGACTGAGGAAACACCAATGATCAGATGTGAGCTGTCTCTGAAATAATGGAAAATGGCGAACTAGGTGAGTAGAAGCATACTGATGTTTGTCTTTGCCTGCTGCGGTTATTGTTTAGAGGGCAGCAACTGTATGTCGGGCATTGACTAACAGGAAGGGACAGATCGAACTCTCTCAGTCCACGGGTCCAGGGATCAGACTGCTTAAGATTTTTGTTCAATAAAATCTGAATAATTTTGACAGAAATGTGAATACCCATAAACTTCTGCATGGTGTGAAATGCTTCATTATAAGTTGAAAGAATAGAACCTGAAAGAAAAGTGTTATATGCTGAATAACCACTAATCTCTTGAACAACATAAATCTATAGGCCTAATTGCTCACGTCTCTAGATCTTTTTTTCTGAACAAACTTTAAAAATGTGCAGAAAACTTTCAGTCGGAGTGGGTGACAGTGAGCTCTGCCCATGTGTCGCACACTGTAATGCAGAATAGCTCCGATGACATGACGCGGTGAACTGTGAGCATAAATTAACGGCTCCATTTGCAAGACAGTCATCTGAACAGAGTGGCAGAGTGGAGAACACAGAGTCAAACTCTCCCTGCAAAACACGAGAGTGTAACGATCCACCTTCCTAATTACCGCGGGAAAGCGATGTCACCGAATGATATGCCTGCAAGGTAACCCGAGATCTTGTCAAAAAGCCGGTCACTCGCGGCGAAGGGACCCAGCTATTGTTCGGGGAAGGAATAATCAATAATTTTCATAATTGTGAGCATCTAAACACAGCAAGCAGGAGAGGGGAAACAAAGCCACGCTGCTCGTGCGCGGGAATGAGCTGCCTGTAAAATAGAGGGAGAGAGAGAAAAACAGCCGTCTAAAAAAAGCCTCGCAGCTGGTTGAACAAATGTGCTCTCAGTATTCAGGACCAGTCGCAGTGCTCCCGGCTAAATGTATGGAATCAGCCATTCGCTAAAAACTACAATTACAGGTGATATGCAGACCAAAATCACAGGGAGGTTTTTTTTTGTAGAAGAAAATTGTCCTAATGACGGGTTTGGCGGATATCAGGAGGGGGGAGGGGGTGCGTCTCCTTTCTTTTCACCCGGCGTTGGGGAGTTGAAACAGCTGCACCTGCTGCTACGTAGCATCGTGCCACGCTTAATGATATCGGATGATATCATTAGCCAAAGTGTTCATAAACAGATGTTGAGCCGAAGCCTAAATAGTGTCAGCTGAGCCGGCGCATCCTGAAACAGTATTATTTATATAGAAGGTTTAAGTTTGTTATGTTAATAACCCTGCTATTAGCATGCGGGATGTTGTGCTAGGAATATAAATGCCATCAATGGAACATGCCAGGATCTTCAGAAAACCCAGTTAAGTACATCTTAGGGGCTCCTGGGTCGAGGATGAATAGCATGCCTATGTTTAAACCTTTTGTTTCCTTATTCTTATTTTTCCTCACACAATGCTTAACACCATCGCTACCTCTTAGGGCCAAGGTCACCCCTATTGCTCACCCTGTGCCAGAGGGACACCTGACTTCTGAGCCACGTAATGATTGAGTCATGTTGGTCTGACATGGCATTAAGGCACAGTGAATGAGAAATGGTAGAATCACAAAGTGAGTTTGGAATCGTATTGCAGTGCAGTAAGGACTGGTAGTGTAGCACAGTGAATTGGGAATCGTATTGCAGTGCAGCGAATGAGGAACGGTAGTTTAGCACAATGAACACGGAATCGTTAATCGCAGTGACTGATGAGTGGTATTACTGCTCTATGAATAAGGAATTACTCAACAATGAGTCAGTAATAGTGATACGGCACAGTGGATGAGGACTGGCATTACAGCGCAGTGGATGGGGAATGGAATTACATTACAGTGAATGAGTTCTGGTGTTACGGCTCAGGGGATGAGGAATGGTATCGCAGTGCAGTTGGTGGGGAATGGTGGTACATTACAGTGAATGAGTAATGCTATTACAGCACAAAGATTTAGAAATCTTTGAAAGAGCACTGTGGATGAGTAATGGCATAGCAGCACAATGAATGAGGAATAGTATTGCACAGTAAGGCATTACACACAGTATTCATTCACTTTGACCTATTATTACCCACGCCCAACGAGGCGGCGTGGGTATACAGTTTAGCACTGTCTGTCTGTGTGTGTGTGTGTCTGTCCGCGCAAAAGCTCGGCCACCACTGAAGCTAGGGTGACCAAACTTTGTGGGGTGGATGATCCTAGGGTACCCTGTCCAAATTTGCATTTTGAGGTTGAAAGGTCAAAGGTCAAGGTCAACAAGAGGCATGGGATGGCATGCTCATCATCTAGTTATAGTTATATAAAAATATTTATTGGGTCTCTGAGGTAGGAGGTATGGATACCTATTTTATTTGTCTGAATTATTATTTTTATAATGATTATTTTTCTTCAAACAGATGTTGGATCACCGCTACAGATCACACCGCTTAATGCAAGGTAATACTTTTTGGCTGTTTGGTTATGTATATGTTCAGGAAAGTGAGAAAGACTATATTGAAGCAGCATGGGCAGATAAGCCAAAAGGTAAAATCTCACCAGAGTCCAGTATCTATGCAAGCACAAGTCTGATTTAAACCGTTTTCACCAATGTGTAGCTCAAGCCAAGGGCGTAAAACTTTGCCTTGTTTAGTATTCAGCAGTTGTTCATCTTTGAAATTCAAAAAAGCAAAACTGCACATTTTGACGGTATGCATCATTGAAAAACATCTCTTCTGCAATCACTGAAGGAATTTGATTGGCATTTTGCACAATGAATCTGCATTGTATAAAGATTAAATGATACCTATGCAGGGCCTTCCCTGTGATCTATTTCGGTGGCTGTAGGGGAATATGCCTGTACGATATGTAAAACAGCGAGGATGGATAATTAAGATGTTTCGTCCTAATAATCCTGCCCACGGGATGACAATGTGGTTTAGCAGGACACCTACAAAGTTAGTAATCAGTCTCATAAAAATACTATTATAATTTAAAAAAAATTTTTTTTAATTAATAATTAAAATAACCAGTATGAATTATTAAATAAAAAATAATTAAATCAACGATTTATTTAATAATCTGAGGGATTATTGAGGGAAAATCCTGAGCAATCTCTTAAATTGTTAACATTACTCTTGTCAATCATGAGGGAGAAGGGTGACAGTAACAGCCAATGTTGTACAGCCTCAGAAACCAAGCTCTTCTTGATAATTTGTGTTGTGTTTATACATTTGCTAACTAATACTACTGGCGATTTTGCAGACAGTACCTTGTCTTATACTGTCGTATGTACACATGTTCAGCAGTAGCTCGGAATATTGGTCGTCTTTGGCTGACGGCAAATTGTATTCTGCTATGAAGAGAAGCATCAGAGTCGGCTCTAGCTCTTTAGTTGCCCTAGGCGAGATTGAGTTTTCCCGCCCCCCCTTTCCCATAACAAGCGTTGCCCTGATAATTTACATAAGTATCAAAACTAGAGCACTGAGAACTTTGAAAATGCACCGGTAGTTTATTAAAAAAGACTGTTTATGCGAACAGTACCTTGAGGTAGTTTCCAGTCGCCTCCATCTTGAAAGTCACGATAAGTCGATTGACGAGCACGAATGAATAGATTGCAATCTGTTTTCCTATCCTTCCAATTCGTTCGTGCTCGTCAATCGACTTATCGTGACTTACGAGATGGAGGCGACTGGAAACTACCTCAAGGTACTGTTTGCATAAACTGTCTTTTTTGATAAACTACCTGTGCATTTTCATAGTTCTCAGTGCCTCGTTTTAAATGTCAGGGCCGTCGGAATTCTACCAATGAAGGAGCTACTTTGAGCCTTGTTAATGATGAAAAAATAGCTATTTCTTTGCATGGCAACGCTATGCCTAACTCACTGCCATTATAAGCCTGTTAGGAGCTTCGGCTAAAAAGCCATGTCGTTCGAAATGTTCCGTGCGTACGGAGGTGGGGTATTCGACAAAGGTTAGTACACGTTGTCATGTTTCAATACACCCCAAGTCAATTTCACGCTGGAATTCTCCTTTAAAATATGCATTTTAGACACTTCAAGTATGCTACTTTTCGCTGAAATATATTTTGCCGAAGTGCGGTCTCATCCTTTAAGTTTGCGAACAGTTCATGCTCAAAACTCATGAACAATTATTTAGGGTTCATAAACATTTATGAATAATTCATGGACTTAAATCATGAACTGTGCATGAATAGTCTAAACGGGGGATATTACTTAAGCGCATAACAGCTTGTGAGCTGTGCCACTGCGAGTGGACGTGAGGTGGATATGCGCGTAGTGTCCTTGATGGCTGGCCAGCTAAGCAGCATGTGGATTTGACACTGGCTAAGCACTTGTGAGCTGTGCCTCTGTGAGTGGACGTGAGGTGGATAAGCGCGTAGGATCAGGGATGGCAGGCCAGCTAGGAAGCATGTGACTTTGGCACTAGCTTAGTGCACATGAGCAGAGCCACAGCTAGTGGCCGCAAAACCTGCATGACATTCTAATGCAATAAAACCTCAGAATCATAGGTCAATCACACCATCAATGTAAGAACACATGCTAAGACAAGGACATGTCACACCCAATTATCACCTGTAAACATGCAACTCCAGGCGTAGTAAACATGCGTGCATTGCCCAACACCAAATTACATTGATGACTCCAGACATCGCATGATAAAGACCACCAACCTAGAAGTAGGGATGTCACTTTAAAGATGTCATGGAGAGCTGCGTGTTGATTATAGATGAGAATTAGACAGCTTTTTACGTATGAAGCATATGCAGATGATGACTAACGCCCCAGGACTTGCAAAAACAGAGCAATTGGACCACATTAGGCTGTTGTTCCGATCCTGACTGAATGTCCATGTGGCAGACTGAGGGAAGGCCCGGGCAAGGAATTGAACCCCAGACTCCTGGGTAAGAGTGAAACGCCCTGACCTCATCCCCAAAGAGCCAGGCTCATTGGCAAAGTAGCCAGGGCGCTTACTTATTAGGAGGCATTTCTTGCGACAGGACCCTCTTTTGGGAGCGTGTCCTCACACTCCAAGCTTAACGCATGCTGCCATCCATTAAGATCCCCCAGATCCTGCCAATTACGCCAGAATGTGGCCAGCTAAAGGTGGGCGCGGACAGGAATTGAACCCCAGTCTCTTGGTAAGAGTCAAATGCGCTGACCTCTTCGCCAAAGAGCAAGGCTCGTTGGCAAGGTAGCCAGGCTGCGTACTTATTAGGAGGCATTTCTATTGACAGGACCCTTCAATTGTCACATCCAGAAAAGTGTCTAGATGGAATTCCACACTTCTTCAGAACAGCATTGAGGTGAGAGTTTAACCAGTGCCGTCTGATAGGAGATCCAGTTGATGTTACAAACTATGGTTTATTTTTTTCAGTAGGAGGCCTCATACAAAGATAAGCCATCATAGATGAATAAGGACAGAATGTAGAATCAATGCGAGCTATTATTACATAAACCCCACTACCTGCATAATAAGTTTTGGAATGTTTTAGGAAAAGGCAATTATGAGTAAAATAAAAAAGAAATGTCTGAAAAACAGTAGTCATGCGAAGGAAGAAAAGAGGCGAAATAAGTGGTGAATTCCCCACAACAGAGAAATTAAAAAAAAACTGGCGGAAAACAGAGTAGAGCAAGTGTCTTCAACATTTTTCAGGCCAAGGACCCCTTTGCTGAGAGTCCGAGCAGGGACCCTCAATTACATGTACTGTATCAAACTGCATTGCATAATGTGTAGGGCGGCCCACAGCGCCATGGATAAACATACTTTGTTACTATGCATGCAATACTAAGCTATTAAATATACTTAGACCTAATTATTGACAGATTAATATTGTGCAATGAAACATTTCTCCCAGGGTATGTCATTTTCTCAGAAAAAGGCATCCATCCCTTTGAAAATTTCAGAACTAGTTGTGTGTTCAGCTGCTTGCAAAACAAAAACTCCTGCTGCATTTCATTTTCATCGACAGACCACGCAAACGGCAGAAGCTGAGTGTCTTTTAATGGGGTAGAAGGATGTTTTTTCAAGGCATGTTCTGAATACTGTGTTATGGCCCCAATTTGTTATTACATTACAACACAACAGCAACAGCAAGGGATGACAGACACAGTTTTAACAACTAAAACACATTTAATTTTTAACAAAGACAATAATGACTAAACAACTAACAACTCAGACCAAGATTGATTATAACAAAAACAAAAAGAAATATTTACAGTCCCTTTTTGTGGGGTGGCTTGGTGATGTCCTGGGTGAGAAAATGCTCAAACACAGGCAAAGAAATCCACAAAAGAAACGTCACAGGTCTTGAACAGAATGGCAGGTCTGGTCATCTTCTTGCAATTTCTCCTACTACTTTACTGTCTCAATTCTTTTCCTTATATACTCTTTTGCAGACCCCACCCACATTTAGACCTCTTTTTTTTTAATTTTCTGAGACTTGCCCCAGACATGTCCAGGACATGTCTAAACAAAGCTCCAGTCTGAGCTGAAGAAAAAAAAGGTAAATACTGCCATCTAGTGGCCTATATTCACATTACACCTCCATTCCAAAAGGGAAAAATTTTGACTCATAAAGGCAAAATTTTTCTTTTCAATACAAAATGGTTAAGTGAACACTTGTCTATATATACATATCATACAATATTCAAACACATGATATACACATTCAAACACGGGATAAGCAATCAGCAATTACATTGTCTGTACCCTTCACATGCTTAATTTCCAAGTCAAACTCCTGTAAAATCAAACTCCAATTCAACAATCTCCGATTCTTGTTTTTCATCTTACTCAAAAACATTAACGGATTGTGGTCAGTGTACACAATCATTGGCTTTTGTCCTGCACAAACATAAACCTCAAAGTGTTGTAAAGAAAGGACCAGAGCCAACAGTTCCTTCTCTATTGTGGAATAGTTCCTTTGGTGGCGATTGAACTTCCTGGAGAAGTATGCCACGGGATGCTCAATGTCATCAGAGTCACTTCTCTGTAGGAGCACAGATCCACAAGCTTGGTCGCTAGCATCGACCGCGATGGAGAACGGTTTGTTGAAGTCAGGAGATTTGAGCACGGGGAAGTGACACAGCAGAGACTTCAGGTGATCGAAGGCTCTCTGGCATGCATCATCCCAGGTGAACTTTACGCCTTTCTTCAGTTAGTTAGTTAGACTGAGAGCAATCTCAGCAAAGTTCTTGCAGAACTTGCGGTAGTACCCGATCATTCCAAGGAAGCGGCGCAAAGCTTTTTTGTTGTCAGGAACTGGAAAGTCCATGATGGCTTGGACTTTAGCATTTATTGGTGCCACCTTACCCTGGCCTATGACGTAGCCAAGATAGGTGACAGTAGCACAACCAAAGTCACTCTTGTTCAGGTTAACAGTCAGGTTAGCCTGGGTCAGGCGCTGGAACAACGTCTCTACATCTTTCAGATGTTCTTCCCAGGAGTCACTCCATGTGATCAGGTCATCGATGTATGCACCCGTGTGTGGCAATCCGGCGATTGTAGACTGTATCATCCTTTGGAACGTGGCTGGGGCATTTTTCATGCCAAAGGGTAGGACTTCATACTTGTACAATCCAGATGGTGTGGCAAAAGCAGAGATGCTCTTGGCCCTCTCAGTTAAAGGCACACACCAATAACCCTTCAATAAATCAATCTTGGTCAGAAACTTTGCTTGCCCTACACTATCAATACAATCATCAATCCTAGGTATTGGAAACACATCAGTTCTAGTTACAGCATTAACTTTGCGATAATCTGTACAGAATCTAGTACTTCCATCAGGTTTTGGAACTAGCACACAGGGTGAACTCCAATCGGAGTTGGAGGGTCTGATAATATCATGTTTTAACATGTACTCAACCTCTTTCTCAGCAATCTTTCTCTTTTCAGGATTCATCCGGTATGGATGCTGTTTTATTGGTTTGGCATCACCAACATCTACATCATGAGAGGCTATAGTAACTCTCTTTGGAACATCAGGAAACAAATCCTCATATTTCTTGATCAACCTTTCAAACTGATCTCTCTGTGAGGGTTCTAAGTGCTGGAGTTTTACATCAAGATTTTGCAACACTTCAGTGTTTGACAATTTACATGAAAGAACTTCAGCTTTAATTCTAGGTTCATCATCTTGAAACTCCCCCTCATCTTCACACGTTTCGACCATTGGAGAATCTGAAGTGACAGCTGCAACCCTAGCATTTCTGTCATGATAAGGCTTTAGCATGTTAATATGACACAATTGTTTTGGTTTTCTCCTATCTGGAGTCTTCACAATGTAATTGAGATCATTGAGTTTTGTAAGAATTTCATAAGGACCATGAAATCTAGCCTGCAATGGATTGGACTGCAAGGGAAACAACACAAGGACCTTGTCTCCTGGTTTAAACTCACGGCTTCTAGCCTTATGATCATACCAAGTTTTCATTTTTCCCTGACTTGATTTCAAGTTCTCTTTGGCAAGGTCACAAGCTGCACGCAATCTTTCCTTGAACTTGCTAACATAGTCTAATAGACTGATTTGCGGCTCTTCCTCTTGCCATTGTTCACTCAATAATAGCAAAGGTCCTCTTACTTCATGACCAAACACTAGCTCAAATGGACTGAATCCAGTAGACTCCTGCACTGCTTCTCTAGCTGCAAACAACAGCAAATGAACCCCTTCATCCCAGTCTTTCTCATGGTCATAACAATAAGTCCTCATCATTGTCTTGAGAGTGGAATGAAACCGCTCTAAGGCACCCTGACTTTCTGGATGATAGGCACTAGAAAGAATCTGTTTTGCACCTAGTTCATACACAACCTGCTGAAACAATCCTGAAGTGAAATTGCTACCTTGGTCTGACTGAATTTCCCTGCGAAGACCAAACAACGTGAAGAACTTTATCAAAGCCTTCGAGATTGCAGTTGCCTTGATGTTACGTAGAGGTATGGCTTCGGGGAATCTGGTAGATGCACACATGATTGTCAACAAGTACTGATTTCCACATCTAGTCTTGGGTAATGGACCAACGCAATCAACAATGACCCTAGAGAATGGCTCCCCAAATGCTGGGATAGGCTGCAATGGAGCTACAGGTGGGTCTAACTGGTGTTTTCCAACTACCTGACAAGTGTGACAGGTTTTGCAAAAGTTGGAAACGTCTTTCCGAAGCCCAGGCCAAAAGAAGTGTTTCATGATCTTATCAACAGTCTTGTTAACACCAAGATGACCTCCTAAAGGTAAACTATGAGCCATTGTTAAGATCTCATTCCTATAGACCTTCGGAACAACAATTTGCCTGACCACTGCCCAATCTGCATTGGCAGGGATATCAGGAGGGCGCCACTTCCGCATCAACACACCATCCTTGAGATAATACCCAACTGGAACTGCATCTATTTCTTTTTCAGGAAGGGCTCTCCTCTTTAGTACACCAATTTCAGGATCATTAGTTTGCTCCTCAATCAACCGCTTTCTGGACAGAGACAAGTCTCCAGACACATCAGAATCACCAGACCCATCCGGCTGGCTGAATAGAGAACTGATAAAAGTATCTGATAAGTCCTCAAACGGAGAAACCATAGTAGGCCAATCAGAGTCATGAGGCGAACCACCTGAGTCCTGACTATTCAATGTGCTGGGCGGCACCACAACATCATCTTCTTTAGCCTTCTTGGCCATAGCACGAGTCACTGCGCAAGAAGGATACAGAGATGGGTCCTCATCCCCATCTTCAGTGCTCGGCTGTGAAGTAAGATGTACAGGGGGAACTACTTTGCCCCCAGCCAGGTCATTGCCAAGCAACAGAGAAACACCCTTTATAGGTAGACTTGACATAAGTCCCACCTTTACCTGTCCTGTAACTAAATCTGACTTCAAGAATATAGAGCGCAGGGGTACAGATACAGTCCTCCCTTCAATACCTTGTACAAGTATGAAATCCCCTGAAGCGGTCTCATCACGTAACTCCAAGGAGTCCATCAACAAAAGTGACTGAGAAGCTCCGGTATCCCTTAGGATATATATGGGGACAGGAGTAGTATGCTCATTCAGAGCCACAAATCCCTCTGACACAAATGGAAGAAATTCCTCCCTCACGAAGTCAGCTGTATCAGGCTTTTTAGCCCCACAAGAAGCAGGCAATTTAGCAGATCGGTTATCTACTACAGGGGTTTCTAACCTTGTTTTCACAAAGGCATTTGGTTTGGTATCCTTTTCTTTTTCTTTCTTAGCTTTAAGGAACCAACAGTTAGTTGTAACATGACCAGATTTCTTGCAATAACTGCAAACTAGACCACTTTTGTCACTGTCAGCTTTCACACTTTGATCAGACCTGTTACTGGATTTCTGAGCAAAATCACCAGATTTGTCTTTGTCTTTGGGTGAGGAATCTTGGGTATCACCGTAACCCTTTTTCTGAAATTGGGACCATTTATTGTTACTGCTAGACTGAAATTTGGACTTATGAGTGAGAACATATTCATCTGCAAATTTGGCAGCTGATTGCAAGTTCAGTGCTTGCTTCTCATTAAGGTAGGTCTTAACATCATCCTTAACACAGTTCTTGAATTCTTCAACTAACACCATCTGTTTTAGTGAGTTGAAATCATCCTTGACCTCCATAGAAGTACACCAGCGCTCAAAGCAAACCTGCTTCTCATTAGCAAATTCAACATAAGTCTGATTTTCAGATTTCTTCAGACCTCTGAATTTCTGTCGGTAAGCCTTTGGAACCAACTCATAAGCTCTCAAAATAACCTTTTTGACAACCTCATAATCAGAGGAATCATCTGCAGACAAAGCCGAATAAGCTTGTTGAGCTTTACCCTTGAGGACAGTTTGCAACATCAGAGGCCAGTGTTCCTTTGGCCACTGGCAACTCTTTGCTACCTTTTCAAAACACTGGAAATAGTTGTCAACATCCTTTTCTGAAAATGGAGGCACCAGTTTTACCTCCTGACTGGCACAAAATTTATTTTTAGTTTCAATTTTAATTTTTAGTTGCTCCATTTGGAGTCTTTCTTCTCTATCGAATGTTATGGCCCCAATTTGTTATTAGATTTACAACGCAACAGCAACAGCAAGGGATGACAAACACAGTTTTAACAACTAAAACACATTTAATTTTTAACAAAGACAAAGACTAATAACAACCTACAACTAAAGACCAAGATTGATAAATAAGAAAAAACAGAAATAATTACAGTCCCTTTTTGGTGGGGTGGCTTGGTGATGTCCTGGATGAAGAAAAATGCTCAAACACAGGCAAAGAAATCCACAAAAGAAACGTCACAGGTCTTGAACAGAATGGCAGGTCTGGTCATCTTCTTGCAATTTCTCCTACTCCATTACTGTCTCAATTCTTTTCCTTATATACTCTTTTGCAGACCCCACCCACATTTAGACCTCTTTTTTTTTAACTTTCTGAGACTTGCCCCAGACATGTCTGGAAACATGTCCAAACATGACTCCAGTCTGAGCTTAACAAAAAAAAGGTAAATACTGCCATCTAGTGGCCTATATTCACATTACACGAATTTCTCTAATTCAAAATCTCTCTGTCTCTGTCTCTCTCTTTCTGCTCTTTCCTCTTTCTCTCTCTCAAATTCTCTTTGTTTTTCTTCTCTTGCTAATTTTTCTAACTCAAACTGCCTTTGTTTTTCTTTTTCTTCCCTCTCAAATTCTCTTTGTTTTTCTTTTTCCTCCCTTTCAATCTCTAGCATTTTTAATTTAAGTTCCATTTCTATATTTGGATTTTCCACTGGAAACTGTTCCAGATCTCCTGGTGCAAACACATTTTCATCAATGTAATACTCAACTATCTCTCTAGCCAGTCTTGCTTTTCGCATGGCTGGTTTTACCTCTGTCAGCTCCAACTGTCTGCAAATTTCTAGCAGTTCTGTCTTTTTAAAAGACTTCAAAACCCCTACGGTTGGTGATGCCAAAAAATCATCCATTGCTGTTGTCAATATATATGTATTCAATTAAAAAAAATCAATTTTACAATTTGAAATGTTAGATTTTCAATAAATTACTCTCAAAATGGTCTATCCCGGACCTTGAGCCCCCAATTTGTTATGGCCCCAATTTGTTATTACATTACAACACAACAGCAACAGCAACAGCAAGGGATGACAGACACAGTTTTAACAACTAAAACACATTTAATTTTTAACAAAGACAATAATGACTAAACAACTAACAACTCAGACCAAGATTGATTATAACAAAAACAAAAAGGAAATATTTACAGTCCCTTTTTGTGGGGCGGCTTGGTGATGTCCTGGGTGAGAAAATGCTCAAACACAGGCAAAGAAATCCACAAAAGAAACGTCACAGGTCTTGAACAGAATGGCAGGTCTGGTCATCTTCTTGCAATTTCTCCTACTACTTTACTGTCTCAATTCTTTTCCTTATATACTCTTTTGCAGACCCCACCCACATTTAGACCTCTTTTTTTTAACTTTCTGAGACTTGCCCCAGACATGTCCCGGACATGTCTAAACAAAGCTCCAGTCTGAGCTGAAGAAAAAAAAGGTAAATACTGCCATCTAGTGGCCTATATTCACATTACAACTGGTATTTTTCTTCATGGGTTGGTTTCAACGTGCTCAACAAGGGCACACTGATTTCGAATGGATGTCCTGATAAAAACTGCAAATATGGAAAAAATCTACAGTTAAGCCAACCACAGAAATCCTCATTAAAGTTATTACAAACTAGAGATCCATTGAAGTAGGAGACCTTACGCTCCATCGAGTAATAGAGAGAACGTTCAGAAACATTTCCTTGATTGGTTTCACAGGGCCAAGCAAGAGAAGATACTGAAGCTTGAATAACTGTCTTTGGGCAAAGTTCGGGGGTGTGTCCAACACTACTACACATGACACATGCGAGTGCCTGGTGACCTCCAAAATGATGAAGCAGCAGTTCAATATCAAGGCAGGACCCATCAATGTGAATGTTAAATTGAGATAATCGCAAGGCAGATTTAACGGAAAATGATCTGTGATATTCATAGAATAATGCCCTTCCATAACGCAGCTGCAAGTCACAAATATTAGTGAGATTAGAGTCCTATTCTTGACGTCTTTTAGGATAGACTGAACAAATAATATTTTGATAAATTCCAAAGGCCACTACTAACTCGGCAATACAACAAGACCTCTGCTGACTTGGGTCTGCAGCTTTTAACAATACAGAAATGTCTCACATTCATGGACTCGTCTTTCGCATTTGGTAGAAGGCGACAGGAATGAGACCAGATTAACGTCTTTGCCTTGCCGAACTTGCAACCAAATATGAGGAGTGGTGCATGTTGCAGGAAAAACACATAGCCTTCCACTTGATGGAGCAGTAATTGCGGAAGTCAAACACATTGGTTGACACATTGATGACATATTGGAAGTAACGGCACAGGATTTCAGATCAGATAGATAGATAGATAGATACTATATTAATCCTATTTCAAGGAAATTGGTTTGGAGATAAGTGCTCCTGGCTGCTGCAACGTGGGTCGCGCTGCCACCACTTCCTTCTTCGAAATGAACACAGAAAAGAAACATATTGATGACTCAGATGGAACAAACTGAGCTGGATGCAAGGAAGTAGCTTCCGCAGCACGGACTCTCTTTTCAAGGCTTCCCACAGTTTTCACTTGGATCTGGAGGGCTGAGAGGAGTAGTTCGGAGACATCAGAGCAAGAGGATCCAGAATCGTGATATTGCGCTTTTGCTGGGTGGCTGTGACCTGGAGAGGATGATTTTAATAGTCTCTTCCTTCCCTTTCCACAATGTGACATGGAAGGTAAACCGTCTTGGACAGTTGTCATCTTTGGAATCCAACGGAATGGCAACAGGAATAGGTATTCGACAGAGAATCAAGCAGCGCCAGTAGTTCCAAACGAGGAAGTTCAGGATTACCAGGAATACTGAACTCTTCCAGGGAAGTGCGGAGTAAATTGTCAGAAAAATTATCATAATCATAAGTGGCTGGCACTGCGGCTAAGTGTTTAAGATATAGTTTATTGAACTGTGTGGGGTAATTCGTCCTCTGTATTTGTCCCATCCTATAGTTGGGAGCTGTGGGCAGCCACAGAGCAGCGCCCGGGGACCAACTCCAGTTCTAGAGCCAGTTCCTTGGTCAGGGGTACTGGTTGGAGTGTTCCTATGATGCATGTTTTGTGGCTGGGGGAAACCAAAGTACCCAGAGGAAACCCACACGAACACAGGGAGAACATGCAAACTCCACACAGAAAGGCCCAGGCCGGATTCGAACCCACAACCTTCTTGGGATTTTGACCTGAAGATCCGCCCTCTTGGACATCTTCCTGAAAGCTGCAAGAGGTTCCTTAAGAGGAGGGCAGCACCAGATTCAGACATGACGCCCTCAATGCTATGTGGAATCTCTGAAACAGCAAACGGGAACACATCGTTGGCATTTTTATTGAAGTGGTTACAATTGGGTAAATGTCGTCTCGATTGAACTTTCATTTGCACTCCCGTTTATATTGGCTTATGATGTCCAAACACAGTTAATCTAACAGAATGAATACATTCCGATTCTTTATTATCTCTGGTACTTTGCATTGTTTTACTGCATTTTAACCTCTTTTTAATCAGCGCCTGATTAAAAACGCTTGATCAGTCTAAATAGGAAAGAGTCTTAAGGACAATAATATGTGAGTGGAAAAGTAATTGACTGTTGTAGAAAAGTTAGCAATGTATGTGGGCTGCAGATTACTACACAATATCTATAAATTCAATTCAAATGTTTTTATTTATTGGCACAATGGTCACAACAACATTATCAAGAATAAACAAAAGAAAATAAATACATTTCATCAAACAAGGAAAGAGTTGCACAAATCCTGTTGAGTGTGTGGGTGTGTGAGCATATGTGTACGTGTGTGTCTACATTATATTGTTATGAATGTGTATTTGTGTCTGTAATTTTGTATGGGATAGAAATGGTCAAAAGAACAATAAATAACAATAAATTAAACTAGTTATTCTGTAATTGGAAATAACAATGAATTAATTTCATTCGAAACTGACATCTCTGTTCTTTTAATAGGTGCAATAAGATTATGGGGTCAAGCTGAGTCGGTTGCGCACATTTGTTGCTTGAAGTGAGGTACCGTCATGAGAAATTGACATGTTTATGCTTCTTCAAGCAAATTTTGTATCCTCTGTACTGGTAATATGACTAAAGCTTGATTAATGATTTTTACATAAGTTATGGCAGCATACTTGTAGGTATATATGAATGTCAGAACTATGAGATGGGTCAAAGTGGAAAGGGCAGATAATTCCCTCAGAAAAATGTATCGCAATCACCTCTGATGCGACATGAATGTGGTTTTCACCAATGTGTCGATAAAGCCAAGGCATGAAACTTTGCTTTAAATCATATACAAATTGTTCATGGTTTCCATGGTAATAGAGTTCAGAGTCGACAAAATTTGAAAATACTGAAGCAGTCTGATTGAAATTTTGCGCACTTGATCCACACAGTAGGTATATTAAACGAGAATTATTGTGGGTTTTCCCAGAGGCCTGTTTTGGCGGACAAATTGATATGTTATGACTAACCATTGTGACAAAAAAAATTTTATTACCTTGTTGTACGCTATAATAATCTTTGACACTGTAATCTTTCATTTTTAATTGACTACATGTGTGTGCGTTGTGGGTCGTCCCTGTGTGTGTAACAAGCAGCGTGTACCTGCACTGCGCACTCACCTATGAAGGTGCATAATATTATCTCGACAAGTGCACCGCCTATCGGTGAATGTCGTATTGCTGCGCTATACTAGTCCCCTACCGGTGTATGCATGTTACATTTCCTAAAAAGTAGGTCAAAGTGACCTGAATAGGGTACATGACACACCCTCTCCCCAAGATGCATCCACACACCAACTTTGATGTTCCTAGGTCATACGGTATTGAAGTTATGGAGCAGACACGAATGCGGACGGACGGACTGACGGAGTGCAATCCTATAGTCCCCTCCGTTTCCGGTAGGGGACTAATATAATCTGAAAAAAAGCAGTCAAAAGCTTATAATTGATTTTGGACCAGGTTTTCGCTGGTTATTCATGCAAATATTTTCTGCTGCCTTGAGATAGCAACACACTAACAATGCGCCTTACTTCACCTCGTTTTAAGATGGGTGCTCAGTTTCCTGTAATTCCATTCACATGTATGCTGGATTGGAATATAGTTACTGCTTCAGTCATAAACTGGCAAAGACACTTGCGCCATGCTTGGCAGCGTTCTGTGCTGGCTGTAAGATAGAGCCCCTTGTATCTGAAATGGTGGCTTGGCAATACAAAGCACAAAAGTGAAAAATAAAACTTGACATTTTTTGCCCCGAATTCCAAATAAAAGGAACAGCCCTGAAGTGCAAATTTTGGCCGAAATTCCAGCGGACGAATTTTGCAAAATGACCATACCTATGTAGATTTTAGCTGATAATGTCTGCTAAATAGCATGCTAGCAAATGCAAAATGGGCTCACTTGCAAATTACTAAGACACTGTCGCTCATAAATGCACTGAAAATTTCACCTGAAAGCTGACTTCACCATTAATTTCAAAATACGGTATAATGTCACTTTGTCAAATGTTTGAAATAGGAAAATTCAACAGAACTTGCCAAATCAAAAACAGTGGCAGTGTTGCAGCTACTCAGCTTCACTGCCTACTCTGCCAAAGCTGATGTCATAAATGATCATGCATTTCCATAATTTGCGCCGCATTTGAACTTTAGGGCTGTTCCCATTTGCTTCTGTGCGCTGAATTTTTTTGGGATTTTGTGTGTTAGTGTTTTTGTTCCTTTTTTTGTATTTAACCCTTCATGGCAGCAAGTTTTTATTTTTGCATTTTATTTGTTATTCTTCCACCGTTACATCATAGTGAATGATGAATGGTTTTACACTACAATAAGTGAGAAATGGCTTTACAAGACAGCGATTGAGGAATGGTATTATAGTGCAGTGGATGATTTATGGTATTATGGCAAAGTAAATGAGTAATTGTATTACAGCAGAGTGGATGAGGAACAGTTTTACTGCACAGTGGATGAAGAATGGTATTGCAGCTGTCATCGTGTCCACCCCAGCCACCTCCACCTCCGCTTCAGCCCTTATCCAACCAATTCACCCTGTCTCCGATTGTGTGTGTGATCAGGTGAGCGACAGCCAGACAACACCACACAGATGATTTCCATACTCATAATCTGGCTTCATAAACAGAGCTCATCCCTGTGGTCCCTTGCAGACTGTAGTCTCTACTTCCAGTCCATTCACCCGCAGCAAGCGTGTCTATCTCACATTGAAGTCTATTATGGATTATTGATTACCATTTGCCTGTCTTCTGTGTTCCCCAGCCTTGTCTCTCTGCCTGGCTACAGCCCCTGGCTTTGCACATTTGCCCTGGTTCCTCTCATGTTTCCCTTGACTTCACCATCTTTGTTCCCAGCCAGATTAGCCATTCCTCAGCCCTGCTCTGTCTTCACATCCCCATTTACCTCATCACCACTTCTTCCTCTACTAAAATAAATCACCCTTCACCTTTCGCTTAGTCTCAGTGTGCTGCTTGTGAGTTCATCTTTGGTACATTGTTACAGTAAGATCTGATTCTTACCATGAACCCAGCAGTGGGTTCTCTACCGAGCCTTAATTGCACTGGGCACTTCCAACTGCAAACAGGAATACGCTATTAGTATGCCTCAGGAGGATGTTACGAAACTGTTGTCAATTTCTCAGCCCTTTAGGGCCAGCCAGCTGCCCTACTGAATCCTAACCTAGCTCCTGTTTTGTTCTACTCTGTCAGGCCTTTGTCCCTGCACCAGAGCATAAAGATGGTGATCCAGGCTCTTGGTGGGAATTTCACGTTCATCAGTAGTGGGAGAAATACAGAGGTGCTAAACCTCCTGGCTATCTCTCTCCATCTTTCAGCTTGATGTCACTATGCTGTGCCAGACTCAAACACTTTCCCTCTCCACTCTCATTCACTTTGGGACTGAGAGCTTCTGAGACCTTGCCATAGCTCGTCAGTTAGGCAGTCTTATCGAGCCCTTAAAAGAATCCT
This sequence comes from Gymnothorax reevesii, assembly GCA_029721435.1. Taxonomy (NCBI): domain Eukaryota; kingdom Metazoa; phylum Chordata; class Actinopteri; order Anguilliformes; family Muraenidae; genus Gymnothorax; species Gymnothorax reevesii. Next base: position 11,132,550 of record CM056587.1, on the reverse strand, counting down.
CGGATGCGATCCTTTCAATAGCCGACTACTATCCTGAGTCGCTCAGAGACCAGCTTCCTTCACACACTAGCTCTCTAGGACCCAGTGAGAGAGCATTAACTTCCACCACATAAACTCTTCCCACACTTTGCCGCTTATGGGGCACCCCTAGCTTCAGTCTGTAATCCCCAGAAAGACTAGTCTATGAATAAACTCACCTCCTGAGGTTCATTCTGTTTTACAGCAATTCTGTAATCTGCTCTTGGCCGTGTTAGTTCAGCACATGTGCCTACTGCAGATCTGCCTAACCTCAGTCCCTCTGGTCCATCATGGCCTCACCTTGGTCTTCAAGTAAACATCAAGCTCTGTCTCTGTCACTGCACCATCCTTATTACTGTGCTATCAATCTCCAGTTCCTCTTCCTTCCAGTCAGCTGAACAATCTTTCTTGCTCGGGGCACAATGTCACAAAGGAATATATATAGAACTCTTATGCTGTTGGCACAAAACCATCTTCCTCCCCAGTGAGTGCTGTTTTTTTTTTCTTTGTGGCTATGAAAGAGTAAACACTTTGACTATGTATTGATTTCTGTTTTCTAAAAAATGTAAGTACCCTCTCCCTCTGATCAGCTCTGTTTTTGCCCCTCTGCAAGGGGTCAAGGTGTTCATCCAACTTCTCCTTTGGAAGAGCTACCACCTGGCTCGGATCTGTTAGAGCAATGTGTGCAAAACTGCCTTTAATACCCCGTTAGGCGATTTTGAATACCTGGAGATACATTTTGGTTTGACTAATGCACCAGCTCTCGCCCACGCCTAGATGAACAATGTACGGTGCTACCTGATCAACTGCTTCTTTCTTGTCAACTTGGATGACATCCTAATTTTCCCCAAGGACCATGCCGAACATGAGCAGCATGTACGGCAGGGTCTTCAAATGTTTTATAAGGCCGAGAAATGTAATTTCGACATTCCCACTGTATCCTTCTTGGATGCAGATGGACCTCGTAAAGGTGCTACAGAGTTATCAGCCTCCCCTAACCTCAAACAGTTGGAAGATTTCCAGGGCTTTGCGACAATAATCTTGCAGCACCTCTCACCACTCTCATTACTGCTGCTTCTCCCCTCCACTGCCACCTCCAGTCCTCATCCAACCTGGTCCCTACCATCATGGAGATGGATGTTTCCAAAACTGGGGTCAGTGCTTTTGTATCATAGAGAATGTTTGAGGATTGCTTTTGGAATGAATTGGATGAAGAATTATATTGCATCAGAATAAATGGGGAATTATATTACAGCACAGTTAATGATTGACTGGGTGACTCAACTTTTCCAATCAACTTTTCGTTTCCTATCATGTTCCAACTTTTCCCTAATTTGGTTACCACACTCAACATGCTACTGTTCAATGGACACTTAACACTTTACTAAACTTTCTGTTCAATAAACATGTCACTGTTATCTGGATTCAACCCCTTGATATAATCCACACTCAACGCTAGTTTAATCAACTCTTGACTACATCATAAGTTCCATTCTGATTGCAGGCCAAGGAGTATTGTTTTCATGCAGTATCATGTATTTTTAATTTGGAAATTCTTAGTTTTATCAGAAATTTTTGGAGGGTGTCATGATGTGACCGCCGTGAATTATTTCTAGCTGTTCCTGGAACAGTAAAGTAAAATCTAATTTTGTGTTTTGCAAAATAAATAAACAAAATGATATCCACATTTTACATTCAGTTCAGAACTCATTTTGTGTATTTACATGAAGAGATAATAAATGGTTGCTAAAACTGCACACTATTACTTGTGGATCAGTGCAATATTCCTAATGGCACATTTTAATTTCATTTAAAGCTCATTGAAGGCAGTCTATTAGAATAAACATGAGCAGCCAACACCTCCAGAGGGAGGAAAACCAGGGAGGCTCATTTTAAAGGAGTCTTAGTACACGTGTTAACAGATTTATGCAAAGGTTAGGCCTTACACTATTGCAGTGCTACACTGCCATTTTATCCGCTGAAAGGAACAGGCTCTCCATTTACACGCTGCTATTATGCTCATTTGTCCTGTCAGGGCTGACAGGCTGTTTGACTCTTCCCCAGAAAACGGCCATTAGGTACCTCTCTGTCATCCGACAGGCGGCTTTCCGCCCCTCCTAAAAACCCTCTAATTATTTCCTTGGGCAGAGATGGTGTTGCAGGGAAGGTAATTTTTAACCTTTTACGTGCACCTGGGGAGCGCTCCTCTAGGGATCCAAGGTGCCGGTGTGGCATTCAGTCATCAAAACATGACCTTTAATGGGCGCATGGAGAGCAGTTGGCACCCGGTGCCATGCGCGGGCTAATGCTAATTCTGATGACTAATTTATGCACCGGTTGCCACATCTGCAGCAAACGTTAGGTACAGCGCAGCTGGAACAATGAGAAGGTGGGACGAGGAATGGGGCAACGTGCGTGCTGGCGGAACAGTAGCAGAGGTTAAAAGCGGATTGGGGAGGGCAGTTCTTGACTGGCACACGCATGGGAGTGAGCAGAGGGAATTCGGGGGCCTAATTATGTTGCAGCGAATCCATTCAGTGTGACCACTGAGCCTTTTTAAAATTTGTTGAGTGCAATCTGACTAACGTCCCTGACCTTTCCTTTTTTACCCAAATTGCAGGCGACAAGAGAGCATGGAAGATACATGCATATTCTGGGACATAATGGCTGTTTTCACACCGGAGGTAGGGAAAAGACTTTCCCTTTTTGAACTGGTTTCATTCATTCCACTTTTATTGTTGTTAAAACAGAAAGCTTAACTACAATTACATCTCTGTTTAAATGTTTGCCCACATTTTCACAGTGATGGTTAGGCAGGGCTTGTGAAGAATTTTCAGTCACTCTTTGAGCTGTGTTGCAAGGATGGTGAATCAGATTATTTAAATATGCTCAATTTACGTTGGTTGCCAGCGAGAAAAGGCAAAGAAAGATTAGAAAGGCAAACTTTGCCCCGCATGTTAATCTGGTTTGACTCAAGTTGTATTTTATAGCAAAGCAGTACCAACAGTTGAGGGCAAAGTGCAAATTGGTTTTTGAAATACAAAATTTAAGTGTCCTGAACTTGAGAACTTGATATGTCCACCGTTTATCTGGATATTAAGTATGGAATATTCCCAGTCAAGACAACATAGTACCTGTCATCTCAGTTAAGTGTAATTTTGCACTTAAAATTATTTCAAAGATAATATGACGAGTGGCCTCTTTTTTGTAGATTCGTGACTGAGAAACATGACAAAAACGGACTGGCACATGACAGATTGCTATACTGTCAGACTTTCACTGTATGCCCTATGATTACAAACCCCAATTCCCATGAAATTGGGATGTTGCGTAGAAAGTGAATAAAAACTGAATACAATGATTGGCAAATCCTTTTTGACCAATATTCAATTGAGTAAACTACAAAGATAAGTAATGTTCAAACTGATAAGCTTTATTGTTTTTTTTTTTGGAGATATTCACTCAATAAGCATTTGGGAGCTGAGGACACTAATTGTAGAAGTTTTGTAGGTGGAATTCTTTCACTTTCTTGCTTGTTGTACAACTTCAGTTGCTCAACAGTCCGGGGTTTCCGTTGTCATATTTTGCACTTCATAATGCGCCACACGTTTTCAATGGGAGACAGGTCTGGACTGCAGGCAGGCTGGTCTATTACCTGCACTCTTTTACTATGAAGCCACGCTGTTGTAACACGTGCGGAATGTGGCTTGGCATTTTCTTAGTGAAATTATCAGGGATGTCCCTGAAAAAGACGTTGTTTGATTGGCAGCATATGTTGCTCCAAAACCTGTATATACCTTTCAGCATCAATGGTGCCTTCACAGATGTGCAAGTTACCTATGCCATGGGCACTAACACATCCCCATACCATCACAGATGCTGGCTTTTGAACTTTGTGCTGATAACAATCGGGATGGTCCTTCTCCTCTTGAGCCCATAGAGCACAAAATTCATGATTTCTAAAAACAATTTGAAATGTGAACTCGTCAGAACACAGCACACTATTCCATTTTGCGTCAGTTCATCTCAGATGAGCTTGGGCCGCCTGTATTTCTGGGTGTTGTTGATATTTGGCTTTCACTTTGTATGGTAGAGTTTTAACTTGCACTTGTAGATGTAGTGACGAGCTGCGTTAACTGACAATGGCTTTTCGAAGTGTTCCTGAGCCCACAAGATACATCCATTACAGAATGATGTCGGTTTTTAATGCAGTGCCGCCTGAGGGTCCGATGGTCAGGGACATTCATTGTTGGTTTTCGGCCTTGCCGTTTACATGTAAAGATTTCTGCGGATTCTGTGGATATCATCAGAGATATCAGGTGGCCCATCTTTCATGTAGCTCCATAGCTAGCTAACTATTGTAGACATAAAATTATGCTGGCTGGGTAGGAATAATTTAGGCATTGTCGCTACTAGCTAGCTAAGTTACATTCTTTGGACAGATCCTGACTTCATACGCAGCACTTCAGCCGCATTGCATCATACTTGATTAATATGCAAAAATACACCGCATCGCATGGTCCTAAACAATCCAGTGAGATTGTACATTGCCGTACGTTGATTGTGCGTCACGTCATCGGTCCACTGGCCACCTCAGTGTCCAGAGTTTGGGTGCTAGGTTTTGTTTTCAACCCTAATTTACAAGATCTCTTGGTGTTGAATGAGGTGAGCTGTTTTCGTTGCAGGGGAAGCCGACAGGAAAGTCCTGCACAGGAGCAGGATTTGTTACCAATGTTCTGACAGGCCCCTCCACAGTAAGTCTTCTTTATGATTTTGACTGTTCATACTGAGTGAGCATATCTGCACTGTGTAAATAATGGTAGCTTTTTACAAAAGGACTCCATTTGCTGTGGTCTGGCACATAAAATAGGTCAGGTTCTCTCATATAAAGACCGGTGATGAACATCACTGAGACTTGTTATTAATTTAAACAACGAAACAACGGAAAAGCATATGGAGGAGACCCTATCTCTCTTGAGAGGGGCGGCTGGCTAGGAGCCGTAAAAAACAGGGCTTTACTGTGGGCTTGGCTGCAGCGCTGTCAGTTACATGCCCATAATCTCCCAAACTCCCTTTGTGGCACCCATTATTAATAGTGCACTCTGTCTTTGCACCTCCAGGGCAGAGTACTCTTTGAAATATAAAGGGTTTAAACATATTAATAATTGCGTGCTTGAAACCAAAGTTTTATGATAATTATCATCATTATTATTCACAATAATAATAATAATAATAACAATAATCCTCAGGCTCTTTGTGATATTCTTTGGGTGTTGTAAAGTCTAAATTAAACCAGTGCCAGTGTTTCCAATGCATTTGTAGAAGGGACTGCATTTGTCATGATAGTGAAGCAATAAATTTGTCCATAAACATGCTGTCTCCATGCAGAACTATTTTTTTTTGTTAATTTCCGGTGATCAGCCCCACTCTTTCTGTTGAAGGCATTGGCAGGAAGCTGAGGAAGGCTTAACAGTGGAAGCTGATCCGCAGGTGAAGCCAGTTTCATTTAGGCACATCTTTCATAAGCAAACACAATCAATGCCACGCTAATGCAATCAAAATAATATACGATCACAACTTCAAAACAGACCCCATTAAATATTAAACACTGTGATGACCGCGGGCACTCAGTCAACAAATGACTTGCATTTTCTATTATAAAGAGTGAGCTCAAAATGCAAATTTCAAATTGCATTTGAAAATATGGTCTAATTAAGATTGATATTTTTCACATATATTATTTTAACTCAATACTGCATAATGTTTGAAAGACAAAAATGCAAATAAAGGCATACATTTGTACATAGTTATATGGGGAACCTACGCATGCAGATGTAATGAATTTGTCGGGCAAATGTCATAAGTCTGTCTCTGCCCCTCCAGCACCGTTTGTGAAGGTGGAGGGAAAGTCAGAGATTAATACCAGACCAATAGGAAGCCATTGATTTTCATAGGTCCCCTTTGTTTCCGTGTGGCGTGAAATCATCAGCTCCGACTGGAAGTTCTAGAAACATTAGAAAAGGTCAATGCAACACATTTTTCTTAGAGCAAAAAAAAAAAGTAATAAAGAAAATAAACATAAAACAAGATAAATATTAAATGTACATCTCAGACTTATACATCCATTAGTGAGTTATATTTTATTTCTAATCCCCGGCTCAGCCCCGCATCACCATTACACTTTAAAATTACACATTCTATCACCGCCCTCCTCACCTGAGTATTGGATTACTGAAATAAAATATGAATAATTAATGATGAGAAATAGGTTCCTGGCAAGGGCTTTGCCTGCAATTTAATAATGAGCATTATGTTTCATATACACACACACACACACACACACACACACAAGCACATGCGCACTCACACACACCCACGCAACATACGCACATGCATTCACACAAGCGCGCACACACACTCGCACACACACACACACGTACACGAAAACACTGGTGTAGTAGGGCCCTTTCACACCACAACTAATGAGGATGATGGCAGGTATCATCTGCTTAGGGGCTGGCACGGGAGCGCCTCCCTCCAGCAGTAGGGAAACCGGTCCGTTTCTGTCATTTTAATAAGTCGCCGTTAAATAAATGAGATTATTACCCAGGGGTGAAGAGGTGGCCCCCAAACCCCTGTCGTTTGTTTCCTGAAGCTGCCTCAGGAAAACACCGGGACTCTGGAGCCAGCTTATTATTCAGCCAGGGGTTAGGGGGAGCTACGCTTGAGTGCTTTCATTTAGCACCGCAAGGTCAGAGTCCACTCTCTTCATGCAGCCTACATGCATATTGTGCATATTTTATTCATGCGGCAAATGGGGAGGGGAGAGAAAAGAGAAGAAGAGGGGGAAAAAACACCCTACATATGGACTGCTTCTTACTACTAATCAGCAGACTGATTCTGATTGGCTGGCTGAGGCAGGTTGGCCAGTCCTGGATTTAGCACGGTGCCCAGGTCTTTGCTGCAGGCTGTACAGGTTGGCCAGTACTCCGCAGGGTAGCAGATGGCTAGCCAAAGCTTGTAGTCACACTTACCTTACCCACTAAATCCCTAATCCCTCTGTGGACACTCCTCCAAGGCAGGTTTTGGAGGCAGAAATAGGGGTTACAATCTGGACTAGTGCGCAGACTGCCAAAACACTCACTACACAGAAATGCAAATCAACTTATTTGTGTTGTCCGCCAGCCAAAGAAATGCTTCTTGAGAGTAATTAAGATACCTTGGAAAATATTTGCAATGGATCGATACTTTGAGAGGAATCAATTACTGTGGCAGCGATAATAAAATATCATTTTGCATGAGGGTCTGTGTTTTTAGTATGTGTGCGTGCGCACGCACACACACACACACACACACACATGCACGCACATACCCAGGTGTGCTCTCACATGCACAAACACACACACACACACACACACACACAAACACAAAAAATGCCTTGTGGCGCTTCAGACTAAAGTGGCTTTCAGATGCAGCAAATGACCCGTATTTTTATTCTATTGTTCCAGCATGAGAGCAGCTTGGGTGTGTACAAATGTTTTGGAGTGGAACAGAAACCTGGATGGCGCTGCTCAGCTGTGGGATTGGGCTGGAGAGATGACTCTGCAGACGGCGTTACTGCACCACCTTTCAGCAAAAATGGCATGCAGACGCTAATAGGTAAGACGCATGGTCTGAACCCGATAAATTGACAGAGATTAACATTTTGCTTTAATCGTGCTCCATCCCTAAACGTGTGTCTGACCTCTGCTACAAAACCTTCTGGAGTAATTCATTCTTAAACATCCCTACTGCTTATGAAACTCTGCCAGAAACTTATACTGACACTGCATATTGTATTCACTAATAATGCTGCCGTCTGTTTATTTAGAATTCAATTAATAAACACACGGAGCCACCTTTTCTGTGCTGTTGAGAATATTTTTCAGTTTGAGATGTTATGTGAATGAATTCAAACATTATACTACGTATACTGCATAAACATTGCTGTGTGAAAAATATTAATACACTGGACTGCGCATCCTATGGCATTTCAAAGTTTTGGATTCCCACATTGTGGCACAATACTGAGTCTTTTGTAAAACAGGAACAGTAATGCTTCAGCACCCAAATACTCATATAAGGCAGAGACCAATGTCAAGGAAATAAAAAATCTTATTGTACACACTGTCTTTCAAGTTTTTGTGCACTCACAATTTTCAAGCAGTCAAAAATGGAAATAAAATCTTTATTTCACGACTGCCATGCAGATTCTTAGCATTTTAAAAAATAAAAGCAGTCAAATGGTTCTGAAGGTTCACATCCAAGGTTACTGTGAAGGTTTATATGGATTTGCCAACGTCATCACTTGTCCTTGACATTTCTGTTCAACTGGTCCCAAAATGCCTTGGTGTTTCACCCCTTGTAGGAAAATGGCAATAGTTCACATGTTAATAAAATAGCCATATTGGGAACAATTAGGTACAAAATTTGGGGGACTTTCCTATGAAATAAAAGGTTCTCATGAATTCACTACTCACCTTTTACCTTGTGCTCTTTTCATTTCTTAAAACTGCTTATATTCTGTAAATATGATTTGTTCACTCAACTTGACAGTCATCTTTTTTCTTTGACTGAGTTCTCTTAATGTTGAGCGTCAAGTCTTGTAATGATGGGTGAAAAAAATTATTTTTTGCCGAGGATTTCACTCAAAACATGATCCAAAAAAAAAAATGTTGATTGGTAATTTAACTCTTTCATTACACTGCAAAATAGTTTCATCATATTGCAAATTATTTTGACGAAGTGCTTGTTGTTCAAGCATTTAAAGTCTTCTCACGAACCCCGTAAATTCTTTTCCTGACTCCATTTTACCATACCAGCAATGATTGAATTGTTTTCTGTATTTTTTCAATGTCTTCGAAAAATTGCTTCCCTTTTGTGAATGAGAGGGTGTGTGTCTTCCAAGAGCCAAAAGGACAGGGGTAACACACAAGGCCCCTCACGCCAGACCAGATGTCCTACGTGTCAAGACTCAGATGGTCACAGCAAGCGCTCGTAAAAAGGTCACGTACATACTGCAGGTTAAATTAGGTAATTGTAAAATCTGGTCGCAGTCTTCTGGGTTATGATCGCAGACAGCAGTATACATTAATTAAAGGTCATACTGTGCACATTGGAACACATTATACCATTAAGAGGGCAAATCAACCCTTCCTGTTCCATCCTGCCCACATCCAATATATCATCCCAGAATTATAATCAGTCTGATGAAAGTAACTGCGATCCAAGTCAGAATGTGGACTCGTAGGGGCCAAGCGCTTTTCTTCCTGCATCGGCTGTCTGAGAGTTCAAGAGGCTGTGGGACCATATGTGCATTTAAGAGGTTAATTAATGGGTCAGTGGAATGAAATAGTTTCACTTCTCGAAACAGGCCAAGTGGCCTTGAGATTGTACGCTTCTGGCATCAAACTACAATGGATGCCTGCAGTTTATATACAGTATAAATGAACACAGATTTTTTTTTTCTAATACAAAGTAAAATTGAGATTCTGATAATCTTCAAAGCAGAAATGCAGTTGCCTAGTGGTATTCATTAAACATTATGGCAATTATGAATCATTTTGAAATAGCCCCAGTGCTACCACTAGTCCCAATCAATCTCCTTTTCCGAGTCAAAAGTTCACCATAAGCACACACAAACATACACACAACTTATATCAGTACACACTCATCAACCATTGTACAACGTTCTCAGAGACACCAAGTCATTGGAAACACTGCCATAAATACCAGCACTCCAAAGCTGCATGGAATGTACGGAGAAAGGTTCAGTTATGGATGGATTCAATGATGTGATTTTTAGAGCTGTAGATCTGCATTGATAGGAAGTTATGCTACCAAGTGTCCTCCTGTCTCTATTAGAGCTAAAATTGTGGCCACAGTTTTTTTTTTCCTTTTCTTTTTTTCGCTAGTATTTGGTGTCCGGCATATTCAAGTCTCAGTTTCCCTTGCCACCTTAACTAATTTTCCTGTTTTTGAGATTCACATTTTCAATTTCATAACCAACATTTGGCCCCTTTTGAGCTCTGTTGAGTATTATTTGCTTTGTAGACATACCAAGCAAAATGCTGCAAGTCAGCCCTCTGTAAAGGCTAATTAGCATTCAAATGAATAGATAGAATAGATGCTTTTCGCCTTTGGCCACTAGGCTAGCCTGAATTATTTGCCACATGACCTCAACAAGGTGCTAGAAATACTCATTACGACTTGGTTTTCCCTGTTGTCCTGATGGCATCATGCAGTTTCCATAGATTTTTCAGTCACAGATTCATGCTGCTCCCCTCAGATTCTACCTGTTTTAAAAGGTGCTCTGTTGGGTTGAGACTTGGACCTGTGCAGGACTGTAAACTGAAGTCACCATCAGGTTTTAATCAGATTGAGATAATTTTCAAGGTTACGAAAAGTAGTTCAATATACTAACACTGAATAATTTTAATACTAAGAGTTTAGTTAAAGGTTCACTATTTGAAAACTAAAATTTGGCTGGTTTGTACGGTCCTAAGCCCCACCCCTCAAAAAAGTCGTTGCACACGGACCTTGTAGTCATATGACATATGACGTGTGAAAAGTAAGTTGCAAACATTCCCAGCTGATCGATCAGTGGTTTGTTCTATACTGATAATTGATTTCGCCTTGATTAATCCTTGCTTTAGTTGATTTTGAGATAAAATTCATCAACATGCCTAATACGTGCGTTGTGGTAGGCTGTAACAAGACTCCAAACGATGGTATGAGTTTACATCACTTCCCAAAAAAGAGATGCCAAGTCTCACGCATTCGGTAGAGTCTCTCGCCTCTTAGTGGCATTTCAAATTGCCGTAGTTCGCAATTTTCCATTCAGCGCGCACTGGGGAAATTCACTTGCGGAATTGAAGTCATTGTGTATTAAGCTAATCAGTTTCACGAGCGTTACGGTGGATTTCCCCACTAGTGTCACGGAAATCGATTATCACTCAGTAATTCTCATGCTTGTCTTTACTGAGAGATTGAAAGCAATGGAATAGCATAAAGACGTTTCTGATGGTCTTGTTTCATTAAAACACTTTAAACGATTATGAAACGCATGCATTGTTTCTTTTCCCTAAATAAAGAGAAGCAGGAGAAGTCCAGAGACATAATCGCTTTCCATGTTGCTTGTGGTGAGGTGCACCTTTACGCAAGTGAAACTGAAACTTCAATGTACAAGGATTTTAATTCCGTGTGAGAATCCCATTAATAAGCTTTCATTGAATAATTGCAGACTACGGTGAATAAGCCTTAAAAATGCGTAGGACCAACATCGAATGCGTGAGACTTGGCATCTCTGAGATCCGTTCTCCTGCTTACTCCCCTCTTGCTCAGCTGCTACCCCACCGCTCCCAGCGCGGGAAGCCCACGGCGCTGCCCCACTGTACGGCTTCGGTGTTAATGTCTATTGTAAGAGTGCTGTGAAGACGAGCTGACAAGTGAGCTTGTGTTTACGTTGCTTTGTTAGCAACTTAATATCGTTGATCATTGTTGTCAATGATGACATTAAAATTTTGCATTTGTGTTTGTTTCTGAAACACTGGCCATATCGTGATGCTAGTCACCAGGGACTATTAGGACTTCAGTACGGCACATATCTGAAAGCAAAACCCGAACATAAACGACCGGTGCATGCAATATGAAGTTGCCATACAGTCACTTACTATGTTCAAAGTCCAAAATTAGTACTCATTTTGTGTAGTATACAATGTAAGAATGCGTAAAACGACTGTACACGCGTTTATGACCAATGCAAACTTTTCGTTTTGCAATCCCAGATGAGATCAGAGCTTTATTCGCAGAAAAGTTAAATGCCCACAAAATCTGGATAGTTTGGGCTCTAATTTCTTGGCGCAGCGCAGAGTGGCGTAGCATAGCACAGCCCACGCAGTGGTAATTTCGTCCAGTGCAGCCTGCGCTGCTCATTATTCGAAAACTAAAATTTGGCTGGTTTGTTTTGTTGTTTTGTTTCATAATGGGAAATATACTAGAAGGTTTCCAGAAGAGACCGTGTAATAATAGGTGCAGTTTACCTGAATGGACCATCCCACTTGTGGAAAAAAATGTATGACCGCCATTAAAAAAAGAGATAAACCTGTCATAAACTTTAGAGAAGGAATTAAGTGCAGATCCAGAGAATAATGGCAATAATCCCTCTTTACAGACGTGGACGCTACTGTCTACAGAACTGCTCAACTGATGCGCTCTGTTGAGCTATCGTAATAATACCGGCTAAACGTCGGGTAGACATGGAATCAGATTTCAGTATTTACGCAGCCACGTTGGGGATTGGTTGCCAGGGGCCCTGGAGTGTGCATTGCTACAATATCTTTTTTTTTATCAAAGTTTTTTTTATTGTTTTTTCAATTATACAAAAACAGAACAGACATAACATAAACCCCTCCCACCCCATCCCCTAAATGCCAGACCAATAATCGGAGTGGATATACACAGCCAGGAAAAGAAAATCTTTTAAGAAAAAAGGAAAAACATAGTGCATTCAAAAACAAATATTCTGTTTGTTCACAGGGTTGCAAATTTACTGCACACAGTTAAATAAATCATTCAGTAAAGTTGGCAGCAGCCACATTCTCAGAAAAGGCTATGAATGGTTGCCAGGTAGAATAAAACTTCCCAACAGATCCTCGAATGGTATACCAAATTTTTTCCAGATGAATATGACGTATGACCTCTCTAATCCAATGTCCATATGTTGGCAACTGAGAGTCCTTCCATTTAGAAAGAATAAGCCTTCTGGCCAGCAAAGAACAGAATGCAATCATGTTTATGTTGTATTTACTGAGAGGGATATCCACTGGTGTCACACCAAATAATGAGATTAAAGGGGTTGAATGTACCGTTTTCCCACATATTCTAGAGTAGGCCTCAAATATGAAATGCCAAAATCTATACAGCCTTGGACATGTCCAAAACATATGCAACAGTGTGGCTGGAGCTTGTTTACATCGGTCACAAGTCGGATCCAAATCTGGTTTAAATTTAGATAGTCTCTCCTTGGACCAATGAAGGCGATGTACAATTTTGAACTGTACCACAGCTTCTTTGGCACACAGATGACGAGTAAATCCTCTGCAACAATATCTTTTAATTGCATAGTCATTTCATGAATGAATCGTGACAGTATTCTTGTTTTGTGGATTTTAACCACACATCGTTTCAAAATGCCGGCGTTCAAGAACTTGTCAAGTGATGGAAATTTAGTTTATCAATGAAAATACTGAATATCTAGGTACGTTGTTTCCTGAAAGTGAAAGCAAAATGAAGTTGACTTTCTTGGCTTTGAGGAGCGAGAAATTCTGATCGATTTAGTGTTGAAATGTCCCGTGTTCGAAATATTTTGCGTGGTGTGTTCATATTTTATGAAAAAAATAATTTAGTACTTAAAGGGTGAAAAAGGCATTGTACCCTGCTGTTGATTGAAGCAATATTTCATCCTTTGTAGAATTCAATGGTTGCTTAATGCCTCAATATCTCCCAAAAATGCAATCATTTTGGTGGTTGCTTAGGTTTATCGGTGGAAAGCACAGCTATAGTTCATGGTAACGTGATACTTTTATGGTAACTGTCTGTTGAGATATAAGCTTTAATCCAATTCCAAATTATATCAATTTTGACGGTAATTGAAAAAAAACTGATTGAGCCTTCATAAAGAGCGCATAAACCCTGGCGTACCAGCAGGTTAGGTTGCATCCTCTCAACTTTGCGCATTTAAATTATGCAAACGGATTGAAAAAAAACCCAACCAAAACTAACACAGGAGTGATGGAAATGTGCCACAGACATAAGCACTTGGAGTCAGTTTGAATAAAACCGGACTGAATGGTTCCTTGAGCCTAAAGGGAACCAAACCTCAGGAAATTTCTATACATCATGCTTAGAGAAGTATTTAATTTTATGTATCCATCATTAAATTTGGCTTTGTGAGTGTGTGGCTGCAGCTTGTCGAAAGGAACCAAAAATATCAAACTGCTTTACTACCTGCTCCACGTGGATGCAGCTATGTTCTTGAATTCTGTCTACAGCCCCCCCACGCCCACTCAAAAATGTGACATAACTCAAATAGAACTAGAATGTTGGTTGGACGCAATGATTGAAGCTCATTGCCAAGCGTTTATCTAAGTCTATGGGATGAATAGTTAGCTTGCATGCTACTGCTTTTGGCCATCAAAGTAATGAGTTACACATTTAACTTTTATAGTAGACGCTTGAATTTATTCATTTTAAGGCGGAAATCATTTGCACGTTAGCTAGCAAAGTACTCATCCCATTTTGCCACTTATAAATATTTCAATATATATTTCTATAAATATTGCTTGATGTTAAAAATCATATTTATTCCTTGTTTTTTTTACATTGCTTCAGTTAAAATAAGTTGTAATGACCCAATTACCTTATATTATTACAAACAAAGCAATTTTGGCAACCAACTTATAACAGTTGTCCTAAAATAACCTTGACTAATTAAGGGCTGAGGAACGCATGTCCACATAATACATCACAGAATCAGGGGAGCTATACAATGATGCTGGCTCCAGGCTGTATTGAGAGGGTTAGAATTATGACAAGAAAATCAGGATTTATATCTCTTGTGTAGTTTGGTTGGGGGTTATATAGATTGTTCTAATTGGTGAAAATTCCTTTTTCAATTGAAATATATTTGTTTTTTGGGGTTCGAATCTTGAATTATAAAGCTTTAAATATGGTGAAGCATAAATTGCCCGATTTTGCCTCTTTGCAAAGGGGTTAAGGCATTTTCCTTATGTAGCCGCAATTGCCTCTAAACAAAAAGATAACAAACAAAAAAGATAGGGCTCAGCAATAGATGTAGTCGGGAGGCAGTCCGAGTCCGGCGATCGGCAATCAGACTTGGTAGGGGCTCAGTGGAGGCGATCAGACCTTAGTCAAGGTGGTGTCCGAGGTCTGTCCTGGCAATTCAATCTGTGGGTGACTGGCATGTAGCCTGTGCAGGTTCTTGAACTCAGCGGCTGGGTCATCAAGAGAATTCACTGCTAAGGAGCTTCTGATAAACAGGGAGGCTATCCCTTATAAACTGGTCAAAGTTTCTTTTTTTTTTTCAATTCTAGAAGACAGGAGAGTTCTAAACTCAGACTAGGCACTGGCAACAGCATTATGAGGAGAACAAGACAATCAAATTAAGGCAGGAAAAGATACAGAAACTTAAATTTACGCCACAGCAAACAATCACAAAAACCGAAACCGGGCAAACAAGCAATGACATGTGGAGGGAAGGGAAAGAGACAATAATTAATCAATTAAGGAAGACAGAACAGGGAACAGACAGGGATGGCTGGATTGTGTAGAAACAAGGGAAACTTTTGGGACATGACAAAATCTCAGTGTAACTTTTAAAAATAAAAAAGCATTGTGTTCCCTTAGACAGTTGATTTAGGTCATGATTTGAAAGCGATTCATACGAAGAAATCAGCGCCTTGATTGGGGTTTACCTCTGCAAGATGAAAACACACATTCACAAACTATTTTATTCAATGACCCTAGCACAATGACAGGAGATACGTAGGCTTGCAGAAAAACGATACATCATTAAAAAACCCCAAATAATTGTATACCACCAGTTTATAATAAGGACATGACAAATGATGATTTTCTGCAGGAGTCACTTAAACGCAACTCTGCATCATTATATACACCTTTCGGGTCATAAAGCATTTTAATCTGCTGTACTTTTTTAGGAAAGAGGAGTATAGAATTCATTATCCTAACTAGCCATCACAGGAGTACACTATTGGGTCACAGACCAATACTTATGCTGAGGACATTACATAGATTAATAATCATTGGGCTCTTCTACATCTTAGAATTCACAGAGAGCGATCTGCTATCAGGTCTGGCATTTCACCTGTGGGCATTCAGATTGATTGAGATGCATCAGAGAGACTGAGTCTGAGACGAAAACTCGGTTAATTGGCCTGGGAGTGCAGCCTAAGTTTTGGATGGCTATGAGACCAACATTTTAAAGCAACATAAATCAATTGACCGACTAGATATGTTTACACATTGATGAAGGAAGAAATAAACAAAAAAGCAAGAATTTTATAACTATAATTCTATAATTCTGAAAACAGGCCACACCAGCCTTGTGTGCATTGGCAAAGCCAGTTCTGCAGCTGCCAACCTCAGAGGAGAATGTGGTTATTTCTGAATGTGTACCCCCAATTATGCCACCAGTTTCTCATGGTTTGGATTCAGACAGGGACAATTTCAGTGATTTGCACATTTCGGCACTTATTCAGGAGTTCTTTGAGAGGAGTGAAAATTTCTGAAAAATTTTGTTGGCAGAACAGTCTTGAAAAAGAAAGAGGGAGGGAAGGAGGAGTTGGAGTGTGCAGACGTGGGCCGGTCAGTCGAGCTCAGTCAAGGTGTTGCTCCAGCTCACAAAGCAGGAGCTTAAAAGAAAAGTTGTGGCATCAATTTCTTCTTTTTTTAAATATTTGAGGATCTGTTTATGTTTGTTAATATTTTATCTGTTTGTGGCTTGCTTGTAATATTTATTGTAGATATTTTAACTATTGTATTCAATTTCTTTCTATGATTTCATTTCTGCTTTTCTATTCCTGCGGCCCATTTCATAGCTTAGTCTGCGCGCTCGTTAGGGTGTCAAATGCGTGAATTAACGAAAAACTTGTTAAACCATTGAATTACTAATAAAGCGGGCCACTTATACTTCCAAAGCGTAATTGAGGCGTTAAGTGCCCTTCTTTCAGCGTGGACAGAAAAGATGCACGTCAAATGGTAGGTAAGTGATTTATCCCTCATTAACGATGGTTTGAGAGTAATATTGTTAATTAACACAGTATTTACATTGATCACATGGAGAAATATGGCAGCTAGGACACTGCCATACGCGCATAAAGTTACGCTCTGCGTGTTTTGCGGTTCTATTTTTTATGTTTATTTCCACTTGGTTTGTTAAGTTCATGCATTCATCTTCACATTGTTTTCCCCTTTGATGTCTTGCGTTCATATACGCTTTGCCAGTGCACGCCCCTGTCGGCGAGCTGTCATATTTCGGGTGATTACGGAAGTTTCCAGCAGTTCACAAGTTCCTTCAAGCTTCGTGTACTTCCTTCGACACTAATTACTAATTAAATACCAATCACACTAACACTGTAAGTTTTAGTTTATCAACTAACCCTTACTAAGATAATAATTCTGTAAATAATTAACCCTCTAAGCGCCAAAGTTGCAACATAGTGGCATAGAACAGGTTATTGTTCCATACATACTGCCAGATTTTTTAACCGCTCTGTACCCCTAGATGGCGACCATGTGCAGCAGTAATCCTGGCATAATTTAGAGGTGTGTCTTCATTAAAAAAGAAATTAAGAAAACAGAGCTTTAAATAGGGTGGAGCGAGCGGAGTGGACACAGCAAGGGTGCCCCAGTGAGTCCCGTCAGAGAAAGCAGAGCAAGAGACAGCAGATAGTGAAAGTTAGTGAGCGAAATACAATAAAAATACACATAATGCCGAAAGAATTTTTCTTTACCCTACTGTTGATGAAGTACTTGGGTAGTTACTTGCCTATTCTGATCCTGAAGGGAAATATTTACCTTCAGATGACGATTGATCGCCGAGTGATGAAAGTCAAAGTGACAGTGCGTCTGTGCATAGCATGCGCAAAGACGGTCCTCAAAAAGCAGCACGTCATTGATCATACCCAGTCTTCTGAAATGTACAAACCAAGGGAAATGTCACTGGTTTTCGTAAAATCAAGAAGCAAGAGTGCGTTGATGGTTATAACTCCCTTATGGGAGGAGTAGATACAGCTGACCAGCAAATGAAAACTACAAACAATGCTATCTTGATAGATAGACAGATTAGGCTTCTGTGCGACTTGGCTGGTGGGCTACTAGAAAACTAAAGTTTATTACTGTCAGTTTTACATTTTACTCATTCCTGTTCCTTATTTTGAGGATGAGATTACCACATAATCATAATCTGTGCAAATATGTTCCAAATTCAATTTAACTGATAGTTATGTAATCTGATATGGCTCCCGCCTAGTGATGTCACAATTTGCAAAAAAAGATAAGTTAATTTGCTCCCATCACAAACTTTGGGTCATAATGAATATTTTTTTCATTTACAGTATGCCTTTATCTCTCACCACTTTCAAGCTACATCCTTTTGAAATCTTGAAATGAAAATGGAATATTTTCCTAAATTAACTCTGGCGCCTTAAGGGTTAACATACTAACTTGCACATTTGGATAATACTAATTCTGCAAAGACTACTAACTCTGCTCATTGATTCTCTCCACTTTCCTCACTAATCTGTAACTCCGCCCCCTTTGCTCTCCCAGTGCTTTGCCCTTGTTTCTGCAGAGACTTTGCGACGATCTCTTATACTGATCAGTTTCTTCCATCTCTCTCCACTTAGGCACTCCTTGAATGGAGCCGTTGTTGTTTAAGAATGTCCTGTGAAAACTAGTCTTTGCCATTGTTTCCCATTTTTTATTGTTCAATTACCTCTAGTATTTTCCCCTCTGAGTTCATGTTTAGATTATTCCTCACACCTGTTGCCTCGCATAGCTTGTTACCGCGCTTTTGTATATATAGTCCCTTACTTCTGCTTAGCTCTTGTCAGACCGTTTGATCATCTTTTCCTGTGCTGAGCTCCTTGTATGCCAGTGATTTGATTGAGATTCTGTAACACCCTTCTGCCCAAGTCCGATTTCTGTCAGTTCCTGTCTGGATTTGTTTGCCTCCTCATTACAACCCCTTTCCTGCCTGAACGTGTTTTCTGAGTATTGTTGCCCTGGCTTACGAACTAGGATTTTGGACTCTTTACTCACCCACTGTTTTGCGATATGGTGCTGTAATCGGTGCTTTTTGGCTTTTGAACCTCTGCCAGTTTATGGACTCTGTTTTTGGGTTGCCCTTCTGAACTGTAATTTTGATCACCTGGCTTGAACTTGGACCACGATTTTTGCATTCCAGACCACTTGCATTTGGTTCCTTGCTGCTCACGGTAATGCAGCACCTGCAGACCCTGTCCCACAGCGTGACGGACCTGGCCCCTTTTGTGCGGGCTAACCAGCTCACCCCTGCTCCTCAACCACAACCTTCTCCTGCTCCTTCAGCTGCTTGTACTCTGTCTCCTGTCCTGTTCCATGAACCTCGTCTGCCCCCTCCTGTGAAGTATGCAGGCGAACCTGGCAACTGCTGAGCCTTCTTGACGCAGTGTGAGCTCATTTTCAGCCTGCAGCCCAGCACTTTCTCCACTGAGCAGTCCCAAGTGGAATGTGTCATCACACAGCTCACTGGGAGGGCTAAGCAGTGGGCGATCACGACTTGGGAGTCACCGCAGCCACCCTGCGTCCAGTCAGCGGAACTTCTCGCCAAGGAGATGAGGCGGATCTTTGACCGATGAAAGCATTAGCATGAAGCCGGGAGGGAGACTCTACGCATCTGTTAGGAGGCCAAGTCTGTTTCTGACTATGCCATTGATTTCCAGACCCTAGCCACCGTCAACGGCTGGGAGAAGCGGGCCCTATATGACGCCTTCCTCTAAGTACTGTCGGAGAACATCAAGGACAAACTCCGGACCCACGATCTGCCCGAAGACCTGGACTAGCTCATCAACCTGGCCATTCGAGTCAATTCTCAGCTGGATTACCGCAGATGAGTAATCCGCCCAGTTCCAGTTACGCTAATGTTCCAGAGCAAGTCACCACCACTTTCTGTGGATTCCCCCTCTTCCAAATCCCCTTCTGAGCCTGAACCCATGCAAGTGTACTGAGCCAAGCTGTCCAAGGAGGAGTGAGAACAGCGCATCTGGGAACAAGCCTGTCTGTACTGCGGCGGAGCTGGACATTACATATCATGGTGTCTTTGAAAAGGCAACACCCACTAGTGAGGAGAGGAGCACAAGTGGGCGCATCTTAGGTCGAAATCTCCTCAAAGAACCGCACCTGCCTACCTGTTACCCTGGAGTGGGAAGGGGGCGCCAAGAAGACTTGGGCTCTCATGGACTCAGGAGCTGAGGAGAGTTTCATGGATGCTGCAACAGCTGCGCGATGGAGAATCCCATTACAGAGAGTATAGTCCCTTCTAGTGGCAAACTCCCTTAATGGTCAGAAAATTGGCCACATCACAAACTCCATGATTTCCCTCAAGCTTCTGATCTCCGGTTACCACCAGGAGAGCATCAGACTCTTCCTTATCCATTCCCCTCACTCTCCTGTTATCCTGGGGCACCCCTGGATGGCTAAGCACACCCAGGAGGTGGACTAGAGGAGACATGAGATTCCAGACTGGAGCTTCACCTGTCCCTGCTTCTGTTCCTGAAGAAATCCCGTACCTGGATCCACCCGAATACCTGGATCAAAAGGAGGTCTTCAGCAAATCCCCTGCCATCTGCCTGCCACCTCATCACCTGTACGACTGTGCTATTGACCTCATACCAGAAACTATGCCCCCTAAAGGGAGACTGTTCTCCCTCTCCAAGCTTGAGACTGAAGCCACGGAGAATACCTAAATGAAGCGCTGGCAGCTGGCATCATCTGCCCTTTATCTTCAACTGCCGGGGCTGGTTTCTTACCTGTGGGAAAGAAGGATGGTTCCCTCCGCCCATGCATTGACTACGGGGGTTTTAAGGACATCACCCAGAAGAATCACTATCCTCTTCCCTCGTGTCCACTGCATTCAAACTCCTCTAAAGGGCCAACATCTTCACTAAACTGGATCTACGGACCACCTACCTGGTCTGTTTAAGGAAAGGGGATGAGTAGAAGATTTCTTTTAACACCCCCAGGGTGTATGCCATTCGGGCTCACCAACGCCCCAGCCGTCTTCCAGGCCCTAGTCAACAATGTAAAACAAGCTTTCAAGTCCCAGTTTGTTGATATTTTTATTCACTGATCCCTCCAAATATAAATCACTTGAGACTATACGTCATCTTCAGTGACATATAATATTAAAATATATGAAGAGCTTCATCAAAAGGCACTTTTAGTCTGCTTGTGTATGAAGACAGATATGTCCTGACAAGGCACTAACATGGCTGGTTGCAGTCCCAGATTAATGGGGTATGATGGCAGTTCCATTTAGATGTTGGTTTGTGGAATAATACCCATGAGCTGCAGCCTGATCCCAAGATAAAGGGCATGTTTTCCGGGTCAATCTGCCATCTGTCGGCTCAGCCACATCTGTTACTTCGCATGACCACCTGAATGGCACAAACAGGCCCTGCTGGGGGGCCCCACCAGTCATCAAAGCTCATGGGGTGGGGGATGTGGGGGCATCACCTGCAAAGGGCAGCTTTATACAGACCCAGAGGAGAGTTATGCAGCACAGACATGAACTACAGAGATGCAACACTGACAATCAGAACAAAGATGCACCACAGACATGCAGCATAGAGACACAACACAGATATGAAACAAAAAGACACAAAAAAAATGACATCCAGCACAGAGAGAAAACACAGAGATGTAACACAGACATGCAACACAGTCATGCTGTGCAGAGATGCAACATAGCGTTACAATACAGACATGCAACATAGACATGTAGAACAGAGATAGACATCCACCATGGTCTCCAAATGACTTGATTTCCTCTTTGAGTCTGGCTGTAGTTGTTTCGCAGTGGTCTATACTGTGATTGGACTCATTATTCTATCATTAATTAATCTATGGAGGTTTAAAGGGGTTTTTTTCTGTCAACCAATGGGGCCTCTGGCCCAGCAGCTGCCAATTGCTTGAGAACATCCAAAAGACAGTTAAATCAAACTTAAACCAACCCTACATCTAGTTTAAAGACCTATGCAACGGTAAACCGTACATTAGAAAGTGAATCTTACACCTCAGGTTTAAGTGTCGATGTAATCAACGAATAAGCTACATTTAAACTGACTTCAGAATATGGGCCTTTGCCTTTTGAACGTAAAATGTGACTTTTAGTGATAGTAATATACTGAAGTTACCAACCCTATTTTGTAGATAAGAACAAGCTCTCAAGCCTGTCTCACAGTCTCCTGGACAGCATTCTTGTTAATCCTGACAAAATATGTTCCTCAGTCCAGTATATGAGGAAAAAGCTCCCAATCCTTCTGTGGTCATCAGAACTGGAGCCGCATTCCCCCAAAGCTACTTCTTCCTGTCCTGGGACAGTTTGGCTCTGGTGATGTATGCACTCCATCAGACTCTTATCCTGGTAAGCCATTGGACCACAACATCTGAGCTGTGCTTTCCTCTTCTGGGCTCTGTCCCACTGTTACCATGATACTATTTTTAAAAAATCCTACTATTGCATTGTTCTCTGCCTCTGCACCTGATTCTTCGGTGGAATCATTACAGTAATATGGTTAATGGTTGTGAATATTAGTGCAGCAAAGCATAATATAAGTACATTTTTGAGAGAATTTATGCCAGTCTGATTTGCATTCTTGTACTGCCATAATCTCCAAGTCAGATGATTATTTAGATTTTAACACAGGCATATTTACTTTAGGACTTTTTTCTTTTTTTTTTGTATTTATGATTAAATGAACTCCACAATGTGATTCAAATGATTACTGGAAAAACACATTAAGGAAATAAGACCATTTAAATGGGTCCTGTTTTAATTTTGGTTTCAATCCTCACATAATCCACTAAGTGGGGAAGTTATTTTTTTAAATGTGCAGTCATTTCATTTTAAAGGGTAAACATACTGTATTAACAAGTGAAAATGATAATCTGGATACCAATATTCCTACTCATGCATTTGTAAATCAAGTTCATAGTTTGGACAGTCAAAGTGATGGATGTGCAAATGCAGCCTACTTTGCCACATTCACTGTATAAGAGAATAAAATCCACTCCAAAAAGGAATATGACTGAGAAAACAAAGGGCTGTCAATGTGTAAAAATGGCTGTGTAGACCAGCATCTACAAATGCTACGATTTCACTGCCTAAAAAAAGCACTAACACTCCTGTGATTCATTCCATAAAGCGTAAGCGGGAATAAGAGGTAATATGAGAGAGGAACGGATGTACTGTGTAATCCCTTTTGGCTTTTTCTTTGACAACGCACTATGCGAAGATAAGAAAATTGGGATGCTGCATTTTCCAGAGTTAATATTGATACGGATACTGATACTCAATACCACCTTATGCATGGCTTTCTGACATTTTCCACACCACTGTTTATTGGCTGATGATTTCCTTTTATTGTTGTTGGCATAAAATTTCGTACATATGCTTTCATAAACATGCACCTTTTTTGGCAGTTAGTTTGACTGACACCATTTTTTTTTTTTTTGTCAGTTACTTTAACCGTAATTTTATAAGTTTACACCAAAGTTATGTGTATGTTTAGTGTGAACCACAGTTAAATGCACACAGGACTCCACCGATAGTTAAAATAAGGAAACAATGCGTTGATTTAACTGTTAAATTCAGTCAGTTTGGGTTTTTCCTCTTTGTAATGTCACGCTTTCGTAATTCAAACATGTCAATTCATTCAATTTATTCTGTTAAATATTCCAAAGTTATACCTTTAGTCAAATAAGCTTTATTTCATGAATGCGTGAATTCCACCACTTAGCTGAAGGAGTTCAATTAGGAACTAGATTCCAGAGGTTTAAACTATG
The DNA here is from genome assembly GCA_029721435.1 of Gymnothorax reevesii. NCBI lineage: Eukaryota > Metazoa > Chordata > Actinopteri > Anguilliformes > Muraenidae > Gymnothorax > Gymnothorax reevesii. The sequence continues at coordinate 11,108,844 of CM056587.1, read as the reverse complement.
AAAATAGCAGTGGATCATCTGTGTCTGGTTTTTGAGATTTTCTGCGTTATAAATTTGGCTACCGCTCCTCAACATGTGAATAATGCTTAACGAACCCTTCGTCCTGGTATTTTGAACGCCAAAGAATGCCTAAGCAACGCAACAGTCCATCCAGAATTGCTGTTGAGTGACCACTCTCGGAAAGTAAGTCACACCAAACTATTATGTTTGTATTTCATAGTAATGTTATTGTGTTTTATTGGGGATTTTGCACTACGCTTCAAAATAAAAGGGTCAAGTAAATGGTCACTCACCGTACCAATTTGACAGAATTTGGCTGGGTTCGTGGGCAAATTCTAAGGCGCTCACTTAAGACGCCAAAAAAGGATTTGATATATTTGACATATCATGCAACAAGGCTGTAAATCTTGATTTTGAAGCAATGAAAATCACTGCCCCCAGTGCTAGAGCCATTCTAGTTTTCACGGTAAACTACCTAGTTATTATTTGACTCTACAAGAATGCACTAATTAGCTGTCAAGAAAATCCTCTAAAACCAGAAATCCATTATAGATTAATTGTTTGAAGTCTTTTTTGTGCAAATTAGGTGTTTAAGGAAAAAGCGTTGTTTGGCTTCGTAAAGCGAGTTTTTCGGGCCAGTGTATTTGACCCAAATTTTAGTCACCGACTGGCCAAATTCTAAAATCCCGTTTTTTTCACTCAATTCGACTAGAATTTCAAAATAAACCCCAGAACCCTATAAAACTCAGATTGCTTCTCTTAAACTTAAAATGTTGATTTTTCAACAGTGGCCACGATTTTGCCATTTTGCTTTATTTTTGCATGCATTCATTCTTAAATACCAATACATTCCCAATTATGATTAAGACATAACGAAAAAGAGGTAACAATACTATGATTTGAGATTATATAGACGGCAGTGACGGCTGGTGAAGTACGTAAAGGGAAGGCTCAAACCCATCCTTTGAAAATACTGGCCATGACCGATTTTCAATCATTCATTTAAATTACCATTACAACAGCTCTGAAAACTTTAGGTTATTTACATAACCCCGGTTCTCTGAGTAATATGAGTGAGATGTCTCACTATGGGATGCACGCCTCGCTGCAGCCTCAGAAGCATTAATCTCATTACGCCAATCCTGATTGGCTGGTGAACGTGTCCGTCCGCCCAGGTGGTACACCCACCTTAAATAGCTCATGCGGACGGCACCACGTCATTCAAGATAAGCACCTCTTCTCACTCGCCCCAGCAAGAAGGGTTGTCTGGTGAGACATCTCACTCATATTACTCAGAGAACCGGGGTTATGTAAATAACCTAAAGTTCTCTTTCATAATATTTCGCTCGATGTCTCACTATGGGATATCGTAGCTCCCGTATTGCCAGACAAGCTTATCCAGCGTCCACCAACCCAGAGAGAAGCAATCTGTTCCAGTCAGGACAGCAGAACCGCGCGTGCCACGCACGGGGCGGAAACGTCCAGCTTATAAAAGCGGACAAAAGTGAGAGGCGAGGACCAACTCGCCGCTGCACAGATGTCCTGAACAGAAACTCCCCTGAATAAGGCCCAGGATGCGGCCAAGCCCCGAGTCGAGTGCGCCCGCATGCCCACAGGCGGCTGCAAACCCCGACACGTATAGGCCAAAGCAATCGCCTCCACCACCCAATGGGATAGGCGCTGCTTAGTGATTAGGTTTTCCTTTATGAGGATTAGCCCAGGAGACGAACAGCTGATCGCTCCTCCTGAATCCCCTAGTCCTGTCCATGTACATGCGCACCGCACGGACTGGACATAACGCGTGCGACTGCTGCTCCTCTGTTGAGGCAGCAAAGGCCAGAAGGTCAATTGGAGAACATGAGCCCACCACCTTAGGCACAAAAGCCGGGTTGGGCCTCAGAATCAACCTTACATCTCCCGGGAAGAGCTGAGCGCATGACGGATGCACCGAAAGCGCATGGATGTCACTGACTCGCTTAGCTGAAGCCAGAGCCAGCAACAACACAGCCTTGAAAGACACGTGCTTCAAGTCTGCCCCTTCCAGTGGCTCAAAAGGAGGGCCCTTAAGCCCCTCCAGAACCACAGCCAGATCCCACGGTGGCACCAGTGGTCTGGACATGGGGAGAAGCCTGCGCGCTCCCTTCATAAAACGGCAAACCAGCAGGTGCTGACTCGCCGTTCGCTTTTCAAACCCCACGTGACAGGCGGCGATCGCCGCCAAGTACACCTTAATCGTGGAGAAGGCTTTGCCTTTGTCAATCAGGTCCTGCAAGAATGACAGTATAGCACTCACCGGACACTGAAAAGAAACGTGGCCGTTCCTGTGACACCACCCCTCAAACACCCTCCACTTACAGTCATACAAAGACCTAGTGGATGGGGCCCTAGCGTTTTGTATAGTGGAAATCACACGCTGTGACAATCCCACAGCCGAGAGACTGAGCCACTCAGGGGCCACGCCCACAACGCCAGGCGTTCCGGGTGCGGGTGGAGGATCGCCCCCCCCCCCTGCGATAGCAGGTCCCTGCATAGCGGGAGCTGCCAAGGCTGAGCGCACAGTAACCGATATATTTCCGCTAGCCAATGCATCGCCGGCCAATGCGGAGCAATCAATATCAGTGCGTGACCACGTTCCCTCACTCTGGACAGAGTGGGGGATATCAAGGCCAGGGGAGGGAACGCGTAAAGAAGCACGTGCGGCCAGACGTGCGCTAGTGCGTCTATGCCGAGGGGAGCATCCATGCCGCGCAGAGAGTAAAACTGCGCGCACTGCGCGTTTTCTCTCGCCGCGAACAGATCTACCGCGGCCCGACCGAACCGGGCCCATATCTGTTCCACAATCTCCGGGTGCAGAGTCCACTCCCCATACACCGGCGCACCCCTGGACAACAGGTCCGCGCCTGTGTTCAAGACCCCCGGGACGTGCGTCGCTCTCAAGGAGAGGAGACGGCCGCAGCTCCACAGGATCAGTTTGCGTGCCAGCATGTGCAACTGACGGGAGCGCAACCTCCCCTGACGGTTGATGTACGCCACCGTCGTCGTATTGTCCGTTCTCACCAGGACATGATGACCCATGAGAGATGGAAGGAAATGTTTCAGGGAGAGGAACACCGCTGAAAGTTCCAGAAAATTTATGTGAGACTGCTGGAGGCCCACACTCCAGCGGCCCCTCACAGACCGGCCCCCGTGAATTCCGCCCCAGCCCGTCAGGCTGGCGTCTGTAGTGACCACCTTCCTGGACAGGACCGAGCCCATTGGGACCCCCTGGGTCAGAAAGGACGGAGTCCGCCAGTGACGCAGCGCCCTGGCGCATTCCAGTGTGACCAAGACTCTCCGCGTGCCGTGACGCACGGGATCTAGCCCGCATGAGGCCACCCAAAGCTGGAATTCTCTCATGTGGAGGCGACCGAGACGGATCACGAGGATGGCAGACGCCATCAGACCGAGTAACCGAAGACACAATCTGAATGGAACAAACCTGCCCGGATAAAAAAGCGCGAGGCATGCCCTGAAAGCTCTCACCCGTTCCGCCGAGAGGCGAGCTGTGAAAGACACCGAATTCAGGGATAACCCCAGAAAGATAGCATCTTGCGCTGGGGACAGCATGCTTTTCTCCGCGTTTATCACAAAACCCAGATCGACTAGGTGCTGTGTGAGAATACGCGTGTGCGCCCTGGCTTCCTGCTCCGATTGCGCCAAAAGCAGCCAATCGTCCAGGTAAGTGGCCAGACGGATGCCCCGCCGTCTCAGCGGGGCTATTGCTGCCTCCGTGCACCGCACAAACACCCTCGGGCTTAATGACAGACCGAAAGGGAGCACGCGATACTCGTAGCAGATCCCCTGGAAAGCGAACCTCAGAAACTTTCTGTGGGGAGGATAGATTGGAATGTGGAAGTACGCGTCTTTCAGATCGATTGAAGTGAACCAATCGTTCTGACGTACAAGACGCAACAGGGATGCGTGTGTGAGCATCCTGAACTTGTACTTCCTGAGATATTTGTTCAGAGCCCGTAAATCCAGGATAGGGCGAATACCGTTCCCCCCCCGTTTGGGGACTAGGAAATACCTGGAGTAGAAACCGCTCTGACATTGTGCGGGAGGGACGACACCGATTGCTCCTTTGTTTAACAGTGAGAAAATTTCCTCCTGTAAAACACGAGCTGACTCTCCCCGCGCCTGGGAGTGTATAACGCCGGCGAATCGCGGGGGGACAGCGGCGAATTGCAGCCTGTACCCCCTCGAAATCGTCCTCAACACCCAGGGTGGGGCTGCCAGTGCGACCCATCTCCGCCATCTGAGGGCGAGAGGTGATGTGCACTGCAGCCCTTCCACCACAAGAGGGCCCAGCCGCAGTGCGGTGGCGCCCTCTTGTGGCGGAATGACACAGCCCCCGGGTGACGTGCCCTGCAGTCCTCCCACCACAAGAGGGCCCAGCCGCAGTGCGGTGGCGCCCTCTTGTGGCGGAATGACACAGCCCCCGGGTGACGTGCCCTGCAGTCCTCCCACCACAAGAGGGCCCAGCCGCAGTGCGGTGGCGCTCTCCTGTGGCGGAATGACAAGGCCCCCGGGTGGCGTGCTTATTGTGACAGATTTGGCTTTCTTTATTTTCAGCTGCGCCCTCGGCACTCGGCCTGGCTGCGACAGCGGGACACAATTTATTCTCTTTGAAAAAACTTTTGTGTATGTGCGTGCTTGTGGACATGAGAGGGGGGCAACCGCTAAATCCCGCGACGTCAAATGTCCATCTCTCCCGGCTTGCACTGGCACGGTCCGAGGCAGCTGGGAGATAGGGGCGTGGGGAGCCCCTGGGTGCACGCCCGAAAGCCAAACAGGTGGAGCCGGAGAACGGGGAACTTCCAGCTGCGTCACCAGTGGAGAGAGGGGGGGTCAGGCCGCTCTCTTCTTTTTCCTGGCCTGGCTGCTGGCGGTATGCGCGGGTCGCGCAGGCGCAGCTGCAGCCGGGGCCGAGGGCTTTTTGGGCCAGCCGGGCCGACCTGGCGGAGCAGGCGGGGCGGGCTGAGGCCTCCGCAGTTTCGGCATTTTAAACTGCAAATCCTGTGAAGCAGCCTGTGCAAAGGTCTTACGCTGAGCAGGCGGAAGAGGAGCAGGGGGCTTTCTAGGGAGGCAGAGCTTGAGAGCTTCATCCTCCTTCTTTTTAGCTTCGCACCGCCGTTGCATAGAAGCCAACGCGGAACCGAAGATCCCCTCCGGGACAATGGGCATGTCCAGGATATCATCCTTCTCCCTGTCCGACAGGTTGGCGAGGTTGAGCCACCGCGCCCGTTCCTGTAGGACCATGGTCCCCAGCGCTTTTCCCGTGGCCTGGACCGCGCAGCGTTGGACACGGAGACACAGGTCGGCGACGACCGGTATTTCCTCCCATGTAGCTGGGTCCTGAGTTAGCACAAAATCCTCGCACAACTCAGCCTGATAAGCCGTGAGCAGGGAGAGGACATTGAGCGCTCTGGCCGAAAGCGCAGCCGCCTTATACGCCTTCTCAGTCAAGGCTGACTGAAAACGGTCCGACTTGGATGGCAGACTGGGGCTCCGGGAGGACACCGCTGACAGGCGGGGGTGAAGGTGCGCTGCCACGAGTGGCTCCATCGGAGGCATGCGGAGCAGACCCAGGCTCTCCATCGCCTCACAATCGAGGGACGAGGCACCGGGAACTGGGCTCCTGCTGCTATAAGGGCGGTCTTTCCAAGAGCGCGCAACCTCATCTAGCAGCTCCGGGAAGACGGGGAGAAGTTGTTTCGTCGCACTCTTAGCCAAGGGCAATTTCTTCCCCTCGTAGCGGGATCTGGTGGTCTCAGCTACGACAACGGGCCAGGGGATGTTCAGCCGGACAGCAGCGCGTTTGCACACGTCGAGCATGTCGGAGCTGGGGAGAGGAGAAGCTGGTATGCTACTCTCATCTCCATCCCGAGAGGTGACGGAGGCCGCGGGCTGCGCGGCCCGAGCCGGAGTAATGAAGACGTCGTCATCTTCCTCATCCTCTGATATGAGGAGTTCAGAGACGCCATCTTCATCGTCCCCATAGTCCAGTTCTAGGACGTCTTCCTCACACGGGGGATCCGCGGCTAGGTCGAGCTGGGAGCCCCAGCTGGCGCTAGCCTCCGGAATCGCCGCCGTAGCGACCGCCAAATCCTGCTTGCCCTCGGCGGCAGTACCGTCGGAGGGGAGGAGGGGGTCGATTCCAGACAAGCTAGCCTGGCGGGCTAGCCGTCTGCGGAGACTTTTCGCTGTAAACACCGCGCAGTGTTGGCACGAGCCGGGAAGTTCGAAAGCCATATGGGCGTGTTCCAGCCCCAGGCAGCTCGAGCAGACCTGGTGTGGATCTTTACTCGAGATCTTGTTCCCACAGCGACAGGGACGGGTCCCGGAGTCTCCGTACCCCTTGGTATGGGGGTTTTGGGCCTCCATTCCTAGCCAGCTGGTGTGCAAGCCGGGAGACGAGGCAGAAAACCGGGGGGTAGCTGGTGTGCTAGCGCTCGGAGCTCGACGTGCCGTGGTGGGGCGTCGAGTGAAGAAAACCGAGAGGTAGCTGGTGTGCTAGCGCTCGGAGCTCGACGTGCCGTGGTGGGGCGTCGAGTGAAGAAAACCGAGAGGTAGCTGGTGTGCTAGCCTTCGGTACTTGACGTGCCGTGGTGAGGCGTCGAGTGAAGAAAAACTGACAGGTAACTGGTGTGCTAGCCTTCGGTACTCGACGTGCCGTGGTGAGGCGTCGAGGACAGTGCTGACCAAGCCGTGTAGGGCGGGAGAGCACTGAGTCCGGTCTGGTGTGACCGACGAAGCAAAAAGGTATCCTAAGCTAGTAGCGCCCGGCGACAGAAAATCCGTCTGTGGACAGTTCAGCTAACTAGCCCTGGACGCGAGATATGCTCCGAGTGAGAAGAGGTGTTTGAATGACGTGGTGCCGTCCGCATGAGCTATTTAAGGTGGGTGTACCACCTGGGCGGACGGACACGTTCACCAGCCAATCAGGATTGGCGTAATGAGATTAATGCTTCTGAGGCTGCAGCGAGGCGTGCATCCCATAGTGAGACATCGAGCGAAATATTATGAAAGAGAACTCATTATCTGGTGTGGTCAGTTTTCATTAATAAACGCACACCTGTCAACTAACGTATTCCGCGTGAGTTTAGTGGTATATTTACGTTCCCCTGCTGTAATCAGCAATTATTTAATCAACGCATGTTTAAGAATTTCTCACACGGAATTGAAGACGTTGCACATGGAGGTTTGTTGGTTACACCTGCGGTATGACTCTGGACATCTCTTGCTTTTTTTTTTTACTCAGGGGTTGGAAGAAATGCATGCGTTTCATGATTGTTTAAACTGTTTCTGTTGAGTTGATCAGCAACCAGATGCGAGAACCAGGAAATGCAGTAGAGCTTGTTTTATTGGTAAAGGGGGGTGACCCCCGCAGGGCGAAAAACAGTACAGAGTCCACAATCCAAAAGTCAAAATCCAGTTGGGCAAAAATAGTATCAAAAACCAGGGCAGCAATCACAGTAATCGTAGTCGGACAGAAATGGGTCTGGTACACAGGAATAGTACTATCAGAGAGACAAGCCAGAATCCACAGGACGTAATCCGAATCGTTACCAGAGCAGCAAACAGAGATCTCGTAGTCGGGCAGAAAAATGGTCAAAACACACCGATGCAACAGTAATCCAAAAACACAGAGGCAAAAATCAAGTCAGGCAATCCAGTCAGAAAGATAAACACTGAGAAATCGAGGCGAGAAACATAGCATAGGGAGAACGATCTGACAAGAAAGTGTACCAAACAGACATCTTATATACACACCCTGGGTAAACACATGACCAGGGAGAACAGGTGCAATCAATGGTAACAATGATCAGGGAGAGACATGAGGAATAAACTAATTACATGAATTAAGCTGTAGCCAAAACACAGACAGGGATCACAAGACAAAACTAAGTACAAAACAGCTCCGGTTAGGGAGTACTAAAAAGTGCCATGATAAAAGAAAAGGAAAGCACAAAGTATTAGTGGAAATCTACAAAAACTTGCAGCAGAGATAATTAGGGATAGGCAAGGAGGCGGAGATTAGAATTGAGCGACTGCTGAGAGATAGTTAGTCAATTAGTATGTGCAGCTTTACAATCCCGAGTGCATGTTAGAAAGTTAGTAAAAATATACAAGATTAGTGTGGTTAGTAATTAGCAAAAACAATAAACTGTTAGTATGTGTTAGTAAGACAGTAAAAGAGAGAGGAAGGAAGAACACGAGATAATGAAAGAAGATTGAAACCCAGAAACCAATAAATCACCCGAATGAGTGCACACAAGACAAGGGACCGTGAGCAAAGATACACACATGACAAGACAGGGGAGACAAAGTGCAAAGCATGGAAATGAAAACATGGCATGGAAACTAAATGATCTACACATGAAAAATAATAAACAGGAAATCTAAATTACCAAAACACAAAACACAATCCTAAGAATAGTCATAAGGCAGGCAGTGGTCACTATACACAAAAAGCATACATGGTTAAGCCAGGCAGAGAACTAAAACATGACAGCAGAAAGCAGAATCACAGATCACAACAGTTTCAATGAAATAAGTTCAAGTTTTAATTCCACACAAAATGTAATGAGCTAACTTTGGTGATACCTGAACCTAATTTATGAATAAATGGACAAAAAAACATGTTTTTTCTTGATCATTTCATTTATTCACGAGTCACATGTTCAATGAACTCCGTTCCTGGTGTTAAAGATTATCAAAAGTGCAAAGAAAATCTGCGCTATTCATGGGAACCATATCTGAAATCCGTAAAAGATTCAATGTCATCCATCGATGATTTAATTCCTACACGTCTCCTTTTCGAGAACGCTGAATCTATTTACATGATTTGATAACTCATTCTTGTCCATGTTTTCTGGTTTTTATTTAACTGGTAAACTGCAACAGTATTGACATATCCCCAATAATAAGCTTGACTGTAATCAGACCTCGGCTTTTTATCTTCCAATTATAACTCAGCAAGCGCACCAAGCGCAAATATCAGAAAGGTGTAACATATAATAAATTAAAATTCCCCATGCGGACAAGAAACACAACAGCAACCCTCAAGTTTTCTCTGGGTAAAAGAATTTCTGATACTAAAAGGTTTAATATGTCACTGAAGAAATTTTGTTACTAATTGGAAATAATTAACTCTGCTCTCTAGAGAAGTTCAAAGTCACATTATTCCTTTATGAAGCCATGTAATTAATGTGCAACTTAATAGTAAGATGCAAATTTTTCCCCACAAATATTATTCATCTTTTCATCTCTGTGTATGCATTGTATATTAAATATGAATGGTGCCAGAGAAGACCTAGATATTTTCTGCACATTTATGATGAAAATTTCAGTACTTTTGTGTTCACTTTTGTTAGCTTGTGAAAAGAAGACATGAGTGAGCGTGATGCAATGAAACAACTTCTCATGTATTCCTGATAAAGTAAAATCTTTTTGATGATGAAGAGACACTGGTAATATGAAGCATTTTTATCATTTAATAAACTCATTCCTCCAGTTATAGGTATTGATTTTATACCATTGGGAATAGATTGATCTCATTCCTTATCCCCCCAAAACACTGTCAATTATCATTTCAATGTCAGGTTGAGGCTGAATGCTTTTTAACCCAAAGCAACTTAGGTTTTTTATTATGGCTAATCTCCTTTAGAATTACGATGACCTGGATTTAGTTGGTTAAGTAAACAAATCTTTTTAAATAATTTTTCACCTGAGTATGTTTAAATCAGAAGAGTCAGCTTAGTATATTTTCTTTAATTCCCTGATACAGCTGTGTGGGGTAATCACTAACAGCCACTATATGTATTTTGTGGAATTATTATTCTTAGGGCTGGAGCCTCAACTGGTGCGAGGACCCAGTTGGAATTGAAGGAGTCATAATAGGCGCCCAAGCCACAACAGGGGCAAGGATTCTATTGTAACAAAATGTCTTAATATTTAAATTAGTTTGTATTATTATTATTATTATTATTATACTTTAAAAATAATTGCTTATTTCAGGGCCTTAACATGCTCAAAAACACAAAAAAACATACGTGTCGAGAGGGAATTGCACATGAGCAGTCCTAAATGGCTTGATAGCTCCCTCTAGAAGCATTCAGAGAAGCACCATCCAGAGCAGATTTAACTGACATGGATGAAACTCGGTAGACTTATGCACCATCCCCAGACATACAAAAACCCTGGGCCCTCAACATAAACCCAACAGAAAGACAGCTGCTTTGGATTTAATGTGCAATATTTGAGAGAATTTGGCCATTTCCAGTTGCTGTACTTTAAAGGATACCAATTATGCTGATCTTTCTTTCAGTACATATTAGTAATGTTATAATGTTATTTGTCCATACTCAAACTCTGAAAAGTTTCTAAACATTAGATACAGGGGTTTTGCCGTGATCCAAGAACGTGATTTTGTGAACGTGATTTTCCACTCTGAATAGCTCCTCCCGAGATCTTCGCGAGATCTGGGCAAAACCTGACTTCAGGTTGTGCCATCCAATTACTACAGACCAAGCCAGAGTAAATCACGGCACTGGACCCGCCCACACTGGAAACTATTCAAGCAGGCACTAACAACAGCAGATCATACTATACGTTTGTAGTGTCGACACTTATGGACATAGGCGTGCACAGATAGACGCTAGGTGGTGCTACAGCACTTGCCTCTTTGCCCTTTATCAATGAAAGTGCCCTTTTGAAACTTCGTGTTTTTTTTTTTTTTTTAATTATGATTATTAACACTTTAGTGGGGCCAATGTTGAAATGATCTTTTAGAAAAGCGGTCTGATTAAAAACTACTGAAAAAAATGCCCCGAAATGGGCCACCTCCTCACGATCTCTCTTCCTTTGTCACGTGAACACGCGCGCAGTGTATATGCGCTCACAGAGATGTAAGATAACTAGAGTGGACGCCGCGTGGGCTGGGCCAAAGCGCTGACGGCAGAATAGCCGCCTCGGAAGTGACAGGATGGTCCACTCTAGTTTTCTTATATCTCTGTGGATGCGCTGCAGGAGCATATCAGCTGAGCGACTGGAAGCCACAGTCTTGTGCCCCGCCAGCCAGGTAACACACAGATCAAGTGAAATCGTACAGCCCAACCTGTAATCATTTTGTTGTGCAGTAGCATGTTTCCTACACAGTGATGGTCCGTCGGCAGAAACACAGGGCCAGCAATAACCTCACCTTTCACTTCTTAATGACAGACACCTCTCGCAGTTTACCTCCCCGATTAGCAACCGTCGCTCAGACTGATTGGAGGAACCGATGAGAATCTAACTTGTTTTTGAAAGCCTTGCAATACATTGCAGTACGAAATTATACGGCGTTTAACTTACTTCCGCACACCAATGGCTATGGAAAAAATATCAGTAGCCTACTTTATAATTTCCGAATTTGCATAAATTAATTTGCGACGTTCATTGAGCAATTAGCCATGAGAAACCGTTCTATATACTCTGAATGTGACAGCTAAAGTGCGTTTTTAGGTAAGAAGCACAGCTGAGTGAAGACGAAAATAATTGCGAAAGTATAAGTCCGCGAAAGTTTCGGATTTTTTGCAGATTGTCATCCTTGCGGATTCACATCAATTATATCAACATAGCCAACAGGTAATCGCTTTGTAATTAGCATTTCTTAATCATTACATGTCACGCATTGGTGGTGGCTATTCTGGTAATTAGCTGTCTGATTGATTAACAATCAAACCTGATCGCAAAATGTTCAATAGCAATTATCCGGGAAAGGGTGATGTTACTGAAGGCCTTCTTGACATCTGACGGCCCGCCACTGCTCATACAGCACCAAACAACTGAGCATTTTTTAGCCGACTGGTCACCTGATTAGCTAGTTTAATGCTATATCCCAAATCAATGATAGATAACGTGAGGACGACCACCACAAACAATGTCGGTCGACTTTGCAAATCTATCTGTTAAGCTGAACGTTTTCTTTCGTGTAGGTTTTGTTTGGCAACATAAATGAACACATAAAGAAGAATCGGGCAGTTCCCCATTGCCTGAGAGAAATATCCCCATAAAGGTTACCCATGCTTTGTACAATATCTGAAGATAAAGCCTGTATTAGTGCGACTGTCCATGACTCACAGACACAGAGGATGCTAGTTGCTTTTACTGCATAAGTCAACCTGACGTGATAGCTGTATGGCTGATGGCTGTTCACAGCGGTTAACGTAGCTAAGTTACCGTTGCTAATGTTTCTGTCCTAAATGTGCAAGAGTGATATCAGGGCAAATTCTACTGAAGATGTGTGAATATAAACCTCATTTGAAGCTTACTTTTAATTTTTGTTTGTAATTTGGATTTTTTGTACAACTGTCTATGGTAACAGAACTTGCTGTCTGTAAAACCTGTATTGTCTCTGTGGATGACTGCTCGGTTACCTGCTACTGGATGTTAGTTTGCGTGTTGTGCTAATTAAAAATGCTCCTAGTTAACTTATATGCAGTAATTCTGATCGGTATGCACGTGTTACTTCAGTAAGCATCAATGTGGCAGTTTCATCACAACATCGCCCGATTGTAGCCACTACAGGTAGTGATCACTTCACTTATCCATGACTCCACTTATCCACTTATCAGCCAGATACTTCACAAATGTATGAGCATGCTCTCTCGTGCTACCGTGAAAGCAGTGCAACATGCAGAAGCTCTACCATGTCCAGTATAACAAATGATTTGTCTGCGCCACCTTGACATAATTTCATCCCCCTTCAGAAGTTGTTGTGGCTAATAAAAAACCGGAAAAGGCGGAGATTAATTTGGAAATTCTTTCCTGTAGAAGTGAACAATTTGCTTGCTATGCATAAGCAACTTGTCCACGCTAACGGAACTTACGGTCTGTAAAACCTGTATTATGCTCATAACATAACCGAGCTCTCTCTAGCTGTCGGGTACTATCCATAAAGCTGCTTTCACATCGAACACGAAACAAATTTTTTGTGGGACAGATTAGCCTACATTCAAAGTCAATGCAAAGATGCAAATACACGCGTTATGGGCGCGTTAAGCAGCTTTCACACCGGATGCGAAACAAATTTTTCGCGCAACAAGTTACATTCAAAGTGAATGCAAAGACGCGAATACACTGGGCATGTTAAGCAGCTTATTAAAATGCTCTTGGTAAACTTGTATGCTGCAGTTATCATTGGTATGCTTGTGTTACTTCGGTAAGCATCAATGTGAGTTTCATCATAACGTTGCCTGATTGTAGCCACTTCGGTTGAAGCTACCCGGAGAGGTGCAGTTAGACTAGACGTAGGTTTTCCAAAGCTTAGGGTGTGTTTGGGTGATCATTTTACCTTATCCATGACCGGGGTCAGCCTGATACATCTCCAATGTCTGGGTGAGCTCTCTCATTCTGGCAGCAAAAGCAGTAGAGAAGCGCACAGGCTGTAACGTGTCCGGTATAACAGACAATTTCTCTGCATTGCCATCGATTGAATAGTAAATTCTTTCCTGTAAAAGTGATTGATTCGCTAGCTCCACATAAGCAACGGTTCAGGCAAATGGAATTTACGGTCTGTCAAACCTGTATTATGTTCATGACAAAACCGGAGCTCTTTCTAGCTCTCGCACAATATCCATAATTCGCCATAATATCCATAATATCTGGATGATATTCGATTAGCATATGTAACATTTTTGGATACACAAAAAAAGCCTGGACCCATACCCAAAACCCCACAGGAAGTCAGCCATTTTGAATTTAATTTGCCGTTTTTGCATGAATTTGGCCATATAAATTAAGTTTGATTTGATTTGATTTGACTTACTCTTGTAATACTTTAACAAACTTCTCCAAAGGAATTAGCCCATTTGGATTCAAATTTGTTCTTTGAACTCTAAAGACCTTAACGACAAAAAGTAATTAAAAGCCACAGTTTTCGTAACATGTCCTGGCCATTGCATTGTAGCAAAATGTTCAATGTTTCACCATGAACCAGGAAGTCGTTGTAACTCAAACACATATTCATTGTCCAATCTCGCCTAAACTTCACATGCCTGATAACATTACATTACATTGTAGGCATTTAGTAGATGCTCTTATGCAGAGCAACTCGCAGCACAAAGTGCATTTTAGAAGGAACAAGGGGGGGCGGGGGCGGCAGCCGGAAGTTAAAGAACGAAGGGGTCTGGTTGGTATGTAGGGTTTGAGAAGGTTTTGAAGGTAGACTGGGGCAGACGCTTTGGAAACCTGGTATGCTATCACCAAACTTTTAAATTTGATTCAAGCATAACAGGGAGCTAATGGAGGTTTGCAAGAGGGGTGATGACATGACTGTGTTCGGGCAACTTGAAAATCAAATTAGCTGCAGCATTCTGGATGTGCTGCAGAGGTTTGATAGCAGATGCCGGGAGAGCAGCCAGAAGAGAATTGCAGTTGTCCAGGCATGATAGCACCATTGCTTGGACCGAAAGCTGGGTTGAGTGGGAGGTGAGAAAGGGGTAGATTCTTTAGATGTTGTAAAGAAAGAATCCACAGGTTTGGGACACTGTTGCAATATTCTCAAAGAGGGACAATTGGTTATCCCTGTCTACTCCAAGATGCCTTGCACAGGGTGATGAGGACACAGAAGTCTCGCCAACTGAGATTTTGAAGTCCCTGATGAGAACGGTGGAAGCAGGAAAGAAGATCACCTCTATCTTGCCAGGGTTGAGCTTAAGATGGTGGTTGGACTTCCAGAACAGTCACATCTCAAGGACATCGACATGCTCGTTTGAGGTTGTGCATATGTAGGTGGCTCCAAATTGCTTAGATTTTTATGACATTTGGTGGCATCGTTGTTTAATCATGCTGGATTTTATATATATATATATATATATATATATATATATATATATATATATATATATATATATATCCCTCATACAGGAAGTCAGCTATGAGCCATTTCCTGCATTTTTCCTTAGTTTACGAACAACTATTAAAGGGCCTTACGATGCTTGAAAACTCCTACAAGTTTCCAAATAGGTTGTAAGTGTATTGTTACTGAATTTGCTTTAGCAATTTTGCCTGGGCTTGGTACTGTGGCTCTATAGCGCCACTTAATCTTTTTTTCTATTTAATTGCATTTTTTTTTTGTTTGGGTGGTTGTTTAAGGGGGCGAATAGCAAGTGATAACCCAGCAACTTGCACACTCAAAGTAAGGGGTATACTATATATTCCACGCACACGCAAGGTAATGTGGAACATGAATGCATGAAACGTGGTGGGGGAGGCATGCAGGACATCAAACCAATCAAAAGAGACAATATATCTAACAGACAAGCAAGCTGCTTGATGGGAGTAAACGCAATAGGAATTCACAAAAGTGTGACGTTAGTCATCACACTTCATGTTTTGGGCACAAACATGCAAAATCTAGACGTAAATTCGTCATGGCCATTTTGCCCGGGGGTCTTCAAATTTCCAAAGAGAAGTGACATCTTTTACCATTTTGTTCTAAATGTTTCCAGTTATCAAAATCTCCTCCCGTCCAATCATAAGTCCATTAGAATACTGGGATTACTATCAGCAGAGAAGAAAAAGGAACCAATATTTCCTTAAATCTTAAAGGCTTCTGTGTACCTTTGTGACTTGCAACATTGTGATGCGCAGAAGATGACATTATTTAGCTCAAGGGGCTTATCTATATGTTTCATTAATGTAAAGAGTAGACTTGGCACTTCATGTGGTTGTCACCCGTGGTTTTGCAGCAATCTGTTCTGTACCATCTCATCTCTGTTATGCAGCTTTTATAAGACATTTAAGTGCATAGTTGGGCACTTAATCCATCTTTGATCAAACTTCAGAGGAAGACTTCTTATCTGAAGTCAGACAAAATAAGCTTAGTATTTCAGGATAAACCTCAAATGCAAGGGGAGAAAAAGAAAAGAATCATTTCTGAATATTCTAAAATTCTAGTAATATTGGAAATAAAGGTCACCATAAAAATGTTGCCATGGGAAATGAAGAGAGAACTTAAACTGGAGGAAACACTCAGGCTTGCAATTGGGCAAGGAATGCAGCTTAGGACGCAAGTGCAGGGGTGTGGATTTCATTAAATAAGGAGTGAAGGTAAAACCGAACACATACAAAACTTCGGGAAACACAAAAGGGAGTGCACACAACAAAAAGAACCGACTGAACAGTTTGAACCGCGGATGGCATGTAGTGGGTTGATGTGCGATACAACCCTCCATTCTGATTAAGTAATCGAAAATGAAATTAAACTGAAGCAGGATTTTTACATAGACTCATAAATTTAGCAGGTGCTTGAATTCAAAATAATTTACAAGTGAATGAGTAATTCCTCCAATAGTGTTCAAGAAAATATTGGCAATGGCATTTATCGATCCGATTCATAACCTACTGTGACATAGAGAGTGCACATAATACAATGTATGCTAATATTGTTACAAGACATTACCATGAAAGAGAAAAAAAAACTGCTGCAACATTCTTGGTAAGAAAATATAGCATAGGGTAGTGAAAAGGCAAAAAGTGTCTTGTTTCACAGACAGGCATGGAGTTTTGTAATGATAACTGTGTTAAATCCAGTTTTCATAGCGGTAATTTTAATGTTAATATTACAGCAGTTTAAGCATCATGTTTTTCCAGAGTTTTTGAGATTATGATAGGTTATTTTGAGGTGGAATGCTCAGAACTGGAGTGGGGAATGTCAGGTTCACTCCAACTGCCAGCCCTGAAAATTCTTCCAAAAAATCTCTGACCGCTGCCAGGTTAGCTCACTCGGTTAAAGCGCCGCACTTGCAGAGCAGTACTGACTACTACCGCGCGGGTTCGATGCCTGGTCATAGCAATCAGCAGTGGCCGGCAGCTTTTTCAGAGCATCGCGCGATTGGCTATGCGTTGCAAGGATGCAAATTGGGAGGGGTCTGCCGAGATGGGATACAAAAAAAGTTGCTTTGTTCATTGCTCAGGCGCCTCCTGCTGGCCTGCCGGGCACTCATCAGTAAGATTCTAAGCTTACTCATGTTCAGGTATCCTCTGCCCTCGCTCTGAACATGCAAAGTTTCGACCAATGAGTGTAAAGAAGCAGCGGCTGACAGGCACGAGCTTCGGAGGAGAGGCGCTAATTGTCTTCGCTCTCCCAAGCTGGCAACATGGGGTCATATATTAGCAAGCCCTGTACATAGTTCTCAAATTGGGCATTCCGGTTTCAGGTGGGATTGGAGAGGCCAAATTTAAAAAAATAAAAAATAAACAAATAAACAAATATCTGACCTTTTTTAAATCCCAAAATTTCCAACCTACAGAGACAATTTATACATCAAAACATAGAGAAATTTTCCCAATTTCACCCAGAGTGACTTTCATTGTGAGATGATTCATGGTTTTTTCAATAAATGGACATCAAGCACAAAGAGTGCTGACCAAGTGTCATTAAACTGAGCTCTGGAGGTCAGCATCCCAACTGACTTTCAGAAGTTGTAGTTTTCATAAAACATGAAACTGAATTATATCACAGCACACAGACACACACACCTGCACTAGCAACTCCACACATACATATCATTTCATCAGACTCCTTTAACTAGATCTAACATATACAGTATTTACTGTTATTTTAATTAATAATGTAAAAAAATAAATAGCGTTTTTTGTTGGCAAATTAGAGTATCTCTGATGGCCTGCTTCCACAGGCAGTTGTTTTTTTTTTGTTTTTTTTTTTGTGCTGGCAGCATCAATTTTCTATTCAAATTCTATGAAATTCGGCAGTGACAGTGCTCAACACCTTCAGCACAAAAAAAAAACAAAAAAAAAAACACGCCCTCAGCTTTCAGCTTTTTTCCCAAAGCACTCATGGCGCTCTCAGCTGAAATAACTTTAGGAACACTGCCGGGCTCATTAATATCACTTCTTTCACACCATCCAATCTAAGTCAAGAAGAGGGAAGGACTTAATAAACAAAATAAACCTAAATGTTGGAGCCTCCGCAGTAATGCCTCTAATCAGTAAGCTCCAGTTTCGCTGTGCTTAGAGAGCTCTTGGGACTCTAGGTTTTCTAACAGGTTAGACAGTATTAATTTTTACAACAACTGTACTGCCCAACAGCTGTAGCTTGGTACTCTGCTATCGCTTAGGTTCCTATTTACATTAACTTCGGCATGTTACCCCAAAGCATTGTTGCAAAATACGTAGGCAGCTAAGGTACACAGGTCGAACCTTTGACTCTCTGGTTCTAGCTATGCTTTTGGGAGATGAACATTAATTCATTCAGTTGCTAAGACAATTTGTGATTTCTTTTTGTTGTTTTAGCAAACCTTCGTAAGGTAGCTGACGTGAAACTATGGCGATTTAACATCAGCAATGATGGATTGTGGAAGTGCTTAGAAGACAGTTTTTGTGACCGTGCAACAATAATCACTTCAGAAAGCGCTCTGGAAATGAGGTCATGGGTGCTTACAGCTCCAAAAGCGCACCTGTGGACACAGTCCCTTTGTCTCAAGGAAGTGTTTGGAACATTTTGGGACTATGGTCTTGGTACATCTCCACGTCATGACTTAAAATTCATGTAATGCACGGCATAGTTATTCGTACATACATCTTATGATACCACAGCACACAGAAATGCACACAGGTGTGCCTGCCTGTGTGAATTTCTATGATCTAACTCATGGCATCACTGTTTGCCCTGATAAATTCTGATAAACACTCAACATGAACACATACAAAGGTGGTTGGCCAAGTGAAGTCACCCTCAGCTAACACAGCTATACACAAATTTTGGTTTGCAACTTGCCCTTTTGCTTTGAGAAAACCATAGTGAAATATATGCCAAAACATGTGGCTTTATCTGGATCCCTGTGCTACTGTGTGTCTTTTAGTGGCATAGTCTCAGTTTTTAATGATGCAAGTCATGGCAAAAAAAATTCCCATTCAAAGTGAATGCAGACGTCTGGAAAAAGTGTTCAAACCCGTCCTTCTTTTGAGTCTCATTACTTTGCCATAGTTTCACATAGGAAGTCAGATGAAAATTCAATGGGTCACAAGACTTGAGACTTTTTTTGGGTTAAGTACTTACAAAGTAAGCCACTTTGGTAAGTGTGCTTTCTGCCTCCGCCATTGTAAATTTTATTTAGAAAATTTTCGATTGTGAAAAAAATATATTTATGAACAGTGATCTAAAATTATTGTTTGGTTTCTCCAGTGTTGTTTGTGTTATATTGCTATGTGAACACTTCGCAAAATTGTAAATTTTTAATAGTCATTTGGTTATTTTTTATATTTTATAAATCAATGAAAATTTGAGCAGGCAACGCCAATGGGTGGCATTTGTCCAGTGCTTTCAAGTTGCTATGGAAACCTGACACTACTGAGCAGTGCTGTTTTGTGTAAATATGAGGGAAAAGCATTCATTACAGCCTTATATCAATGTCAAATTATTAAAAATACATAAAAATACAATGCCTGAGTATCCTATGTATATATTGTGTGCTGGCAGGGACAGTGCGGTAGAGTTAAGTGAAGTAAATTTTCAACAAAAACATAAAATAATAGATTTTTTTGTACCTAATAATTCCTGCGTACATAGGTGTTTACTCATTTCACTCTTAATTGTTAGCTAGCCGATACTATTTAGTACAGACATTTCGAGTGGTGCGTACAAATGGATGCACTGTATATTTTTTTCCAGATGAGTAAAAACTGAGAGATTTGATTTACCGTGTTATAAATGGAACATTTTTGCAAGGTCCAGACACAAGTATCGCTCTGAGAAGCGGCTGCGGTGACTGCACCATGGCAGGAGGGCGCCATTTTGCGCTGTATGTTTCTACATCAGTCCAGGCTGGAGCCGGAGACGAGCAGCAGCGGCGAGGACTCGATGGCTGCCCAGCCGTGTGTGCCTGGCTCGCCCTTCCTCTCCTGTTCCACGAGCTGCTGAACTGGGGGGCTGCTGGAGGGCAGCAGGACCCCCAAACCCCCCGCTCCCCCCCTTCCCCACCCCTCCACCCAGCTCTCCACTCGCTGTCTCTCGGCTTGCGTCCACTCAGCTGGAAATGAGCCATCTCTGGGGGCCATTTTGGAATCTCACTTGCTGAAATTTTAGGATGGTATTTAGTGTGTATTCTTTTAAATGAGGGTATATGAGTGTATGGTATACTTTCTCTCTCACATACATACCCATATACATTGCCTTTTGCATTGCATTTGCCTCTCTCTCTCTCTCTCTCTCTCTCTCTCTCTCTCTCTCTCTCACACACACACACACCTGACCCGTGCGATGCCCAGGTGTCGAGTCAATGGAGTTGCAGTATAAATGGCTAATTCACAGCATGGATTGGCCAATGCCAGCTGCCTGAATATTTTTCAAAAATGTAATCATTTTGGATTGAAATACCAACAGAAGGACTTGACATGCAAGACAAGACAAACTAATTTTTGTGTCTTACCACATCAGTAAAATTTGTGGCTGGGTTTTGTGACAGGTTTGAATCCATTTTGCTTGGCCAGGCTGCTCACCAAAGAAGTAACGGTACTGTGGCCGCTGGTTTCACGTGGCTATGCAGGGTGACAAAATAATAATGATGATGATGTGAAAATCAAGTGGGTAAAATGAGTGCATTTTCAGAAAAAGCAAACTGAATTGAATACATTAAATACAGTTTGAAGATAAATACTGCACATCATGCTTTTTGCAAATTGCATTCATACCCTTATATACCCATACATATGCAGGCATTTTCATCTACCTCAGCATGCCATTGATGATTTCTACTACAGACTTTCCTGTTGAAGGTTCGATCTGTTATATACTGCCCAAAAATATGGGAATGTTTACAGATGACCAAATTCAAATTTATGGCTGCACATTCAGGGCCCCATCTTACGCCAGAGTCCCTAAACCCGTTATTTGGGGATTTAACATTGCGTAAGAGGTGTTCCCCGGCAAAAGTTGCTATCTTGCACACCTGCCTATATCCCTAAAACACCTGCGCTACCCGTTATATTATGCAAAGGTGTGTTTTGGCATTACGCCAGTTAAACCAATCAATGTGCCAGGTGCCATTACCTTAAGTAGCAGGCTGCGCTGTCCCAAATCCTCAAACCGAAACCCCTGATGGAGAGAGGAAGGTCGTCTCATTTCTCCGAAGACGACATTAAATTGCTCATGCATGAGGTCAAATTCAGACAGGGGAGGATCTGTTTTTGTTAAGTTTATAATGAATTGTATTATTATTATTATACTCAGCAACAAAAGTTTCTGTGACACCAATATTGTTAATTATTTTTCATAACGCAATTATGAAATTGTCATACATGGTGATATCAGACTGAAACAGTACACGTAAACACAACATTGAAATGGAAATCATGAAAATGCGAGAAAATGACTTTGCACGTGAAAATGTGCGTAAATCATGCTTGTGGATGGCAATAAAAGAGGAGAATTTTTGGAATGTTCACATTGTGCCTGATGAACGACGGAAGCATCACTTATCGAAAACACAGCCATTTCGGATCAGGAACTCTACCCTCTAAATGCCAAGACTGTCTGAAAATGATCGGTGGAGGGCCATTGGGATGATTGAATCCGGAACCTCGCAGAGGGAAGTTGCTCATCGCCTGAATGTCCACCGAAACACCATTTGGAACTTATGGCAGCGTCATCAGCAGACAAGACATGTCAGAGACCGTCCTCGCAGCGGCCGTCCACGAGTAACCACTCCCAGACAGGACAACTGGATTCGAACAACCCATCTCCGAAATCGATTCCAACCTGCAACCATAACTGCAAGAACGATACCTGGTTTGAGGCGACTGTCTGCACAGACAATCCGTCGCCGTCTCCGTCATTTTGGCATTGTTCCACGTCGGCCAGCAAGACGTCCAATACTCACAGTACAACACCGACGACTGCGTCTACAGTGGGCACAACGACATCGACGGTGGATCCAACGTCAGTGGGATCTTGTACTCTTCACTGATGAATCAAGATTCATGCTTAACCGATGTGATGGTCGTTTACGTGTATACCGTCGACGTGGAGAACGTTATGCCAACAACTGTGTTCAGGAATTTGATCGTTTTGGAGGTGGTAGTGTCATGATTTGGAAATGGATCACGGCTAGAAACAGAACAGATTTGCTTGTTATTGATGGAAATCTGACAGGTCAAAGATATCGCGATGAAGTGCTACGGCCATTGGTGGTACCGTTTTTGATGCAACATGGTCCCGGAATAACGCTGCAACATGATAACGCCAGACCACACGTTGCAAGGATTGTACAGCAGTATCTGATGCAACAACATGTCAATGTCCTGCCATGGCCAGCCAGATCCCCAGACATGTCCCCAATCGAGCATCTTTGGGACGAGATGGATCGACGTTTGCGGCGGTTGGATAACCCGCCAGCTACACTCCAGGAATTGCGACAACGTCTACGTCAGATTTGGAATGACATCCCACAGCAATTTCTGGCACACCTGATTCGGTCCATGCGCCGAAGATGCGTTGCTTGCATCATGGCACGAGAAAGTCACACCCGGTATTGAAGTGTGAAGGTCACAATTGGTTAGACGTCAGACAAGTGCTTCATGACGCATGAAAATGACATTTTTCGTTTTGAGTGACGTTGGCACTGAAAAGTCAGTGTTTCTCCTGTTAAAAAAACATATTGATTGCATTGAGATCTTTGCGTGTCATTTATAACATACACATAAATGGTGTCACAGAAATTTTTGTTGCTGGGTATATTTTTATTTCTATTATTATTAGTTGACATTGACATATTGTTTAATGTTTGGTATGTAATAAAAAAAAACATCACCATTTTGTGATGGAAACTTCAAGAAAAAGAAAAAAATGCATTTTGCCATAATTGGGTCATGGCTCCAATTGAGCTGAGTGGGTGTTGGAATGACCCACTAGCATAGAAAAATAGTGCCACAGTAACCCTAAGAGCTACGAGCAAGGCATACGGACAGCTGGAAGTGGTGTTAACATCATCTGCAACCAGGTGACATAATTCCCCCACTGTCTGCCAGGAGAGGCGCAGTTTTGTCATGCATTCTCGTTCTGTGGGAAGTAATACTTTTATTGCATTATTATAATTTTAGAATATTATATATAGGCCTAATAGCCATGCAGCCACTGCCTTCACCTTCCTTTCTTCCATAGTCATTCCCTCTCAGGTTCCACTCAGGTAGCCCAGGAAAGAGATGGTGCACTGATGGAAGATGCACTTTTTGGCTTTGATGTAAAGCTGATGTTGTCACAGGAGATAGAGTACTCTTCTCACCTGCTCCACATGCTCTCATTAAGTAGCTGAGTAGATGAGAATGTCGTTGAGGTTGGCGATAACGAATCTTCTCGACATCTCTTGCGGCATATCATTAATGAAGGACTGGAACACAGAGGGGGCGTTAACAAGGCCGCACGGCATTATGCAGTACTTGTAGTGCCCAGAGGTGGTGCTAAAGGCTGTCTTCCACTCGTTTCCCTCCCTGATGTGGATTAAATTGTATGCGCTGCGGAGGTCGAGCTCTGTGAAGATCTTCGCACCTCGAAGTTGCTCCACACACTGGGGACCAGGAGGAGTGGTTATCTGTACTTCATCGTGACATCATTGAGTCCTCTGTACTCTAATCAGGGGTGGAGACCTCCGTCCTTTTTCCGAACGAAGAGGAAGCTTGCAGAAGCAAATTAAATCCACAGTTATGTACACTACAATACTACATTAAACACAGATTGGAGTTTAAGTAAACAGTAATTTGAAATTACATTTATTTTTAGTATTAATACTACCACCCTTGTCAGTTTCACAAACACCTAAATTAATGAGAACAAGGATGCGGAATGTGCAGCACCTTGGCAACATTTTTTTACATAAAGATGTCACTCAAATAGCGCAAAAACAAGTAAGCACAAGTATGCCACAGATTGTGTACAATGAACAAGAAGCCTTGACTTGTCTCCACAGCCACTCGCTATCATGAACCCAGTCTACAAGTCACCAAAGTTAACACAATTACTTTAAGTTCTTGATTCTTGGTTCTTGAATAGACGGTGAATGTTGTAAATATAATAATAGAGAATTTAATAACTTGACTGTAGAATATGTTAATACAAGGGGTAGGATTAAATAAGTTTTTACTTCTTCCTACTCCTTTTCGAGCATACAATCTTGCTGCTCATGCAAGACAGTTATCAACAGTTTGCTTTTTGCTTTTGTTTTGGTATTGGCATGGTGGCTATTTGTTTTGGTGATTATCTCTGTTTTATCTTTTAACGTGTTCGAAATAAAGATTTCATTTCATTTCATTTAAGCAAAATGTCAGAAGCAAACATTAAAAAAATTTTTATACCCCCAGCCTATATGGGGTGGGGGTATATAGTATATACCAAAGAATTATGTTTGTCTGTCCTTCCATCCATCCATCCGCACCAGTTTGTCCAACCCATTTCTCAAAACCCGCTAATCAGATTGTTTTAACGGAGCGGTGCAGTGCCAAGTTTCATGAAAATGTGATGATTTCTTGAAAAAAAATCACCTTTGTTTTCCATAATTTGAACTTAGAAAATTTACCACTGCAAATGTTGTCCAACTGATTTCTCTAAAACTGCTCATCAGATTGTTTTCAAATTTCAGTCATGCATTCCATACTTCATGCAGTCCCAGTTTATTTGAAAATATGCCATAATCTGTTCAATGTACATGGGTCAGGGTTATTAGTGAGTTGTGCTCACTTTTTCATTTGTTTAATCCTAATGTGTTGCTGGCATATGAGAATACTGGTTTGTACCATATTTGAGTCGTAATTGGCGTTGATTTGTTCAGAGTGTTCTCGCTTTCTTTAAACTTTGGGAGAGAACTAACTCACTGGCTAATACTTACCCATCACTCACTCACCCACTCATTCACTGACTCTCTCTGTCTCACACACGCACACACACTCATACACATACTCGCTCACACAATCACGCATACACACTTGCTCGCCTGTGTGGGGAAATTACCTCTTGTTACTTGGTGGTGTTCGTTAAGGGTGGAAGACAGTTAAAAGGAAGACTTGACCAGATTGTGATTGAAATATAGTCAATTTATAACAGACGAAGAGTAAGAGTACAAACTGCAACAGTGGGACGTTCTAACACAGTTCAGAGAGCGCTCTGCCCGGACCTTGCCCGGGCATCAGTTCTTATAGTCCACAGTCCTTTAGCTGTACATCAATTGGCTGTAGATCTGTCTATAACCATAGTCTAATCAGCTCCCTCTTTCCTACATAGTATTGTCCAGTCTACTTTGGACAGGTCACTGAGGTGGTTACGGGATACCTGATGCCACTTTGGACTGCGCTTAGGGCGTTTTCTTTCTTGGCAGGAACTTTGCATTCCTGTGCCACTATTGACCTTGGTCCTC
The DNA here is from genome assembly GCA_029721435.1 of Gymnothorax reevesii. Taxonomy (NCBI): domain Eukaryota; kingdom Metazoa; phylum Chordata; class Actinopteri; order Anguilliformes; family Muraenidae; genus Gymnothorax; species Gymnothorax reevesii. The sequence continues at coordinate 11,083,399 of CM056587.1, read as the reverse complement.
TGTACAGTTCCTCTCACACACAGACACACATTCTGGGTAAATAGGATTATAAGCTTTGGAGTATTGACATAAAAGATGTTTTAAGCAGTAAAAGATAATAAAAATAATAACAATAATAATAATACAAAAGATGTTTTGATAATAATACTGATGGAAATAAGATGATAAGAATGCAAAGGATGTTTTGTATTATTCCACAACTGTCACTTACTTGCTCATTCACTCATGCGCTCACTCTCTCACTCACATTGTAAATATCAATGTGTAACACACATCCCCGGCCAATGCATAGAAAATTTATTTATTTATATATTTTTTAAAGAAACTCATTCAATTATCCATTCTTGAAGAAAAAAAAACGTTAAGTTTCTCATAGAGCTGAAAGCTTGGAGAAATAGCGAATGATTACCGAGCTGTCAATTCTTGTGCATGCTTTCTGTGTAGAGATAACCTGGGTAGGCGTAGCTAGTTAGTGACAAATAATGAAATAAGCAAGGGCATCATGTTTGTATGAAAAAGGGAAATTTCTTGTGGAATATTCCATGGTATTTTGTAGATCTTCACAAAACCTCAAAATAATTTTTTCTACCTGCCGTCTGAGGAAGGTAACTCTTGACATCAGCGAATCAAGATGGAGCCGCACATAGGCACCTTTTGGACCCTCCCCAGTGAGTCTCAAGTCATCCAACAAAGGAAAGTTGATATTCACCAGTTTACCAATGCTATATCCCCAATGGCAGCGTCTGTTGTATAAGCATCCGTAGTCCCGTTATAACGGTTTCCAAGGTCATCCCCAGGAAAGACATCATTTCACAGCAAACATGCGCATTCAAATGTAACCCCAGGAGAGAAAAGTGGGCCACAAATGCAGTTGGACATGAATTGCCCCAACATCTATTCTTCCCCTTTGTAGCTTATCACAATAGTACAATATTTAACAGCTAATGGCATCCAGAATTGAAATAAGCCGGGTCAGTGATGCACTTTCACGACTAGAGGGGATGTACAAAAGTATTTCTTCTTTACTAAGACAAAACCACGTTTTTCCTGACAAACGGCTGGATTGACCCTTAGAGGAAACTTAGAGCTGGATTGCACTGAGGGTGTGACATGATCCTTGGAAGAGCAGGGCTGAAATGAAGTTTAGATAACAGAATGCGCACAGCCATGCTAACCAGCACAGCCATATTGCAAGATGAATTAATGTCAACGATGTGAAAGTTGTTTGAAGACGTATGATAACTGGATAAATTTGGATTAAAACGCCAATGTGTTTGGTACTTACACGTTTAAACAATCCTTCCATTTTTAAACTTTTAAAATGCAATAACCTTCAGCTTTTCTCACTCGCACTATCTGCCTCCTTTTCCAGAAGTTTAGGGATCTCATGAAAGGGCACCTTTACATGGAATTTGCAGATAAAGTTCCATATGTCTGGAACGGCCATTAGTTCTATTAATGCAGCAAAAGACCCTGATGCGCCTTTCCTCAGGGTGCTATCTGTACTTCTTGTGAGCCTACAACTAATTAATGCAGGCTAACCTCAATGTTATTCTGAGACTGTCCGGAGCAAACTGCAATTATGCTTTAAAGCAGTTTACGTGGATGCGCCTCACACATCAGGTCATGACGTTAAGTAACACTAAGGTGACTTTAAGGTGATTTAAAAAGTTCAGAGTAAAGAATCTGTATACTAGCTTTCCAGACTTTGTGATGTCAGCTCTGCGGAAGGCAGCTGTGTTGAATGCATTCCTTCAGTCTGTCAACGTCTGTGGATAGGGGCCCAAGGAAGTGGTATTATGTGAATGCTACTTAAGCTCAGTAACAAAGGGTGTTTAAGGGCTAATCCAGAGCAAAAGTGCTATTAGACCTGATAAATTATTCTGCAAAGATCATTAGCCCCAGAGTTATTAAGATTATGGTCGTAAAAATGTTCCTCCTGTACAGTTAGCAGCTTCAATTTTTTAAATGGTTTTTTTTTAAACATATATACCGTATATATTAAATGCCTCTTCCCAGTAGTATTTGCATTTGATGGTGTGAAGTACCTTTATGGTTTTGAAATCCAGTCCAAAGCACATTCAACAAGCAGGAAGTGAATGAACATTGGGACATATCCACTTTTCAAGTCAGATTTACTAGCCAGAGCCTTAGGAAGTGTTTAGGCTGCCTCTGATTAGACCAAACTGACCAGATTTAACTGACTTCAACAAAGCAGAAGAGAGAGAGAGAGAGAGAGAGAAAGAGAGAGAGAGAGAGAGACAGAGCATTGCGTAAAGCAGGAATATAAGGGTTTATATAAAGAGAAACATTTTTAAACTGTAGGGAGCAGCAGCACCCTTCCAAACGCAGCCTGCTGGAGGCTCTGTAAAGCGACAGACGCAAACTCCATCAGGAAGCACCACTCACTGCTACTGCTGAACACTATGGAGACGATACAATTTCAATATCATTTGTTTAACACTTTCGTCAAAAGACTTCATTGCAAAATACTGTACAAATGTCAAACCAAGAACAAAAGATCCCCACCAGTACCCCAGAGGCTACAGTGGCAAGGAAAATCTCCCTTATCAGAGGAGGGGAAAAAAGCAACACCCAAATAACAGTGTGGAAGACTTTATATTTACTCAGATTTCAACATCAAATTCTTATTTTATAATGTCGTGCAACTGATTGATTCTTATTATAAGTGAATGTATTCCATTTTTATGTCTGTCACATGAAAATCTTGCGAAGGATGTTGCATAAGTAAATTCCTCTGATAATATTTTCTTATATACTATTTATTTATTTTTTATTATTATTATTGGGCTTAATGAAATATCCTATTTTTGTTTTCAAAGGGATTTAGTTTGATGTTTTCTATATGCACATAATTATTACAAGGCTTTAAAATTATTTACTTATTCAGCGGCGTAATGTACTGATAGAAATGAAATCTTTGTCTTAGTATTATCACACTGCACAATCCACTAAATACACTAAATAGAATGGCTGGTATTGCTAGTATAGCTTTTGAAAGAGAGAACGTACAGTGCTGTTAATGTAATATAAATGTTTTATTTAAAGCCGAAGCATGTTTTAATGAGGTAAATGTGTTCAGCTACAAGGAAATGGACATCATGAGTTTTCACCTGTGGAATGTGTGTTCAGAATTACATCACAGTTGTATCGCTATAAAACAGACTGCAAGGCATGTCTTCAGAAGACTCATTGAATAAGAAGCTGTACTCCAAGTAGCATGGCGCTCAATTCATTTTCATTAAGCCCATGTTGATCAGTGCACATCCAAGCCACAGGCAGATAAATGAACCGGTAACCATTTTTAAATACTGATATACAATTGACGTTGCTTTTGCTAAAATACTTTACAAATTTATGTTGCAGGCTTTTAGAAATCTTTTGACAGTTTTGTGAAAAATGTTGTTTTTCATCTCACAAATAGGTATGGGCGGGCAGTTTAAGCCTGTCGATAAGGTGGATATCTAAGCTCTTGCTAATTCACTCCACAGATACTATCTTCTCGCATGTCCACCTTGACCTATGCATTCAGTTTGACAGTTTAAGGTTTACTGCACCAGATATGTTTTGGCACTGGGAACAGGGAAGTAATTGGAGCGGGAATAGCTCTTGCTGCTGGAAAACTGGTGACTTTGATGAATAGAGCTCACGGACAGGTCTCAGGTCTCTTCCAATAAAGCAATCTCCTGTCTCACCATGGCTTTATCGCTGACTGGCACATGCAGTAGATGAAATATTTGGATGACCAGTGAGATAAAAGGCTGATTAACATTCCAGGTGTGACCACAGCTCCATGCAAGATGTGTGAGGTATTAATATATTTATTTATTTATTTATTTGGGGGTGGGGGTTTGTGCCACTGCGACCGTTAACATTTCACTAATAGTTTTCTTGGTATTGTTGAACAGAAATCCCAGGAGATAGACCCACCAGCTCCTGCTCTAAGAGATGATATTTGTAAAGATATCCTCATCAGGTTCAACCCGTCCATTGTCAGTAAAATGTAGAAGCCCACCTTTGGTCATTGACTAGTAAGGGCTTTTTTTTGCACACAAGCCTGTGGATCAAGATCATGTCGATACCACTGTTGCCCTGCAAAATGGCTTGCAGCAAACATTCCTCACTTACACACAGGCTTCGTGGATGATCTACTTTTGACTCAGCTCGGTTCGGCATGCATCTTTGAATTGCACTGTAACCATTGTTCACTTTACATGGGGATGCTCGCTTGGCTTTGACAGAAATCAAAAAAAAAATTTTAATTACACTTAACTCTCAGATTCTGTTTGTACCTTATCACCTGTCCTCATCAGATTAATTCTGAAATCACTTTTACATCATCTGAGTTCCCCTAATACTAAATCCTAACCTTACCCTAACCCTAACTTTTAGGCAGCACTGACTTTAAGCAGAGCCACAGTGTCTTTCTAAATATTTGTTTTTGGTTCAGTGCTGCAGTTGCAGCATTTGAGGAAACGCTCCAATGGGTGGTATCACAAACGGTCCTACGGGTCGTATCAGAGAGTAGGGAACAAATAACCTATATGGTCATTTTGTTTTGAGGATAAGTTGTTAATATCAGGTCAAAGCAGCATCATTACAGGTGTAGGCAGACAGACGGAAAATGGCAGGAGGTGGATTTTTGCATTCAGAAAAACAGGCTCCCAGTTCTCCGAGCTCGAGCAACAAGTCCTGAGTAAAGTCACAACCAAACAACCGGTATCAGTCATTCGTTACCCATCCTCTGATTCTACACAAAGGACCCTCCCTGGGTCCATTCCCTGCATAGGAGCATTCCCTCAATTAGCTTAAATAACAGTGGCACTGCGATTTCCAGAGCACACTGTCAGGACAACATTGTAACTTTGGTTAAAGTTTGTGCTTCCTAAAGGTTAATGTTAGGGTTATGATTAAGTTAAGATTTGGGTTCAGGGATAAGAAAAGGCAATCATGGTTTTTAATAGAGAGTTCAGGCTTCTAATAGACAGCCATGGCTCATAGTTCGAAATATGAAACTTGCCATTGGAAAATGGAATCGAACACCAGTCTCCAATGGGAGCTTCTGCTATTGTTCCGACCCCCCACCCCCGAACCTCAGAAGTTGAAGCATAGAAATTGGGAGGTTCCTGGCTTGATCCCCGACTCAGTAAGTGTCAAAGTGGCCATGAGCAAGACCCTGAGTCCTGAGCTGCTCCTGATGATCGCACTGGTGCCTTGCATGGTAGTCTCCGCCATTACTGTACGAACGAGTGAACACGAGGCATATAGTTTACAGCGCTTTGAGTGGTCGTTAGACTAGAAAAGTGCTATTCACATGCAGTCCATTTATAGCTTATTCCGTCATTGTCTTGTGACGACAGACTCAGCTCAACACACCTTTGAGAAATTCCAAATTTAATTTCTTAAGCTGGAATGTAATGGATTTTAATCTCTGTGCTGTCGGTGGACCAGGATCAATTATTGGGTCAGGGAACGAAGATTAAGTAGCAATCAGTATGAAATGAAATTGATCAGTCTGTGCTGTATACTTGCTGATGGATAGGTGGATATCATTATCACTTTGATGGAGATATACAAATGTAAAAAGAGATGCAGAAATAGATATTGAAATTTATAAGGAAGTAAACATTGAGATATTATGTTAAATTGGTTCCTGATTTATTACTGTATTTACTTACTGACTCCTTTGTCAAATTTAGGTATTTCTGGTACTCCATCCCCATATTATAATAATAATAATAATTATTATTATTATTACCATTAACATAGTTATTAATAATTTGACATCAAGGAAACAATTTTATATGTAATATATTAAAAAGTATAGACAAACTCAATGTTTTGAGATTTCAAACATACGTTGTAAAATTTCAAATCAGTTCAATCCAAGCCATCAAAGCAAAAGAACGTGAGAATGAAAAAAAATATTTTTGCTTACCACATAGTCAACCTGTGCTTGAAAGGCTATTTCAACTGTTACTCTGTACACTGAAACAATATCCAGTTGGCCCACTGCAGCTTTGGTAAGCTCTAGTTCCGCAATGTATCAGCTTAGACGGATGACATAAACAAACATGGGTAATGTGCAATGTCACAATGATTAATTTTCCATTTTATAGTCTCCACAACATGCTTAGCATTTGACAGGGGCAAAGGAAATCTAAAATATGAAAAAAAGAAAACTTTGTAAGCATCGGTGCAGTCACCCGCAGTCACTTAAGACTTAAACTAATGGCCTGATGACTAAACTCAGTGGGGTAATTTATGGGCCTGTTCATCTGCAGAGTAATTTTTCTGTGTAATCTTTTAATATGGTGTTCCGTTGCTAATGTTGTTGTACCTCTTATTAGAAACAATATGGTGATAAACAAAGGAGAGACCTCACAGTGAAAAAAAAAAAAAGATTTAACATGCTTTTGATTCCTGCTTCATTTATTGTTTTGTCTGTCTCAGATATAGATGTCCTATTGTGAAAATGACATTTACCCTTAATGCTGACTCCTCTTTTGGCTCTAAAAGCACAATAAAGTGGATCAAATTATCCTTTTTACTTAATTATTGAAAAAATTCAGCCATAAAAACAAATTCTTGTAAATTTGTGAAAATAATTCTCCACTTTTAAAGACACACACACACACAAAAAGATACATTTCTGTTTAAAGACATGGCCAAAGACTATTAAAATGTATTTCAACTAAGTGTACAGACTTGAAACTAATTGGTTTTGCTATACACATGATCTGAAACAATCAATAGTACTTTACCCTGACACTCCCTGTCAATACACATTGGTCCAGTTCAGAAACTCCTTAATTGATAGTTCTTCAAAAAAGCCAATGCTTACAGCATATGCTAAAAGCAATCCGGTGTACACTGCTGGTAATTAATTATTACTTAACTCCAGGGATACAGGATTTGTAAATGGGAGCAGAAGAGAAGTGAAAAATAAGTTATTGAAAGAAACTGTGAGAATCAGCTTGTGTTCCTCTCATGAAAAAAAAAGAAAAAAATGTTTCAACCTATCATGGGAAGACATACTGTAATTAAAACCCGAGGCTAATTTTCTTTTATAGTCAAAGCAATTTTGGTTCCCTTTCTTCCCTTGTTTGAAAAGGCATGGATGGATAAATATCATGGGAGTGTAATTATCTTTATGTGTTGTACATGACATTTATTTATGCATTTCCAGCTCACACAGAACTGGGATTTGCGCTCCCTTAGAAGAAAGTTATTATTTTTTTCCAATTTCAACGTCTTTTCTGAACCAAACTTCCACTGTCCTGTCAGAACTGAAACTTAAAAGCCTTATTTAAAAGAAAAACTGGGTAAATTTCTCATTCAAATCGAGGACTTCTCTCATGAAGCATATTCTGGTGCACAGTACTTCAATGCTAAATATACTGCAAAGATTGGCTTTCAGAACCTGCTCAAAATCCTTCCTGAAAAATCAAAACTCTCATGAACAATGACCGCAAATACAAACTAAATCCATACTTTTGCCAGTATAGGATCAGGTGGAGTAGTGATTATAGCCCAGAGTTTTCAGGGATACCACCGATTTTCCCAGGATACCACCACCGCTGGTGCAGATCCTTCATATTAGCACAATAACTGGAACAGTTTTTATGGGAATTACATGAAACTTCTTGGGTGTATTCCAGGTGCAAAGAAGACAAACCCTATTGTTTTGAGTGACTGCAGCAGGACCTTTTCTGTGGCATCAAAGTTTACATTTCGAAATTCAATAACTCAAACAGTTTTGATGGAAATCATGCCACACTTGTAATGATTTCTGGTGCATACAGAGGGGCTATTTTTAATGTCACTCATCAAACAGTAAAAAAACTACCAGGCAAAACGTCTATTTTTTAAAAATTGCTACAATTCAAAAAGCTTGAATGGAAATCATGATAAATCTGTTTTCAGTTCTCCAGGTGCATCGAGGAGTTACCTATTCAAGTGGTGATGCAATGTTTCCTTTAGAACTTCCATACGGCCAAATTTAATGTTTCAAAATGCAAGACAGTTTTCATGTTTCAAGACGTTTCCAAACCAGACAGTTTCGAAAGAAATCGTTTAATAACTTATATGATTGTTCCTGGTGTATAGAGGTGATGTTGGTGAGCCTATAACTTTTCCTATAGCACCACTAGGCTAAAAATACAATAAATTGAACAGTTTTAAAGGAGAATTTTCACGCTTATCAGTTTTGACTTGTATTGACTGCAACAAAGTCCAACAGCGCCCCCCTCCAGTATTTCCGCAAGATAATTAGTCCTTTCCACCTAATTGGGGATAATTGCCCATAATTTCCATGATAAAATCCAAAACGAAGGCCGCCATAGTTTTGAACTCAAGCCACGCGAGACAGAGTTTCAGCCCGCGAAAGCACGGGATCGTGACGTGAGCACAGCGGCTGAGAGTGTATACAAAGCATCCCTGATCAGTGATATGCAATGTGCAATTGTGTGAGTTTATAAGCCCACGGCGTATTAAATCCCTGTCCTTTGGGAACGTGCGCATTGTCACACGGGCCATCCTCTGTTTAGTGTCGTTGACACAACCGTATGCCTGACAATGCAGTCCATGAGATGAAGCAACATTCTGAGATGAGGCGAGTCAAAGTGTACTTGGGGGCAGAGAACAAGGTGGAACTTTGTTTCCAAAATGAGTTTAATAACAGAATGTCACTAAGTCAACAACCAAAGAAAGAGAAATGCCAGAGAGAGTCAACCAAAGGAAATATTTCTAAATACGGAGAAACACTGAAACCAAAGGTCTGCTCAACCACAAACGCTAACGCAAAGCCAGACGATGAGTGTGGGGAGACTTAAATGTGACTTAAATAGGAAGGCAATAATTGGGTACAGTCAGATCTAGATTGCTGTGAATATCTTGGTGCATGAAATTGTGATTCTACTGTTCTGGTTGGCTCAGGGACAATTACTTTCTGCCAAATTTAGCTTTTTCAAAAAGGTAACAGTTTTCATTGGAATCAAGAAAAACTTTGTTATGAACACTTCTGGAGCCTAGCGTAGTTCCCATATTGGTTTTCTGGACCTAACAGCCCTTTCTGTAGTCTAAACACTTGGTCAGACTATGAATTTTGCCTTTAGGGAGAATGCATAGTTCTGCGGGTGTACCTTGCTGCTGCCCACCAAAAGCAATTGTCTACTTTACTGAAGCAATTTAAGTTCAAATCCTGAGGAAATGAGAAATATTGATTCCTTAGTGTGTATCTATGGCGATTTGCACATCTTACATTTACAACATCTGAAAAGGGATATAAACTTCTTTTTTTTTTGCCTAATTCAACATGGAAGAAAAATATTTTAAAGATATTTCAAATGTTCATATCACCGTTTCACTGAACAGTGCAATGTGAAATGAACAGATTTTCTTCTTGTGTTGGGGAGAGGGCAGGGGTCTAATTTTACAAATATTTATGGACTCAAATTCAAAAAATGTTGCATTTTCCTCTTATATTTGTCTTATTTTTAAATTAATTTCATTGACCTAACAGAGCATACACTCCCTGCTTGAAGCAACTAAAATAGTTCAAAGTTGAAGAGTGCTTGCAGATATTGATTTTTCTGTGTTTATCTGTAAAATTTCACTGTAATGTGCTTGTAAAAATCTTGAGTCCTCCGGCAAAAAGCAGTTACTGGCAAGATCTATTGCTTTTTGAAAGGGGCGTCGAGCAGATGATATGTTAAGAGTTTGCCTGAACATCTAGTTGATAATTGACGAGAATTCTACTTTTAGTTGAATTAATTTTTCAACCATGTACACCACTGTGTGAACTTAGCCATATATATATATATATATATATATATATATATATATATATATGCGGCTGGTGAACTGGCGATAGGGGAGGCTCAAACAATCCCTGAAAATTAATGATTGTTTTCAATCATTTATTTCAATTACCATTAAAGAAATTCCAAAAACTCTTAACATTATCAGGTGTGGTCAGTTTTCATTAATAACAGATACCTGTCAACCCCCACGCATTCGGTGTCTGTTATTGTGGCAAATTTATGTTCCCCTGCTGTAGTCAGTAATTAATCACTCAACGCAAATGTAAGGGATTCTCGTGCAGAACTGAAGTCCTTGTGCATGGAGGTTTATCAGTTTAACGTGTGATCATGACTCCAGACTTCTCACGCTTTTCTTTCCTCAGGGGTTGGAAGCAATGCATATGTTTCAATATGCAATAGCCATGAAAGTTATCATTATTTAACTTTAGGTCAACCGCTATCTTAGCTTGATCTGTTACCAGCTGGCTGCATCGTTGCATGAGGGAGAATCGTCCGCGGTGCGGAAACTGCTTGGAAGAAAGCCGAATGAACGTAGTTTTTGAAGCTTTGCTACTGTCTCCTCCTGTTCTTTATTTTCTTTTCTTTATTGACTAGTGTTTTAAGTTTGAAAGGAAGTTAGAAAATTTGCTTGTAAGTCTGATCTTCACATTTCGCACTCGAGCTATCAGCTGTCACCCTGGTCACATGATCAAATCAAATACAGACTTGACATTGGATAACACATTACCCAGCAATCACCTTGATACATTTGCAAATCAGTGTGAAAGAAAAATAAAAAATTTATCAAAGAAAATAAGAAAATTGTTAACTTAATTAATATTTTTTAAACGTGAGTAGTTTAAGCATGTGGCTTTGTCATATAATGCAATTAATTATTGTTAGTAGGAATCCAATGATAGAGATAGGCTGGGCTTTATGATGGTTTACATTTCACACAATTAGAATACCTATACCTGGATATGTAGTAGTCTGCTTACATCTGCTAAGTCATTTTGGGAAACAGCAAAGTTAAAAAGTACGCAGAGACAATATTTATGTGAATTATTTAGTAAGAATAATATCGAGATGTCATTGAAACACAAATAGACCAACTGGCTGATTGGCGAGTGCCCAAACTTGCAGACTATTTCGGGAATTAGACCAAGATTTTGGGGGAAGTATTCCCGATCAAATAGCGCGCTATTCATGTCTCCAAGTAGCAAGAATAGATGTCTAATTTGACATCGGGCTAATTTCACAACCGCAAAATTGCGCGCTAGTTTGAAACTTCGGTTTGATGAGAACATGTCTATTGGCGACTCAGCTCTTTCTTGTCCTCATCCTCGCAGTTACTTTGTTTCTGAAAGTCTGTTCGGGCATATGCAACTGTGTTACTCTGGCTGAAGTTGTTACGATGTTGTGATATGCACGCAGCCAGTCCCGTGTCTATGCAGGCACATTTAGCGGCCGTTTGCGGTCTCCTATAAAATGATGTATTACATTTTTTTTTTCATTGAATTAAAAAAAAAAGTTTCGAAACATTAATTTTGGTCTTTTGTTTTGAGACCACTATCATATTGGCTTCATCCTGACTCGGTCACATGTTGGAAAACTATAGAAAGTAATGTAGCACACCCACATAGATCGGAGGATTTGCTGCATTCTGCTGTCCCTGTTGTGATTTACGAAATGAACCAAGTGCGACAACCAGTAGAATGCAAAAAGGAGGCTTTATTTCTGAAGGGGGAAACCCCCCAACAGAGCTGGCAACGGTACAAAGTCCACGATCCAAAAACAGTATCCAATGGGCGTAATCCAGAATCGTAACCAGGGCACCAATAACAAAGTTCGTGGTCAGACAAAAAGGGTTCGGTACACAGGCGTAGGTTTGGAGGAGAAACAAACTCATAAGCCAAAGACAGTCCGAATCCAAAACCAGGGCAGTAATCACAAAATCAAGGTCGGGCAGAAAAAGGTCAAAACTCACAGATGCAACAATATCCAAAAAGGGCAAACCAAAATCAATAGTCGAGCAATCCAGTCAGAAAGATAAACACTGAGCAATCAAGGCGAGAAACGTGGCACGAGAAAACTAGGGAGAACGATCTGACAAGAGTGTGAAGCAAACAGACATCTTATATACACATCCAGGAAAACACATGACCAGGGAGAACAGGTGCAATCAATGGTGACAATGATTAGGGAGAGACACATGAGGGATAAACTAATTACATGAATTTGGCTGTAGCCAAAACGCAGACAGGGATCACAAGACAAACCTAAGTACAAACAACAGCTCCGGTTAAGGAGTACTAAAAGTGCATAGTCTAAAGACAAGGAAAGCATGAGATAAAAGTGGAAAACTGCAGCAGAGATAATTAGGGATAGGCAAGGAGGCGGAGACTAGAATTGGGCGACAGCTGAGAGATCATTAGTCAATTAGTAAGTGCAGCTATACAATCCCAAGTGCTTGTTAGTAAGTTAGTCCAAATATACAAGGTTAGTGTGGATTAGTATTTAGCAAAAACAATAAACTGTTAGTATGTGTTAGTAAGACAGTAAAAGAGAGAGGAAGGAAGAACACGAGATAATGAAAGAAGATTGAAACCCAGAAACCAATAAATTACCCGAATGAGTGTCACACAAGACAAGGGACCGTGAGCAAAGATACACACCTGACAAGACAGGGGAGACAAAGTGCAAAGCATGAAAATGAAAACATGGCTAGGCCAGGCACAGAACTTAACATGACAGCAGAATCCAGAATCCCAACAGAACCCCCCTCCCAACGAACGACTCCTGGCGTTCAACCTGAAAGTCTCTGGTGACTAGCATGAAAGTCTTTGATGAGGTTTTTATCCAATATGTGCCTTGCTGGCACCCAACTGCGATGTTCAGGTCCGTAACCCTCCCAGTCGACGAGGTACTGCAGTCCTCTGCCTCGTCGACGAGAGTCCAGGAGGGCACGGACCGTGTAGGCTTCGCCTCCGTTGATGATCCGGGCGGGTGGTGGGGGATCAGGTCCAGAGGACAGGGGGTGGGTTACTGCAGGTTTTAACTGGGACACATGGAAAGTGGGGTGTATGCGTCGCATGGACAGGGGGAGACGGAGGCGAACGGCAGTGGGACTTAGGACCCTTTCAATGGTGAAAGGGCCCAGGAATTTGGGGAAAAGCTTACCCCCGTTACCTCTGAGGGGAATGTCCCTTGAAGACAACCAGACCCGCTGCCCAGGTCGGTACATGGGCGCCGCGGTGCGTCTCTTGTCGGCCTGTTCTTTCATCCGAGCGACCGACCTGAGCAGGGCCTGGCGGGTGGCAGTCCAGGTGCGTCTGCACCTACGGACGAATTCGCGGACTGAGGGGACAGCTACCTCCTCCTCCTGGGACGGGAACAAAGGGGGCTGGTAGCCCAGGCAGGCTTTGAAGGGGGAGACGCCGGAGGCAGCAGAGGTGTGGCTGTTCAACGCGTATTCCACCCACGGTAACTGATAGCTCCAGGAGGAGGGGTTCCTAATACAGAGACATCGTAAAACACTTTCCACACACTGGTTAGCTCGCTCGGTCTGGCCATTAGTCTGGGGGTGGAAACCTGATGACAAACTGACTGAAGTGCCTAAAGCTTTAAAGAATGTTCTCCAAAAAAGTGCAGTGAACTGGGGGCCGCGATCGGAAGTGATATCAGTGGGTATGCCGTGGAGTCTAATGACATGTTGGATTACTAGGTTGGCAGTGTCTTGAGCAGAAGGGAGTTTAGTGAGGGGAACTAAGTGAACTGCTTTGGAGAATCTATCAACAATTGTGAGAATGGTGGTGTGGTGATTGGATGAGGGAAGGCCTGTGATAAAATCAAGAGCAATATGGGACCAGGGGCGGTGTGGTGTAGGAAGGGGCTGCAATAAACCTTGAGGTGGTTGGTGAGAAGTCTTAGCCTGGGCACAGACCGAGCAAGCAGCAACGAAGCCCTGGACATCTTGAGTGAGTTCTGGCCACCAAAACCTCTGAAGAATAAAGTTCTTAGTGCGGCGGATACCAGGGTGGCAGGACAGTCTGGATGCGTGTCCCCATTCCAGGACTTGGGAGCGTAAGGTAGCTGGCACATATAAACAATTGGTGGGACACGCACTGGGAGTAGCAGCATTGTTTTGGGCATTTCTGACTTCTCTCTCAATATCAAGACATAATGCATTAATGAACGCTTCTTTAGGGAGGATGGTATCTTTGTTAATTTCCTCTTCCTGGATTTCAAAACAACGGGAGAGGGCATCAGGCTTGACATTCTTACTTCCAGGTCGATAGGCAATATGAAAGTTGAATCGTGAAAAGAAAAGTGCCCACCTGGCTTGTCGCGGATTGAGTCTTTTGGCCGTTTGTAGATATTCCAGGTTCTTGTGGTCTGTCCAGACGATGAAGGGTACCTTGGAGCCCTCCAGCCATTGTCTCCACTCCTCTAAGGCCAACTTTACCGCCAACAGCTCCCGATTCCCAATGTCGTAGTTTCTTTCTGCAGAGCTGAGGCGGCGAGAAAAGAAGGCACAAGGATGGACCTTACCATCTTCTGTGGACCTCTGCGACAGGATGGCTCCAGCTCCGATATTGGAGGCGTCCACTTCAACAATAAACTGGAGTTCTGGATTGGGAATGGTTAGGATAGGTGCAGAGGTGAAACGAGCTTTTAAGTCATTGAAGGCCTCTTCAGCCTTTTCGGACCACAGAAACTTGGATTTAGAAGAAGTGAGAGCAGTAAGAGGAGCGGCAACAGAACTATAATTCCGGATGAACCGGCGGTAAAAGTTAGCGAAGCCCAAAAATCGCTGGAGAGACTTACGGTCCTCTGGTCTGGGCCAATTAGTGACAGCTTCCACCTTTAGGGGGTCCATCCGGATGGTGTCTGGGGAGATGATGTAACCCAAAAACGTAGTGGTTTCCACATTAAATTCACATTTTTCAGCTTTAACAAAGAGGCGGTTCTCCAGGAGGCGACGGAGCACTTGGCGAACATGTTTGACATGGGCCTCCTGGGACTCTGAAAAAATCAGGATATCGTCAAGATACACAAACACAAACTTATTTATCATGTCTCTTAAAACATCGTTGACAAGGTTTTGAAACACTGCTGGAGCGTTAGTAAGCCCGAAAGGAAGAACTAAATACTCCCAGTGTCCCGTGGGAGTGTTAAAGGCAGTCTTCCATTCGTCCCCCTCTCTGATGCGTACCAGGTGATAGGCATTACGGAGGTCGAGCTTAGTAAAAATCTTAGCTCCTTGCAGGAGATCGAAAGCAGTGTTCATTAGAGGAAGTGGATAGCGATTCTTGACAGATATTTCGTTAAGTCCACGGTAATCTATACAGGGTCTTAATGATCCGTCCTTCTTAGACACGAAGAAGAATCCGGCACCAGCAGGTGATGATGACGGGCGTATAATGCCAGCAGCAAGAGACTCTGAGAGATACTTCTCCATAGCTTGGGTTTCTGGTCTGGAGAGTGAATAGAGTCGGCCTCTAGGGGGCATAGTACCTGGCTTCAGGTCTATGGTGCAGTCATAGGGTCGGTGAGGTGGTAAGCTGGTGGCCCGGGACTTAGAGAACACTTCCTTGAGATCATGAAACTCTAGGGGGACCTTCTCAAGATCTGGTATTTCTTCTTGGGATGGGCTGTGTTGAGGTTCGCGGGCGTTGTGGAGGCATGCCAGGGAGCAGTTGGGGCTCCAACCCTTAACCTCATTCCTCCGCCAATCAATATTTGGGAGGTGTTTGGCCATCCATGGATGGCCCAAAACAATGGGAGCATGGGGAGAATGTAAGAGGAGGAGCTGAATGGTTTCGTGGTGGTTTCCTGAGGTTTTGAGTTTGATGGGGCTGGTAGCGTGAGTTATCTGGGCTATTTTCTGGCCACTGAGTGAATTGGCCACCCGGTCAGGAAAGATCCTCTCGGTAGGGATTCCCCATTCTTGAGCCAGTTCCACATCGATGAGGTTCTCCTCAGCGCCGGTATCAATGAGGGCTAGGGTGGACTTACTCCCTCCTCCCCACTCCAGGATAACTGGGAGGCACGTACGGTTCTTAGTCTCCTGCACTGGCGTCACTCCAATCACTACTCTTCTCTGGGCACCAGGGGAACTTCTCTTGTTGGGACACTGAGCAATGTGGTGTCCCCCCTTGCCACAGTAGAAGCAGGCCCCTTCTCTGCGACGGCGGTTTTTCTCCTCCACAGGGATGCGAGTACGGCCCAGTTGCATGGGTTCTGGCTCAGGACTGTCGCCAGTAGGGGGTGGTAGAGGCAGAGTGCTCTGGAGGAGTGGGTTGGGTCGTCTGCGGGAGGCGAAGCGTCTGCGTTCTTCCAATCGGGAATCCACGCGAATAGCCAAGTCGACCAAGTCATCCAAATCCTCCGGTAACTCCCGGGAAACCAGCTCATCCTTTAACGCTTCAGAAAGCCCGTTAAAAAAGGCATCGAACAAAGCTCTATGTCCCCACCTGCTGTTGGTAGCCAGTGTCTGGAAATCAATGGCGTAGTCGGCCACGGAACGGCTCCCCTGTCGAATGCGCAGAATTTCTCGTCTCGCCTCGTGACCCAGCTTTGTGCGGTCAAAGATGCGCCTCATCTCCTCACCCAGCAAATTAGACGTTTGCACGCAGGGTAGATCTGCTTCCCATGCAGCCGTAGCCCACTGCTTGGCCCTTCCCGTCAGTTGCGTGATGATGAAAGCAACCCGAGCTCTTTCGGTGGGGAATGACGAGGGCTGTAGGCTGAAAATGAGCTTGCACTGGGTGAGAAAAGCCCGACATGCTCCCGGGTTCCCGTCGTACCTCTCAGGCGGTGGCAGGCGTGGCTCGCAGACTGGCAGTGGCGGAGCAGACGCAGGAGCAGGAGTGGCATGGACGGCAGGCTGGGGAGACTGTAGCCGCTGAGCGTCTTGCACAGAGCGAGTGAGATCCGCCATCTGAAGACTCATGGTTTGCATATGTTGCATAAGAGCCTGAAGCTGACGCTCTTGGAATTCTAACTGAGCGCCCTGTTGGTGCACTGCCTCCTGCAGAGACTGGTCTGACGCTGGCTCCGTCATGGTCAGATCGTAATGTTGTGATTTACGAAATGAACCAAGTGCGACAACCAGTAGAATGCAAAAAGGAGGCTTTATTTCTGAAGGGGGAAACCCCCCAACAGAGCTGGCAACGGTACAAAGTCCACGATCCAAAAACAGTATCCAATGGGCGTAATCCAGAATCGTAACCAGGGCACCAATAACAAAGTTCGTGGTCAGACAAAAAGGGTTCGGTACACAGGCGTAGGTTTGGAGGAGAAACAAACTCATAAGCCAAAGACAGTCCGAATCCAAAACCAGGGCAGTAATCACAAAATCAAGGTCGGGCAGAAAAAGGTCAAAACTCACAGATGCAACAATATCCAAAAAGGGCAAACCAAAATCAATAGTCGAGCAATCCAGTCAGAAAGATAAACACTGAGCAATCAAGGCGAGAAACGTGGCACGAGAAAACTAGGGAGAACGATCTGACAAGAGTGTGAAGCAAACAGACATCTTATATACACATCCAGGAAAACACATGACCAGGGAGAACAGGTGCAATCAATGGTGACAATGATTAGGGAGAGACACATGAGGGATAAACTAATTACATGAATTTGGCTGTAGCCAAAACGCAGACAGGGATCACAAGACAAACCTAAGTACAAACAACAGCTCCGGTTAAGGAGTACTAAAAGTGCATAGTCTAAAGACAAGGAAAGCATGAGATAAAAGTGGAAAACTGCAGCAGAGATAATTAGGGATAGGCAAGGAGGCGGAGACTAGAATTGGGCGACAGCTGAGAGATCATTAGTCAATTAGTAAGTGCAGCTATACAATCCCAAGTGCTTGTTAGTAAGTTAGTCCAAATATACAAGGTTAGTGTGGATTAGTATTTAGCAAAAACAATAAACTGTTAGTATGTGTTAGTAAGACAGTAAAAGAGAGAGGAAGGAAGAACACGAGATAATGAAAGAAGATTGAAACCCAGAAACCAATAAATTACCCGAATGAGTGTCACACAAGACAAGGGACCGTGAGCAAAGATACACACCTGACAAGACAGGGGAGACAAAGTGCAAAGCATGAAAATGAAAACATGGCTAGGCCAGGCACAGAACTTAACATGACAGCAGAATCCAGAATCCCAACAGTCCCCTTGAAATGCGCTTAACTAAGATTTGGCCCCATAATGAGTTTTCTGTTGTCTAAGTGACGTATAGTTGAGAAGGAAACATATAACATCTCTACATGGCACCTGAATAGTCCATTCTTTAACAATTACTTTCTACCTGCTCATGGGGTCCCATTCACAAGCCCAACCAGGAGTATAATGGGGAGGGGCTTCGAAATTTTAATGGTCTGAGACTGTCTTTTACTTTATGAAGTTCATCTTTTTTCTTGAATCTTCAACTGCGCTCGGCCATGAAAGCTTATGGGGTACCATGGAAGGCTCCACTTACTACACATCCTTTGCATGCCTTATTAGATCAGAAAGGGCTGGTCTCTCAACTATATTCACTTCTTCGAGCTTCCTCTTATAAAGCGCTCCCGATTGTACATGTATGGTCTGAGGATCTGAAGTACTATACTGGGGATGATCTACTTGACTGGGAAAAAATTTGGAATTTGATTGTCATTGCTTCTAAAAACTCAGATCATCAGTTGATTCATTTTAATTATGTTCAAAGGACTTACCTCACACCGAGGAAGGCCTATCTTATGAAACGGATATGATCCCGAATTCGTCCTTTATGCACAGAGGGTCTTACTGGTTCATTCATGCATATGTATTGGTAATGTAAGGATGAAAGAGTATTTTGGAGAGAAATTTGTTCTACTTTGTCTGGTGTTTTAAATGTGGATGTGCCATGTTCCATCATTCTGTTTCTCTTAAATGACACCTCTGCTCTTAAATTATCCTGTGGTAAGAGGCGTGCTCTTTTAATTTGAATTATGGTTGCAAAAAAGATGTTGGGATTATGGTGGGAACCTACACATACAGTTACAAAAGCTGAATGGATCGACATATATCTTGACATAATAAATGTGGACTTGTCAGTAGCGAGAATGCATGGTTCTGACCATTTTATCGTGGCTGACTATGGCTGACGAAATCAAGGAACTATTGTAAATATTCTTATTTTGTTCCTTTGACTCCTGCAGAAATTATATAGCGGTCTATGGGGGGGGGCAGATGGATGGGGTTTTCTTAGATGTCTTAATGTATGTGTTTCTGTAAGTTATTCTTGGTTAGTGAATGCTTTGTATATATGAATAACAAAAGACCTTAATAAAAAGTTAATCACAAAAAAAAAAAAATCAGTGAAGCACTGCAACCAGAAGATACAGAATATGCATGTGACATTGTCCTACAAGAAGAAAAAAGTCAGAAAAAAGATTTCTCTGACTTTTAACCTACTTAACCCTCCGCCCGCATATGGAAATTTCCACATTATGCTAATTGACTCCTGCTTGAATACGGACTTTTCCGTGTTTTTATTTTGGTTTTCATCTTAACCAGAAAAGGCCGGTGTGGGTTCAGGCTTTCATTCCAACTAAGCAGTTTAACCCTGGATTCTACGAAAGGTCTTCAGCCAAAATTATAAGTCAATCTGATCACGTATCTGAATATTTGCTTTTAGTATATTACCGCTGCTTCATTTTGCTGTGAATAAGTGCCTCCAATTTGAGCTGAAATGTACAAGCAACATTTTACAATTTCATAACATGAAATGCTATGCTTAACTCAGAATTAAAAAAAAAAAACTGAGCATATCTAGTCTAGATATCTAGTCTAAATTAACTTGGACAGAGCAGTCATGTTTGGTTTAAAAAAGTTGGGTGTCAAAGGGTAAAAAGTTAAAAAATGAAACCTTCCAGTTGTGGATGCATCCAAATATGTACGAACAGAATTATGTTTGATACCTTCAACTCAACAGTCAATATTGGTACAATTTTGTATGCATCAGTGCTGTATGCACAAAATTGGATGATCTATACCATTTTACCCATCTGCTGACCCCGTTTAGCCATGACATAACATAACCTTTTGTTGTAATTCTGCCTTGTTAGCCATGTTTCTTTATAATTCTGCTTTGTCTGACCATGATTTAATATCGGGCTTTGGATTCCATGCCATGTTTTGTTTTCGCCTTGTCTCTATTTGTTTGACATATTACACCCTGCAGTTAGATTCCGGTTCGTGTTTTGTTCCATGCCACGCATTGCACTTTGTCTCTCCCCCTGTCTGGTCTCATGTCTTGTGATTGCTCAAAGTCCTAGTGTTGCGTGCCACTCTTTCAGGTGATTTAATGGTTTCTGGGATTTCAATCATTTCTTCCAATCTCATTTGCTTCCTTCACCTTGCTTTTCTATAATCACTAACAAGGACTAACAGTTTGTTATTTTAGTTAAATCTACTAACCAAGACTAATATTGTTTATAGGACTAACTTACTAAGAAGCACTAGGGACTGCATAGCTGCACTTTACTAATTGACTAACGACCTATCACCATTCGCCCTACTGTAGTCTCCGCCTCTTGTCTTTACTCAATCTACTTTGCTGCAGTTTCAGCGGAACCTCTGCGCTTGTCAATCTCTGTTCTCCCTCCTTATCTGTTCACGTTAGAGCTCCGTAACCGAAGCCGTATGTCTGTCAATAGGCTGTCTTTGTGATCCCAGTCCGCGTTTTGGCTTTCGCCAATTTCATGTAGTCAGGAACTTCCTCATGTTCATTCCTTTGTAATTAGTCTGATCCAGCTCACCTGTTTCCCATTGTAGCATGTGACTTCCCATTTGTGTATTTAAGCAGTCATTTCACAGCCAGCTCTTTGTCAGAACCTTCTTGGTTTACCTGTGCTGCGATTGTTTATGCCTTGTACTCCCTGTGATTCTCTTCTGACTGGACCATCTCTGATTTCGATTTTGGCTTTGACTTGGATTTGTTTGCATCTGTTTATCAAACCTTTTTTTGCCCGACCATGAGTTTTGTGTTTGCTGCCCTGGTTACAACTTGGATTACGTCCCTAGGATTCTGATTTTTGGATTGTGGACTTTGTACTGTTGCCTCCTGGTCTGCGGGGGTTCACCCCCATTCCTAATAAAGCAAAAGCTTTTTGGATTACTTGGTTCTTGCGTCAAGTTCCTGAGCGTAACCTCACACCTTTGTTTTGAAAATGGGTTTCTTTTTAATCTCTTTGTGTATTTTGGTGTTTTAATGATGTGATGAAGACTTGTTTCATGACTGAATATCCTATTCATTATAGTCATTCCGATGTACTTATAAAGTAACAGCCCAAAAAAAAAAAACCATCATAGCCCCCAGGAAACCGAAATACTCAACTCTACGTCACAATTGGTGCCACTTAAACATATTTTAATACAACAGGCTAAAATAGTGTTCCTGTCAATTTTAGGTAATTTATTTTCAATTGCAATTACTACCAACAAGGTGTCCTTTGTCATCTTGTTTGTTAGTTGCATACAGCATAATTCTACCCAATGTAGCAGGCCATCCTGGGGTCGTGAACATACAGTTTGGTCTGTTCAGAAAATTTGAACAGGCATCAAATTTCACGTACAGCTTTTCATTAACTGTACAGTGAACAAGTGGGGGTATTTAGACCAGAAGTCGCATTAACCGAATATTTTCTGTCATTGACAAATTTTTTTTAACAATGACGGAACATTTTGAAGGCTGTCCGTCATTTTGACAGAATGTTATTCACACCCCCGACCAATATTGTCTTGAGCATGATCTTTGATCTGTATGATCCTGTATTCCTCATATTTTTGTAAGATGATCATTTACTCTTCATTTGTAAAATCTGCTGCTCTGCTGGCGGTAAACAATTGAACATATGCTACAAACACCATCTCTGTTTATGTGAACATGCAGATATTTAGGTTGGGAAAGCCCCGGTTAACATAACGAGTTGATAAGCAGCTTCATAGGACCGCTTAGCGAGCAATAACTGACACTGGCGCACCACGTGCACCCGCCGAAATACACCTATGCATAAGGACCTCTTTTAGACGAAAGCAGTGGTGTGTAATCATCACTGCCCTCAACTGTATTTATTCCCCCACCTCCCTTTCGGAACTCCATTTAGTTTCAATTGAGCTTTCAATAAGGGCAAGGTAGTGAAAAATCCTAATGGTGAAACGAATTTGAACTGCAATGCATTCAAATAGAAGTTGGACGTCTGTCCGATCAGGCCATACTGACCAAGTAATTTCAAATTCAATTAAAATGTCAGATTATTAGAATTTAAAAAAAAATGTCTGTTTCTCAGTATTTCAATGAAGTTTTGGTGAATTGTCTTCAAACTTTTGGACTGAATAGTGCGGCAGATTACATGGTATGCTTGACGTATTTGACTGGAAGCTGATAGTTTTTCAGGACACATTTTACCATTTACTCACTCTGAAATGCAATGTATGTAATATGCATACACCAAGGTATCAAACACAACACGTTATAAATACTTTTGCATAGCCCATTGCTGGAAAATATGATAATAAATATGGATTTATTGTTATTGAATGCACCTTATGAATTAGTTTATACTGAGCTTATAAATGAGGTATAACATACATAGAGACACTGCTGCTACACCAATCGGCATTTTGTTTTATTGAATGAAAGTGCACAATTATCTGACACTGTCAACAAAAATCGTGGCCAAAATTATGATTGCACATTGAGACCAGTTGTGAAGCTGAATCAAACAATATGGCTGATGTGAAATGGAAGGATGGCAGAAAAAAAAAATCTCTAGATCCTCATGCAGTCACACTCCTTTTAATTTGCTCATAAAGTTTGATTATGTTTACGGAAAATATTATCACTGCTTTGCAAGTGGCTTTAAGCCTAATTATTTATAACATGCCCAGTTTTAATTAATAAAATGTGCTTATAATATGGTTGTTGTATGGGCATGTTTTTATAAATTGCATCACATATGCAGTAAATCATTCTAAACAGATAAAATACAGTTCTCGAAGGCAAGCCGTAGAAAGTGACTATTTTCTGCTCATAGTGGCAGACATGAAGAATAGCCTCAACTGTGTTTTAAAAAGAAACGGCTTCCTTTAGCGACTCCAGTGCCAGTCATAGAGGACTTGACAACAGGAGCAAATACAATGGGCGTCGCAACAGTGGCATTCAGTGGCACTAGCATAGTTTAGATAGAATATCGAGATTATGTATGCCATGGTGTTCTGTTGCACTGGAAGCACTGAAATTGCAAAATTGCTTTTTTTTAGCTGAATAAATATTTGCTGTCATGTCTTATGATTCATGATGGATTAAGTAAAAAATGTGGATCGAGATGAAAAAATAATAGAACAAAAGATTTATAATTCTTACTGTCAGGGCTTCAACTGAACCCTTAACGAAGTTCTTAATTGACTTCCACTCATTTTTTCCAGCCAACTGGCTATGCGGTATGTTGGAGCATTTTTACCGTTAATCCACTGCATAGCCATCTATCACGCATAGAACATTTGCAAACAATAGCTGCCTTTCATATATATGAGCATACAGTCAATGCTAGTAATTGACGTGTCTCTCATAACTGTCTCTGATGACGCCCCACATCTGGGCTGGGCTCCCTCTCATAAACATCATGTGAAAACCTCTATAGGGATTACCCTGTTGGAGGGGGCATTGTATTTTGGATTAAAACTTGAGTTTCCTTTAAACAATCACAAATACTCTTATGCCTATAACCTGTGGGATGTTGGTCAGGATTTAAGTCTTTTTTTTTTCTTCTTGCACTTGTGTTAATGTCGTGTGCCCATCTAAGAGTGATATTTATTTGGGGCATACTGGCATCAGATGCCCTCATGTGTTTATTCAAGTATTTGGCTGTATAAAGGTGATTTTGTTCACCTTCTTGTGGGCCGGAATCATTTGTTGCACTTATACTTTCAGTTCACTTTATGCCACAGTGTCTTGTTCTCAAGGCTGTCACAGTGCCCTGGGCAAACAAAGAGCCTGCCCTGTGCTCATGAGCATATTTAATTAATCAACAAGATTTATGTGTGTGTTAATTCAACCATGATTTTAAGACACCAGTATTAAGAGACCACTGCTGATGATGCCAATGACAGTTGACACACCAGCAGCTGAAGAATCAGCCAGCTTTTCAATTTCATCTGTGGATGTTGGCGCGCATCGTTGTCCGTAGTGCTTACAATGTGGGAAAAAAGATATATTCATAAATAACCATATAGTGGATAATGTTTAAAATCTAACATCAAATCTGTTCCATAATAGTTTATTGCTGCCGTCAGCCAGCTTTTATATATAGCTGTAAGTGACAAGCCAATGAAAAAGTGGCTTTAAAATAAAGACTGAGAAGATTAATGTCGCCCGTATATCAGTCTAACATTAATATTATGACTATATCCGTCATGCCAGCCACATGTAATGAATAGCAGTTGTAAAATACCATTTTGTGTGACATCAGGGAGCTCATAGCCATAGCAGAAGCCTGCTGCCCAAATGAAATGGGCAAGTCAGTTGAAAATGCAGGGCAGTCACTTAATGCATTTTAGCCAGTACTTTCCTTTTTAGGGTTGCTGTAGTATGGGGCCATTGCTTTCATAGTATTCTTTTTGTCCCCCGGGACATTTTTTTTTCTCTGTCAATTTCAGTACAGCCCAGTGTTAGGACCATAACCCTCTCATTCACTGGTGCAGAAGTGTCCATAAATGGCAGTTATTGTCAGTTATATCTCAATAATGTTTACTAGCAATCCAGTCACAGCAGTTAGTTTGGCTTTGGGGTGGGTTACTCAAACTAGAAGTATAAAATGGTAAAGCAAAAGATGCTGGATGATTCTTTTCGTTGCGCAATACAATTTGTTATTGGCCGTAGTAGACAACTGCTTTTCTGAGATTCAGCTGAACTAGTGTGCAGACCATAATCTGTATTAGCATTCTTCTACTAACCCCCATCAACAATTCTCCCTTTTCTCTCCTCAGCAATCCTGAGACATCTCAGTCCTCCTTCAATGCTGAGGACTTTGTAATGTGTGGTAATGTATGGTAACAATGGGGTCAATTTCCTTAGCATACTTTGTTGCCTGCATTGGAAGTATTCACTGTGCTCTGTTGAGATCCATGTTCTATTGGTTTTGATCCTGATCTGAAGCTCTGACCTGTTGAGTGTAATGAAATGGTGAATCTGCTTCAGAAAGGTGATCGACACACCTGTATACACATACAGAAGTTCGCTTTTTGTCTTTCACCCAGTGGCATTTTTAGTGTCTTTTTCCCAGCACACAGTCCTCTCCAACATTTCATAGACATCATTGCCAAAACATAACATTGCCTCCTCTCCCCTATACCCAGCACTCCCTACCCTTCATGGTCCAAAAGTATTCACCCCATAATTCATTTGTTTTCAATACCACCACCCAGTTTCTCTGTCCAAAATATGGACACAAACCCTCAAAGGACGCAAAGACAGACCATATGCATGAAGTAGACTTGTAAAACACACAGTGAACTCATTTTCATTGTGTGAGGCGTTGACAGGTATGCACATGCACGCACAGAGTTTGGTTTATCCAGTGCAGATTCACAAGCACATACGCTGGGTGCCATGTCATCTAGTGTTATTTCAGAATAATTTTTGGCACAATTGAAAGATATGTACGAGTCATAGCTGGTGCAGCAGATGGTTCTTACTTGGTCTTTCTATTCAAGAAAGGAAAAGCATCCACTCAATTGAAATCTAATTCCATATCATTTGATGACATATTCAAGAGTCATGTAATCAATATCTTCATTATGGTCCTTCAGTGCTTAGTGACAGTATCGCCATGCTCCAGTTTGCAAATATGACGGCACTGTTGCTGACAGTGGTTTTCTGATGGACCAGATTCGCTTTGGTCAGAGAGCATGCCAAAAATGCTAAAACAAATTGAAGCACTGATTACTAAAACCCCACAAGTCAAGCCAAGTGTGACTTAAGGGGTTTTAGTGATAGGTGCTTCAATTTTGGTATAAGCAAACAATACACATATTGAGATAAATTCAATTTTTAGGTTGTAACTTGTAACTTACATATCTTTCGGGCAAATTTGCATAATACTCATTTTAATTTCCCACATCCTCCCTGTTAAAAACATATTTTTGACAACAAATTTTGGTGTCCTTTTTGAGCCAAAAATCATATTAATTAATTAGAAAAAAAAAATTAGGTTCAAATGGTAGTTTTATACTCATTATATCTCATATGTGCTAAACAAAATAAAAATTAATTAAATAATTATCTGCTGATAATAAAACAATGAATAATGATCCCTGAAATCTCCAGTATTGTGAATATGCACATATATGTCTAAATTTGGCGCACAGAATTGACTGGAGGGAACATGAAATAAGTAAGAAGGGAAGTCCAATGGTCCACAGGTGTTGATGATCTCTTGTGAGTTGGAACGAGAACACGGCACTAAATTTCAGTCCGTAGGGGGCAAGTCAGATGAAGAGTGGTAGACGTGACAAGTTGCAGTAAACTCCAAATAAAATGTTTTTTTTTTTACTTAATGTTGCATTATTATTAGAATTTGAGAGTTCATATTCATTCACTGCAAGAACTGAAAAATAGGTCCACCTTACCTGGTGCTTTAATTTTGTATTATCACTTAAAACACTTATTTTATTACCTTTTTTCTCAGTAAGACAAAAATTTTCCAACGATATAAGAAAATTTCATTTGTCAAGCACATGTTAACCTAAAATAAGCTCTTTTTTCTACAACCCCAATGCCAAAATAGTTGGGACGAAGTGTAAATTGTGAATACAATCAAAATGCAATGACTTTCAGGTCACATGAGCCAATATGTTATCTACAATAGAACACATATAACATTTCAAATGTTGAAACTGAGACATTTTACATTTTTATCCACAAAATGAGCTTATTTAAAATTTTCTGGCTGCAACAGGTGTCAAAAAAGTTGGGACACCGGCAAAAAAAGGGCAGAAAAAGCAATTATGAGCCATTCCATGAGAAAATGGCACTTTTCAAGTTGAGGTGTTGACCCCCCTGGAATTGAATGAAACTTGGCAGATAGGTAGATATGGTAGTCTCACAGAAAAAGCCAAATTTTTAGGTCCGTATCTCTAGAAGTCTGCCGGTGGGGCCACCTGGAAGCCACTTAAGTGGCTCAGTTTTGCTTTTGACTCTATATTTTATATCAATTATTATGACTTAAGGGTACACAATACCAGATGTGTTATACCTCTATCATGACCTGTGACACATCAAGTCTGGATAGACATTAGCATAACATCAGCGTCAAGCTGGGTAACTATGTTATTGAGCAGGAATTATTTGAGAAATCATGGTAAAAAGTGAAAATGGGAGTTAGAATAAAAAAAAATCCCTGACATGTACCAATCAAGAATGCTTTATTATCTGTTTACTCAGAACAAAACTATCATTTTCAGTAAATATTCCCTTGGTATCTTGCTGGGTTAATGCAATGGATGGCCAGTAAGATGGTCAAAATTGATTTTGGTGCATGTCTGTGGTATATTTTCTCAGTAACCCAGATATGTTCCATGATGATACATGCTGTTTGTTGTGCTTTTGGAGCTCTGTTTTCAGGAATATCAAGAACTCCTTTGGTAGTGTCTGCACTTTCAAGCTAGATGGAGCCAAAGTTGGAGGAAAACTCAAAATGGACTATTTCATAGCAGATTGTGCCTATATTTAGGCAGCATTATTTTGTTTACCCAGCACGATAGAGATCTGAAATTCTCTGGATACATAGTCCCTTTGTGGTACATTACAGCACTAGTAAAATCTCAATGGTAGTATTTTCAGTGTAGATCATTTTAAACATCAAAAGTCAGAAAAATTTGCCTCCAGGGGGCACTGTAGGCTGGATGCAAGTACTGGCCATCCCCAGCAATGTACCAAATAATTTTTTTTTTTTATTGTAATATACACAGCTAATTCTTTTTCAGAAAGTGAAGAGCTTGGTTTAGTACCATGCTGGGTAGATAGCTTTCTGACTAAAGGTGCCACTCTAAAGAGCTAATGTTCCACCGACCTTACATTCCATATTCCCAGACATATACCAAAATTCTATCTTTTGAAATATACGATATGAAGCACTTCACAGTTATACATAAAATTTGTAATCCCTTTGGCATAAAGCTTGTTTGGTTGTAAACTGGTGGCGACTGTGAGCATTATCAAATGTACAATACAAGTGCTGTTACCAAGTATGGGTGTATTGCAGTCAGAAACATAAAGCACTTTATAAAACCTGACCAGTCCAAAATTTTTAAATGCCAATAAATGAACTAATGTAAAAGGCGTACCACCGTAAGTAGGCAGACATGCATCAACAGTATACGTACACTTACGTAAAATAAAAGTCCGTAATTTGAACTCTTAAAAGAAAGAATCTTCGTCACACACCCATGTACATGAAGACAGAATGTCTAGTACAAAAGTTGAAACTGTTTTATACTTTTCATGTTATCCAAAGCGAAATTATGTCAACACAGCATGTGACTAGCTCTATCCGTCAATCTGTTTTTGGAATTGGATTGTGGGTCGGCGGCACCTGGTGGTGCGCACCGGAGGTGCTCCCTGGCCTTGGGCTTGAGCAGCCATCCATGGCCTTCTTTGTTGGATCCGGGTCAGTTTTGCCCATGGAGCCAATCTACCCCGAGGCAAGCCCTACTACACTGCATCCTGGGTCTCTACAGGGCTGCTTACAGGTCATTGATAGTGAGCTTGTCTGTCTCTGAATTAAATAGCGGTCAGCAGCCTATATGGTGCAATGGTTGCGTCAAGACCCATGGCTTGGTATGCACAGAAATGGGAAGTCTGTAAAAGAAACCTCGCCCTCCCAGGCATCAGGCTTCTCGAAGGCTAGGCATCATAGGCAGGTGTTAGGAATGAAGGCGCGCAAGTTACCTCTACAAATGAACTGCCCTTTTTTTGGCAGGGTGCTGGTTGCTTGCCAGGACCTCTGTGCCCTTTATCAGAACAACCACTTGCTAGACGTGACTGCTGTGCCCTTTTTCATACCCAAGCACCATATCCAAGGGAAATCCTAGAATTAACACTCCAATTCTAATAGTAATGCAAAAATTCAGAGAATTTGTTATGTTCTGAAACTCTCCAACACTACAAAACTGCACACTGTACTAACTACTGGTAAAAGTCTTCCATGTTGACACAATGCTACAATCACCACCTACATTCTTTTCCAATTTACAACCAACCCAGCTTTATACCAAACAGAATACAAATTTTATGTATAACTGTGCATGTACTTTACATATGTTAAAAGATAGAACTTTGGTATATGTCTGGGAAAATGGAATGTTAGGTCGGAGGATCAGTACTTCTTTGCAGCACCACCTTTGGTCAGATAGCTATGTACCCAGCATAGTGCCAAGCTAAACTCTTCATATTCAGAGAAAACTAACTGTGCGCATCACAATTCAAAAACAATTTCTTAGGTACTTCGCTGGGGATGGCCAGGACTTGCATCCAGTGGACAGTGCCCCCTGGAGGAGAATTTTTCCAATTTTTTGATGTTTAAAATCATCTACAATGAAAATACTACCATTGAGATTTTACTAATACTGTAATGTACCCCAAAGATACTATGTATCCAGAGAATTTCAGATCTCGATATTGCTGGGTAAACAAAATAATGCAATCTAAACATAGGCACAATTTGCCATGAAATTGACCATTTCGAGTTTTAATCTAGCTTGAAAGCGTGGACACTACCAAAGAAATGCTTGGTATTCATGAAAATAGAGTTCCAAAAGCACAACAAACAGGATTTACCCTCACAGAACAAATCTGGGTTACAGAGAAAATATACCGCAAACATGCACCAAAATGAATTTCAACGATCTTTCTGGCCATTGCACAAACACAGCAAGATACCAAAGTACTATTTACTGAAAATGATAGTCTTGTTGTCTGTAAACACATAATAAAGCATTCTAGTTTCACAGGTCATGAGAGAAGTATAACATATTTGGGACTGTGTACCCTTAAGTCATGACAGTTGATTTAAAATGTGGTGTCAACAGCAAAACTGAGCCACTTAAGTGGCTTCCAGGTGGCACTAACGGCAGGAAAAGTGAAATAGGGACCTAAAAATTCGATTTTTTCTGTTAGACACCCATATCTATCCAAGTGCCAAGTTTCATTAATCCCAGGGGGGTCAACTTTCAGGGGGTCAAAGCCTTGTGTATTTCAGCAGGAAAATGCAGAACCACATACTGCAGCTATAAAACAGCATGGCTTCGTAGTAGAAGAGTCTGTGTGCTGAACTGGCCTGCCTGCAGTCCTGATCTTTCACCGATTGAGAACATGTGGCGCATAATTAAATGAAAAGTCCGTCAAAGGAGACCCAAAACTTTCCAGCAGCTGGAAGCCTGTTTTAAACAAGAGTGGGATCAAATTCAAGTGGCTATACTCAAGAAACCTGTCTCCACTCTGTGTTAAAAAGAAGAGGGGATGCTACAACATGGTAAACAAGCCCCTGTCCCAACTTTTTAGAGACCTGTAGCAGCCATCAAATTTGAAATGAGCTCATTTTGTGGATAAAATTGTAAAGTTTCTCAGTTTCAACATTTGCTATGTTATCTCTGTTCTTTTGTGAATAAAATATAGGCTGGTGTGATTTGAAAGTCATTGCGTTTTTATTTAATTCACAATTTACACTTTGTAAAAGTTTAAATTTGTAAAAATTTAAAAAGATGCAATACTATGCATTCTAATTCATATCTTTTCATATCAGACTTCCATCACTGACTGCTGTTTTCCATTGCATACCGCTTTTGTCCATTGCCTGCTATTGTCCAATGTGCACTCCATCACAGTCCACCATTATCCACCGAGAGATCGTCATCAATCATTACCTGCCTGCTGAATGCTGACTGCTGCTTCACGTGACATGCTAAGCCTGACTTCGTCTTGATTTCAGCCCTATTATTCTTCTATCTGCTTCAGTTGTAATCACTGCGTTACTTACAGAAATGAATTTAGCAATACAGCATTAGCTATAAGGACTGTCAGAGACTACCTCAGTTACAGCATCAGACCATTTGTGTGGACTCTACCTCCCAACTCAAATGTAAATGAATCCCTGCCTCCATTTTGCTTTATCATATTTGCATTGTAAGACCACCCACACTCAAAAAAATTAAACCCCATGAAATGTTAGATTTATTAAATAATGTTATGTCAACAGAGTCCACTCAATTGCTTTACATAACTTTATTTGAATTCTAAAATTTTTTGGCCAGTTTAATTAATTGCATTGAGTGGAATGTACTTAACTCAGTTTTGTATAAAAAGTTGACATAACATTATTAAGTAATTCTAACATTTCAAGGGGTTTCATTTTTTTTTGAGTGCAAAGCAATCCTCCATCCTACATCATGCTCATTCTTTATCAGGACTGGGGGGGCAGAACTTATCCCATCACTGGGATTTAAACTATTCACTCTCACACTGGACATCTCTGAAAGTGCCACAACACAACATTAAACAACCTGTAACTCTGCAATGGTGATAATAAGTATTGAAAGCCTAGTGATGGACAAACTACGACTTGATATTTAGTCACCTTGAAAATTCCTCGTTATTATTTTACGCGGTATAAATGAGATGCTCCAAGCATGATGATGAAAAATTCTCAGCCTGCCCCTTAAACAACAGAAACGTATAATCCAAAAAAGTTCATACTGTCTGTAGTAACTAATTTACGTTGACGTTCTTATTTTTCAAAAAGAAAAGGTTTTAAACCTTTTTTCTGTTTGAAAAATAAGAACGTCAACGTAAACAGAAACGTATATTTTTAATTCAATTTCAATGGTTCAGTTTGACAAAATGTAATACTTCAAGTCAATTTTAAATAGAATAAATTCACCTATTATTTACAAATTGCCATTGCTCTTTAAAAACATCCATTGATTTCTCATTATCCTGGGATTATTAAAGGTTAGTCTTAGCCACACTTGACTTCTTGAAAATCGAATGTTACACACATATTTGTGTATGAACACATGAGGTGTGGTAAGTCAATTAATAAATGAATAAATAAGTAATTACATACATACACACACACATAAATACACAGGCATACATACATATAAACATGCAAGTACATACGAACAAACACACATACATACATATCAGCAGTACAGGCATTTGGTTCCGACATTTCTTGGTCTGCCGAGAGGGGCTATTGCCTGGGCACACACACGTTCGGTTCTGATGGTAGATAAGAATGATTATTTGCAGGCATGTGCACTACCGATAACGAGATTAAATGTGTTTCAGTTTCAACTGGTTTTATTGACTGTTCTAGTAGCTGCTCAATCAACGTTGAGAATGATCAAAATGTATTTATTAGCATAATTTTCCAAATCAAAAATGATTATACTCTCTTTCAGAGATCCCCTGTTATATTTGGAACAGATATTATCATAATAATTTCAAGTTGTTACTGGTAGTTCTTTTGGTAAGGACAACGAACATTAGAGATAAGTTAATGCATGTTTTCCTGATTGAAGCAGCACGACCACATTTCACTTGGCAACAGCATTGATTCTGCCCATCATTAGAAACTGACCTGCCTGGTTAAATGAATTCCAAAATAAATCAATAATTTAATAGGCAACAAACCCAGCTCAATCAGAACCGGAACTCTATTTTTGGACCAGAAGTTTATATCATTTTCCATTGAAATACGAACAAATTTTTTGCACTGATTATCTAGCAGTCACCAATGAGACAAAATTATGCCAGAATTTGATGTATACAGACACATTCCTTTTGAATCAAACATCAGCAAGGGAAAAAAAAAAAATTATTAAAGAGCAAAAAACACACCAAAACACTTTATTTGAGCTATGAAAATGTATATAATTCTGTTTGCGAATATATACTGCTTGATATAAGCTGAGCGTGTTCACTTGGAACATGTACATTAGCGATCGTCCCTTTACACATCCTCCGTCATTATAAATTTTTCAGACTGGCTCAGACCTTCTTTGTACGCTCATGGGCCCGATTATTTCTGAAGCAGCTGGTCAGGTGTGTTAAGAATAAAAATTATGCACCGTTGTTATAGCTAACATTTTCTGGCAGGAGTTTTTTATTTTTATATTGCTGATTTTTTTTGTTTATTATATTATTATAATCACTCTTGTTTGTTTTTGTATCATTCTTCCATCAATATTGCAATAGCATATAACTAGAATTAGATCATTTTAGCTCTCAATACTAGTTGCATGTAGTAAAGCTTGAATTATGACATTATTTTATCGAAGTTGTTGTGTTGATAGTACGTTGTATTTCACCATTCGTACTTTATCTTTTTAAAATTTTCTTTCCAATTTTCAAATTTGGCAATGGCTGTAAATGTACCACCATTCTCAAAGCTTGCCTGACAAAGCTTTGGAGAGCTTTTGTGTAGCTGGCTGGCTTTCCACTGCAAACTCTGTTGGCACAAAAAGTTACATCTGCACTTTTCAGTTCTCGAGGGAGTCCTTTGCCTTTACCTACTATTGTCAGACGGAAATGGGATTCTTTGCACGATGCTTTACCGAACCCTATAACTCGCTGTCTCTCAACCTTGTAAGTAACTTGGATACACACATCACAACGCTAACAGTCATCTTCTTGTATTTGCATTTTGGAGGTTGAAATACACATTGATCTTTGGTCAGAAAATGTGTTTCTTAAAAAATTTGTTGTGTTCAGAGGCTCTCACTTGGCTGCCCCGTGTGTTAAACACTTACAGGATGTGCTGACCCAAAGAGCAAGGGGTATTCTTTTTGGAGGTGAAAGGTCGAGTACTTGTCCAAACTTGCACATCATCCAGTGGGTGACATTATTATAAGTGTTAGTGTTAATCAGTTGGGCAAAACACAAGATTAAGATTAGCACCACTATTAACACTTAGTGTAACAACAACACGTGTCAGTGTGTAAGTGAAGTGTTAATCTGAGGTCCCCTACACTGAGTTTTGGTTGACACCACACGCATTGTTTACACCAACTGTAAGATCATCACTTCTAGTCCTGATTTTCGAAGTAACACAAGCTGGGGTGAAATAGACAGGCCCGAGCAGTTTCTACAGTTGCGGCTGACAGATCGCTGATAAAATAGGTATAAGCTATAAATAAGCTCATCAGTCAGTGAATACTAACATTCAAAACTGCAGCACGTTTCTCCAATTGAAGATGTTTCGGACCGCTGCAGCGTTATTTATCCTAGCTGGCGACGGTAGTGAGGTCAACTTCTTCCGTGAAAGTAAACAGGGATCCTAGCTACGTGGCTACATTAGACATTTAGGCTAAAAACTTGGTGAAAAGACGTCTTTTTGAGTCACATTTGAATATCGGGTCTTATGCACACTTGGATTATGCAGCACAAGCAGTAAGCAGGCATTTTTTTTTTTTAAATGCTGTTTTCTACGATTGAAAGAGTGATCACCAATGACTTCAATTGATATGGATTTGTCTTCAATGCTATCCTTTTAATTTAAGTTTTAATTCTGGTCTGTAATAAATATAGTTACCTAATTGCAATTGTGTAAATAATGCAGAAATTGTCATGGTTCTGTGTTTTTGTTATCATGCTTCATGTTCATGGTCATTTCTCTTCTCTATTCTTTTTGGTTACTGTATTCTCAGATTTTCAGTTCATGCCATTTTAAGTTTCATTGCCCTTGTCTCCCCTGTCTTGTGATCTAGTTGGTTCAGTCCGTCTCCCCAGTCTGTGTGCTTACCTGCTTCAGGTGATTTCAATGGTTTCTGGTGTTTCATATTATTACTTCAATTCCCGTTTTAATTCCTTCGCCTTGCTTTTCTAGATTACTTACAAGACTAACATTTATATTTTGTATCATAGTCTACTAACCCAACTAATCCATGGATATATTACTGACTAACGAGCACTTTGGTTAACTTGTAAAGCTGCACCTCTACTAATTGTTACTAATTCAATCTCAGCTATAGCCCTGTTCTAGTCTCCGCTGCTTGCTTGGCTTTCTCTGTCACTCCCCGCGTTCCTGTGAGATCTGTCACACAAGCTTAATTGCTTTCCTGCACTCATTGTCTGTGCACTTAGAACTCCTTGACCGGAGCTGTTTATTTGTCATAGGATGTCTGCGTGAATCCCATCCATGTCATGGCTTCTGCGAATTGTAGTGGTTTAGGGTTTTCCCATGTGTACCTTCCTTTGTAATTAGCTCTCATCCCATTCACCTGTTCCCTGCATAGCATGTGACTTCCCTTCTGTCTATTTAGAGTCCTCACTGCTGTTCTGACTTTGTCAGAACGTTGATGAATATTCCTTTGTGCAGAGTCTCGTGTATGCCAATTGATTATCGCTCCTCTTCCACTGTTTTGTCCGACCTTGAATTTAGCCCTAGCCCTTTTTGTCTTGTTTTGCTTTTCTGAATCATTGACCCATTTTTGTATGACCACGTCCTCTGTGTTTAGATGCCCTGTGTATGACCCACAGATTTCGACCACGACTTTTTGCATAATGTTTATGTACCGTTGCACCTCTGCCTTTCTGTTTCTGACTCCGGCCTGTCTAGTCGGCTTTGTTTTTGGATTTCGTTTTGTGGCTTGGAAATTCTTGTGTCTGCTGGTCCTGACCCGGCAATCAATAAAGGCATACGTATTTTGGATTTCCCTATTTCGTTTGTGGTTCCTGAACGCACCGTCACAGACATGCATAGTTTTCAAGAAATAATGCCAAGATTTTACTGGTTGAGGTTCCCCAAATCCCCTGCTTCAAAAAAGAGGAGGTCCTCTCGGTCTCTCAAATATCACACCAACCTTGAAGTCACCCAGTGTTTTTAATGACACATCCCTATTGAGCAGCCCAAACCACATTGATTTAGATGGTTTATCTTTAACCTCACAGTACAATGCCATCAAATAGGAAAAATTAGGGGCACATGGCAGCCAATAAAATCACAAAAAAGGGCCTGTTTCACAGACACGGGTTATGCCTTGTGCTTAACTAAATTCAATTTTAATGGCGATTCTCTGTGCAAAACTCAGATTTTGTCGAGACAAAGAGTAATCTGTGTTTGTAAAACTGGATCTTTAACAGTCAGGTCTGTGGTAATTCCTGAACAGTTCTTGATGTCGAAGTCAACATGACCCATAGAATACTTCAGGGCAGTCAATTATTAGCTGAAAAGGGATGGGTGTGGGTGCAGGTCTTTGTATTAGACAATCATTACAACACCTGAATCAACTGAATTTACCATCATCTTCAATCAATGTCTTGTCAGTAAAATCAGGAGTTTTGGTTCTGGGATTCCACAAATACCTGCACCCAAACCACTCCATTCCTTCAGAAAACCTTGGAATGTTCAAACTGGCAGGCACTGGGTCACATTCCATGTCCAAGAATATATTTATATTTATGATAATGAAAAGACAAAATCAAAATATAAAATACTGTAGTTTTATGGAACAGTCAGTAGGCAGGAAATGCAGAGTTCTCTTTGAAAAGGACTGTAAGGAGCCTTTTCTTCCTCTGTGCCATATGCTGGAACTCACCTAAGATGCTTACTGGTGCACTGTGGAAGAGGACTCGAGAGCGGCGACACCCTCCATGCTGAGAGTGTGGACGGCAAACCCTCGCTCCAACAATGGGACCGTATGCTGGAGCCGCAAGCGCTAACTTTCACAGCGTTTTTCAGCTACACCCACGCACATTTGCAGTCCTCCCTCCTTAACTCGTTTATTGCTTTAATCGCCATGTGAAACCACACCAGTGGTGCTCCCGAACTGCTATGTGACTGTAAATGGCAAATGTTTGCAAACTGGACATCCGCTGGAAGGAAACAGATAGCTCAGCTGAAGCCCATAGAATATTGCATCAGGAGAGGACCAATGTTAGCCAGAATGGAGAATAAGCCATAATCCTTTCTTTGTACCAGCACATTTGGCAAACTTGAAACCAATTCTGAAATGATTTAAAAGCCTGAGATAACATTAGCACAATAATGGAATAAGTTTGTTCCACAACACCAATGGGAACATCTTTTTTAATCCCAGACTGAGCACACAGTAATATTACTGGGCCTACTTTGAGGTTTTGGCAAGCTACCTGCTGCATTTTGGAGTGACTCCATTCTTAATGAAGCCTTATCTTTCCCAGTTAATCTTCCAGCAGATGTTTTTCTTTCCATTTTTTTCAATTGTTGACATTTTTTGCTAGACAAGACCCAGTTCCAGGTTCTGATGTCTGTTTATAAAGCGCTGAAATTGTTGGCTCTAAAAGTCCCTTACTGAGTCTGTGATTGGCTATTTCTCAGGCCATTCCACATAGTTTGCCAGGCAAAGTGAGTGACCTCTGAGACAAATGCTTTTTTATTACAAAATGCTCATTTTAATTTCTGTCCCATTTCCCATCTATTCCAAACTATTCAGTCTGATGTTTGCTCAGAACAATTAGTTTTCTCTAGTTCAAATTGCTGTGACATAAATGAAACACTTCTCATAAAGCAATATTGGTTGCTTTTTTTGTTGTCTTCTTTTGTACCCATGATCCATGTGGAAGTCTTAACTGTGTTTGTCAATTTTTAGAAAAGGGTATGGGAAGAACAAGATTGTGATCCATACCGAGATTTCCAGAGTAAAATTGTATTTTAATAGTATCTTTAAATGTTTTTTTTTTTCTTGTAAAACCTTTTTTGTTTCAGCCTGAGTGGCTGTTTATGGAGCCCTTGAATGTTCAATTTTCTGTGAATTTGTGCACTTACCGTTTGGGCTTTGTTAAAGATGAAGCAGTATTGAAATGGTAAGTACTGTAAATAATGGGGTATGTCGCAATGTTGAGACAGGTTCAGAGTCTTGCCAGCTCGGATCAGGCCAACAGAGGTTTTCCTGTAACACAAAATAATAAGGCCAGCCAGTTTCATCGCCTTGATTGCATCATGTTGAAAGCGATTACATGTCTTAATATCTTGTCACCTTAACAAACGATGTGAGGCTTCAATACTCACGATAATAGCGTGTTAGCATGCTTAAAGACTTGCTCTTATATTTCAAATAATGAAGCCTTACAAGTCCTAAAAGTGACAAAAGAAAATATCAGGTTATTGTCGCATGTAAAGATGCAGACACTATAAAATTAAGCAATTATTAACAGAAAAAAAGAGCTATATCCTCTGCAGCCTGTGCACTGCTTTATTTCATACTGGCAGCCATCTTCATCAAATTATATGATGGCTAAGGCTATACTCTCCAGAAATTCACTGTTCCATGCAGTGATGTGCGGATCTTCCTTCATATCATCACTTCCTGGTTATTTCAGGCCGTCAGCTGTTCTTACTGAGACCAGGTGGACATCAGAATCTTCCAGAGTTGCGCAGTCCTTTGTTGCCACGTGCAGTCCTAAACAACAGAGAACCTTCTGGAAGGTTGGACCATTTTCTAACCCTTCGGAATGCATTCTGCTTGTGTGTTTGTTTTCTTCTGGAAAAAAAAAAGAGTGAACATTGCTAACAAGTCCAGATTCTCCAGGAAATCCAATTCGTCTTTGTTTGTCATCCGACCAGGGGGAACCAAGACTTTGCAAACATGCGTTGTACTTTCTACATGTGCAGGGAAAAAGTCCTGTAAGATAAATAATTAGAGCTGAATAATGGAGCATTCATTGCCCTCCACTTCTGTTGTCCTTTGAAGAAATGCTGATACACATCTCCATTCCCACCTCTAGAATTGTTCAGTTTCAAAGGCTTTTCACAGGGAAGATATCCTTGTTTATTAAACGCCTGAAACACGAGAATAAATTTAATTAAATTCAAGTAGGTCAGAAATCAGCTACTGAGTATATAAGTAATCAAACTGAATATTTAATAGGAAATGCTCCAATTCTTTTTTCATCAAAAGAATTTTTCAAACTGTTCAAATGTTCTTATCAGAGACATCCTGCTATCTACAATTTTTCTTAATCAATATCACCTGAACACTATTTGGACGGGCTTCAGAAGAACACAAAGGAAAGAAAGAACTATAAATAGGCAGCAACACTCATGGAACGCAGATGACAGGAAGACGCGTCATGTGGAATGCTTTTCATCTCCGAAAAGGAAATTAATTTCTTTTGATTTAAAAAAAAAAAAAAAAACATTTGCTAGTGTTTTGCTTAAATACCAGAAAAGGCAGCTCTCACTGATCTTGTGACGAGGGTTGCAGTCAGCCAAATATACTTGAAAAGTGTTTTCTTTGTTCGTACTTCCTCCACCTTTTCAAACCTTGGCCATGAAATCCAAACTTCTGAGGTCCAACGTGCCTTGAGATGCAACTTTTATGGCTCTGTTTCTCAAACACCTCCATACAATGTATCTCATCGAAAATCAATGCTTCAGTCTAAAACTGAAAAATGACGGAGGCCAGCCAAGTTGCTTGAACAAACCTCTTACACCTCTTCAACATTTGCATTATTAAATAAAAAAAAAAACCAAAACAGATAAGACATGGATGCATTTTCTAATGCTTAGTCATTAAGTACTGGGTGAACTTTTTATTTACTTTTTCTCAGCTAAAATATAACAGTAGCAGATTTTTATGAAAGGTTATAGTTGATGCAGTCGTGTTACTCAAAGTTTATACAATCATTTTTCTAAATTGAGTGAGTTTTTACATGTTTTATTTTGCAACAAAAGCTAAATTTGGGGAAATGACCCATCTCCACTTCTTTTACAGTTCATCTTATTATTATTATTATTATTATTATTATTGTTGTTATCATTATTATTACTATATATGCAGCAGCATTTCAATTGAAATGAGTTCCTATTAATAATTTTATTTCTGAAAAAAAAAAAACAAATAACAAATATTCAGTTAAATTACAGGAGAGGGGCTGTTAATTTTCATGCTAATAAAATCCCTCCAATCAAAAGACTGCCATGTGGTCAATGAAAGGAGTGTTTTCCGGAGATTGGCCAACACTTATTGGACTATCTTGGCTGGGTTTCTCTATGTTCTTGGAACTAAAATTCAATGGCACGTGAACACTGTAATCGGAGCAATTTTCTAAACATCTTCGACTTCCGTCACATTGAAATTGATCCAGATGGAATCTGAGTCCAACCACAGAGCTCAGCTCGATGTCAGTTCACAATTCAAAAGCTATTGAATGAGAGGAATCAAAATCTTTTGAAGCATTCACAGTACTGCTTTTCATACCAACTTTTAATTTTATTCTTTACGTGTTACTGGCAGCCAGACAAGTTGAAACAACTTCACTGCAGGGTGTAGGTAAGTATTTTAAAGGAAATATATGCACTCCTGATCTCAGCTGAGCCTAGAGACTTGTAGCTTTTGAAATCCTTTTTGCATTGCTGAAATTATTTTGTTTAAAAGCGAAGGCCAACCTATGAAAAGAGAAGCTGGATGTTTTGGCAATGTGGGGCTAATGCTTTTTGTCCTTTGATGCAACTGTTTTTTTTTTTTTTCCGAGCAGACAGAGCAATAAATCGCTCCCATTTATTGTGGTTTAAACAGCAACCAAAAAATTTGAAATAGATAAATAAATAAATAATATATGAATAAATAAATTTATGCTGGCATGGTTTCTGTCATTAAGGGGACGTGGGGAAGGTAGTCCTAGCAGTCATTACGGTCATTATTCGACTGTAGAGGCTTAGAGAAGCAAGGACCACTTACTATACCTTCCATCTGATCTTTTTTTGAACAGCTTAGCCAATTAACCTTCTGCCTATGAGAGAGACACATGCTCTATATTGGAACTGCACTTAAGAGTCCTTACTGGGCAAATAAAAAACATTCTGATCCACAGATTTTTATCTATTTGAGGTTGTTTGAATCATAAAACAGAGCATGCCACATTTTACCTAAGGCTGAGGAGGCTGTGGAATATCAAAGCAAGTGTTTGCTTGTTTAAATTAGTGTGGAATACTGTATAAATCCTCTTCACCTACTACTTTGTGCTCTCCTTGTGTTTATAAATGAATAGCATATCTACAAACTCACAATGTGAGTTTTGTAGTTGGTTAACTATCCTTGGTAAGTCTATCTCTCTTTGCTCTCCTCTGCTCTTGTCCATTTCAAGTACCGAACGCACTCGTGTTTCATTTTGAAAAATATACTCCTGTCATATCCAGTCCTTTTTTTGTTTGAGTTCCAGAAAGGCATGATTGAAATAACCCCTCCTTATGATTCCATTCAAATAGCAAATAAGGACAGTTTGTATCTGTAGCTACTTTTGAATATTTTGGGGTTAGTTGCCTATGCTATTTCTCCTAGTTTTAAGGGTGGTTTTGCGATCTTTCTCATTAGCCTTCATGAGCCACAATTTAACAACTGTCTATGTGTGATAGAAATTGGAAGGGAGAAGAAATTGAGCTTTAAGCTAAGTCTAGAGTATTTATACGGTATGGAATTGGCTAGTTCTGCTATTAAATTCCATTTATTTCATGGTTAGCATTCTGCATTTACCATTCACATGCGATAGAATAGGATTGTTGAATTCAAATATTTTGATATTACTTTCAATATTGTTAGACAATAATAAAAACTCAACATTCACCACCTCCTTGCCAAAGTACTGAAAACGGAGCTCAGATCAACAGACCTGATTGGTCGTTTGACGTGATGCAGGAGCGTACCAAAAATCTGTGGGGCACTCCCCCCTGAAACCCCTCCTACAAACAAAGCATATTAGAGTAACAGGAGACTGGCACAGTGAGCGCCAGTTGAAATCTGCCGAGATTAACCTAAGGGATGTGAAGATATAAAAGACACATGAAATGTGTCAAATTTTGTTCAAACTATGATGACATGAAGCATAAAGTTCCGTTTGTATTTCGATTTTTCAAACTTAATGGCCAAGAGAGAAAAGCGGTGAGGCATTATGTGGATCTATCAGGGCCAGCCTCCGCCCAAGGTTTACTTCGACGGGGAGTTTTTCCTTGCCTCTGTCACCTTTTGGCCTGCTCCTTGTGGATTCTGGTCCTATTCTATGTAAAATGCTTTGGGTCAATTCCGAATGTGAAAAGTTCTAAACAAATAAGATTTAATTTAATTGAATCTGTCAGATATCTGGTCATTTTCGTGTTGAAAAATCTAACGTACTCTACCACCACCAAGGGCCTGCGAGCTGCCTGGCATTTGTCCGAGTCTCCAAGACAGTGACAAAGTCACTAAGGTTCAGTGTTGTCTGATAGCTGGTTCTCACAGCATTATATTTGAACAGTAAGTGACGTTTGTTAGATCTTATTCTTCATGCTTGGCCCGACAACACCACACATCTCTCCATTAAAACATCTGAATTTCTTAATATGCCCCGATTTAAAGTGACTGCCACCCTTCGTAAAAATGTGTAATTTTTAGAGTAGGTAGGTAGGTAGATGGATAGATAGATAGATAGATAGATAGATAGATAGATAGATAGATATACTTAATTGAACCCCTTGGGGTACTTCGTCTTCTGCATTTGACCCATCATATAGTTGGGAGCAGTGGGCAGCCACAGAGCGGCGCCCGGGGACCAACTCCAGTTCTAAAGCCAGTCCCTTGGTCAGGGGTACTGGTTGGAGTGTTCCTATGATGCATGTTTTTGTGGGTGGGGGAAACCCTGAGAAAAAGGAGTACCCAGAATAAAATCCATGCGAACACAGGGAGAACATGCAAACTCCACAGGCCCCAGGCCAGATTCGAACCCACAACCTTCTTGCTGTGAGGCAGTTGTGCTAACCACCGCCCAAGCAAATTAAGTTAAGTGCTTGACAAGTGAAAATTTTAAGTTACTATTTGCTTGACAAGTGAAAATTTCTCATACCATAGGCAAGCTAGTCAAAATTACCTCAAATCAAGACAAATTTTTTGTCTTTCTATGAAAAATTGTGATAGAAATGTGTTTAAAGTCTTAAAATAAATAAATTCACCTAGTATTTTTATCTTTCACGTTTTGCAGTGCAATGCAGACTGTCCCTAAATTGAAACACTTTTTTTTCCACCGTTATCATTTTAGATGGGAGAAATTATATAATATCAGATTTTCAACAGATACAAGATGACATGGCTTCCAAACCAGCCAGTGTGTTAAATCAGATTGAGATTGGATTCCAAATATCCTACTTTTACAAAATACCCACCTTTCTTCTGCCGTCTGCCACCTTGTCGACTGTGCGGCTTCAATGGGCTTTATTTCTTTGGCCTTAAATTCTTAGGCTGTCTTTAGGGCAGTGGGTAGCACTACCAGTTCATGGGAAGGCGGTTGCAGAGCAGCTGAACAACTCCCCCAAGCTTCACACTTCACTCAAGGGCAGGCGACACTGAATGACATAAGCCAGCCAAATGACAGCATTTTCCATAAAGGTTGCAGTTTAGAGTGAATTTAATGCAGTTTGTTATTGTATACCTCTCATCAGAGATTACTTCCTTGACATATTATATAATAAAAAGATGCAAAAGCTGCTTCCGCCTACAGTTCAAATATGTGCAATGAGAGCCTCAGTTTTACATATCTTATGTTTTGATTAGACAAACGTAAATTCAGAGTCAGCAGTGGTTTAAGTAGCATTACTACACAATGGCAGATTAAAACTGTTAATGTTCTCTGAAATAGCATAGCTAATTAGCTCAGATGTTCACCTGAGAGCAGTCTGGCATTTATTTTAATGAACAGTGAGAGGCTTTTCATTTGAGTCGTTAAGAGCTGCCCTAATTTTCAACTCTAAGAAACAGAAAAATTAATACTTAATCAGACAGTAAAGTATGAAAAAAACTGATATTAAATGCATTTTTGAAGTAAAACAGATCTATCCTGAGGATGTCGTAGATTCAGCAATGCATTCTGCTGTTGAAAGGAACTTGCTTTTTTATGCAAACTTGTTTTTAGTGTCCAAATGTTTTTGTTTTTCTTGTGGCAGGGATGATTTCCTGTAAAATGGAGCAAGAATGCATTTGACATATCTCTGGAAACGGTCTGCTAATTTGTCCACGGGGCTGTGCTGCCGCAGAGTGACATGGCGGTCTCGAAAAATGGCCACCTCACCCCAGGCCAGAGGACCAATGAAAGCTTAGCATCACGCCATCTCAAGATGTGGCTGTTTCCTCCAACAAACTGATCCACCACCTTCCACCACCCTGAGAGATTGGCTCATATTAGCACACCTCCTCCGTACAGGCATTAGTAATGACAACTCAGCCGCTCACACGCACCAGGTGTTTTTGCTAGTTATAGTGAATACGGCAGCTACCTATCTGCGCTAAAAACAACCAAAGCTGATGCAATTAGAGTGCTGATCAAAGCGGGGAAAAGGTTTATGCCCTGAAGTAGCATTCCAAGTGAGTCACACACACAGCTAATTATCTGGCATTGAGGCAAACATTACATTGCAAAAAAAAAAAAAAAGTAAAAAATAAAAAGAACATTTGGAACGTGTGACTAGGTCCAGTTAGTTACAACAGTGAAGTGCCGTGGGCTGCTGA
The DNA here is from genome assembly GCA_029721435.1 of Gymnothorax reevesii. NCBI lineage: Eukaryota > Metazoa > Chordata > Actinopteri > Anguilliformes > Muraenidae > Gymnothorax > Gymnothorax reevesii. Next base: position 11,039,031 of record CM056587.1, on the reverse strand, counting down.
CAGTGACAGCAACACATCATCAGGAATTGATCTGTCTCGCTAAACTGTACGCAGCAACAGGTTATCTTTTATCCTTTTTGACAGGGTTTGTTTGCATTTTAGATATCCCACTATCTGCATTTGTCTTCAATTTGATTTTACAGTCTTGGCAGGCTAACCTGAGAATAGTGCAAAGCTGTATTGCTCTGCGTGGCTGAGTTTTCTAGCGAAGTTTGTCATCAGCAAAGGTTTGCCTTACTCAGACTTAATTCTTGTTTTCTAGACAATATTTGATACACAGCCATCCCATAATTCAGTACATATTCACCATAAGGCTGCAGTTATTAAAACACATGACATATAATTTGAACAAATATTATGCATTCCGGAGTCTCCTGAATCTGCAGATTAATCTATCAGTTCAACAAGTAAAAATATTTCTGGTTTATATGTACACTTTTGTGATCATCTTGATATGGAGATAAAAATCATACCTTCATGTACATCATACCTTCTGTCAGGGTTTACTTGGAGCTGAAAGGAAGTGAGCAGGTTGTATCTTCTGTCGCTATTTAACTGGATTCAATAGAAAATGCCTACATCATAGCTGCAGTCACCTTTTATCTGAAAAAAAGCAAGTGCAAATAACACCAGTCAGATCCATAAGTATTTGGACAGTGACACAGTTCAGCCGGCTGTCACGAGGGATCTGAAATGAAACAATCAAGATCTGCTTGAAATGTAGAATTTCAGCTTTCAATTAAGGGCTCAGACAAAAATACTGTATACATGGCCTCCTGCCTGACTTCTGCTATCCCCCAGTTTATGGGGGTTAAAAGTAATTGAAAAATGATTAAATGTCATTTTTTTTTAAACTTGGTTGCAACTCTGGGTTTCTTTCCTTCTCCACCAGGCCTTCACTCCAACGGTCTCCAGTTTCTGTTCGTTCCCGGGGCATTTCGTCTTCAGTTTTGCCTTCAACATGTGATGTGAATGTTCAGCCGAAGACAGGTGATTGACTTCTCCATTGTAGCAGATTTTCTTTTATTTACCCAAAAAGTATTGGGTTGCATTTAAATGTAGCTCCAGGCACTGTCCACCTGCACTGTAGAGCAGTGGTGAAATTCCTAAAACATTCCTCTGATTTGGATAAAAAATACCCTCAAATTAAAGCTTTAATTCCAATTCCAATATACTGTGATTGACAGCTAAGAAATACATTTTGTAATGCTAAAATATTTATGGACTTAACTGTAGCTGTTGTCACAGTCTACCTGGAGTATAGTTAATGCGAGACCTTACATGCTAGGGTTGAATTAATCCCATGGCGAGACACCAATTGCGCTTGACTTGCTTTATTTCATTTCAGTTAATTTTCAATGTTTAATCCAAGAACAGTTCAACGACGAAGGCAAGGTCTGAGCCTGATTCATAAACAAAAATCTTATTTCCATATTTCACACAGCTGGCTGGCATTTATTGGCACGTTGGGTACAACGGGGACATTTCAGGAGCATTAGCATGTATAGATTCATTTGTCAACAGAGCAACAATGTAAGCAAATCGGCCTGAACTCAACTTGAATTTACGACAACGGCTGCCAACTACTAATTACGGTGTGTTCCGCCTGTTTTACGATAGGTTCCTTTTGTGTGAAATGTGAGCGAAGGGTTATGCCATTGGGGTCTGAAATAAAGAATGCTTTCCAAGCCTCACTGAAAACAAGGCAGCCACAGCATTCTGGGGGTGAAAATCTAATTAATGCCTAAAATAATATTTTAAATCCTTTTTTTTTTCAGGGAAAATTGAGTGACTTGATTTCCAATTTTATAACATTTTTAAAATGTGTTTTTGTTTATCCAGGGCTTAAGATTTAAGTGACTATCTTCTTGGAGCTGTCTCAACGTAAAATACCCACAAGGCCAGAGAAAGGGAAAAAAGAACCAAAAAAAAAGAAAACATGACTGAATCAGTGTGAATCAGAATGTAGAAAATATAAATGCAACAATGTTTGTTTAATGCAATGTTCAGTGCTTTGCAATATTTGCATAGAGGATACTGGGGTCCCATGAGCCTTTGGGACTAATGTGCAATATCACTATTTTGCCTAATTTAAGGGGTTTTGACATCAATTGATAACAAATAGGTAATATGGCTCATCGGACCCCAGTCTCCTCCATTTGGTGTCATTCGACCTGATTTACACGTGGTTCTTTTGGGTTTTCCTTTGTATTTGAGCATCTCCCATGTAAAGTCTACTAAAACAGCATCCTGCAAAAAGTTAACTGATCGCAGGAAAGTCTTATGTGCTTTGGTTGATACACCACCCAACGAACTGTCTGAGTTCACCTTCATTCAGTGATAACAGAGAGTCAGAATTGCAGTACTGTAGGATACTGTAGGGAACATTGCGAACACAAATAACTGACCCCCAATAATTAAAATGCCATTAATCACTAGTGAATCTGAATGACGCCCAGAGATACAGAAGCACACATCGTAATCTGAAGAGGATATGAATTGTCTTGAGGATAAATGTTGTGCCAATTGCTTTTAAAAAGAAATCAATCTTACAATGCAGATATTTGAAAAAGATTTTCTGTTTGAAACCATGACATTTTGTAATGGATATTTACATAAAATGACTTGAGATTGAGTTTAAACGCATGCTAAAAAACTCCAGCACCCACACATCAAACCTGCAGTACCACTCAACATAAATGAAAATGATTACAATTAAATTGCTAACAGTCTTTGCATATTTCTGTCACAGTTAAGTATATTTCCATCTTCTAAAAGACCCATCAAGGTTCAGTATAATGGCACATAAAATTAGACTGAATAAAACGAGAATGGCATACATGTTAGACAATGTGGGCTAGATTTTGTATAAAACAATTCTTTATATTTGTAAGGAGGTTTTATCTCTGTGCGAGCTAGCGCATGCTTTACCCTGCTTCGAACGCCGGAGGGACTTAGGTCTGCGTCCTCATGTGAAGATCGCTCCGGCAGAATAATCTGAGAGCTTCTCTCTACCTCGCAGGCATACTTTTGCTCACTCTCTCCTCGTGCCCATATTGAAATCGAGTGAGACTCCTCACTGCTCTCCCTAGATAGATTGATCATTACAATATGGAGGGGAGCTGTAAAGATTGCGTTGAATTCCTTGCAAACTGCTGCTTTTGGACAAGGGCCCGGATTTAAGGTTGAATGTGAAGTGTGCTGAGCTCAATGTGCAGGGAAATATCACACAGTTAATTATTGGTCCCTCTGCCCAGAGCCGTGTATAATGACATGCTAAACGGTTCTTAGTTATAGTAGTTCCAATGGTCACATGACTGTGGGGATTGTTGATCATATGTGAGTATGCACCCTGTTCTGTTTTTTGGTTTATGGAAGAATATCTTTTTGTATACTGCTCTAAAATAATAATCTGTCATTGAGGATTTTTTAGCTATATATATGTAAATTATTATTTTGGCAAAAAATACAATGGCCAGGTTCTATCCATGCTGAAATATTCTTCAGAATTTGGTGTCAATTATTTAACAGCACTTCTCGGTTCTATATCTGGATTAAGTTAGAATTTTGACAGAAATAACACACATTATTTTAAAAAAGTACAAAAGATTGGATTCTGTAAAATCATTTCTGAAATATCTGGAATAAAATGTTTTTAATGTGCGTTGGGCACAAATGTTTATCCATTCCCATTCTATGGGTGTAACTTCAAATGTATTGTGAGTTTATGTTTTGTATTTCAAACCTTTTGTCCTGACTAGCATGCACACACATACACACGCAGACACACGCACACACACACACACACACACACACACAAATTTTGTTTTATAAAAATTTATTGTCTACTTTATGAGTCTGACAATTCAACATGCATCTAGGCTATAGCATGCCCGCAATTCCGACTGTAGGGCTTAGGAGAACACAAAAAGAGTAACAGACCTCAGGCAGACACACAGGCTTTCTTTGTGTCACGTGACCAGGGAAATTTCAATGCCCTCTGTCCCAGTGCCCAAGCGCCATGACAAAAAAGCCACTATCTGCTGCAATGATCTGCCAAGCCCCCTGAGGGCACTGCCAAAAAAATAAACTTTTTTATTTTTAGAGCAGGGAGTCGAGAGCCATTGTCTCAATATGAGCTCCTCCTGTGAACTCTCCCAATAACCTGTTTGCAGCTGGCTGTCAATTGAGGGCTAAGTCAAATTTAGATTGGGGCGGCCCACTGGCTATTCACTCATTTTTTTTTGCGTGTATACCTTTGTCCCACTCAATGAGGCGCTTAACTGTGCAGGTCAGTTATGACACTTGTGCACTTGCTGTCATGATTTAGACCCAAGCTGTCACAATGCCAGGCAGACCAGTTTCTTTTACTCAGCATGTGGTCTGGATACTATGTCAAGCTAGATTCTCTTGAGACTCATTTGTACAAAGAGTAAACTACTGACTGAGGCACACCTATGTGTGACTTCACATGGCAAATAACTTATCATTGTGCAGCTTCCAACATTATAGAATACGAAAAAATGTATTCAAAAAATTAGATGGACTTTGACAAACGTTAAAAAGATTGATTTATGAAGTGAAGTCAAGATAATATTTTTTTTTTTTTTTGCTCACTTGACTGCATTTTCTTTCATAGTGGGAGAACTGCTGGTATGCAAATTATGTGAAGACGCAAATGACAAAATATGTTGATACGAACGCACGTGTGGAGAGTGCTCTCCCGATTTATTTCAGTGACTAATATCCCTTTTATTGATAGGGTAGGTTTATTTTTATTACCTCTGCCAAGGAGGTTATGTTTTTGGTGGCGTTTGTTTGTTGGTTTGTTTGTGTACAACATAACTCAAAAAGTAATGGACAAATTTTGATGAAATTTTCAGAGAACGTAGGTATTAAGTCAAGGAACAGGTGATAAAATTTTGGCATATCTAGGCCAAAGTACTGCTGAGATATACGCCAAAGTTCAACATTTTAAGTCGTTCCAATAGCCCGGAGTTCCAATCGCCGTGCTTCTGGGTTTTGCTGCCCCCTGGCGGAGGTCTGCGCTCTCTGAGTGCTTTTCTAGTCTTTTAATTTTATTGTACTTATTGCAAGCATATTCCCTGGTCCTCCAATCATACCCTACGAGGTCCGAGGACTGCTGGTTTTCCACCCTCCCTTAACCTGGGAGTCAGGTGTTAACACAGTCTGGCCAATCAGAGGCACTAACTGTTCATTTACTTGCCTGGGATAACAGAAAACCTGGGCTGGATTTGGAATCGAGGTCCAGATTTGACGACCCCTTTTCTAGGGGAGGACTAAGCCTGACAATGTCTCTGTCCAACTCTTTTTGGACAGCTGTCTGACCAGCCTTTAAGGTAGGCCAACTTTCACACCTAAAATGGTAACTGGCAATCATGATAGCAATGACAATATAGGCAATATATTTATCTCTAGAAAACAATACATATGTGTATGCATTAAAGATAAATAAGTGCCTCAGTAATGTAGCTCACCTTTACACCTGGATTAATCAATGGACCGGATATCAACAAGATTCCATTAACCCCTTTGCACAGAAGCTGAATTACGCAATTTATCTGTTATGCTATATAAAGCTTTAATATTCAAGATTTCACAGAGAGGGGGAAAATGACCAAAATGAAACAAGACACTTCAAGTTCCATCATATTCCAGTTTATTTTCATAATTTTGGTATAGAGTAAGGGCTGGAAACACAAAAAAATCTTCACGAAAATTCAACGCTGAAATTGTCCAAAAAAAAAAAAATATTGAGAATTAAAAAATAGCTGCGGGATAAAACAATGCATTTCCAGAATCAGAAGTTTAAACACAATTATGCTTCATTGGACTGTGATATTCAAAATTATCCACTGTTGATGAGCCAAATAAGATAGTTATCCAGGTCAAGATTATGCACGGTCAAATCATAACCATATTTTTAACACAAATAAGCATTTTATTCATGAAGTTCAATACGAATCAATGATTTTCTTGTGGAATATAGCATGAGACTATCAATATAGGACATCAGTGGTCACTAGCAGTCTCCAAACCACACACGTTTTTTTTCTCCAGGATAAAATTTAGATTTTTGCCCATTTTGCATTGAAAAAGCTCCATCAGCCTGCACATCCAATCATTTAAAAAGGCTAAAGCCCTTAACTGTCACCGACATTTTCTCACATTTGGCCCGGCCTTAATTAGGGCCCAGTGACAGTTAAGGGAAAATACTGTCAGAACATTCACCCTGCGACGGAAAGCTAGTGGTTACCACCTCTGAGCATGCCCAAGCGAAATGTAAACTTGTATAAATGCTTTCCTGACACTATAAGGAGCAAGCAGTACTCACCAACACCATAATGTCTTAAATGTACTTTATATTTTTACAGGTCAGACATTCCACTCTCAGGAACATGCTGGTTGCAAGGCCCACGGTCTCCCGCCGCCAAAATAAATATGTACCCCGTGATCTTAAAGGAGCTCAATTCTGTTCAACGTGAAAGGGTCATTCTACGCACAACCAACAATTTGGCTAGGGTACGTTACAAAAATCAAAATGTAGTCTAGACAATTGATTTCAAAGTATTTTATTGCTAACATATCAGGGTCAACCAGATAGAGTATGCAAGCTTAGTCAAGTTCATAATATATAATATTTATTACAACAGGACAGATAGATTTGACAGAAAGTAACTTCTGTTACTGGATAAATACTCCTTTTATGCTATAACAAAATCATCAAATATTATACACCTTAATTGAGATTTAACTCCTTCATGTGTCCTAAAAGTAATTTAAATAAAATATACCAATTTGTTTTGAAGTGGTAACATTCAGAACAAAAAAATTATACTGATCACTGAACTCAATTGTTCCTTGAGATTCAGAAGATATGGCATAATGTAACAATCTGACCTTTAAATTTTACCACCTGCCCAGAAAACTGTTGCTTCCGGTCTTTATTAAAGAAAAATAGTCATCATATGACAAATATTCAGTGTACCTTCATAATGGTCTCCTTGGGTTAGAGAAACAGAAATTGCATGTACATAACAGAAGATACTAGTGGTAACAGAGGATGCAGCAACATAAGTTACTTCTAAGAGGGTATTTCTAAGAAATGGAGGAGTAATCCTCTATCATCACCCAATGAACACATTTATGACAACATAATTAAGAAATTATTTTGAACATGATAATTTATGGTTTCCATGATCTATGAATGGCATATGGTTATGAAAAGTAACTTCTGTTAATCATTCTGTTATTTTTTTTGGGTAACTTCTGTCACCCTGATTGAATCATAAGGCCCACAGGTGTCTCACACAAAAAATGTGGACAAGACAAAAATTACCCCATGACACACAAAGAACATAAATTGATGGGGAAAAGTGTTGGTTATATAGATAATCATCTTGTGCAGTGCAAAGAACAGAAAAACAATCATTCATTGGGAAAAAAACAGATTTAACTTCTAATCTGGGGACACAGGAAGTGGGGTAGCTTTTTCAAAATAGTCATCCTAAAAGCAAATCAAGAATTTTTTTGATCATAGATTTCAGTGTATTATTTGAATGCAATTTGAATAAATAATGCATTTTGTAATAATGGCTGCACATGCAATGTTGGTATAGCTTTGGTAAATGCACTCAGTTCTGAGGACAGTATTTGTTGGTTTCATGTAGAATGACCCGAAAGTGGATATTTTGTTAAAGATGGCAAGGAACTGGATCCATAAAATTGGACTATCAGGTTAGAGAGAATGCTGCAAAACACCACAGTGAACAATTTTAAGCTTGTTAATCAAGTTTGAAAAAAATAGGTCAAGTACCAATATTTGACCTGCTAGTTGCAAGGTCAAATAAAAGGTCAAGGTCACTGATTTTAAATAGAAAACTGGTTCATAATCTAATCTTCTTATATGCACGACATGGGGTCTGTAATCCATTTTCTTCTTGAGTTATCTTGTTAACACTACTTTTCAGACGGGCACACACACGCACAGACGAGGTGCATTCCTAAGTCTTCCTTTCGCCAGAGGCGATGGGAGACAAAAAAAATGCAACTTTAGATTGAACAGAATTGGTGCAATGAATGTGGCAGGGGGTTTGCGGAAGTCGCAACATTTTAAAATTTTGAAACTCTCACCATTCCATTTCCTTTAATGCGGTATAAATTCAAAAACAGATTGTCACACTGTGCATTATCCCATCAACTTCATTATTATCAGCAAACGTACGTTGTGAATGGTTATTGATTAAAAACGAAGGCAACTTCAGTGGTATCAAAATCATGGCAAAGGTGGAAAATGGAAAAGACTATATAGCCAAATAAATAGCAAATTTTGCATACCATAACATTTACACATCCAAGGGATGGTCTTCCTCAAGATGATAGGCTTCCTCCGTCAATAAATCAACGCGGTCTGGCTCAGAAAACCAAGCAGTACTGTCTGCTTTGGACACACCCCTGGCGTCTACATCTTTAACATGGCTATGAAGCTGTTCCATCGCATAAATGTTTTATTTATTTTACTTTTATTTATACAGGTCATCTCATCGAGACAAAAGATCTAATTTCTGAGACCTGTTTACAAAGACAAAAGAAAACACCATTTTCAAACAGACACAATGACAATTCATTAAATTAGAAATTTAAAAGGAAAGCAAAGTAAAATATGACCTAAAAACAAGAAAAATTTTGCAATGATAATTTTTCCATTCTCTTTAGAATACATTTAAAATCTCCCAGAGGGATCAAACTGGACCGTTTCAGATTTTGCTAGAGTGTATACATATGAAGGAAATAAATATTTTTGCGCATTTTGTGCGCTCATGTACAACATAATTCAAATGCGCAAAGTTGAGAGGATGTAACCTATCCTGCTGTTCTGCATGGGTATGCATTCCTTTTCTCAAGCACCAATCATTTCTGTTAATCACTGTCTGAAAGGTCATGCTGCCCTCTTTGAGAAAAAAACACGTCTGAATCATCTCAAGAATTGTGAAGTGGGCGTGAACTACAGCTGTGGGTTTACGACGCACATCACCTGCTGGAACTAATCAGTTATTATTTGCGGAAGAGACTGTGAGTTGGGATAACTTACCACCGAATGCTGCAAGGGATGCATGTTGACTATAAAGCGTAGTAGAATGATATCGTAGCAATGCCATGTCGAGTTTTTGCTTCAGAAATCAGATTTTTCACAATTAAACTGACATACATTTGGGCTATTGTGGCTCAAGGGCATTATTACAATGGAATTTTATTTTTTTTCAGAGATTATTCTTATCAACTGCTGGATGGATACTATAGGGTGATATGCAAGGCTGGTTACAGATCAGGCTTGGTTGAGGAGCTTAATTCATACACTTCCAGGGAAACAGTGATTGGACTTAGCACATTCATATCCTAAATCATTCACGGGGCACTCCTTCCTTTTGAATACATCAATTGGCACTTCAGTCTACCTGATGTCTAGCCGACAGTATTAAGACTGCATAAAAAGTGCGTCAGTTGAGCAGCTCCATGTCCACAGGTGTCTACATCTACAGAGACGGGCTAAGGCCAGTTAATAAAAATATAGCGAAATTTGTAATCTTTGTCATTAAGCATATTTTTGGACTTATCTTTGCAATAATACATGACGGATTAGCTAAAGTAACTTTTACAATATGACCACTACGGCAGCCATTTTTCTAATTAGGATTCTCATAACAACTGACACATCTTCATTCTTAACATGAATTTTGAGCATATAAAGATTGGAATGGCCCAAACAAACATATTGGAATTCTAGTTTGGACATTCTGAACAAATCCAGGTGTCCTGATTGGCAAGATGATGCCTGTATTTTTGGCTTCAACGGTCAAGAAGTTGTAAAACCCCACAAAACAATACCAACAACGGAGATTGTCGGGGAAGAAAGCTTCACATGTTCTTTTGGCTGGCGTTCACTCGCTCAACTTCCTGGCTGGTGTGGATCACAATAAAATGGATCCATTTTCTCTGTTCAAAGAACAGGGCACAAAAGCACAATGGTTACAATTAATCTGACTCCGTAATACATTTAGAATACCAAATTCAGTTATACCCTCGTTAAATATCTGACTCCAAATTAGAATTAGAATTTATATTTTAGGGACAATATGCATGAATCTCGGGGCGGCTATGCCACCAGAGTCATCTGTGAAAACCAGTAACTTAACTGACATCCCCGGGTAATAACGCAGTTGCTGGATCTTCGTTCGGTAACGGTTCTAGAGGATAGAAGAAATGACCATGATAGTAGCATCTTAGCATAAAAATAGTAGCACTGAGCATAAATATTTTATGAACCCAGGTTTATGTACACCACAGGGCCCCTTAAGGGGATCGGCCAGGCACCAGCTTATAAGCCCAAGGGTGCCCTTTGAGGAGAATTCCGGTGTGAAATTGACTTGGGATGTATTGAAAAATGATAACGAGTACTAACCTTTGTCGAATACCCCACCTCGGGCATAACGTTGCCAAGCAAAGAAATCGCTATTTTATTCATCATTTACAAGGCTAAAAGTAGCTCCACACATGATCGCTAGAATTCCGTGGGCCCTGAGATTTAAAACAAGGCACTGAGGACTTAAAAAATGCACAGGTAGTTTATTAAAAAAGACAGTTTATGCAAACCTAACCTTGAGGTAGTTTTCAGTTGCCTCCATCTTGAAAGTCACGGTAACGCGATTGACGAGCACAAACGAATAGGAAAGATTGGGGAACAGATTGCAATCTATTTGATCATGCTCGTCAATTGACTTATTATGAGTTTCAAGATGGAGGCGACTGGAAACTACCTCAAGGTTAGGTTTGCACTCATGCAGCAAGCATACAGGAAATTTGAATTGCGAGGCTTCCAAAATTAAAAGACTACTCACGCCCTTACATGCACGGGAGGAATCAGATGCGATTCTCACAGAATGGATAGTTTCTCTTTTCTTTAAGCCAAGCCACATCTTTGATCCAGGCAGCATGGCCATAAACACCTGTAAGGGGGGTCGAATCTTCTTTTTGGGTTTCCGCCATTTGGAGGATGTAATAAAACAATCTAGCAGAGAGAATAGGGTGATTACCCAAGTGGATTCTGACCAATTTTCAGAAGTTTGCAAAAGGGAATGGACCATAATTTCAATTGGAACGAAACATACTCCTTTCAACTCCTTGGATTCCTCCGAGAATAACAAGACCAAACATGATATGAATATGAACTAATATGATGCAGTTGTTGTGAAAAAGTCTTAAAATAGTGTACAGGCAAATTGGCCTTTCAGTATATAAGTGGTTTCTTAACAGGATTTTGAACATATGAACATATTATGTTAACATATTAAGTTCCCAGAGGTTTAGATTATTTTAAACAGATTTATATAACTGGACTTTAACATTGGGGATGGTGATATGACTCCCACCGGAGCATTGTGTCAACTAACCCCCCCCCCCCCCCAGGGATATCGTCCACATGCAGGCTGAGCCAATCATGGCACCCACCTGTTCCCAATTAGCCCGTTCACCTGTGAGATGTTCCAAATAAGTGTTTGATGAGCATTCCTCAACTCTCTCAGTCTTTTTTGCCACTTGTGCCAGCTTTTTTGAAACATGTTGCAGGCATCATATTCCAAATGAGCTAATATTTGCAAAAAATTACAAAGTTTACCTGTTCGAACATTAAGTAACTTGTCTTTGCAGTGTATTCAATTGAATATAAGTTGAAAAGGATTTGCAAATAATTGTATTCTGTTTTTATCTACGATTTACATAACGAGCCAACTTCACTGGTTTTGGGTTTTGTAGATGTTTCAAGCATCCCACCTGCACAGCCTAAATGGGTTCACTGGAAAATACAAACTACTGCAAAACCTCAAGGACTGTATGGCCACGTTCGACTTGAATAGTACTTAACCGTAAAAAAACTGCAGGCACGGATCAGTCTTTCAGATGAATAAACTGGATCAATTCTAAAATGTGTCAAAAAATCTAGTCTGCTCAGGTATCAGATCTCATTACACACGCAGAAATTGCTAGGTCCCAGTACAACAGTAAATAACTTACAGTGATTTACAAGTCTGAAGAAAATTGATTGTAAAACGGTCTTTGCTCTGAATATAGCGTTATGTACTGTTTGCAACAATGCTACAGTAGAAAGTCATGGCAAGCTATCTAGCCAGCAAGTTTAGCAAAATTTTAGAATGGGTCTCTGTAGACAGCAATGGAAGTCAGTGGTAAAAAGCTCTTTACTTTGAACTTAGTGTAATGTAGCTACTGTTCACAGCGATGTAATGTTCAGAGCAAAGGGCTTTCTACAAACATTTTTTGTTGCCAAAATAACTGACCCACCAAAAAACTGATGGCAAATTATTCAACAAAGGATAGTAAATTGACATTCAGAAGGGTCACCCGTAGATAGTAGGCTGGCTGGTCATAACTAACGTTAAAACCCATGATGGTGGGGAGTCTATTCACTCATTGACTATTACTTTATTTTCAAAGGTTAGGTATCTTGGAGTTCTCAAGTATGTTTGTATGATGTAGCTAGCTAGCTTCTTATTCATAGACAATGCATTAGCTAGCTAGCTAGTACCAAACATGGACAGCAGTAAACATATTTTAGCGTCGTACAACTGTACTCAGAAAAGATCCGATCAAACTATTTGTCAAGCTTTTAGTCATAGTGGAACCAGTCAGTTGACCATGTAAATCACCCTGCATTTACCACAAATGGAGAGAGCCATTTGGGCAACGTAAAATGTGCAGGGGATGTAGTTACGAGTGGAACAGGTGTATGGTCAGGACCTCGATACTGCTGCTCATCCCCCCTATCACTCGTGGCTCCAAATGTGCTAGATGGAAGCGCCCATATGAAGTATATTTTGGCTCTATTTTTGGATAGTGCAGGGAGGTGGAGATGTGTTGTCCATCTTTATATACTGTCAATGTTATAAGTCTATCTCAAAATTATATGTCAACCAACAATCCTAAAATCTCTAGAGAATCATCAGCTTTAACAATTTCTCTCAGCACACACTGTTACTGCCACCCCTTTTGTTTTAACTGGAATTATTTCAGCTTTGGAGAGAAAGAAAAATGTCTAGCTCTTTTTATCAATTTTTTAAATCTTTTTTCAAATCAGAGTTATCTTTTGCACAGACAGCAGGGTGTGGCAGTTAGAAATGTTAGAATTAATTTTGTGCAAATTGCAAAAGGTGTCCCACAAGGCTCAATGCTTGGGCCTGATCTGTTCACTCTAGATAAAGATAGTACAGTTTCCTCTATAACTGGGTGTAAGTTTGTACATCTTCATGCTAATAGTTCTATTTCGTACTGTCATGAAGATACAACAAGTTCCACTTAATAACCATTAATGAATTAATTAATCCAGATAAAACTAAATTCATGGTTTTTCTACGGGGTCAAAAATGTTTATGAAAATGAAGAGAATTTCATCTTCTCTAATAAGAATGGTACAATTATCATTTAATCAGATTAAAACATGTTCTCAGCTGCATTGTTGAAAGATGCTTATTAGGCAACTTTACAAGCTATCGTGGATTATGGTGATATTCTTCACATGCAAGCTTCAGCTACGACTCTGAAACCCTTCCTTGGATGTTGTTTCTCTCTCCATGCTAAGATTTATTACTGGTGATAATTATAATGTTTGTCATTATGAGCTGTATTCCAAGGTTGAGTGGCCCTCCTTTCTGTAGGGTGTGATAGACATTGGGTTTTATTTATTTATAAGGTCCTTACTGGTTTTCCACCCCCTAATATTATTTCATTGCTGTCTTTAAATGAGGACCCAGACCAAAACCACTCAAACGATTGGATTACACTGCAGTTACCAGCTGTTTTTACTAAGGCAAAACATTTTTCCTAACTGTGAACCTGCAACCTTGAATAACATGCAGAACAATCTGAAGCTTACCTCATTTTTATCTTTTGGGCAATTTTTTTTTTACTTCATCTTATTCTCTACTTGCTGTTCATGTTTTAGTTGATATATTCATTTTAATCTAAATTGCTGCATTAACTCACTGTTTCATTATTTTAATAATTAGGCTTTCATTATTTTTATTTTTTTATTATTTTATTAATTATTATTATTATTGTTATGTCTCTTGGTGTCTAGGTATCTGCCTCATTGTATTTCCTAGTAAAAATAAAGGTTAAATAAATGAATTTTATTTACATTTCCCATAATTTTCCAACTTTTTTGACATTGGGGTTATATTACTCACTCAACATTTTTGAATTGCCACTGAACATGCTATCCTGAAGTTCCAATAATTTTGACTGCTTGGAAAATATATACATATGCTGCCCAGCTCATAATTCAACTTTTTCAAGGACCGTACTTAGAATTTAATTCCCGCCCTTTTCATTCATCACAAAGTGGAACTTTGGCAAGGAAGGTGTGTCGTTAAACTGATGCAAATCCTTCTATTGATTTCAAATGGAATCTCCCTAGGAAGGAAAAATGCACCATGAATGGAAAATCTAGATCTTTCTTTTGTTAGGGCTAAAAAAAAACCTTTCCCAAATTATCTCATTTGGTCTTTATGAGCAATTCTAGCCCGAGGTTCTTTTCAAGTGAACAAGAGCTGCTCTTGTTATCCAGCAAAAGTCCACGAAAAGGGGAGAGAAGTCAGATATAAATCATAATTTCGGGGCATAAAAATTCACTTGGGGGTCATGACTGTGTAATTCATTGAATTGAAACACGGTGACTCCTTGTGCTGGGCTCCGAGAAAGTAGCTTGTCTTGTGACTTTTAGAGGTCAAGGAAAAAGTGACATCACCAAATTTGCATGTTGTCCAATTCTGACACAGTGGCACCTTGTCTTCTTTCTCTCTTGTAGTTCCTCTCCCTTATTATTTTTCTCTCGCCACCCAGGGCAGACTTGCCTGTTTCCTGTGCTTATAAAGAGTACCTTTTCCCTTCCAATCTACCTGCTGTGGAGACACACTGCTCTGCAGTATTTGATAATGGATAGTGCTTAACCCCTGCCCATTTCTCCTGAATTTCTCAAAGCAGTAATTAACATGAGAGCTCAACCACGTACACACACACACACCTACACACACACACACACACGAACACAGACACAGTATAACATTACAACCACTTTCAAATTAAGCAAATAAAATCGACAAACTTATAAAGATGGCGCATGTCATGTCTTGCTGACAGATCTTAGATGGTCACAAAAGAGTCAGTTCTTTTATTTGATGTGTTGGATGAGGAAGAAACAGGACCTGAGCTACTTTGACAAGGGCCAAATTGTTATGGCCAGACAAGGAGGTCAGGGGATTTCCAATGCAGCTGGTCTTCTGGGGTGCCCCCAACCAGCAGCAGTGAATGCCTACCAAGAGTGATACAAGGAAGGAACTGGCAGTATGGTGTTGGGCAGCCTAGGCTCATCGATGCACAATGGCAACAAAGATTATACCATCTGCTCTGAACCTACAAAAAGGCTACTGTGGCACAAGTCACTGAAAATTAGAATACTAACGTGAGAAATGCATTACAACACTCAACGCATTGCACCCAGCTCTATGCTTTGTAGCAGCAGACCAATTCAAAGTGGTCATTGTATGCATGGTCTACCTCCAAAAGTGTCTACAATGGGAATCTGAGCATCAGAACTGGACTTTGGAGCAACTGAAGAGGGTCACCTGGTCTAGTGAGTCCCATTTTCTTATACATTAAGTGCATCAGCTGGGTACATGTATATGATTTACTTGAGGAAGAGATGGCACCAGGATGCCATTCGGGATGAAGGACAGCTATTGGCGGGAGTGTGATGGTCCAGGAAATGTTCCGCTGGGAAAGCCTGCATCTGGGAATTCAAGTGGCATTAGTATGATGGACCTACTTTGGCAGCACAAGAGGGACCTACAAAGTATTATGTAGGTGGTTTTATATATACAAAATATAAGACATATAATCGCTTCAACACAGGGGTCAGACAACATTTTGGAAGCATTCCTGACAAAAGACTTTAACTTTGAAGTATCTAAAGCACAATTACTAGAGAATCTATGATGGTGTCTCCTGTATATTTCTGCTTAAAAAAGATAGGTCATTCCATATAAAATCAACAAGTGCCTCACACCTGACCCTCTCGGAATCAACTGATTTTTCTAGCACAGTACGTTCAGGATATTCAATGAATTCTTGCCAAATTTTACTTTGACCTTGTGCTCATTTTTTGAGTTACAGGCTCTAAAAGTACATGGGGGTCGGTCGAAATTTCTTGTGTCATTTTTTTATACCATTTTAGAGCCCTCATAACTTCTTGGGTATTAGAGATAGCTAAATGAAATTTTCAAAGCTGAAAAACATATTGGGGCACTGTCAAAAACTGCAATTAAATCAACTGTATGCCTATTCTAGGTGTCACAATCTTAAGCCAAAATATGGATTTTTTTCAACTTTTTTTGTTCTTTAACTAACTTCAGTATCATTGGATCATAAGGAAGTTTCAATAGCAGGACTGCACCAATTTAAGAATTATGATACAGTGTAGTGAAAGTTAAAAAAAAATTTGGAACCATGGATGTGTCATGTGTTTTCTTGTAATTCACCAGAGAAAACTTGTAAACGTTTGTGTTCGGGCAACGTCAGGGAGTCGAATCACCATGTGGTATAGGCTCATGATCAAATCAAGTTACGGGGTATGAAAGATCTCATTTTGATCAACATTTTGATAGCAGACTCATCTTGTAGCCATGACTCTGTCTGTGCTTAGAAATTTTCACACTTGTCAATGTAGCTCTATCCATTCATGGGTCCAAAGGACTTTTTCTTGGTCCGTTGGTGCCCAATCCTTACATTTTTTAGCAAGCTGAAGTCTTTTTTTGATTTTGCCAGCTCTTGGCAGCAAGACAGCTAATCAGACCCCTTTCACACAGGAGTCTGAAAAAGGGAGATCTTGATACTTTTACCTTTTCACTTCTGGTGCTATTAATATCATCACGGAGTTGTGGTGCTGTCGACTGCTGGCTTTTGATTTTTTCAAACTTTGTACTGGTTATACTCAGATAATGAATATCCAAGGCATTTTTGATTTGCACCTCTATTGCCATTAGTTTTCAGTGAAAATGCTTTGAAATGCTTGATGGTGTTTCTTTCAGTGCCATGGCAGCATTTAATGTCTTCAGAAATTTTCCTAAGTGACCAACCAGAGTCACGTAAGGTCACAATGCGGCTATGAACAATCTCAGGGAGCTCCATCCGTCATGCATACGTGTGCGTCCACACGCACGGACGCACGCACAGAGCCCGATACCATAGCTCCCGCACCACGAGCGGAGGGAGCTGATTAATTAATTAAATTACCAATGCCTCTTACTTCAAGGTGTTGGTAATTGAACAATTTTGTGAATTGTTCAATAGTGCATCGCAGAAGTTTGACGCATGGCATGCATTTAAAATCCGTTAAAATGCATGCTATACGTCAAACTTTGATGGTTGCAAAATCATTGATGAGGTCTTGATTTTCCAGCTTCTGGGAAAGGTACTGGAAGGCTACAATATGAGATTGCAAATAAAGTAAATATCTAAAGAATTAATTAGAAGAAAAAACCCTTGTCTACATGCTATCATCAGCAACATTATTCACTTTATGTTCAACTTCAAGATGGAATTTCAAGAAATTTCAGTAAACACTGCCCATGCAATCTCACATTGTAGCCATCTTCTTCGACTTAAAGCTATATGTCTTAATAATTAATGGCTATGCAACTTATTGGTGGCCTGTTTGCTCAGCATATAAATTAAATTAATTCTCTGATGCTTAATCAGAAACAGGTTGCAAGTTAACCTGCATTATGATGATGTCACTTGTGTGGACAGAGTTCTATTTTTACATATGCAAACTTCACTCATGGACAGCAAAAGCCTGTTATTTTTAAACATTTTCTTAGGTGGAACAAGTGAATTGGACACTGACGCAGAAAAAAAATATACTGTTTCGTGAGCCGCAGGTGTTTAGCACCTTTGAAAGACATTGGCATTTAATGAAACTATTAATGTGGACAGGAAAATGCTTTATTACAATTGGAATAATGAACAATAATGCAAGCTGAGGGGAAATATTAAGTCTACAGATTGATCTTCGAAATGAAACGAATTAACACTTAACTGCCAACTAGACAGCGTAAATGAGAACGGGCTTGGAGAAATAATGCGCTTTAAATGCATTTTTAAGCATTCAAACATGCATCCATGCTATGCAAGTGTCAAAAACATATAATTTGCTACACCTGTCAATTGGTATATATTAAAAAAAAAAACATATTTTCTGTGTTTTTGTTTATTACCCATATTTTTACTTCAATATACTTGTGGCATATTATGGTGCTTTTTTCCCTCATTGCTTACAATATTATTTTCAGATAGCTTAAATTATGTTTATGTTATTATGGAGCAGGAGATATTGCGATGGAGCTTGTTCGTCAGTCCGTCCTTCTGTCCTTTCATCCATCCGTCCATCCAACCAGAAAAGTAGGGACAGGTTTCTTCAGAAACTACTTTACCTAGACGAGTGAAACTTTGTGTGCGTCTGTTCCTAGTTATTACCTTGATTGGGTTCAAAAATCGGATTGCATGACGGTGGGGATATTGATGACAGTGTCTTCTAGTTTTAGAAAATGTATTGCATTCGCATCAAGTCCTTTGCCCTATAGGTTTGTGCATCAAAGGATGTGTGTGTTTTCTGTGTCCTGTGGGTGCATTAAGTGTCATAAATTAATTGTCCAGCTTTAAGGGAGAGGAAAAGTGGGATATTGAACTAAAGATATTTGACAAGAAGTTGCGCCTACTTTCCACTGGAGAAACATTCCACGGCTGTCGGTATTGTGAGCGGGCTTTTGTCTGGGCCCTGGATATGATAAATTATACAAAGCAACAGTTATGGCAGGATTAACAATTAGCTGGGCCTGTCAAGCAGTCAGTCTGAGATGCAAACTAATTGAACGGCTGGTTACCCATTGTATCCTGGAGCTAAGGACTGGAAGTGGGGCAAACCCTCTTCTCTTTCATCTCCTCAATACTGTGTAAGAGAAGGACCCACTCTCACACCACTATTGAGGGTCCTCTATTATTAATATTCATATCCCTCCAATGGTAACTCCATAAAGTTACCTATATATTATGCTATACCTTGACAGCGCAATTTAGCTTTTCTTTCTCATTTGAAAATTTGAGCTATTTCTGAGCAAGATTTCTGAGTCAAATTATTGTAGAAATGTTTAATATGTAATATGAATCTGTCATTGCGTAAATTTAAAGGAGATATATGCGCAGCATGCATGTAGTTGAGCAAATTTTAATTCGAAATATTCTTTCCCATACAGATGCACTTTTTGAAACTGTGCAACAAATTTTCCCTTTAAATTTCCCAGGAAAGGAAGGTCCTCTGATAAAAGTTTCTCCTAAAAGCCAGCATAAATCTTCCATGCCATGGCACGAAGCAGCCTCCTCTTTTTTTTCTGCCAGGAATGAACACATAAATAAATAAAGCCTGCCGTCTGTTAGTGAGCTGAGGTCACACATGATGATACCAAAGAACAATATTTTGAATTAACAACACATTTTTTCCTCTTTCGTCCCTAGTATACATTCATGGATAGAATATGCATTACTGGCATTAAGCAGAGCTGATAACAGCCTGTGCCAGAAGAAACCAGCGAAGCATGCAGCAAGGAGGGAGCCATCTTCCCTGTCACGTGACGAGGGTGAGCATGGGAATGGTGGCAGCTGCTGGTCTGGATGAAAATGGTCACCCTCTGTAAAAGCTTTGGGTTGGTGGCTGAGAGTCATGTCTTCTGGACGAAACTCAATTTTTCGTGAGGGGTACACTCAGGAGGGGCTGCTCCTTGGTGTGCGAGACACATCAAAATGCTTGACAGACTTCAGCGAGTATGAAAATTGCCTTTTCTTTTATCAACAGTAACAGTGCGATTAGGGTCCGCGCCTCCCCCAGCCATTGTTCTGCTCTCCAAGTGTTCCACGCTGGCCCTTTTGGAATGAGACGACTGCGCTAAAACCATGTAATGAAATTAAGGCCTATTTCAATTGAAACGGTGGGCATTCTTCATGCGCGGATCAAAAAATTCTAAAGATTCTAAAGGTTAAAAAAAAAGTTGAAATAGTTTTCAAAACCCCACCATAGTCTTACAAAGAATTTTGAATATTCACTCAGAGAATGGCTTGAAAGTTTAGATATAAGGAATCCTGGGGCGTCATTTACCAAACAGAAGTTTTATTTTATTTCTTTGTTTATTTTTTTCATCTCTTTTTCTTGAGAGGTACTTTTGTTTTTTTTTCTTTTAGTGCCACAGCAAAAAAATAATGATTGAACACCATATAAGGGGAAAAAAAAATTCAGAATAATGCATTATGTGACATGATCTCTAGCTGTCTGGAAATGTAATTACTCTGTATACATTTACTCTACACGTATTCATGTGCCATATGTCAGACTAGAACCAGTTCAACTGTTCAATAATAATAATAATAATAATAAGGAGCTTAGTATTGTAATGTTGTAATCTTTAAGCAAGTAACACAGAATCAGAGCATTATGCACAATGCTGTAACAAACCTACTGTATTACAATTGAAGCACCTATTACTAAAACCCCAGAAGTCACACTTGACTTGACTTGACTTGTGGGGTTTCAGTAATCAGTGCTTCAATTATGGCTGAACAGAGAAGATAAGCAGTGAGATTATTTTCTGTGGGCCTGTAACATTCAACAAGGTGTTCTATGGCAAATCGTTCCATAGCATTATCTAAACATATCCAACACAGCCACATGTAATTTTCCATACACAATGCGAATGCAATGGGACATTATCCTGCAAAGGTGAGGCATGGATAGAGACCTTTTTTCGTCACGTGTTTAGCATATTGTGCCATGATAGCATGTTGCAGTCTTTGAACCTAAAGGCCCATCTCCCTGGCTGGCTGTTTGCCGCGCCCCACGACACCCTGTTCCTTCCCCCGTTAGCTTCTAAAACGAATAGCTTTGAATCACTTTCTGCCCTGCTGCTAATTTCTTCATGGGCGCATTATGGGAATTTATGTACCTTACATGGTGCGTCGCAGGCAGGAACTCTTTGTGTCCCGTCCAATATCGAGTTAGATGCGAGGCTACAGATGGCATCCTATTGAAAAATATTCCCCTTCCTGGGCAGACAGAGGAAAAACACACAGTGCTAAACCTCTAGGTGCAGAAGGCTGTTAAAGGATCCTGATGATCGTCGGCAAACATTAACATAATAATTAGTGTCGTGTAATTGTTTCATTAAAACCAGTTGTTCCATTTCTCCTCGTGTTTTCCCAGAAGACGAGCCGGATTTGGACGACAGCCAGTAAGAGGACATCCGCGCTGTCGCCGCATCACTCGAGATGTTTCGGAAAGGCTCCGCCCAATGCCGCTGCGATCCGACGCCGCCCTGAGCTCTTTGCCGTGGCAGTGGGAGGGTATACCTCCCTCCTCTCTCCTTGTGGAAAACAAGGCCCCTTCTTTAACCCGCCGGCGCATCCATAGGCATTCTGTCTGTGCAGGGCTGGTGCAAATTAAGGCCGTTTCTCATAAGAAAGGCCCAACATGAAAAAAACTACTTGGGCCAGTTTATCAAAGTCATCAGGATGAATTTTCGCACATGCAATTTCAGTTACAAGATTTGTGATTGGAAAAAACCATCCACCTCAACCATGCTGTCTTAGTCTTTTTGTACCTGCAAAACAGTTTTGCAAGCACATATTGATTTTGTAAATCGAGCACCCAGAATTCATTTTATTGTCATCTACACACAGTTGCTGCACATGTTATCCCGCAACAATATTATTAGCAAATCTGAAAAAAATATTATTTGTGCCAAATTAAAGGTTGCGAGCCTGAGTGGGAGTTTTACTGTTGTCCCTTGATGTTCCTGGACAGTAGAATTTGGGCTGTGACTGATAATAGCAGTTCAGACTGCCAGATTTTCTCTTTATGCCACAGTTAAAATATGCATTCCACATGCTGTTAACCTGCGACTCTGTCATTGGCTAAAAATCAAGCATTTTTTTTTTTAGTAAATTGAATTGATTTGATCCCAGTGGACCAATAGACAACTGCATTCAGCAGCTCTATTTGAAAACATATCCATTAAAAACAATCAGTGATAACTGAGCGTACATGTTCATTTTTAAATTGATATTTTCATAATAGCAATGCGTTCCCTGCAGGGAAATGCCCATTTAAAAGTAAAATGACGAATTTTGTTTCTTAAAAGGCCCACTAATTCGCTGTAGTGTGAAAAGCTTGTGCCTTGAGTAGCTCCTGAGCGCGCTCAGATGAAGGGATTCCAGAGCGAATCTCCATTTTCTACTGTGCCTCTACCACACAGAGCCATTAGGAGGCATACTGCTCATGAGCTTAGAGAAGAAACAAATGGAGATTACAGCGAGAGGAATAAATTCAGCCACTTTTTACACTAAATTACATGGAAGGGAGAATGACACTTTATCCCTTCTAAGATCTTCAGAGCACATTTCCCAGAGATGTTAATCATAGTGTATCAAATCAAGATAAATGAATTCGAATACACTGAACATCATTTTCTGATACTCCCTGAAGATTCAATAGCCTTACTGAAGAAAACACATACATTGCCACAGTGCATTTAACACATTCATTTTCATTTTACTAGAGACAGATTTCTTCATTGCAAAGCGGGGCAATTTTTAGAGTCAGAGTGCAATCTATGATTTTGGAAACATAAACAGATCAATGCATAAAATATGAATGTGATTGTTTGTTTTCCAACAGCAGTTCTACATTTGCTTTTGGTGCCTTAGAAATCTCCTCAAAGACTGATTGATAGTTGTGCTCCGCAATTATATTTCTGAGCACTATCTATAAATCAACTTCCTGATATTTGCCATTTAGATTATGTTGGCGCCATCTAAAAATTAGCGGTATGATCTATTTGTACAGAAGGATTTCAAATAACAGTTTCAGATGGCTGATACAGAAAGGAAGAGGGAGAGAAACAACTTTTACAAAATCATTTCTCTTTCTTCAGTCAACGAAAGCATTCAATTTCCCTTTTAGTTCTCTGAAACAAAAATGTAGAGAACAGAATGGATACTTCTTGTACAGAGAGGTTATAAAATGGCTTGGGCCTTTGTCAAAATGCTGCTATTGATCAGCATTCAGATCAATCACTGGAAATCAAATAACCAAATCTGAACGAACCAATTAAAATCCAATGCTAACCCAGTTCTTTTGACCTGCCTCGATATTCAACTGCATTCACTCTGCTTGTCCCCTGCCTCCAATAACCAGGGACCCACTAAATGACGCTTTCTCATCAGGGTTTTGACAAGGCTTTAGAAAACCCACAGCTACAAAAGCAGGCCATATTTTTCTTACATATTCATGCGTTTATATCGGCATTGCTGGAAATGAGAGAGGGACTCCACTCGAGTGCTGGAGATAACGCTAATCCTGTTTACGTTTGACTCTCTCTTTCTTAACGTTGCACCTCTCGGGTGTTCCTGACCGGAAGGCAGCTAAGCCGCGGACGCCGGGACCCGGGCTGTGGCCATGCTAGGATCAGGCATTAAATTTGCTCTGCATATGCAAAGTGCATGCAACATCACCACTTTCAGGGACCAGCCTTGGAAATTACCAGAACTATCAGGCCGCTCAACAGTCTCCCCCATGGTCAAATAGAACCGGGTGCCCTAAACGGAGCTACCCTCTAGCACCACACATGCTAATCCAGGGGAGTGATGAGGGCTTGGTTTGCCATGCAGCTCCATGGCATGGGGCTACGTCAGCTGTCGCCTCCTCATCTGTCGACAGCCACCACAAACAGCGATCGCTGTATATCCATTGGGCGCTTTGGGAATGATATTCAGGAATTAACTGGGATGTCCGAGTCCACTACCCACCCTAACCCCTACCTAACCCTAACCCTCACCCTACCCTAATATCACGTCCGCGCTGGTTTGTACTGGTTACAGCAAGACAGGAAGGAAATGGCGCGGTCCCCTCCATCTGTCAATTATTACAGAATTCCTCTCCCGCCATTGACATGATATTCCAGCATCCAAAGTTTTCACTGTTATATGGTGGGGGGCACAGTTACAGATCTTCCAACAACAATAGGTATTGAAAGATCAATGAATATTTTCAAAAATGCTGGCAGTGGTTGGGAACTTAAAAAAATATGCTGGCTGGGAAAGTGTAATGTGCATTGCTTTTTCTCTGTTCTTATGTCCTTAACTTTGGATGTCTCCGCCATGTCAGCGAGTGGTGAATTCTTCAGCCTGGGAAGTTGAATTCCAAGGCCTATAGTGCCCTCCTGTCTCGGCTCTCATTTCTTCCCTGTGAAAAGTATTTCTGTTTAAAGGTTCACAGTGGCTGGGTGATTTGTCACGCCTCTGCCACTGCCTTCTCTCTCATGTCATACTCATGTTTTACCATTGGAAATGCTCTTCTCAAGAATAGATTTCATTTTAACCCACTACTTTCAAATATTAGTGCAAATATTCTTGATAGCGTAGAACAGAATATATTCAAATATACAAGAATTACTACAAACAATACCAGGAGTGATAGGTTTTCTAACACACACTTGCCCTGACCATGAGAAAGCTAACAACATGTAACATTTTGAGAATAAATCAGCTTAATTATTGCAGCGAGACATGATTATTTATGTGATTTATGGTCCATTGATTATTTTACAATTTTGATATAATGCATTCATGAGTTGGGGCATGCTGTACACACCAAACCATTCAGGGGAAGTGCAGTCTTGTGGCTTCAGTAATCCTTCAGTAATGCTGCCCACCGTATTAATGAAGCCATTACATCATTACTGTCCCCTTGAATGCAGATATCGCTCTTCATCTGTCATCTGCAAAGAGCTTCCTATAAGACTCTCGTGTCCTGAACTGACCCGTGCATTTTAGGTTTTGTTTGGTCTCAGACCAAATGTTAAACTGATCGGAAACCCAAACAATTCAAGCTCAGAAATCATTTAAGTACAATTTTCTGAAAGACAGACCAGCAATGGCGGCCATATTTGTCTTTTTTCTGACAGAAACGCTATCACTATAACCACTTTTAACTAAGACAGGAGGCTTTTATTGGTGGCCTTTCCACGTACAAGAACTTGTTCACCAACATTTTGTTGGATCCAGGTGGATTTGGCCAACCAGCACAACCAGAAGGTAGAGTTAATAGGTGAAATTAGCTAAGTTCATCATTGGAATAAACACGTGTCAGAACTTTTACTCTCAGACCCCTAGAATTACCCTCTCTGCCCTAGCCAACAACAATAAATGAATTAGCACTTTTCAGCTGAAACAAACCTGGATGAGCTTGTGAACTGCACCACAAAGGTTTTTACAGGTCTTGGTCTCATTTTTTCAGGCTTAAAAAAGAAAAACAAGTTAAGGCCACAAGCCATGCGACCTCAGGAAGGTGTGTTTACTGAGCCCTGCAAGGTGGGCCCATCTTCCAAACCTTCACACATCCACACACTCATCCCTCTGCCTCTGTTTCTCTACCTCCCTCCTATCAGTGTTCCTCTCTCACTCCCAGCCCCACAGGGGCGCTCTCTCCCTCTCCCTCTCTCCACTTATCTTAACTCTGCCCCTCTCCCAATGAAAGACCTGCTATTCCCTCACATGTGTGCCCTCTAACCCTTTCCGTCTGTCTCTAGCTTTTCACAAGTACAAGAACTCATCTTCACGGTCATGGGGCTAGCGGTGCGTTTCATCAGCATAGGTGAGACATGAAACATACAGAAGTACACTAAAGTCACTCTAAAACTACAGAACGACTATAGTACTACACCTTAAATCCAATCATCATATTTAAAATGCACGTTTCTCCATGTCAAGGAAACACAGAGATAGTGGAGAGTGCTTATTAACTCTGAGGCACACATGCCACTGCTTAACAGGGGCTCACTGCCAAGAGAGGTCACTGTTGAACAGAAATCTGCCATCCACGCTTCACTCCCCATCTCACTTTTATTAACTCTTCACCCCAGTTCTGGAGCAGTGGAATTTAACGCTTTAAGAGATAGGCATAAACCCTCGCCATATAGTAGTTGGTCTATAAAATGCCCCTTATGTCATGCATCATGACACATCCCAATCAGGCTGACAGGTCTAAAAAAAATGTGTCTGCTCCACGAGGGCCTGGCCCTTTGCCCCCCCTCTCGCCTTCCTCCAGCATCCTCCTCAGCAAATAAAATGCCGCTTCGAAAAGATTTTGAGTTTCCTGTGCCGAACCCTGGAATGGCGCAAGCACCATCTGTGGCCTCTCCTGGGTTCCAGACGAGTTTGTGCGAGGGAGCAGCAGTCTGGGGTCTGCTGGGAGAAATGGCTGCCCCACTTTCCCTCCCGCGTCAACGCGGACCATCTGACGGCCTAAAGACCAGTGCCACACATGTCTCATTCGGACTTGGACGCCAAAAGTCAGAGATGGGAGCTCCCCCCCTCAGAAAACTCCCCGCACAACCAAGAGTAAAACCACACAAAAATTTAATTAGGCTCGTTAGCAACCTGGGTCAATAAAACATAATTATTATCTTTATTGCCGCACTATATATTTTACAGTGATTATCTGTTACATCAATCAAACCATTATGTGATAAAATGACCATCAATGTTAAGATTTGGATCCTGCAAAATCTTTTGAGAGTCTTAAGTAGTAAATTATCAGGCGTCTATGTCTGACAATTTTTGTTGAGAGTGAGAATGAGAGAGAGAGAGAGACAGACAGACAGACAGACAGACAGGCGTCGAGAGAGAGAAAGAATGGATTGCACAATTTCTAATCTGTTAAATTTTCAATAGATTACTCTCGGTTGTGTAAATTTTAGAAGTCTGTGATTGTGCCCTAAAACTCTATCAATCTCCTCACTCAAAATGCAGATTATGGTACCAAAGATGTCTGTAAACCCTTGAATGACGCCACATACTTTGAGTTACGCCAGAGTGCCTGGGAAATGAAATATATTTCCCTTGTTGTAATTCTGTAACAAATATTTACACTGGAAGTGCAGTCCAAAATACCCCCAGTGCTCTAGGAGTCTGCTCTGTGAATCAGACAACTAAGAGGATATCTCTTTAAAGCTGATTTGTTTCAGAAAGCGCTTAGACATCTAATTAGTACTTAGACCTCTTCTTAGCAGGAGGTTTAATTAGGCTCACCTGCAATACTTTGATTCAGAGCTGTATGAGGGCAGGAAACACACGACAGCCGGCATAAAGAGATTTAACACTTTCATTGCTTAACCATTTTAAGAGAAATTAAACCTGTGAACTGCAGCTTTTCAGACGACGTTACAAAAAAAAAGAGACAAAGGATAATAGTGAATGTAGAATGAGAGTATGAAAGGGAAAAGGCAAACACAACACCATCTCACGACCTAGGCAGATCAAGGCTGAGGTTTAAATAAATAGACAAAGTGTGTTTTTGTATTGTATGCATTTTTCGAGGTAAGAACGTCCATCTTGGCTCTGTGACAATAAGAGGAGTGGAACAGGACTGAGAAAGTGGGGAAACCGGACACTGATGTCATCTTCAGCAAACATTCCACCGAAAATATATATATATATATTTTAAATGCAATGAAGGAATGCACTCCTGTTTTCTGAATCATGACCTTCGGTCTCGCTACTGCTACATCAACAAAGTTTCACAGACGAATTAAAAGTAGGAAAAGAGGAAAACGACTAATTTCGGGACCTGGAAAAGCCAATGGCGAGTTACACTTAGGTCTCCGAGTGAGAGAAAGAAACATCACAAAGAATAGGTAATTTAGAAAACAAAAAGAATAAGTAATTTAGATTGCACATACCCAAGTGGCCAAATTATTTATGCTTAATGAAATGGGGTCTGCATTCATTTCTATTGCAATTAAAACCCCCCGCTTTGTTGCGTGTCGTCGGAACGCAAGACAATGTAGCAAAGTTTCCGAGCCCAGTGGAGTACGTCTCATTGAACAAATTCCATATCAGATCCATGTATTCTGTCCCTGAGGAATGAACATCCAGATAATCCATCGACGGGCTTTTCTTAATGCAGCGCAGCATGTAGCAGTGGTAATTTTTTATTTATCATTTTTACATATATAATTAGTATGATTGGAGTGCTATGACTTTGATATATTTAAATACCTATAATTCTGAAAATGGGAAGCAGGAAATGTACTGTATTTTAGACTAGATCATCAGAAGTTGTCTTTGTCACGTGATCTTGAGGTAATACAGAGGTGATCACATCATAATCTCTGTTGTCAGTATCTTAACTCTTGAGCTCAGGTGGCACCTGAGTTAGAAAATGGAGTCAGTCCTCTCTTAGCAGATGTTTTAATAAGTCTCTTCGGCCATATAACTTGCAGCGGTCTCTAAAATGCAGAAATGTAATTCCCACCTCAGCCAGATGGAGCCACCATTGAGTTAAGCTGTAAACTTTTCATTGGTCAAAATGCAATTACTTCATGATATGCTTGTTTAAAGGGTCCTCACAAACGTGAGAGCGCACGCGCTTACTCATGAATGTATGAGCAGACATGCACACATGCAGCTGTGAAAGACTCGAATGGACACCAAATTTCTAAAGGACTGAATAAAAACTCCTGGCCAATTTTGGACTGTGAACTCAAACGACAACTCCCTTCTTGGATTCATCACTGGCAATAAAGCACAATGACATCGTGGCCCATGGTCATCTATCATTCCTCATTTAAGACACAAGTTTGGCTTTTTAGTGACAACATTGAGGGATTATTGTCATTAGAAGCAGATCTTTTGTTTTGATGGCCCTTTTAATGGGGTTGCATTAGCAAGGGTCCTAGGGGCCAGTTTTTGGGTGATTAAGCAAGCAACACATTTACAAGTCACTAATTGAGACCGGAATGCCAGAAACCTACGGAGTGCGGCTCCTGTAATGAACTACAGTTGTGCAATCATTCTGGAGCATTACCACAGAGGGCTCTGCTATAGAATGAACCTGCTCTAATGCACTGCACTTTGGGTGTACTCACACAGCTCTTTAAAAAGTCATAAACTCAATTTAGGGGCTAGACCATGAGGCAACTCTGAATCCTTATAAGAGCAGGAACTCAACTTATTCTGTAACACATGCAATTTTAATTATAGTAAGTAGATGGAATATCTGATTGAAAATGAGCATCCGGATTGTAATTTAATATAAATTTCTTTGCTCTCAACTGCTGGTTTTTTCCCCCTTCACAATTAATTAAATCTGCCAAATTGGGAATCCATTTCTGGCCCTCTGATACATACAGCATTTCATCAGTTATTGTGATAGTAATCCTGGCCTAATTTACAATATGAAAAAAAAAAAACAAAATTAAAAAATGAGAGAAAAATAAAGCAATAATCACCTGAGAGGAGGGATAGTGCTTTTGTGCTAAAATAAATCTCATTCATTTTTTTTTTTCATCTTGCGGTAGTATTTAAAAGTGGGTCATTAGACAGATTTTCAGAAGCTAACCGGGAAACATCCGTGTTTTCTTTCCCCAGTTAAAGATACTTTTATATCCAATTCCCGAGTGCACTTTACTCATTAAAAATGTTTAACAACATTTTAATTGAAGAATTAATTACCTTCTGCTGGGCAAAGTCCTTCTAAACTCCAGCAAGGGAGTCATCACTGGCGGAAAGAAACAGCCAGAAACGCACAGAGGAGGCGCATTCCCTTTAATTGTCGGCGCAGAAGAATGACATCACGACTGGAGCATGTCGCCAGTAATTGGGCTATTGCTTTCCATCCAAAACTCACATTCCTTTACATGTGTGACAACTGCATGTAGCAGCAGATTGAAAAGAAGTGCCAGAAATTTTAAGAAGTATTTGAAATATACACAGCATTGATTCAGATAAATTTATGATATTCAAAACTCCAGTAACAATGTTATGGGAAATTGCTGACAGTACTCCCACCCTCCTGGCAATATCAAAATAATTGCTGATAAAGTGTGGGTAATGGGGTCCATTAATCACAGCTATTCCTATGATGGATAAAGCAAATTCGGATATCACAATAACAGGATGTGATGATTATGCCGATTTGCATTTAATGGATCAGGAGCAGCTGATCTTTCTTTGCAGAAAGAGCCCAATCCTGGCTTAAGGAGCAGCACCTGAGCTGGGGTCAAAGGTCAGTACCAGATCTTACTGTATGAGACAGCACCTCATCTGACCGTAAGATTGTAGCATCTGACCTAAGGTTTAAAAAAAGAAAAAACAGCACGGTGAGATAGCATTTGGTTCTACCTGAAATAATAAACCTGATCTTAGTTTTAGAGATAGCACATGATCTTTAAGAAGCTGCCCAAAGAAAGAAAACCTTTTCCCACCCACATAAATGACTGATATACAACCATTAAATTATTTTAATTAATCATGCAAATGACAAAACCCTAATTACAGCACCCAATTTATAAAGCTGACACTATATGCACAAAGTCCGGGGCACGATAAGATCTGATATAGCTTTTACACCATGAAGTACAGACCACGGCCTTTGTTGCACGCTCAAGATTTAGTATTAAAACATGCATAATTCCATTCATTGCTCACCTCCAGCCGAATTCATATTTAATGGCGAAAACCTCTGCCACTCTGTTACC
Organism: Gymnothorax reevesii; assembly: GCA_029721435.1. Classification (NCBI taxonomy): domain Eukaryota; kingdom Metazoa; phylum Chordata; class Actinopteri; order Anguilliformes; family Muraenidae; genus Gymnothorax; species Gymnothorax reevesii. Next base: position 11,008,309 of record CM056587.1, on the reverse strand, counting down.
ACATTCTGCCACATTCACCCATCACCTCCTGCGTCCTCTCCGTGCAGGCCAAAGAGGGGATATGCACTAATACCTTTTTTGCCCCCGATCCACCCTCCACCCTCTACACCCCACCCCACCAACACCCTTTTCTCCCGCTATTTAGGCCGTTGCATTTGATTAGTTAATCGTCCGCAGTCCTCAGGTGGAGGCAGGCGCTCTGCTTCTCGTCCTGCCAAGCTGTTCTTTTGGAAGGGAAGGCAGGCAGCTGTGTTTACAGCCTGAGTCCTGGCATACATTTAGCAGAATCTATTATTCATATCGCTCAGTATCAGAGCGAGATCTCTAGCCACCTGTCTCGCTGACAAGCTCACCCTTTTGTGAGCTCTCTGTTCAGAGCAAATTATGCTCATGTTGATGAATTGAGGTTTTATGAGTACTGCTAACTAACATTCTCTTGCTGAGCCAGGGGTGGTGGGGAGATGTGGGTGGTGGCGGTGCTTGTTGGGGTGAGGGTGGGGGGTTGTAGTTGGTCTGGGTTGAGCCCTGAAAAGGGGGGACTGCAAGTGTTTGTAGTCAGTGAGTAAATGTTTGGAAGGGCTCTGTGTAAGAACACACAGACCCTACGAAACAGCGACAGTTCCTTCTCTCCAAAAAGAGGCCTTTACTTCCTGCAGGTGAATGCCTTTACATGCTATGAAGGTGAAAGATTTTTTTTTTTGATCAATTTGGTGCAGTTAAAGCATTGCACTTTTAAATATTAAGCCCACATTTTCTGTGGAATGCACGTAGTGATTATAGGTTGAAGCCTAATGCTAATTGTGGCTGCAAAACAAGGCCTCCTTGGAGCTGCTACAATCTAAAAAAAAATGAAGAAAATGTTTTCTCTTACCCTGAGAACTACAAGTCTGCATCTTTAATTAGCAAAGGTACATTAACTCATCACAAGTGACGATAAGCACCCAGATAAGTTATAACACCATTCATAATTTATAAAGATTTTTGCTTTCATCTTCACTTCTAGTTTGCATAAAACTAATTACTTTGTAAATGGTATTCACTTGGAAATATTCTGCCAGTGTAATGTAAATCAAGCTGACTGCATGGGAAGCAGGTCGTGCATGTGGGGCGCTGTGTGTTGTGAAGAGAGACAGAGTATATCATTTCGCCACAATGTTAAATAATCAGGCAAATATTTCCAAGGGCAAAAGTGCAGTTGTAACAAACAGCATAAATACTCAAGCTATTTTTATGCATTGCAATGGCAATATCACATTATAATTGGGCATATTTTGGGCCTGCTTTGAAATAAGGATATTTAGCACTCAATACTGACTGAATGATGAAGCCTATCTATGCTATGGTAATACCAATTAACAGACAAACTGACATAAGTCAGGCATGATTGTACTCAGTTAATCTACACTTTTAAAACTTGCAATAAATACGATGTATTCGACATTATTTTAACAGATAACTGCTCAAATTTGGGTAAAAAAAATTCCCAATAATTTTATCTGCATGATGTTTTTTACCAATAAAGGTTCTTAAGCTGAGCCAGTCAATATCTGCATTCCGTTGGTACTGACTGAACTACTAATGTCTGCTGAGTAACCTATTTTTTCTTGTTTAATGTGAAATTTTCACATCACTGGTTTACTAATGCATCTGAAATTCTGCGATGGCATGTCTCTAATTCATATTTAAGGCATTTACTACCCATTCTGTACATTTCCTTCATACGCAGTGCCTCGGAAGAGTAACACTAATACCAAATGGCAGATTCAAGCTTTTTTTTCAGAAATTAATGTCTTTTTAATGTTGCATGCTAAACTTATCTGTGTCTTGAATTATTGTACTAAGCACATTCTGAAGTAATTTTCCTTTAAATATTTTGTACAAATCCCATGCTCATTAGCATGCAAGTCGTCAATTGAAATCTTTGAAATGTAAAATTCATCTAAATTTTATATTTCATCAAGGAGCTTGCTGTGGTTAATAAATTACAACGTGAATTCTGAAAGTCTTTTCTATCCTACTTTGTCATGAACCAAAAATAAAGCTGTCACACACAAAATTGAAATTGCAAACTGCTAAATTATTTTCACTTTACCGTGATGCACTTTTTCATCAATAAACTGATTTTTTTGACAAGGCTTTATTGCTGTTTTGGCATGAGGAATCATTTTATAATAAAAAAAGATTTGTAAGTGAGGTAAATATGGAATATTGTAGAGGAGAATTAGTGGCCTATTTGAAGAAAGTCAATATTCAAAGACAAAATCAAGCATGGCGCAATAGTTTTAACCAGACAACTTACGTACTTGACAAAATTCAATGCAAGTTTTATGAGATGTCGCAGGTTTTGTAGAAGTATTCTTGTTCTTACAATGAATTCCACACCATGATCACTCACTGTACTTCTGTTGCATGTACCTACTATAACAGCTGATGGAATGAAATATAATGTTATCTGTAATGCCCATAATTTTTCTGATATAATTGTGTAATTATTCCATGGACATCCCTATAGCAAGGTGAGCTGTTCTGTTCCTGCCATTGGTAGAACATTACATGCAAAATATTTCCAATGCTGGGATCATTCACAGCATTTTCACCTCCACTAAGAGGTATGGTGATGACTAGCAATTATAAGTATCAGTGGATGAAAACTTGCTGGTGGAGGTATACACTCTCTGAGTGTCCTCCAGTTTGGGAAGTGTTATCACAAAATCCTTCCACAGAAAGGCCAAGCAACAAAATATTTCAAAAGTATTAGCCCAGTAAATAGGAAAAGGGACTCATTCACTGAAGCACCCATCATAAGGGATATGAGTGGATTCCATGGAATATCAAAGTGGCAATCCTTGATAAGGCCATAGTCTGCCTGAACCAGGAAGCGAGAAGTGTTGAAAATGCTTCATCAGTAAATATGGGGTGGGGTATGACTGTGTTGAGCAGAATTGTTCCACACTTGATGCCTGACAGGACAGGATTACGGTGGCCAAGACGGATCAACATTTTACAAATTCAAAAAACACAAGCGCACGAAGGTAAAGCACTAACGCAAAAAGCCAAAACACAAACGGAAGTGAGTTGACAACAGAAGTTGACTAAACAGTGGCAGAGACAGGTTGATGCTTTTCAAATCAAGAAAACAGAAGCTCACTATGACAAAGCATAACACAAAAAGCCACTACTCGAATGCATAAACTGAATACACAAATGCAAAAAGCCACAACAAAATGGAAGTGAGTCGACAACGGATGTTGACTAAACAGTGGCTGAGATGGGTCAAAGCTTTAAAAACTCAAAAAAACACAAGTGCATTAGGGTAAACCACAAACGCAAAAAGCCACAGTACGAACATATTAACTGAAAACACAAAAGCAAAAAGCCACAACAAAATGGAACGGAGTTGACAATGAGACATTTTACATTTATAAAATAAGCTTATTTCAAATTTTCTGGCTGAAACTGGTCTCAAAAAAGTTGGGACACAAGCAAAAAAGGCTGGAAAAGCTATTAATATATAAGAGAATCAGCTGAAAGAACATTTAGCCAGTATTTAAGTTAACTGGCATCAAGTGTATAACATGATTGGCAATAAAAGGGATGTCTTCGAAAGGCTGAGTCTCTCAGAAGTAAAGATGGCCAGAGGCTCTCCAATCTGTGAAGGCTTGAGTAAAAAAATTAGGGAATACTTTAAAAAACAATGTTCCTCAACATCATATTGCAAAGGTTGTGAAGGTTTCATCATCAACAGTGCATAACATCATCAAAAGATTCAGAGAAACTGGAAAAATCTCTATGCGTAAGGGACAAGGCCGAAGACCTTTACTGGACGCCCGTGATCTTCGGCCCTCAGAAACCACTGCATCACTCACAAGCATGATTCTGTCATTGACATTACTAAATCCTTCAAGAAACCACTGTCTGTAAACACAGTCCGCTATGCCATCCACAGATGCCACCTAAAACTCTATCATGCAAAAAGGAACCCATTGTTGAGCATGATCCAGAAGCACCGCCGTGTTCTGTGAGCCAATGCTCATTTAAAATGGACTCTAGCAAAGTGGCAAAGTGTCCTATGGTCTGATGAGTCCAAATTTGACATTCTTGCCGGAAATCATGGGCGTCATGTCCTCCGGGCTAAAGTGGAGAAAGATCTCCCCTCCTGTTATCAGTTAAAAACCCAGCATCTCTGATGGTATGGGGATGCATAAGTGCATATGGTTTGGGACACTTGCATGTTTTAAAAAGGACCATGAATGCTGAAAGGTATATAAAGGTTTTAGAGCAACATAGGCTCCCCTCCAGACGACATCTATTCCAGAGAAGGCCTGTGTATGTCAGCAGGACAATGCAAAACCACATACTGCACCTATTACAGCAGCATGGCTTCGTAGTAGAAGAGTCCATGTGCTGAACTGGCCTGCCTGCAGTCCTGATCCTTCACTGAATGAGAAAATTTGGCATATAAAAGTACGTCAAAGAAGGCCCATAAATCTCCAGCAGTTGGAAGCCAGTATTAGCCCTATAATGCCCAGACACAGACATTGTTATAGGAAAAATATGACCCAATAATATTTCTGAAGTATTGAAGGGTAGTATTCAGATCCTCTGTTCATGCTTTGGTTTTGTGACAAGCAAAATATACATTGCTGAACAGAACTTCTAATTCCAGGAGTATCATATCTGATACAGCCAAAAATCAGCGCCCCCCCAGGACTCAACACTCGAAATTTCAAATTATTTATATGCTCTGTACTATCTATAGCTATCCCTTAACAGGTATAAGAATAAGTGTTTGTGTAATATTTACCTTGGAATACTTAACTTCTCTGCCAAAGTCCAAGGAAATTCATGAATTCCCATTCACATGGGAGCTACTACCTTGAGGTGAGTGACTAGGCGAGACACTCCTGTAATCTCACTTCTTCCTTCCAGGTTGCAGCACTGTGTATCAGATATGATACAGTGAGCAGTCGTGGTTCTGTTGCATCTTACCAGGTGGGCATAGTCCTTCAAATTATAGGGTTAAACAAGAGTGGGATCAAATTCCAATGGCTAAACTCAAGAAACTTGTCTCCTCAATACCCAGGAACCTCCACTCTGTGTTAAAAAGAAGAGGGGATGCTACGTCATTGTAAACAGGCCCCTGATCCAACTTTTTGAGAGCTGTAGCAGCCATCAAATTTGAAATGAGCTCATTTTGTGGATAAAATTATAACATTTCTAGGTTTCAACATTTGCTTTGTTATCTCTGTTCTATTGTGAATAAAATACTGGCTAGTGTGATTTGAAAGTCATTGCGTTTTGATTTTATTCACAATTTACACTTTGTCCCAACTATTCTGGAATTGGGGTTGTATTTGGAACCCCTGTAGCTTTGGTAACAGAGCAAATTCACGGTGTCCTCATTTTGACAACCGTAAGCAACGTCAGAACATTTATTTTCAAGTACAGTTGCATTCATTTCTGGCTAGATCCCTTGTCTTGACAAAGAAATTGTTGAACCACTCTAATCCTCTCCAGCACATCCCAATAACTTTAAATGTGGTTAATGTCAGGACTTTGTGGTGGCCACTTCTTTTGTGAGATTTTATGAGAGTCACCCTTTTACATCAAAATAAATTAATTACATAAAAGCTTTCATTCTGCATAATTAAGGGTATGGTCACTTTGTGTTATAGGTGGACTCATTCACATCATGTGGCTAGGCTAGCATTGTAACTCTAGGCTAAAGCAGGGGTAAGCCCAGCCGCTAGCTGTCTACGAGGTATCCCCTCTGCTATTCTAATTTTGAATCTTGACCTCTAGGCCATGTTTCTGCAGTCGATGATAATTGGAGAACCTTTCATCGAAGCATTGGGCAAGATAATGTTTTTTTTGTGTGGTTAGTCGTACAAACAAACCGTACAAGGATTATGTGCTCCATTTCTTTCAGTGAGTGAAAAGCTAGTATTACTCAAATTAACCTTGTACAGTATGTTCTAGCAGTAGGTGTCAGCGTTTAGCTCATTAATTAGCCAATCAGCCAGCAAGCCACAATTATTAAACCGGCATGCACCAAAAGAGAATTTAGGGTGAAATATTTTTGAACAAAAGGTGTCTGTCTGAGGTTGGAAAGCGATCATGGCCTCTCGGCCAGGTTGCTAGCTCTAACGTCCAAAGGAAACACCTAGCAAGTCATATTTTTATAGTTTTGAGACAAGAGCAAAACGGAACGTGGCATATGCCCCCGCCCATATGTTTCATTGGGGTTATGATTGAATAGGTAGCTAGATTAGCATGGTGAATAGTGAAAGTGAATTATACTGAAAGTTAAACATGTTTAAAGAAAACTGGTTTTGGAGATGAGGAGTTCTTAAAGGCCCAGTCACACAGCGAAAACGCATGAATTACGCATGAATTACGCACAGATTTTCGTTTCTGCGCGGAGCGTACGTCGTATGCGTAATTCGTAGGTGGAACGAACGTGGACTGTCAGTGATTGTAAGTGGATGTGCGTCGAAGGCGGTTTGTGCGTGATTTTGAGTTTTGAACGGTTCAAAAATTTTCTGTGCGTTGGTGTGCGTAATTCATGAGTCGGCATGCGTAGTTTATGCGTCGAGTATGCGTAACTATGCGCGGGACACTCGTCGGCCGTCAGTGCTTATGCGTCAGAACTGGTTTGAATCCGCGCACGTCCACGTCCGTCCACTGATGCCCCACGTTCATATCACGCATGAAACGCGCATGTATCACGTTCATTCCACTGACATCCACTGACAATACGTGAAGCGTTCGTGTTTGGACGTGCTCCGCCGGTGATTCATGCGTCGGGCGTGCGTCGAATGTTCGTGGAATACTGCACCGTGTTTGCTATTATGCGTCGACGTGCGCGATATGTCAGTGATTGTAAGTGATACATGCGTGGTTCATGCGCGATTCATGCGTGATTCGTCCGAGATTTCTACCCCCGACACCCCGAAAAATTGGTCAATTTCTCAACGCACAAGCACGCACAAACCCAATCTGTGCGTGATTTGTGAGTGATTCGTGCGTGATCGGCTGTGTGACTGGGCCTTTAGTTATTGCATGGAAACTGAAATGAAGATGGCTGCCGTGGCGGCCATATTGGATATCGCACAGTGCTGGTTTTCGAAAGGAACCTTCTTCTACCCGCCCCCCATACACCACCTAGAGATAAGATGGATCGGACAAGGCGTTCTTTAGTTATTGCGTGAATACGAGAAGTTCATGGCCGGACGGACTGACGGAAGGGGGCGTTGACATAATGCCCCCTGCTCATTCAAGGCAGGGGCGTGAGAATAATAATAAAAAATTGGGTACAATTGTCAGCCCCTGCATAAAGATTGGGAATGATGCCTTTGAGACGTTTGGTGATGGAAAACACCTTCGATCAACTGCTCTGAAATACTATTGAGAGTTATCCAAAAATATATGTCACATAATAGGATTTAATGTGATTTACTATGTTTTCCTGTCAGAATTTCATGAAGAATGCATAGATAAAACCTAGTAAGCCACAGTTCTGAGCTTTTAAATCTGTCGATTTCATCAGCAATGATGTTGCCCATCTTTCTTGTAGAGGAAATGAATGAAGAATAAATTAATAAAGAACAATTCATGGAAATGTATTAATGCTCAAATTGAAACGTTGATATAAGGGAACTATCATCACTTTAACAGTTGGAAATACCCAGTCAGTGCCGAGACTGATGGAGTTGTTCCGGGTAGTATCAACCAGTAAAAAACTAAACACATAAATTTCACTTCCAAGAAAAGTCTATTCCGTGCGTTGATTATCGATGTAATCAGTGGTCTCATCTCATCATCATAGCAAATCCTACTGGGTTTTACCTTGGAATACTTGACTAAGTGTTGTACTTCCTGTGTTTTACCTCTGTGGTTTTGATGCACTGGTAGACATATTGCCAATGAAAATACTTTATAATGATGCCAATAGACCCAGTAAGTTCGATTTTGACCTTAACTCATTTTCCGCCAAAATGTGACTTACTAGGTTTCTTTGGGACAGTAGAGCTAGCTATAGCATTTGGCCCACCACAGCAGGCTATCATTCTCTCAGCTGCTTCCCAGTGTTATTGGATAGTACCACCAGATTTTGGTGTGATTATACAATCAATGCATGCACACAGCCATTGCTTTGCTACAAATAGATTCATTCTATTTTCTGTGCAATTCTCAATATTATATAATTATGATTATACAGGCTGGCCAGTTGAATAATTAAACCTATCCCATGTTAAAAGGTTAGCTAGCTGTTATTAATTGTGTTACAAGATAAAGCTACATAAACCTAAATAGTGTTCCAAATGGCAACGGAAAGCAACATAGCAGGCCAGCTACATTTGACAACAATTGGTATCTCGTGACGCTGCATGAACCAGAAAAAACAAAAGCGATCAAAAAAATGTAGCAATATAGGCAGAATTTCGCCGATTTCCCCCTGGAAGAGGTTAAGTGATGTTTAGAATCAAGAGGGCTGGCAATAATCATGCATGGGTGTGTCTAGTGAAATTGAACCTAATAATCAATTTATTTTGCTGAATTTTTTGATTCAGTGACTGAATTTTGTATTCACTCGTGTCATCTTTGTCTGATATTAAATTTAGTTTGATCATCTGAAAAATTTAATAGTGACAAATATGCAAAATAATGTAGGTGAGGGAAAAAAAAACACTTTTTTACAGCACTGTAGTTTGGGGAAAGCTTCACTTTCTTTTTTCCACAGTGTTATTCAAGGAATTTTCTTGAAAAGTGGAATTTACGTAGATTTGCGCAATACACCTTAAAAGAAATAACTGACCAGAAAGCGTGTTGCTGGATTCACAACGTCACATTTTTGCCATCAGCAAAAGGTGAATTCTGACATTGTACAGCAGCCACACAGAGCGACTGGTTCAGAGACAATGGAGGAACCTGGATGCTGGCAGGATGGTGTAAATAAACGCAGTCAAACACATTGCCGCCTTACGAATGCGATAGCAATCCTCTTTCCATTAAAAATGTCCCTGCTGGAGCCCATGAGGTTGAGTTCGGGGGTGATGCGGAGAGAAATAAATCAAGGCAGTCCAAGGAATAGTAATCCTGGTTGAGCATTTCGAGCTGATTGATATAAATAACATTGTCCTCGCCATCTGTCCAAAGAGGGACCTTTCCAGTTAGTGCTGAGCTCCAACGGCAGAATAATTAATGAATGGTGTCCTTTGTGCCGGTAATAAAGACAAGACAAATTATGTTATAATCCAACTGCTGCTCGTTTGTCATGGCCAAATAAAATGTCAAATAAAAGTGAGAGGCCACAGTGTTTGTTTAATGGAGTGCAAGCTACCTGTTCCTATGGATGACAGTGGGGAAAAATGTAATAAACCAGAGCCAAGCTAAAGCCTGCTGGAATGGATGGAATCGCGTTCATCACTTCGACATGATTGTTTCTGATTCAAACAAAACTGTCGCGGCAACAGAGAATGAAAAATCATTTTGGGCATCTTTTGTCATTTTGGAATGGATGCGTAATATTAGGCCCCTCCTTGAAACGTTTTAGAGCTCGATGTATTTAGTTGGTCTTCCACTAATTTCACTTTTTTTTTTCCACTTTCCACCACGATGGGAATTTACAATGTTTTCATATGTTTTCAATAACTTCAGTGCCATAAAAATGTGATTAATGCCCGCATTTAGATCTATGTTTTCACTTTGGATTGCCATATCTAAAACCTGATTTGATTCATTGCGGTGGTCGTTTGGTGGGAATTAATAAAGGTTTGAAAGAAATTCCTCCACTGGTGTTTAATGATGCGGTCGATAAATGCAGGCACACCTGCAGATTTCAATAACCTTTAGTGCTGATATATGCTCTAATGAGACAAATCTTTTGATCATTTACCCATGATAATCAGGCATGAAAGTTTAAATATTTAATTTAAAAACATATACTAGTACATTTCGATACAGCCAAAAGGTTCTTTATACACCTCTTATGCGCGACATAAAATATTACTCTCAAGCGGAACTAAGCAGCTATTACCAAAGACATATGATTCAAAGGCAATCAAAAGTTGTTTGTTTCCTTGATTGCATCAGTATTCTAAAACAATGACAGCATCTCAGGTATTCATGGCCGGAGACCAGGATTTGATTTCTTTTATCGATCTCCTGTAAACTTAGATTGAATTTATATCCCTCTTATACCTTTCGGAAGTTTTTGCACTTTATGCCCAAGTACCCAAGCTGAGACAGAAAGGTGAACGTCTGTAGCGTTCTGAGAAGCACTGTTGGCCACATAGTGTGGTTGAAATGGGGCCCCTTAAGTGGCATAATTAATCATCCCTAATAGGGAGTCTGTTTGATTCGATGTTGGTGTAAGATAGGTCATTTATTCTCTAAGTCCTCGTCACAAGTAAACATGTATTTTTAAAAGCTGGCTTTTTTCCGTCTTCATTTTCTAAAATAATTGTTTTCCACACAAAAAAAAGCAGAAATACTATTGAGGCGTTGTCAAGAGTATGCCATAAGACCATCACAAGCCTTAACAATTCACAATAAGATGCAAACACTCTGCTGTCATAAGCCAAGAACTCTGTATTCTCTGTGCACACATAGACAGTTAAAACACAGTTTCTAGCAGAAGAGTGGGGATGAAATGTAAATGTTGGGTCTTGTGAAGGAGTGAGCTGGAATAAAAGTTTATTGGGTCTCGTGCAGCTGAGGAGGTGAATAGCAGTCTGTTGTTTCTCGTGAAAAAGAGGGGGTTAATCACAGAGTTTTGGGTTTAGTGAAGAATAGGCGGTAAATGGCAGAGTTGTGGGTCGGTGACTGAGAGGAAGTGATGAGTGGAGTTGAGTCCAGTGAAGGGAAGGTAGTGAATAATGACAGTGGGTCACTGACAGAGTTATGGGTCGAGTGAAGAAAAGGAGGTGAATAGCAGAGTGTTGGAGCTGATAATGGAAAGGAGGTGAACAGGAGTGTGTTGGTATCAGTGATGGTGAGGAAGTGAACAGCAGTTTTTTGAATTAACTGAAAGAGGGGAGGTGAACAGGAGAGTGTTTGGTCCAGTAAAGGAGAAAGGGCAAAGGGCAGAGTCTCAGATCTAGACATAGACTGAGAGTAAATAGCAGAGAGTTTGTTCTAGTGAAGGAGGTGAATAGCAGAGTTGGCTCTTGTGAAGGAGAAGAGGTGAGCAGAAGATTAGGTGCCTTGCAGATTGTTGGGTCAACTTATTGAGGGCGGATGAATAGCAGAGGGTCTGGGCACAGAAAAAGGGTGAATAGCAGGGTGTTCGGATAGTAAATGAGAGAAGATGCAAAGCAAGTGTTGAGCATGATGAAGGAGAGTTGAGTAGCAGAGTGTTGGGCCTAGTGAAGTATAGAAGGTGAAGAACAGAATGGTGGGCCCAGAGAAGGTGATGGGGTAAATGTTAAGGTCCAATGAAGGGTGTTGGGTCTAGTTAATTAGAGATGGTGATTGGCAGAGTGGGATCAAGTGAAACAAAGGAGAAAATACCAGAATTTTGGGTCTAGTGACAAGAGAGTTTCATCTCGCGAAAGAGAGGACGTGAGTATCAAAGTGTTAGGTATGGTTAATCCATGGGAAATAAATATCAGAGAACTTCTTGAACTTCTTTCTGGAGCCACTGACATCGCCGTCTGCTGGCCATTAAGTAAAATGCAATTTTAAGAGATTTCTGCATTGGTTTCACTTTTCAGACCCGGGAGCTGCGTCCATCTTTTTATACTGTATATGACTGCAACATGGTGAGTTACTGGAGGAACAGCAGTAAATGGAAGTGTGTTGGGTCTCATGAAGGAGAGGTCAACATCCTAAAATGTTGTGTCTAGGGAAGGACAGAGAGCAAACATGGTGTCTTGGGGCTACTGGGGGATTGAGGGTGAATAGCAGTGTATTTGGTATAGTGTTGTGTTTGTAAAGGAGAAAGTTTAATGAGTAGAATATTTTAATAAAGGAGAGAGAATATTGGTGTTATTCATTCACTGAGCGAGAGGTAAATGCCAGAATGTTGTGCTAGTGAAGGAGAGAAAGTGAATAGTGTTGTGCTGTATTTGTCAAGGAGAGAGTGTGAATAGCAGAATGTTTGCAGGAAAACGTGAGTAGGTGAATAGCAAAATGTTGTGCTACTAAAGGAAAAAAAGCAAATTGTGGTGTGTTAGGTCCATAGACTGTATAAAAAATGGATGCAGCATCCGGGTCTGAAAACTGAGGACAATGCGGAACTCTGTAAAATTTGCATTCTATTTAATGGCCAGCAGATGGCAACGTTGGTGGTTGCTGAAAGAAGTTCAATGCGATAGAAGTCTATGAGGAAATGACCCTACATTCCCACCTGATTTATTATTTCAATAATGCTTTTCCACATTACTTTATGGTATCTATCACAATTTTTAAGTCTCCTTCGATATATCATGATGTTCACTTTTGAAAATTGTGAGTCCCAAATAGACTAGATAAAGGATAAAGCCAGAATATGCTTTAGGGGCATGGCTATCCTCTGGTCCTCATCTGATACGATCAGATCCACCCGTAGATCCACCCCTTGCTCCTCCCTGGATCTTCAATTCACGCTCTTGTCCAATAGGAATCAAATCCGGTTTCAAAATGACAAAATGGCGCAATTCAAATTGCCAAAATCGAGGCTTCCTTAACCCCTTTGTGCAGAAGCCAAATTTGGCTATTTTTGGGTTACCCACTTTAATGCTGTATAATTCAAGATTTAAGCTTCATAAAGAGGAAAAATGTGGCTCAATTCTGAAAAGACACTTACAGCATTTAGAATTACATAGTATTTCAGTTAATTTTCATGATTATGGTAGAGAAAATGAGCTGCAAACATAAAAAATCTTCATGAGAATTCACCATTGAAATTGCAAAAAAAATAATTCTGAGGATTGAAAAACTGCTGGGGCTTAAAACTATACATTTCTGGTATCATAAACTCCTTGACCACAAGTACAATTTATCTTCAACATTACATTCTAGATTACCTACATGCTTTTAGCCAAATTATACACCTATCCAAGTGTCTCCCCAAAGTCTCAAAATGAAGTCCTGTCAAATCATAAAAAAATCATGTATATAACACAAATAAAGTTTTAAGGCATGAAATTTAATATGAACAAATGATTTTCTGGTTGAGTTTTGTATGAATTTATCAATCTCAGGGCAGTTAAATATCAATGGTCACCAGCAACCTCTCCAAAGACAAAATATGCCTTTTCTCCTTAATAAAGTTTAGAGTTTTGGCCATTTTACTTCAAAGTGCCCCAAGCCAGCACAAACACGCATTAAATAAACTTCTTATTAAACGGTTAGAACATTCACCCTGTAATGAAAGCTACCAGTCCCCTCTTCTAAGCTTACAAACTCATTTCAACACTTATAAGGAACAAGTGCAACTCACTAACTCAGTAATATCTGAATTCTGAAATATACCTTATTTTAATAGAACAGACACTCCACTTTCAGGGAACAATCCATTGCCTCCCTGGATTCAAAAGAAACGTGCAATGAACGTACCAGGGGGCCCACCCAAATGCACGGGCAGTTCGCGTTTTTCACAGGAAAAAAACCTCGACATTCGACTTTGGAGAGTACGTATACATTCCAAAAACAAAACAACAACAACAACAAAAAAATAACAAAGTAGCAGCCTCACCTTTTTCATGAATCCCTTTTTCCAGAGAATGAAGTATCCTGTAGCAGGAACACTCCGGTCCTGTTTCATTCGAAATAATTCCAATTGACCATATCCTTATCTCATTTAAATCCCCTAAATGTAACTGAACACTACAAGGCCAGTTTTGCGAACGTGTTTTCTATAAATCGCGTCTATTTTAACCGCGTAATGTGCATAACGTAGACAGGATACAACAGCGCATGCTGATACGCATTGGTTTGTATGCTCTGTGTTTGTCCAATCAATGTGTTTCACTTGCTCTAAAATGTTTAAACACTCGGGAATTGGATAAGAAACGAGCCAATCAATACATTTTTTACCAGGGTAGCTTCACGAGAGCATGAAGTGTAACTATACAATTACGCAGAAGAGCTTGAGCGTATGATTGAGTGATTGGCTATCAACGCCAGTACTCGGGTGGATGTAATGAAGCGCTGGATTTGTCAATGAATGGATCTGCGCGTAAATCCACGGTAGGGAACAACGAATTTTTTTGTATGTGACAACTGTAATTAACAGTAGAATGTGAGAGAATCAATACCATGTCGATTTTTTTGCCTCAGAAAACTGATTTTTCTGAACCATTTCTTGGAATACTGTTGGCTCACTGTGGCTTAGCTGGTTGCTACACAGGATAACGATTTTTTCTGTGTCAAGATATCGTTTTTTTTTAACTGCTGGATCGATACTATAGGCAAGGATACTGACCAGTTTGCACATCAGGCTTAGCTGAGGAGTTAAATTCATGCAGCTCTTGAAAAACAGGGCGTGGAGTGAACTTCCCCATATTCAGAACCGCGTTCGAGGTCTGCTTGCTTGTGAATATTCAATAACTGATCCGGGGGTGCCATTTATTGATCGAGCACAGTAACAGCGTGCTTCCAATTTGCAGGTCTATAGATGCGGGCGTCTACATCTGCAGAAAGGGGTTAATGGTATGCTGAAACCAATGGGTGACGTCACGGTTGCTTCGTCCATCTTTTTATACAGTCAATGGTTTGGTCTAGTGAGAGAGAGAAAGTGAACATCATTATTAAATATTGTGCTTGTAAATGGGGGAGTGAAAAGTAGAATGATGAGCAAGGAGAGAGTGAACAGAAGAATGATCTGTTTGTCATGGAGAGAGGGTGAATAGCTGAATGTTGTGTTTGGCGAAGGAATGAGCATAAATTGCAGTTTGTTGGGTCTCTTTATGGAAAGGTGAATAGCAGAATTATTGCACTAGTGATGGAGACGTGAATGGTGGGGTGTTGGGTCTAATGAGGGAGTGAGGGTGAATAGCAGTGTATTGGGACTAGTGAAAAAGAAAGGGTGAATAGCAGATGTTGTGTTTCTGAAAGAGTGTGGGTAACTAAGAAAATTTATTAGTAAAGGATGGAGGTAATAGCGGTGGGTTGGGTCAACTGAAGGAGAGGATAACTGTGGAATGTTGATCTTGTGAAGGGGAGAGAGTGAGTTGCATTGTGTTTGCGAAGGTGAGGGTCTGAATAGCCGAATGTTCTGCTCGAAAAAATGAGAGCATGAATAGTAAAAATTTTTCTGCTTCTGAAAAATGTATGGCGGTGCACGGAGATGGGTCTAGTGAAGGGATAAGGTGAAGAGCGGAGTGTTATGCTAGCACTGGAGGGAGAGTGTATGGCCCAGTGTTGTGCTGGTGAAAGAGGGAGAGCGAACTGCAGTAGTTCTGGGGTGGCAAAGGGGTGAGGATGAATAGCATTGTATTTGGTCAATTGAAGGGCAGTAGGTGGATGGCAGAATGGTCTGCTGATGAAGGAGTGTGAATAAAGCTGTGTTGGATGGAGCAAAGGAGTGAAAGTGAACTCAAGAATGTTCTGCTTGGGAAAGAGAGAGAGAGTGAATTGCAAAATTATGGTTCTTGCAAAAGAAAGAACTGAAAGTGAAAAGCAGAATGTGGGGCCTGGGCGGGAAGGAAGGTGAATAGTAGAATGTTCTTCTCGGGAAGGAGGGACGATGAGGGGAAGATTTGTGAGTGAACTGTCTCCTTGACTCGCTCATAATCCAGAGATGAACTGCATCTACATTGACTGTATCTTCCTTCCAACTCTCCCAGGCTAAGTATGATGATACAATTCAAATGCGTGTGAGTCTCTTTTAACCAACAGAAATCTACTGTAAATCATCTAAATGTGCGCTTTATCAGCATCTCGGTTTCATACCAAATCAATAATCACAGACTGCATTATTCTGGCCATGCACATGGATGTAAAGCAGCGGCAATTATCTAATTTGCCATTATAATCTTTCATTGTCTGCAAAATGAGAAAAAAAAAATCAAAGCTAATTTTTTTTGTCAGTTTGCAGAAATATGCTCCGCCAGCAGAGCAACTGTTCAGTCCCAGGACTATCACAGGAAAACTAGAAGATAAAATGTACAAAAATGCAGAAAAAAAGATGAACTGAATCAGATAGAAAGGGAAGTATTTCAGAATAAATACTTAAACGAGCTGAGCATGGGGAATTACCCATGGCATGGGGTTAGTCCTGCTCTCCTGCTGAACATGTTTCGTCTGCACAATTCAGAAACCTGGCATTCTGTCAGGCATCTGCTGCCTTCCCTGATGCCAGTTCACGGTGTACATACAAACATCTGCTTCTCTACACAAAGGGGACATGCAGCACTTGACAGGTCTGCGTTAGCAGGGCAGGCCTTGCCAGTTCTTTATACAAAAACCTTAATGCTTCCTGTCAAGCCATTAGTGGCGATACGATCAGAGCAGGCCCCATTAAGCCATCAGTGTCCACCTGTGATAAAGACAGCCATTTGTTTTCTTAAAGCCCACTTAATGTCCGTTTAACTCAATTTGTCAGGAAATGTAGAACAATTTCCTCTCTGCCTGAAATCTGGTAACGATTCAAAACCGACAGAGCAAGGGGTCAGAATGCATATTCAAATTAATGTTTAAAATGCACCTCGTGTGTAAAATATCATAGTGCAGAGAGAGACGCGTGGCTCTCTTTCAGAAGCTCATTTCTGAACTGAGAGACACTCAAATCCAGCCTCCCATATCTGACTTACCCTCTTATTGCAAAAAGATGAGATCAGCTTTTGATGCGGTTTTTAAAAACCAATTTCATGAAATCCTGAAAATTCAGGATTGGATGAAAACATGAAGATACTCCGCTGTTATTTCAGGCAGGATTAAAACATACATTTTAAAAAAACTCAAACTGAAAAATGAGCTGATTCACACAGGACGTATCGCAGGCATGACCAAGTCCAGGCCCAAAAGTGAGCCAAGTTGTATTTTGTCTCATGGTGATGAACTACATGAATTCTGATGGTACCCATTACCAGAGATAGGCTGGATATTTACCAAATCTGTGTGGTAATGAACCAATATTGCTAATAAGGTAGTGACACCGCCTCACCATGCAAACCCCCTACCCCAGGAAAAAAAAAAAAAAACGAGTGATTTAACAATGAGCAAACATCTGCTCAGGTTCACCAGGCGCATTTGTTTGGAATAATCGGGGGGGAGGATTGTGACACTGTGTTCTGTCCTATCCTAATCCAAAACGGCCTGAGCACTGGAGCGAAAATGTATTCCAATGAATTATCCATCTGTCACGAAAAAAAGAATAGAAAATAATGTAACAGAGTTTATAAAGCTTACAGGGCGAGTTTAGCACCGTGCACATGACCCTCACCCCCTCTGCGCCCCCCTGACGGGGGTGTCCGAGTGAGCTGGGCCAAGCACGCAGGAAGTGGAGAGACCCCTACGAGGGGCCGGACCAGGATCCTGGACATCTGTTGGGGTTGGAGAGCTGGATGCGCAGGAAATGGGGTGTCGCCGGGAGCACTGGTTAGCCATTATACTGGCATCCTAATGAAGAGTCGAGAGCGCTCACAGGGGCCTCTGGATGGCACGTTAACGCACGGCTGGGCACAAGCACTTCCTCTCCTCACCACGGCCTCCCCATCTGTCCGAGCGACTGCACCCAATGGGACCGCCCCGGTGGAAAAACGTAATATGCAAACGTGTCCGCACGCGATGCTTCGGCCGTCAGGTGTTTGAAATGATGAAGAGCGTCCTTATTCCTCCCCAGTTACTGAGAGCTCGCCTCTCAAATGTGCGCGATACGCTGTTCGCAAGCCCTGCCAGGAAGCTACTGGAATTTTCAATTGGATTTGAGGCAGCAGCCTAAATTCAGACCCGGTTTGCCCTTGACTCTGGCTGACAAATAAATGCATGCTTTTCAGCGCAGATACTCATTCAGCATTCCTCACAAATAGCCCATCAAACCAAACAAATAAATAAAACAGACACTTGCATTTCATCATGAGTCAACATAAAAGACCAATGTTGATTTAATTCAGGCCAACGTTAACCCTCGGGCTTCATTTGAAAATTGTTTAGCTTTCAGAAAAAAGTGATGGAGTCGGGTATTACACAACAGGCAAATACACTGTATTTAATGCACACCCCGCACTGATGAATGACATAGACAATGAGTCCAGTTACAGCATCCCTGTCTTGAAAGGATGTACAAGGACGTACTCAGTGTAAGCAAATAAAAATGCAACTGCGCTGCATTTTGTGGAATTAGTCAGCAAAGACCAAAAATTGAGATGTAGATATCTGACCAGCAGCGGTATAGATAACTCATCCACCATTAGCATGGCGGCGCGCGGCCCCAGCAAATCGCTGTTTCATGACTTTAATGTGGTAATGCGCCACACAAATGCATCCCTGTACCCCACAGAGCTCCAGCTACGCAGCTGTCTGATGTTAGCAGCGCGTAGAAGGGGTCAGAACCATCAGGAAATGGTTTAACCATCTTTAAAAATTGATGGTTTGAGTGCATGGCAATTACACAAGTTACCGCAAGGTGATTTTCTTGATCACATTTACGTGCCTAATATATAACCTACGTCTGGGTTTTAAGCAGTAAATCACGGAAAGCCAACATATGGAGAGCACAAAGGCAAAAAATATTACTGCTAAAAGCCTTGCAAACCCTCCAGGGAACACAAACACCTGATTTCCTTTCGACCTTAACACTTTACCACATTCATTTCAAGCGGTAGTGCAATCCAAACTATTCTTTTAAATTGTATTGTGTATGCTGTATACGGTTAACAAACTTAATATATTTACATTTGAAGACACAGGCAAAGTCTCGTGAATTTTGAAACGTTTTATCATTTTCACCTGGTCAGAATTGAGTTCTAGTGCAACGATCGTGGCTCACCATCACGCATTGCCAGATAAATGACTGACGGAGACAGATTCTTCATCCACCAGAGCTCCGTACCTGTAGAAACGAGAGGCAGGAAAAAACAGGTCAGTCTCAGGGGCCCCTGACAGAGGAAATAGGTAGTTAACCACATTACCAAACACGGCATGATGGATGCATCAGTTTTCCCTGAGGTCAGAGGTCGAGCTCTGCTCCCCTAAAGAAGATGGATGGGGCACAGGTTAGTGCGCTGGCACCTCACTCACTTACGCCTGTTTTCTTTGTCATAAACCATCTGACTTCCTGCCAGGGGTACGGATGTGGCTTGGAAGAAAAGGACAAGGCCCGATGGTAAATAAATAAGGTTGCCTCAGAAACAAAACGCCATGCTGTTCCTGTAATTACTGTCCATTATGTATGAAGTCTTCCTAATTCTACTATGGGTGGCAGCCATTACAAAGGCAAATATATTTGATTCCTTGCATTATCTATGCAATGCATACTTTCATCGATAACTAGATGATTTGGTGCCTTATAAATCCAAATTATTTTAATGAACCCCAAAAGAGAATGGAAACAGGCTTCCAACATCATTCTTCTGTCGCTACTTGTGCTTGTGGGTAGATATTTACCTTTTGGAATTGAAAATGTGACATACTACCCGAGATAGAGCAAGATTGAACGTTTACTTCTCCCTTCGTCCTTGTTATCCTTCGGTGAGAAAGCACCTCGTATCGTGGAAAATGATTGCGGGAAGCAAGTGGGAACGCTCAAGCTGATTCTGCAATAAACAATATTATAAATGTGTCGCCAGCTAAACGGACAGTGGGTCCCTCGATGCCTTGTTACCTTTTAGCCTCTCTTTCTAATCCATCAAAGACCTGGCATTCTGGAGTACCGTTCGTCTTGGGGAAAAAAATGGGAAAGGAAAATAATAAGTTCTTGTAAGGAGCGTGAAGTCCCAGCATAGGTGCAAACCGGGTCCGTTTGCTGGTTTCAATGTCTCCGCCAACGCCGATCGAGCAGGGCCGAGGGGCTGTAACCGCAGTGCGCGGCTGAGCAAACATTCTGCTAGGGGAGGACAGAACAGCTTCGTTACAGAACACGCCTAATTGAACACGGCCAGCCGTGTGCGCTGGGCTTCACCATATGGAAGAGAACCGTTGTGGACGAGGAAAATTAAACCTGATGCTCGACCTGCATCGTGATGTAATCGCGTTCTGAGCAGCAGTTCTGATCAGCCGTGTGATCAATTAGCTTCACTATTATCAGTATTGATGGTGATGATTAACATTTGGCAGGGATAGGTGTTTTGGGGTAGGCCTTACCTTTCACCAGTAAATATCGCTGTCCCTCTTTCGCTCGCTGGCTACGTTCCAAATAAAATAGATCCTCCGTTCCCTGACTTATTCCCTGCCCTCATGCCTCCAGATGGAAAGAAATGAGTGAACAAAAGGATGACACATTTTATTAAGTATTAGGATGGACATGCACCCTCTCTCTCCCTCACTCTCTCAGATACCTTGCCGTACTTCCTGAAACAAACCTGACCACATCAATAGAGAAGTAAGATCTGAAAGCAATGCGATGAGCGAGGGTCCAAACCCCATAATGTGGAGAAGCAGGTCGAGTGATGTTACCTATTTGGTCCAGCTGGTGGCGTACGGACCAGGGTAGATTGGGGGGGAGGGTGTAATGAGGTACAAGCCTGGCCCAGTCTGAGCGAGCGCCCCCTCTTATCTCTCAATGGGTTCACAGAGGATTCTCGCGAAAGATCCCGTTGGGGATAAAGCGGGGTGGCATCACCTCTCATTCTCCGGAGCTTTAGATAGCAGGAAATAATGTTATCCCCCATCAGATATCCATGAGGAATACCGCTGGCCTCTGCTTTATTCTTGCGCAAATATCTGTCCTGCTGGAAAACTGTGCGCTCTTTGCCAGCCTCCCAGGGGCCTGTGGCCTGCGAGGAGCTGTCTGACCTGCGCCAGGAACCATCTCACATTTTATATGCTCCACAATTCCTATAAATCTAATAATAAAGGGCCAGGGAGTAAGTAAATAAATAGATACGCAGGTAAATCATTGGTTAATAAGAGACTATATTGATAAAGAAATAAGTGAATAAATAAATTAATTAATAAGTACATTAATAAAAATTATTCCCTGCTCATGCACACGAATGCTGGCATGGCACTTCTTCAATCACATAAAACATTTTACACAACATTAGCCCCGGACAAGAGAGGCGTGACGAATACCCAACTATGAGTATGTGCATGTGTTTGTGTGTTAGAGTTTGCATGCATGTGTAATTGCTTTTTCATACCGTGTTTGCATAAATGGGAGTATTTGTGTGTATGTGTGCATTTGTATGTGCGACTATACGTGTGTGTTTGTGTATTTGTGTTCGCTGTGGTCATGGTTCCTGTGTGTATGCAAGTGTGCATTTGTGATTGCGTGGTTGTGTTTGTGGATGCTTGTATTTGGGTGTGTTTGAATGTATGCCTGAGCGTACCATTGTGCCTGCATATGTGCGGGTGTTTTCTGGTGCATTAGCGTGTGTGTGCGCGCCTGTAGGAGTTTGTACACATGTGTGTGTGTGTGTGTGTGTACAGTGGTCAGCAGTGTCCGTGACTTTCCTCTGGAGCGATGGCAGGAAAATGAGTAAACAGCAGATGAAAAGGGCAGGCTCAGCACTTTGAGCTCGTCTATGTGACTGCTTGATTTATCACAAGTAAAGGTAGCTAGAAAGTACAATTTTCTACCTAGCAGCAACCAATAATTCATAATGATGTCCCTTCTAGATAGGGGACCTTTAGCAGTGTAGGGCTGTGTCGCTAAAATGATCTAGATAAATGTCAGTGCGATGCAGGTAGCTACTTTACAAACCATTAAGATTAGTTGGGCCTTCTTCCCTGATAACGCCAGCCATAGCCTTCTGTGCTGTAATAATAACTGGTGCAGATAAATGCCAACAGAAATCGCCGCACAGTTTGTCATACAGGGGTCGGGGCATCCGACTCCGGGCATCCGGTACGAACAGTTCTGGCCTCCAACTGGTGACTGGACTCTGGCTTGGCATTTAAGTTTCTATTGGTACAGAAAATTAAGAGCTAATACATGCTAGATTATCATTGTTAGTAAGATCTATACACTGCAAAGCGGAATACTGCCTTTTAACACTTTTTAAGATTTGTTGGTTATATAATCAGATGAGGTTTTAGAGCACCATCATTAGCAATTAATTTGTTATTGCAATTCCAGAAAAACTACTGCATGGATCTTCAACTAATTTTGCAAACAGGATCCCCAAACTGTCTATTTTCATTTCCATATCAAAATAGTTGCCGGGTGACCATGCTGAATATATAATTGCTCTTCCAATTCAACAACAGAGTGGATCTTGAAGAAATCCTGTGGGCAGGTTCCCCTCACTGTTTGGTTGGGCATCATGTAATTTCCATCATTGTCATTTTTCATATTCAACATGGCCACCGGGCCAATTGATTGAATTTTGACTCTAAACTTTGCTGCTGTTTTCACGTAAAATTACGGGATATATCTTTTATCAATTTTGTGCAGAGGACATCTCTGAGTTGTTACTATGCCCCATGCAGTTTTCCATCTTATTTGCTGCCACAATAGCTACCAAGCCATAATGTAGAATTATATTGTTACAGCTATTCCAACTACTCAGTGGATCAGAAAGATATTTGGCATTTAGGTCCTCCCTATGATTTAGTTGTGAAACATGTCATTTTTGGCCTCATTTGCATACTCAAAATAGCCACCAAGCCTCCATCTTGAATTTTGGACTTTGCAGTCTGTTTACGCCATTCCTGTAGAACTGATTGGTCTTTCTAAAATTTTGTAGACAGGTTCTCCCAGAGGTGCAGTGGTTTTTAACCTAATCTTGACATTCAAAATGCCAGTCACTGTGTAGTTGTGCATTATGTAATTTCTTTACATCATTTGCAAATTAAAAATGGTCTTAATCTTGAATTTTAACACTTGAGTTTGTTACCACTATTCCTGGAAAACTGCATGAAACATGTTCCTCAAATCTAGGACAGCCTACAGGTTCCCTCTACGGTGTAACTGCACCATGCTGTTTTTTAACCTTATATGCACATACAAAATGCCTGCCCAAGTGCCATGTAAAATCGTTCTGCCTTTTTCATTTAAATTGCTGCAGGGTCTTTGTCAAGTTTGTCATTCAGGTTCTATCTAGGACAGGGGTAGGGAACCTTCTTTAGAAAGGGTTTACTCTCAAAAAGGCGTTCACTGCTAACGCTGCTTTCATGATGACAGTTCTGCAAAGGAAGGGTGGGGTGTACCGTGGACTTGACTTTGATATTGGAGATTACTGAAATGAAGAATTATGTACCTGCTATCGATTTGGTAGAGCATCTATTGCTTACCTTGGCAATATTTTGCAAGGTGATTTGCAGTGTCCAACAAGCAGGGGCCACGCACTGACTGTGGAACAGCAAGTGTTAGTGGCCCTTCACTTCTATGCGAGGGAGAGTTTTCTGCAAGTTGTGGGGGATTCCCTTGGACTAGACAAAAGCTAAGTATCAAGAGTCGTGCGCAATGTGACTGATGCCTTTGTGGATAAACGCAACGAGTACATTTTGTGACCTACATGTAATCGACAACTTCGACAGATCGAAGATGGCATCTTCGCACTTGGTGGTTTTTCCAAAGTAATTGGATGTGTAGATGGGATAAATGTTCGCATACAAGCCCCTTCTCGAGATAAGCCTGCATATGTAAACAGGAAAGGATATCACAGCTTAAATGTGCAGGCTGTGCGCGATCATGAAGGTAAACACTTCCTTACCACGAAAACATTTAGAGTGGCATCCCTTGGCGTATCAAAAATCAAACTCTTTACGTGAAATGAAACAAAATCTACCGCAAAAATATTTGGAGAATCTTTGTCAATGTTTCAAAAATGGTAAGTAGATTTAATAAGTCCATAATTGAGACGGGCTTTTAAAACAATTTAATTGACTTACTTCAGTAATTCATAAATAAATATTGGCAAAACAAAATATAAGATGTATGTGAAGTTATCATGGTTTTTGGAGGCTGGCGAGCTTTCTTTGTTACTATCGTCCAGGAGAATTTCTTTTTGCCCACAATCTGATTCTTTGGTCGGCTGGCATCAATTGTGGACGGCGCCCGGACTCTATTTAAACCCAAGTTCCGCCTCGCCGCCTTTGCTAGAGTGTCAGTGTTACCATTGCACTGTAGCCTGCAAGATCTCTGGCTAAGTGTTGAGGAATTAGATGCAAAAAAGGAAAGGGTTAGTTAGTAAAGGGAATCTTTTTCTTTCCTTTCCTCTTTCTGTGCACCATCTGGTGCTTTGTCTTTTTATCTGGGTTCCCAAGATTTTTCCTATGTTTCGTACTGTCTAGCTCGCTCTGCTTCCTTTTTCACACAGACTAGATTCATGTCCTTTGGATGCGCAAGTCTCTCTCTGCTATTTTGTCTGTGTTTGTCTCTCTTGCATTCCTGTGCTTCCTTTCATTCCGGCCACTGCGTTTGGCATCTCAAAACACCAGCCATCACAATACACTCTAGCCAACATGGAGACTTCAGCTGTGGCCGAGATTAAAAAGGTTGTCAACAGCCAGCAAGCTATGCTTTCTGGTCTCGACAAGAGGCTGTCCAGCCTGGGCAACCAGCACGCTGGTTTAGCTGAGAGACTCCACCTTCAGGAGAATTTGTTGCAAAAGCAGGAGAGCGTTCTGTTAAGCTTGACCGAGAGTATCAGATCCCTGTCTACACAAGTTTCGCAAAATGTTGTACAAGCATCGCCCACACAAATAGCGGCGAGGCCGGAAAATGTAAGGATTTCATTGCCCGATGTGAGATATTTTTTTTTAAGGCTCAGCTGTCACGATTTGCTAATGAGGATTCTCGGGTGGCATTTATATTATCCCTGTTGACTGGCACAGCACTCACTTCAGTCGGCCCAATTATCAGATCAAATTCACTGGTCGTAAATTCTGTGGAGACTCTTGTTATGGAGATGGTGTCAGATTTTGATCAGGATGTTTGTGGTCAGGACGCAGCTACACGTTTGATGCATCTGAAACAGGGCAAAGAAAGTACTGCAGAGTTTTCTATTTCATTTCGCTCCCCAGCAACAGAGACAGGCTGGCTGGAGGCTCCTCTTATGACTGTGTTCAGTCATGCTCTCTCTGAGGAGGTAAAAGACGCGTTGGCTACATTGAAGCCCTGTTCCACTTTAGACTCTTTGGTTCGCACTGCTGTGTGTATTGACAATCGGATCTGCGAACGTGACGGGGAGGAACTAAACAGATTGCCGCTTGCTGACAATGGGGCCAAGGCTGCTAGTGGCGAGTGTGCGGTTACTATTCCACCCATTGAAAATTCCACTCCGGTTGAGGCTATGGAAGTTGATAGCTCGCTTGAGTGTCGGACTCACAAACCTGCGCCCAGAAAAATAATCTGCTTTAATTGTAATAAACCGGGTCATACCCGTCCACGTTGCCCGAAGCTTCAGGGAAACGGGAAAATCCCTCCAGCGGTTTGGGGGGCGCTAGAGGGCCAGACCCAATTACCCTTCCGTACACTAATCTCTGTTGATCTGACTGTGGGGAACAAGAGAGTTATTATTGAAGCGTTCATGGATTTGGGCGCCGTGAATTATTTCATGGATGTTGAGTGGGCTAGGAGGCACTCCGTTCCCACCTGTCGTCTTTCACAGCCACGCTCTGTGAGAACTTTGGACAGTCGCCCGCTTGGAACGGGAGTTATAACGAAGGTTTCTGGAACGCTAAATATGTTCATTTCCTTTGGTAGCCATTTGGAGGAGGTTCGGTTCTTCATAATCAGTTTCCCTTTTTTTCCCATTGTTTTAGGGCATTCTTCGCTACGGGAACATACACCTTGCATCTCTTGGGGGGAACAGAATAATCCTATTGTCCACTGGGATGCCAATTGCGGGTCCCGTTGTTGAGAGAATGTGACTTGTTTTTCCAGACATCAAGCTATGGGGCAGGCTGATGCCTGGAGCGAGTGTGAGGAGGTCGTCTCACCGTATCCTCCTAAACTAGAAAAAGGGTCAAAGTAGGGGTTGGAATGGGATCCTCAGTTTGATTGGCATCAGCCAAAGGACGATTACCTTTTAGAGGATTTTTCCAATTCTGAATCAGTCACCGAGACGTTAGGTTCTGAATTAAGTGAGGAATTGGGGGCCGCCGTGTACTTTGGTTTGCCTTCTAATGTTCCTAATGATTATGCTGATCTCACCGAGGTTTTTAGTAAACAACGAGCTTCAAATTACCTCCTCATCACCTGTACGATTGCAAGATCATTCTCCACCCTAGTACTACTCCTCATTGGGGTTCAATATACTCGTTGTCAGGCCCTGAGCGTAAGGCCTTGCGAGAGTATATTCAGGAAGCTCTTGCTAATGGTTTTATTTGGCCGTCCACGTCTCCTGTCGGAGCGAGGTTTTTTTTATGGGAAAAAAGGATGGCGGTTTGAGACCCTGTATTGATTATAGGAGTTTGAATAAAATCACCATTAAAAACCGATACCCCCTTCAGTTGATGAATTCCACGTTTGAACGTCTGCAGGAGGCGACATTTTTTACCAAGCTAGATCTCCGTAATGCTTATAACTTAGTTTGCATTCGCGAGGAGTACGAATAGAAAACGGCATTCGACACTCACGACAGGTATTACGAATATTTGGTCTTGCCGTTCGGATTAGTTAACGCCCCCTCGGTGTTTCAGGCACTTGTTAATGACATTCTCCGAGAGATGTTGGAGAAATTTGTCTTGTTTATCTTGACAACATTTTGATTTTTTCTTCAACACTCTCAGAGCATAAACAACATGTCAGTCGTGTGCTTGAGGCCCTCCTTAATGCTAAGCTTTTTGTCAAGGCCGAGAAGTGTGTCTTTCACGCCCAAACTGTCTTGTTTCTTGGCTTGTTTTCAGGGGGTCAGTCTGCATGGACTCGGACAGGGTGGTTGCAGTCAGGAATTAGGCTGCCCCTCAAAGTGTTAAGGAGGTCCAATGCTTCTTGAGCTTTGCTAATTTTTATCGGAGGTTTATCCATAATTTCAGCGCAGTTGCTGCCCCCATTATTGTGCTCACCAGAAAGAATACCTCCTCAGCGTTTTTTTGGTCTCCAGCAGCTGATGCAGCCTTTCAGGAATTAAAGAAATGCTTTAGCTCAGAGCCCATTCTGGTTTTGCCCGATCCCTCCCTCCCATTTGTGGTGGAGGTGGATGCTTCAGAGGTTGGCGTGGGTGCTATTTTGTCTCAGCGCCCTCTTTAAAAATAACAAGCTACCCCCATGCGTGTACTTCACCCGGTCTTTGTCCGCCAAGGAGATGAATTACAGCATTGGTGACCGGGAATTATTGGTGGTCAAGTTGGCGCTTGAAGAGTGGTGCCACAGGCTGGAGGGAGCTGAATACACATTTGCGGTATAGTCAGACCATAAAAATCTCCAGTATATTCAGCAAACCAAGTAACATAATTCCCGGCATAAGCGGTGGTCATTGTTTCTTGAACTACTTTAATTTCACGCTAACTTACCGCCCTGGCTCTGAAAACATTAAGCCTGATGCCTTGTCACGAATTTACGACCGCTTTGATCAGATCCTACCCCAGAGCCAGTTATTCTGGCTGCTCAGATTGTGGCGCCCATTCAATTGGAGATTGAGGCGGTAGTTCAGGAGGCTTTGAAGACTGATCCTGGTCCTGGGAGGGAGCCTCCTGGCTGTTTCTTTGTCCTGCCTAGGGTTAGGCCATAGGTCCTCCAGTGAGGACACTCTTCTCGCTTGGCAGGGCACCTGGGAGCCCATCAGACTAAGCAGTTCCTGGCCCGACGTTTTTCGTGGCCCGGTATGATGCAGGATATTCGGGAATTTGTTGCTGCCTGTGGCATATACTCCAAGAACAAGACTTCCCACCTCTCTCTCTCTGGTCTGCTGCGACCATTGCCTGTTCCCAGGCGCCCTTGGATTCATATTGCGCTGGATTTTGTTAGTAGACTGCCTGTGTCTGAAGGTAACATGGTCATCCTAGTCATGGTTGACTGTTTTTCTAAGGTCGCTCATTTTGTCACGGTACCCAAGCTGCCTTCAGTGCAGGAGACGGCCCTTCGTGTAGTTATTAATGTGTTCCGGCTGTATGGGATTCCGCAAGATATTGTCTCTGACCGAAGCCCTCAGTTTACAGCCAGATTCTGGCGGGGATTTTGCAAACAGTTGGGGGCCACTCTGGGTTCCACCCAGAGACTAACGGGCAGACTGAGCGTACTAATCAGTCTTTGGAAAACACTCTTCGATGTTTAGCGGCGGAAATTCCATCCTCATGGAGTCGATTTTAAGCATGGGCCGAGTATTCCCATAACTCACTGAATAACTCCTCCACGGGTCTTTCCCCGTTTAAAGCTCAGGTGGGTTACCAACCCCCACTGTTTCCTGAGACTGAGAATGATTCCGAGGTTCCCTTGGTCAACCATTTCATTCGTCGCTGTCGGTCGGTTTAAACCAGGGTCTGTTCTTCTCTTTTGTGCTCGGGGCTCAAACAAAAATCCACCGCTGATGGAGCCAAACGACACCTTCTATCTTATCCTGTCGGTCAGAGAGTTTAGCTGCCTACCCGGGACCTCTCCCTGAAGGTAGAATCCCGAAAACTGGCGCCCCACTTTATTGGCTTGTTCAAGATAGTGTGGAAGATCAATCCGGTCTGGTATGATACACGGGAGTCCCCTTCTCCTGCCGCAACCGGAATTAACAACACCTCAATAGCATGAGACCCTTTTGAAGATTTTTGTTTCTTTTTTACACATACATTCACGTGCACCCCTACACACCTCACACCACTGATTTTCAGTGTTGCTTGTATTTTTTGTTAAATAAATTCATTTTTGTAGCCCATCACCTCGCGTTTGCCGGCTCGCTGGCTGCAACATAAAGGGAGACAGACACAAGGTGGCGGGCTACAAAAACTTAATTTATTTAACAAAAAACACAAGCAAATATAGAGAAGACTGAAAATCAGTGGTGTATGGGCGCATATGAATGTATGTGTGCAGTAGAAACAAAAATCTTCAATAGGGTCTCATGCTGCTGAGGTGTTGTCAATTCGGGTGACGGCAGGAGAAGGGGAGCCTGAACTGCAGGCTGAGGCAGCTTTTCAAACGGCAGAGCACACCGGGCCCAGGTGCAGCCAATCCCGCTAACGACCCTCCTGCAGACACAGGAGAGCAGACTCCTGCTATTCAAACAAAGTTGGCTGCGTTGCTTGTGGTCGGATTGGCCTTGGTGGCTTTACGCACGCGTGACGTCAGGCATCCTAGATCTCGTCACATGATCACAACCTGGCTGTGCCCCTGACGCTTTACAATTTTGACAAATCAACAAAAATTTGGCGATGTAGTAGAGTTGAACCAAATGCAAAATACTGATATTATAATTGGGGTGGATATTTTTATTGATTCCTTCAATTTCAAGAGTGAACCATCTCTTTAGAGTATCTATAAAAGCTCCATCCAGTCTGTCTCTATAGGTAAAGGTACACTCTAAAAAGTACTTCAGAGGACCTTTAGCCAGTGCTTAAATACATGTATTGTTGTGAGAAAAAAAAATGAGTTCTATGATATTGTTAGACTTTTTATTTTTAACTGTCATTTTATTGAGTTCGGTTGACACCACACTTGCAACTATTGTTTCAACACACTATCATGAGTCAGGTGAACTTAAAATCTTTGACACAACAATAAAGAACAAAATTCACATCCTGGTAACTTAATTACATTTGTTGGGAACTACATTTTCTAACCTTCGAATTTTCCCCGCCCACGTCACATGCCTGGAAAAGTTTGAATAGCTGCAGACTGAGTAAAATACAAGCAACACC
The DNA here is from genome assembly GCA_029721435.1 of Gymnothorax reevesii. Lineage (NCBI taxonomy): Eukaryota > Metazoa > Chordata > Actinopteri > Anguilliformes > Muraenidae > Gymnothorax > Gymnothorax reevesii. The sequence continues at coordinate 10,978,489 of CM056587.1, read as the reverse complement.
AAGCGCGATCTTTCTCAAACAAGGTGAGCGGTTATTACTCAGTGGTGCCATCAGATGTTCAGAAAGTCCTCTGTGTCACCCTTTACCGATCGCCCTCAAGCTGTTTCATTTTAAAATCGTCGATTAACAATCAAACTATTTATTGACTGTACCGCCAACACCAATAGGGTACTTCACCAATTAATGAGAAATCATATTGAAAAAGCATTTTATTTGGCATTTTATGGATGGCAATTAATGCAATAAATTAAAAAAAAAAATCCAGAACGTTCGCTGACTTTGCAACATTCATTTTTGCCATGCTTTCAACTTCTACTCCGCTGTGCATCGTGCCTAACCACGCCCTGTCTGAATGTAGAGCGGGATTCTCTTGGCGTATTGCTTAATTAGCCTCGGTCAGAAACTCTTTGTCGTTTCGCGTGCTGCTTGTGCGCAGAATTTATAAAAGATATATTGATATTTGACGTCGTCAGAAATGTGCGGAAGAAAAAGCCTCCGTTTTGTGGTTCAACGTATAACCGTGCAATTAAAAACAGACATCTGCCATTGACCTCGACTAATTAGTCTGAACAACTGCTGCTAATCGGCAAGAAACCTGCGAGAGGTTTTGGTTATTCAGAATTGAGAGGTGAGGTTCCAGAGGGCCTTGTTTAACTGACAAAGAGCCGCTACTGTTATCACAGTTACATATTTTCTATGACTTCAACGATGTGGGGATTTTTCCCCCAATGGTGATATGATTAGCAACACGCTCTTCATTTTGTGGCTGTGGTGAATGCTGGTAGACACGTAAGTTAGACACTGTGCGCTAATTCGCTTTTTGTAAACCTGCCATTGTCTGACACTCTTAATCTAAAATTGAGGGGGTCATTTTTTGCTTAAAACAGTTCAGCAGTTCTGTTTATTTGTTGTTCTGGCACAAGTACTTTACAGTGTTCCAATGGAGTACAAAACGAGAACAAAACATCCACCAACGTTAAGCTAAATAATGTTAGCCTACACGGGTGCATAATGAAGGAGATGAAACGGCGATATATTTAACCATATCATCGTAGGCTTCCTTCAGTCTTTGTATTTTGAAAGTAAACCGTTTTCTTTGCAAAGCATGTAATTGTTAAATAATGTTACTGTTTGGGGCATAGGCTGTATTTTGGTGCCACGGGAAAGTTCAGAGTATCACACTGCTCCACACCATCCTGCTTTCAGGTTGTAACCTTTTTACAGTTTAGTTAACATTAGGCTATCTCACACCAAACACATCTTGACATATAGTACTTAATGTGATTTGATTTTGAATCTGAAATTTGAGCAGAAAATTGTCGTCATTGAATGGTTAAATTTGGCAGTATGGTCTTTCCTGTTTAAAATAACACCCCCGTTTATGGTAGGTCTACTCCATAAAATGTGTGTGACAAACCTGTTTCCAATTAGCTACCATTTCTTTGTAATTGCAGTGCACACATTGTGAAGTCAGCACATATGGAACAAAACATTTGCTGTTTTTTCAGTGACTCTCAAAATGCATTGGGCTTGTAAAATTTGTACTTTTGAGACCTCCACCAAAGCAGAGCTGTTGAGACATTATAGGTTACGTCACAGTAATGGTGGGCAACCTCTGCCCTGTCCTCATCCGGATTGTTTTTGTTCCTTTACAACATGGGGTAGCCTCAGATCACATCTGTCAAGAAAACACTCAACTCAAGAAAGGGTCAGATCTTATGAAATACTCAATTTCTGTTGCCAGTGCTGCAGTGTAGGCACAATCTCCACTGAAAGAGAGTATTTTGAGCATCTTGGTCGGCATTTGAAGAGGCAAGAAACTATCACCTGCGTTTTCAAAAACTGCTATTTCAAAACTAACATCTATGGAACATTTGCTTCCCACAGAAGCCGCAAGCATACTCCTCACTCACTGGATGAGTTCAAAGAACACCTGCTAAACAGGTATGTAAAGGCTTCAAACACAGACACTTACAGCAATCCAGTTAATCAAGAGGGTGAGCAGTCTGATATTGATGTTGGAGGCGATGATAGTAATGTGAGTGAACTGCCAGCGTTGATTGAAAAAAGCTTGGCTCACTTGTTGTTGAAACTAGAGAGCATCTATAATGTACCCAACAGATGCATTGATGAGGTTGTGGAGGAGCTGCATTTTATCTCTCATTCAGCCTCAGCTCCCATTATGAAAGACACTTTGCAGTCTTGCTTGAGAAGGCACAACTGTGAAATTGAAGAGGGTGCTGTGTCAGAGATGGTGAAGGAACTTTGTGGTGCCAACCCGATTAGTTCTGCCCTTGGTAGTGGTGGTCATCTCTCCTCTGCCTACAAAAGAAGAGAGTACTTTAAAGAGCACTTTTCTGTGGTAGAACCCATTGAGTATGTTCTCAGCAGAGAGAAGAATAGCTTCCAGTATGTCCCCATTCTGAAGTCATTACTGCAGATTTTGAGCAGGAAAGACATCCAGGGTTTGATCTTGTGTGAAGGAGAAGATCAGTGTACTATGTACAAGTCATTTCGTGATGGCACTCACTACAAAACCAATGAGTTGTTTTCAGGGGATGATCTTAGCGTTGCTCTCATTCTCTATGTGGATGACTTTGAGATATGCAATCCTCTTGGTACATCCAGGAAAAAACACAAGATCACAGCTGTGTATTGGGTATTGGCTGATGTCCCCTCAGTGCTCCGATCTGCACTATCCTCAATCTTCTTAGCAATTCTGTGCAAGGCTGAGGATATGAAGAAATTTGGTTACAGCACTGTATTGGAGCCACTGCTCAAAGATCTTGTGGTCTTAGAAGGGGAAGGATTGTATGTTCCAGCATTGGGCAGAAAAGTGAAAGGGACAGTCTTTTCTGTTGTTGCAGATAATCTCGGGGCCCATTCTATGGGGGGATTTGTTGAGAGCTTTTCCTGTTCATACGTCTGTAGATTTTGTCTGGGTGAGCGATCACAGTTTCAAACAGGAGAAGTGAGGACTGGGACATTCCCACCCAGAACTAAAGAGCAGCACACGCTACATATTCAGGCTGCACAGGAGACTGCTGCTTTAACTCATGTGAATGGAGTGAAGAGCCAGTGTGCACTGACAGGAAAACTGAAATATTTTGATGTTTTGACTGGATATCCACCTGATCTGTTGCATGATCTCTTTGAAGGTATAGTGCCTCTAGAAATGGCTCTGTGCCTCAGAGTGTTCATTCAGAGTAAGTATTTCACCCTTGAAGAGCTAAACAAATGCATCAAAGAGTTCCCCTATAAATGGTCAGACAAGACTGATGCACCACAGCTTGTCCCTCTGAATTTTGCTGCACGGAGAAGTATTGGAGGGAATGCCCATGAGAATTGGACTTTGTTGCGTCTCCTACCACTTATGGTTGGATCAAAAATCACTGAGGGTGACCCAGCATGGGAAGTGCTTCTTGTGCTCAAAGACATTGTTGAGCTTGTTGTGAGTCAAGTCCATACAGATGAGACTATTTGCTACTTGGATAGTAAGATATCTGAGCACAAGCATAGGTTTCTCCAGGTTTTCCCACAGGAAAAGCTGATCCCAAAACATCATTTTCTGGAACATTATCCAGAACTTATCAGAGCTTACGGTCCACTGGTGTCACTTTGGACTATGCGGTTTGAAGCGAAACACAGCTTTTTTAAGCGTGTTGTCAGGCATACTCACAGCTTTCGAAATATTCTGCTGTCACTGTCCATGAAGCATCAGTTGATGGTTGCTTATAACCTACATGATTCCAGTGTTGTCAGACCTCTTCTACAGGCCACAGCACTGTCTACAGTGGATGTTTCTGTGCTAAGAGAGGATATCCAGATAGCACTGCAGGCTAAGTTCCCTGGTGTGACACATGTCCAAATAGCTAATAGTGTGTGTTACAGTGGCACCAAATTCACCAGTGGGATGATCTTGGCTCATGGTTCCACAGGTGGTCTGCCAGATTTTGGGGAGTTGATCCAGACCGTGGTTGTGAAGGGGGCTGTTGGATTCTTGGTGAAATGCTTAAGTGCTTGGTCAATTGAGCACCTGAGGAGCTATGTGCTTGAGAAAACAAACACAGTGAAAGTCCTAGAACCAGTCGAGCTATCAGACATGTTCCCTTTAACATCTTACTTGCTTGGTGGAAAAAGCATTATTACTCTAAAGCGCTACATTTATGTTCCATAGATGGTTACCAAATTTGTTGTACACTGGGGTCCAAAATTATTGGGACACCCCTATCTTTCCCCATTGTAACAAGTCTGTTCAGTCTTTCTTTTTATATATATATATATATATATATATATATATATATATATATATATATATATATATATATATATATATATATATATATATGTTTATATATATATATATATAAAAAAATGATACTGGATATAGGTTATTCTATTATATCCGAGAATAACATACATTTGACCATTTGCAGTCCGAAAAATGATTACAACATTGAGTTGATGAGAGATACGCTTCATATGTGAAATACTATTTGCAGACAATGTTAAGTGAATGGGAGAAAAATGTGTGCACACAAACTTTTGAATTGCCCCATAATTTGCAGTAACAAACGTGTAAGAAATAATCAACAAATCTCATACCTATTGCTGACATATTAATTCAGATTTATTTCTAGTTTCCACCAAGAATCCACAATAGGAAAACTTTAAGATGAGTGTGTTAGCATGGGAAAAGAGGGGTGTCCCAATAATTTTGGACCGCAGTGTATGTTCAAGTCATTGTAGGGTAAATTTGCACCTTGCAATTTTAGTTTCAGGACTGTCAAAAGGTTCTATGTGCTCTTTCTGGAGACTTTGAGATGTAATGACATGAACTGGTGTGCCTTTTCTCCTCCTCACCAAAGTTTGTTGCCAAAATCTGTGCTAGACTCAAGCTCATCCCGCTGCATCACCTATTTTTATTCATATTATTTTTTAAAGAAGTTATTCCCTCTTCCATTTCCGGTAATACGTAATGACAAAATCCTTAAGGGAGCATGACAACCGAGGCAAGCTGGGGCACTGAGCCAAACCGTTCTGAGTAAGAGGGAGAACATGAGAAACGTAACAAAATACACCATAGTTGGTTTGGCATAGTAATTAGCCTTCAGACACAGAGCTTATTGAAGTTTGTCTGAACCATTTTGCTGACACTAGAAATTACAGAATTATGTGAAACCTATTTCTCTTACAGATCACTTTTAATGTCACAACCAGCCCAACTCAGAGTGGTCCTTGCGGATCATGATGTCCGGAAGCTGGCATTACCATCTGGAATCCCTGGGACAGTGGATGAACTTCACTCAGTCATTCGTGCTACATTTGGGATTTGTGGGGACTTCAGTCTGCACTATAAAGATGTTGATTTTGGTAATGAGTATTTCTCCCTGTGTTCAACAACTGACATCAAAGATAAGGACACAATCAAGATTGTGTACATAATGGAGCCCCCTGCAGTAACTTTCACCTTGACTGATGTCACAAATATGACTGATGGTGCTCAGCCTTTTGACCAGCCTTCATATCAGTCTCCTGAAGAAACCTCTTCATCTGGATTGTCCAGTGACACACTTCCTGTCTCATCAGCTGAAGATAGCCCAGGCCACCGTTCACAGCGTTGGCCCTCTGAATTTATAATTCCTCGCTTTGCTTCTAACACAGAGATTCAACTTCAATTAGCCAATGAAAGCTTCAGTAAGGAAGGGAGTCTTCTCAGTTCTAAGGACCTCATCTCGCTACTCCCGGACATTCTTGGAAAGCTAGCAGAGGCTATTTATGAGTACACCGCTTATCCATCAAGTCTCCAGATAAGTCAAGCTGCAGAAGCCCTTGTTCAAAAGCATCCCTGCCTCAAAGAGCCTGGGTCCTTTAATGGGTGTTATGGGTGGATACAGCGCCTGAAATACAAGATGAATAATTTCAGATCCAAACTCCGTGGTCTTGGCTGTCCTGAACTTGAGGTGAATTCACTCAAGAGGAAGGCGGGACATGAGAAGACTCCTGCAAAGAATGTGAAAAAACCAAGGAAGGCTGAAGTAAATTACCTACCTCCTCATGCTTCAGGTGAAACTGCTGAAAGTTTGGAAAAAGAGAGAGTGGAGCTCCTAAATGAAGTGATGAAGAAGGATAACTCTAAAGTGGTGGCTGAGAAAATGTTGAAAACGTTCTCACTTCGCAGACAGGAAATAGTTAATGAGGCCCCTGCCATCAGAGAGTTCATGAAGCGATGGCCTGCCCTTTTTGATTCAACACAGGTAAAACTGTACTCTTACATTTGAAAAGTTTTATTAAAGTATAGTTTTTGTACTATGGCTTAATACCGTGTAGAGTTCTCTGAAATCATTTCTCTTTTGTGTTCCCAACAGATAAATGAAGAATTCAAGAGGGTGACAACAGTGAGCCTTGAATCAACCTTTATGGCCAAGCTTGACCAGTGCACCCCGAAGCTGATGACTGTAGTCCAGTCAAAGGGAGGAGCTGCAGGACTGAAGATCAGGCAGATTAAGGACATTCTTCTTGAGGTATGCTTATTAATTAAACTTTTAAATTGCAAGTTTCTTAACAGTAATTAGTTCAGATAAATTGCTATCATTAAGGTATTTGTGGATCTGGGCCCGGTTGTTCAAAGCTTAGTTACCTTTAACCGGTGATTAAGTTTAAACCACAGTATCTATATCTCTGAATGAAAGTCCAGATGTTTGTATGTTTTTGATGCATTTTGTAGGTTTCCCCTTGATTAGTTAAAGTAGTGAAGAGCATTCGCGAGAGTCTTATTTAGAGAGTGGTCACAATGTCATGTGTTTAGCGCTAACCAGCCGTTAAATTAACGAGCTTTGAACAACCGGGCCCTGATTTTTAGTGAACCCTTGGTATAATTTTGTCATTAATCAGAACAACACCGTTGAGCGGCGCAGAGAAGCTGCCATTCGCTGCCTTGTTGTGTGTCTTGGAGAGAAGGAAGAGGACCTTTTCAAAGAGTACAGTGTAAGTAATTCAGTACCCTTTAACTTGAACCTTTAATCCATAACTTCTTTTGATGTTGACCCAAATCACTCAAATATTGTTTGAATGTTAGGTGTGGGTCATTCGATATAAAATCAACCAATTCAGAAAAAATTTCCACTTGACCACTTCAGAATCGGCTGAGTTTTTTTTTTTTTTTTTTTGGACAATATTGTTTTCATTTTCAGTGAGGCCATGTAAAATTATACATTCTTACTATTAACACTTTCTGAGTTATAGCTCCTTAAAGTATATCTAGGTAGGTCCAGATTTGCCTCCCTTTTTAAAAACTTTTTTTTTTTTGGTCCCCCGCCGCAACACAAAACGGGGGACTATGTATTCAGCTGCGTCCGTCCGTACGTCCCGTTTCTTGTTAACACGATATCTCATGAACCGTTGCACCTAGAGTCTTCAAATTTGGTATCGGCCTACATTGGGGCATTACACAAACACCAGTTGATATGGGTGACCTTATTTCCAAGGTCACCACTTTGGCCACTTTTTAAACTCTTGTTAATACATTTAAGTATGTATTTTTACTGAAGCGATATTTCATGAAGTGGCGGGGGACATGGCCACCTTTTGTGGCAAACAATTCTTTTTATTTTTTTTATTTATTTTTTTTTATTCATGTCAGTTTTTTCCCAGCATTTTTGAGCCTCATAACTTCATTCCTAATACAGATAGCCGCATGAATGTTTCAGGGCTGAAAAACACGTGAGCTCTGTTCAAAACTGCAACCAAGTCCATTTGACATCAATCTCAGGTGTCACAATCCTAAGCCAAAGTCTATTTTGTCTTCAGAAAATTTTTTCTTTTATCAACTTTGAACATCAATATCTTGGGGAAAATGAAAGTTTCAAAGCAAAACGGCACCAATTTCATGTCTGTGACACAGTAGAATAGGAACAAGCATTGGTATCCTGGATGTGTCAGATGTTTTCAGATAACTCAGAAAAATTAAAGTTCGTTTCGGGATAGGTGGCTGGTTAAAACAAGTTCTGGCAGATGAAAGCTCTCATTTTTGGCAGACGAGGCTCATCTTCTAGCCATGATTCCTTCTGTGTCAAAATGATCTAAAATAGGCATATTTTGAAATAAAATTGAAGATTCTATTCGTTTTTGAAAGGAATTACAGCCATGATCATCCTCAGCGAGTGAACACTATGTACATTGTAACCAGTATGGTTAAGTGTTGAGTCTTGAAAGTATGAAAATCTGGGCTCAGGATGACTGTGTGGCTCTCAGCATTGTATCAGCTTCACAGGCTCATGATGCGCAGCTAGGAAAACCCTGGACCTGCTGCTGCTGCTGCTGCTGCTGCTGACATCAGCATAAATTGCAAGGTAAAACTTGCAAACTATACAAGTGCATGTTGTATGCATGTACAATGTAGTTGTATAATCTGTGTTATATACCAATTAATTACACAAGAATAATAATAACTAATTAATAATACATTATGCATACAACATGTATAGTTTGCAAGTTTTGCCTCCCAACTTATGCTGGTGTCAGCAGCAGCATGCCCAGGGCTTTACCAGCTGGACAACATGAGCCTGAGCTGACATGTAGTTAAGAGCCATGGAGTCCGTCTGAGAGCAGATTTTCATATTTTCAAGTCAACACTTTATGTACCAGGTACAATCTACATAGTGTTCACTCCCTGACAATTATCATGGTTGCAATTCAAAAATCTGCCCATTTTACAAAATAATTTCGACACCGAAGGAATCATGGTTCCAAGATGAGCCTGGTCTCCAAATGGAGCTAAGAATGAGAGCTTTCATCTGCCAGAACATGAATTAACCACTATGTCACAGACACTTATCTCCTGCAGTTTTGCTGTTAACACTTATTTTCCCCAAGATATTGATGCCCAAAGTTGGTTACGGGAAAACATTATGTTGAAGAAAAGCCAAATTTTGGCTTAGGATTGTGACACCTGAGATTGATGTCAAATGGACTTGGTTGCAGTTTTGAACTGAAGTGCGTTTTTCAGCCCTGAAACATTCATGTGGCTATCTCTATTAGGAATGACGTTATGAGGCTCAAAAATGGTGGGGGAAAAAAAGTGCCAAATTTTGACCTACCCGTTCGAACTTTGAGGAGCTGTAACTCGGAAAGTATCCATAGTATGAATGAAAGGTTTTGCATGACTTCATTGAATATGCAGAAGATATTGTAGAAAAAAAAATAAGCTGATTCTGAGGGGGTCAGGTGGGAGGCACTTTTTGAATTTCCATGGAATGACCCTTGTGCTCTTTTTAGTGTCTGCATTTAGTTTGGATGTTTTTCTTGGGTTACTATTAAATTATGCATGGTAAATTATGCATTTACCTTTTTTCCAACACCGTAATGCCTATCCATTTCTTCTATAAGGACAGGGAGGAGCTTGAGGCAGACCTTATGATGCAGGTGATGAAGATTGCCATCATTGGTGACCGGTGTGCAACCATTGTCATTGAGGGAACCAAAATCTTGGAAGGGATTGATGTTGCCAGATCCTGTGCTTTGCTGATGGGCATAATATATGCCCTTAACATCAGCTATCCCAAGCAGTTGAAGTTTACCTTTGAGGTATTTCAGAAGCTATTCCTGGAGCTTGATGGACAAAAAGCCAGCTCAAAAGTAATGAGTCTCAAGTACAGCATTTTCTGACTGCTCTAAAACCTCAGCACTCTCAGTGAGTTGGAAGTTTTGATTTGTCTGAAGACTTCTCTACATTAGTCACGGCCAAAAGTTTTTGCACGACATTGCTAAGTGCATCTAATTTGCAAATATAAAACCTTTTCCTGCCCACAGAAACTGACCCTTGAGAAATTTAACTACCTGTTACACAATGAATACTGAGTAAAGTACTGAATTTTACTCACTGAACATAATTTTATGGGAACGTCTTGGCTCCAGTAAAATGTCATATTCATGTACTTCAGTCATTATTGCAAACTAATATTATACTCAACAGCACTTTTGAGCATTGATTGTGTGGGAAACCATTACGTATCATTTGACAATTTTTTTTTTTTTCTTCCACTCTTATCCAAATTATCCAACTTGAAAAATATTTCTCATCAAACAGTGTGCAAAAAGTTTTTGCCCTGACTGTATGGACAGTGTTGACCTGTAATACTGGTGTTACCATTAGTTATCAAAGGTTGAGTTTTTAATCAGGTTATACACTTGATGTTTTACATGTAAGAATTGGCTTTAGAATCGGTGCTGTCTTGAAGACTAATCAGGCCCTCTCTATTCATTCAAAATTTCAGGCTCTGTTGGATTTTCAACCCTTTCTTAGTATTTTTTTTACTCAAACAATAGGATAATCACTTACTGGTCTTATTAGTTTGACACTCTACTGTGCAAGATATTTCTTACATGAGTGTCCTGATATTGTATTTGTGCACAAATAACTGCTGTTCTTTGGAGAAATTTGAGAGTTAATATTGAATACTCTTTATAATATTTAGGTCTGCCTTCTCTTAGTCTACCACTATGCTGTTGGTAAAATTTAAAGTCAATTACAAATTTTACATGTGTAATTGTGTAATATGTGTTTTTATAGTGAATCAGCTATTAATAATCCAGATCTGATAATTCATGTTTTGTTAATATACTGGATATACTTGCATTGTTTCACACTGCAAACAGTCACAATTTTGTAATGGTGAACCACAGACCAAGTAATTAATTTTCTATTGACATTTGTGATGCTTTTTCATATTTTGAGTGCAACCTGGAGATTTTGTAGAATCGCAGTGCAAAATAAAGGCAGCGTAATTGTCTAATATTGGCTTTGTTTGACTTCATTCAGAAAGGTAGGCTTTACTGACAAAAGAAAAAGATGAGTTGGGATGAGAGAAATTTTAGTTGGGAAAATGCAATGGTAGAGGTTGGTCAACAAAGAAATTTAAATTCATATGGAAAAATGTTAGGTTACAGTTATATTTAAAATGCATTCAAATATTGAAAAAACTAATTTGGAAAACTTGATTTTTAAAATAAAGTCCACTTAAAAACTTGTGTTCATGTTAACTTTTATTAAGTTCATGTTACTTAGAAATGCTTATGATTATGACACAAAAAGCTAATTCATCATAGTTAAAATATTGTGTTGGACCAATGCAATTCTACCAGCAGTTGGCATAACTCAAAAAGGGTAATGCAACATGTTGCCTTAATTTTTTTTGTTGGCCCAATGCTTTATTTTTTAGAGTGTAAGCACTGTGGCAGTAATAACGCAGTATTTAGAAAATTTACTTATACTTTTGATACTTAGGTATTTTTAAAAATAAGTACTCCAGTACCTTTACTTAAGTAAAAATCTGTCTGTAGAACTTTTACTGGTACTTGAATAAAATTTCACAAGTGGCATCTGTACTTTTACTCAAGTAATGAAGTTGTTCACTTTGTCCCCCTGAGATAATGGGACTGCGGAAATCACTGGCCCAGAGCTTTGACAGCCTTTGACTCCACTGCCCTCAACATTGTTTATTCTCCTTTTCTCTGGAAAAATAACTCCATATTTATATTATTCCACCAAATCTACCTCTTTGTTTCTTCATTATATCAGAGAAAAAATGAACTGCATGAGAATGAAGAAAAATGGCCTTTTTTATTTTTATTTTTGTACATTTTTGGTCATCATCTGAAAGGCAGTGCTTGCTAAAGTGATAACAGAGTCATAATGGTGTTTTATCGGGGGGCCCTGGGAGAGAAAAACAAAAGCCATCTCTACCCAAAAGCTCAATTTTCACTGGCAAGAGGCTGTTTCTGCCTTAATGCTAAATTCTTATTGGCCAGTGCTCATCTTTCCCTTAATTCTCATTGGCCAGAGCTCAACTTTGTCTAAGCACAAATGCAGTCATTACATACTATCTGGGAAATTTAAATTCAGGTTTTATTTGAGATTACTAGTTTATATATACAGATACTCTACATTAGTGTTCATAAGCATTAGCATGAGCATTTCATTAGCATTTTTTGAAACAGTTTGTGATAACCATCAATAGCTATTTTACTGTTACTAGCTATTTAATGATAATCTTAACAAATAATTAGAAATGCTATAATTCATGTTATTTTGTCATGACTTTGTCTAAATTACATATATTACTTCATGAAGTATGAATTGTATCACGGCTCTTGAGAAATAATCCTCAAAAAATAACATAAATCATAGCATTATGGATAACTTGTGAACATTAATATCATATTTTTTGTGAACAATACATTACTTTTAACTTAAATATTGTGTAATTATGAAATAATGAATGTTATTATAAAGTGTTACAGCATTTTTTTTACATTCCGATTTTATCCTGCACAGTGTTCGCGCCCCAAGTTCTGATGGTCCACCACATTCTGTGGCACTGTAGACTGATGCGGCGATACAGCGGCAACAGCAGTGTGAACTGAAACTCTCAAACAGGTCAGTGTGTGTAATTAGAAACGCATATGTCAGCCGGGCCAAAGGAAAGGTTTGACAATCAAAGACAACAGTTCTCATTAGCGGCTAATCCGAGGTGTCAATGAGCCTAAATGGGGAGAGAGGCTGAGCGTGATGTCTGAGGAGAGGTCTCTCTCTCCCGAGCTCTGCGTTGATGAGCCGGCGGCTAATTAAACGATCCTCGGTCACCTGGCTATCGTGCGGCGTGCGAGAAACTCACGTCGGGAACGTCCTCAGCCTGTCCTGCACAGTGACAAGCATGCCACCCGGCAGGACTCGGACAGGAAGGATACCCTGACAGTTCATTATGCGGTAAGGGATCTGTACTTCTACCTCATTAGAATGGATGTGGATTAACAGTGAGCTCTCAGACTGGATCAATGCGTCGCCATGCATCTGACGCCTAGGAAAAAAGTTGTGTTAATTAAAAGAGTGAGGAACATTTGAACTTGAGTTTGAAAACTACATATATGCAAACATTATAAGGAGGTCAGTACACAAAGTGCGCAATACAGCCTCGTGAATAAGAAGCCACAGGCAGCCTTGGTTGAGGTGGAGGTAGGAAATTGTCCATTTTGCCCCTCATTTCTCTTCCTTCTCTATGACTTACGTGGAAAAGGAGCAGCCAAACAATGCACTCATCTTTGCCAAATAAAATGACACGCCCTTTTAGCGCAAGACATGCCCCACCACCGAAAGAAAGAGGTCCTAAGCGTGTAGCACTGGCTTTGAATTATCTGGCCAGTAGGTTCACGTTAACTGCAATCCAGAGGATTCATCAGCAGCTCCTATCCACACTCAGCTCATCAAAGGCCAGGCTTTTATAAGCCGCCGCGCTGAGATTCTCCAAATCTTTGCTTATTACGTTCCATTTTACACGGGAGAACACAAATGTAGCATGCATATGATTTTGCCATCTAAGAGCAGATAGGCTAGTTATAGCGCTACCACTGGTTGACATTCAGTGATTGAATTTTTTTTTCTACTTTTTTTGGTTTATGCCACCGGAAGGGAAGCTGCATCATGTCAGAGGTTGAGGTTTGTCCCATTTTATGGAGTATTTGTCATGGAATTGCCCCCGCCGGCAAAAGACCAGAAACCGGCGGGGACTGGGACCATGTACCTAAAAGCAAGAACAGGGACCCAAACGCACAGGCTGAGAAAAAATATAAAGATCTTTAATAAATAAGATAAAATAATCCCAGAGCGGAGCGGCAGCACACATAAACACATCAGGGTTCAAGGACACAGAAAAGTGCTGCACCCAAGTAAGGTGCAGCCCAACCTTAAATACCAGCACCTCACCTCCACCTTAACGAGCCACACCTGTTGCTCGTTAGGGCGGAGGCGAAGAATGCAGCAGGGGGAAGGGCCTGCAGGCCAACACCATGACAGTATTTCCCGGTTTTGATCTGTTTTTCCACAACATATTTGACTACGAACGGATGAAAATGAGCTGTGAGTGTGCAGATGTTTGTGTGAAATGAAATCAATTTCGTGCAGAGCCTTTTACCGATGACTGCCACAAAGATGCTTCACAAAGAAACATCGTGAAATTTTGGCGAAACACATCTGTGTGTGTGTCTATGCGTACATGCAGCTGCTTTTGCGTTTAAGTGCAAGTGCGCATGCGTGTAGTTGCTTGTGTGTGTATGGGTGTGCACGGGTACGTGCGCATGCATGAACAGATACTGCAGGCGTTCGCATTGATTTAGTTCAATTTTATTCTCATAGTGTTTTTCACATGTAAAAAGGCACATAAATACCTAATTAAAAAAACATAAAACTAGAGCAAAAGCTAATTTGCGTTTATGTGCAAATGCAACTGTGTATAAGTATTCGTACATGCATGTGTTTTTGTCCTTGTGTTCTTATGAGTGTGCGCAAGTGTAAGTGTGTGTGGGCATCTGAGTGTATATGTTTGTGTTTTTCATGGGCAGGACATATTCTGTTGTGTGGCACAGAAGTTCGATCTGTGGTGCGGTGACTGATTCAATTTTCCTGCTGGATATACCCAGTCTCAAATGGTTAGTAGGGGCATATTTGATGTCATATTTGTCTCTGCAGTTTACTGAAGTCTAGTATTACAAGTATTGTAGCTGGAGTAGGTACACTGGCGGTGTAATGTGGTGTCACGTCATATCAGGTGTTAACAAAAGTACAGTAATAAGACGGCTTGTATAGGTGTACAGGTGTCATGTCATACCTGTCTCTGGTGTTTGCAGAGGTACTAGAGTAATATGGCTGGTAAAGGTACTCATATTTCATGCCGTACCTGACAGTGGTCATTGCTGAAGTCTAGTACTGATATAGCTAGTATAAATAAATTGAGGTGATGTCATATCTGTCTCTGGTAGTTACAGATGTTCACTAGTATTATGGCTGGTATACTAGATACACCAGTGTAATTTAATTTCTGTTTCAGTCAGGAAAACTCACGCTTCAATAAAATAGAATAATTTATTCATGGGTATAAGCATTACATGGCATTTGGCGGTGGTTCTGCTCAGGAGGTATGTCCTACTGAGGCACAGCAAACATACCAACATAGTTAGTCATGAACAGAAATCAAAAATCCCCCTGATGTTAGCAGAACCAAACAGGTGGAGGCTGGGGTGGAGGAGGCAAGCAAAAACCAAACAGCATGTTGCATAGCATAAGTCTTTGCAAACAGCAGCAAAAGTGAGTGAGCTTGACGTCTTTTAAATAGACGGCTGTATGACCTCATGTGAAGCGTATCCTCCAATTGTTGTGTGCCTGTTGATGGTGACGTGGCTGGTAGGTCACCAGGCTGCTGTCAGTAGATGTAGCTCTACCTGAGTTTCCTGTCTGAGCTAGTTACACTTACTTCTGGCAGTCACAAAGGTACACAATTAATGTAGGTAGAATAGGTATAATGGTGTAGTGTCAATTCTGCCTCTGGTGGTTAAAGAAGTGCAGCAATATTATGGCTGGTGTAGCTACGCAGGTGTCATGTATTAGGTATATGCAGAAGTACAGCAATAATCAGTGGTGCAAACTTGCCACCTTTTGGCGAAATTCGCCATTTTCACATTGAAACGGGTCGTTCACCTGAATTGTGTAGGTCTACAAAAAAAAAAAGAAAAATTGAGGAGAGGAGTTGGTACATCTTAGTCAGAGCCACTTAGCCATGTTGAGAATGGATGTAGTCTTACTCCAGTAATCTGCAAGTATCTGAAAGACATGTGTCAGACCACCGGTACCGTTCATCCCCCGCAGACAAATGAATGGACTTGCCCTACTTTTCCTCTGGTTGGCTCACCTTTATGTTATAATCATCGTTCCTGAAGACGAGACGCTTCAGCTTTTATCGATATCTTGAGACTACATGAAACAAAGTAATAACTAACGATCAGCAACCTCGCCTTGAAGTAATTTTGTTGATTGTTAGGTTAGCCTGTTAGTAGCCAGCTCAATTAAGTTCGCTGTTGAGCAAGACTGAATGCAGTTGTATCAGCTGTAAATTGTGGCGCTCCAGTTTAAATGGCATTTTACCGAGTAAGGCTGCTGTTAGCAGATCGATGGTATCGTATCGCTATATCAGGTGAATGCGCCCTTCACAAAATGCATCAATAGATGTTATCACTTGTTTCTTATTAATAAGCTGCAAATCTAATGCGAAGTCTATTTGTGTAAAGCATGATTTAATATACGTAAAATTGGCATCATTAAGTAGAGGCACTGCTAAACCATAGCTGAGTGGACAACCTGTTTCAAGACGGGGAAAACACTTTACATTTATCCCGCCGGCTAACTTACTTCCGAAATTCAGCTGCAGAAATGACGATCTACAGGCGTTTATTTGCTCCAAGTAGGCATCGTTTAATCATGACGGCGTTTATTCTTGAATGGTGTTAACATTTTCCCTCATGAAAAGGATTGCATACGAAACGTACTGTGTGAATACACCTTCCATTCTTCTACTCAAGTTAGCATTTAACTAGATCAGGAAGCCAAACTTTGCCACACTTCATTTTTTTTCAGAATGAGAGAGTTTGAGGAGGAAGATGCCCTTACTGTGGCTCAACTGGAGGCTGGAGTCAGGGGCAAGTGAGACTGGTCCTGGTTGAAATTGGCGACAAAGTATGAAGTGAAGGGAAAGGAGTGTGCGTTTCAGCTGTCTCAGTTAAGTCGAACCAGGCTATGCCAGATGCAGCCTTTGCTGTAAAGATATATATTCTGCCACCAATAGCTCCCATGCCCTTTTGGCTCATTGTAAGATTGCGAAACATGGCCAGAGGGTGGTGACCATATTGACTACACAGAGTGTGTAGGAGGTGAATGGAGTTTGAACTGTGTTTGTGCTTTTGACCTTTGATGGGTGTTAGGGGGCCAGAAAAGGAGACCAGCGGTATGAAAATTATTTTTTTTTTTGTTTTATTTATTTATTTAATTTTGTTTCAGCTTTTTTTGGGGGGGGGGATGTCATCTTTTTCATCCTTGATGAGGTCGCACCCCTGAGTAATGTGTATGGTAGAGGCAATCTAGTGTGAGATAATTTATAGATGATATAGACACAGGTGTGATGTCACATCCGTGTGGTGTTTGCAGAAATACAGTAAGAAATATGGCTGGTATCGGTACAGTGGTGTGATCTCATATCTTTCTCTGATGTTTGAAGAGGCACTAGGGCAATACAGCTGGTACAGGTACACTGGAGTGATGTCTTATCTGCCTCAGCGCATGGCTGAAGTCCATCACTGATATGGCTATTCAACATACAGTGAACGGATAAAATATTGGTCTCTGCTCATTTTAAGTCCAGTCGTGATATGGCTGAAAGAGGTACACTTAAATATACAGTATATAACTCAGCGCCATTAAAAACGCACAGGTGAGGTATGTAATGTATTTGCGGCAAATTTATGAATCGATTGATTGTTATTGCTTTTCCAGTGGGGCACGAGAAGAAATAGAGAAAAGAGCGTGGTATTGTAATCGTGACGCGCACCACGTGCACACGCCAAGCACTTCAGTAATAACAAAAATTGAGCTGTTCGTGATGTGTACAGTGACACTTGACTTGTTCTTTTTGGTGTGGTCAATAGCCTACATAAAGCCAACAAAAAAAACAAAAAATGCTACTGCATCAAGAGAATGGAGTGGCTTGTGACACAGGAGAGAGTAAAAGAGCCTTGGGCATGTTACGGGCAGATCTCAGCCGCCGAGAGGTGGTGCGTCAACAATCAGTCGGCTGTCTATCTGAGAATGGAAGACAGGCACTGTCACTGACCGACCCCACTGACGGCAGCCACTAGTGACGATGGCAGCTCAAGAGCGCCACATCTGGTTACAGCCTGTACGAGACAGATTCCAGAAGTGTGTGTGTGTATGTAGGGTGGCCCAAAAAAAAACACAACCAAAACATAGTGCAAAAATCAATTCACTTTAGTGAGATGGACTAAAAACCCAACCGAATAGTTGATCAGACAAGATATTTCTTTCATGAAGTTGATTAGAAATAAATTTGGCAGGACTACTCCATCTCACTGAAGTGAATTAGTTTTTGCACTATGTTTCAGTTGGGTTTTTTTTTGGGCCACCCTACATACACACACACACACACACACACATATATATATACATATATATATATATATAATATAATAATTGTTGTATAGGTACACAGACGTACTGTGATAACTGTCTCAGGCGTTAAAAAAGTAAAATGGGTAATGAATCTTGTAAAGGTACTCTTGTGTGATGCTATATACTATATGCATGGTTGGCAAAGTTACAAAGTTATATGTCTCTGGTGTTTACAGTAGCAGTAAAATATATGAGATCCCAAGCATATTATAGAGCCTGACACACCCAGTCTGCCGACACCACCTTAGCAGATTTAGCGAGTCATGTGGCTAATGCTGTATTCAAGCAACGTGCTGTGCCACTGTGTCCCCGTTACCTGCAGCGCAGGAGGTCCTGTCTTTCTCAGGGGTGCTGCAGTTGTGTGGCGTAGCGCAGCGTGGCTCTAGGCCTTCTGGGAAAAGCCTATCTGGTTTAGGAGTGCCAGCTGCTGTATTATATAATGCTAAACTCAGGGCTCTTCCTCTGAAGCAGCTCACAGCATAGTTTCTGCGTCAGAGGCACATACAGTGTGCACATTATGGTCAGATACACTAATACACGCGCACAGTCACCACAGGGGGAAGAGGAAGACCAAAACTGAGTGTCACAGAGTGGCCCCCACCCAGCTTCTCTTGTGTACCTATAATATATGAAAACGACCAATTTTATGAGGGTATCCCTCTTCTCCAAGCTCCCACCAATATTACACACACCTATACCGGTTGTCGTGGGGGGAGATTTCAATTGTGCCCTAAGAGAGGAGGACCGCAGCCGCCCGAGGGCAGATAGATCTAGTAATGAGCTGCGGTCCCTCATAAGTGACTTCTCCCTCCACGACGCCGGGGGCGTTTCACCACCCCAGTATACATGGGTGAGCTCTTCTGGCAACTCCTTTTCTCGCATTGACCTCTTTCTGCTCTGCCCAGGCCTGAGGATGCAAGCTTATACCATCCAGGCAGTGCATTTCTCAGACCACCACATGGTGACCGTGTCCCTGGCCTGGGATAATTCCATCACCGTGGGTAAGGGGCTCTGGCGGATGAATGTCAGCCATCTCCAAGACCCCCATGTGCGTCTCTCCTTCTCGAGAAGATACCTGGAGTGGGTGAGTCTGAAACATCTCTTTGACTCCCCGGTGGAGTGGTGGGAGATGGTGAAGGAGCGAGTGCGGGGCTACTTCCAGGCAGTCGGGCGGAGGAAGGCGAGGGAAAGGAGGGCAGCGTTTGCTCGGTCCGATGCTGCCCTCCAAAGACTGAGCCTCCTCCAGTCAAGAGGCCTGGATGTTAGCAGCGAAATAGCACAAACTCGGCTGAACCTCGCCACCCTCTACCGGGAAGAGCGGAAAAAATATACCTTCCGCTCCAAACTCCAGGCTCTCGAGGAAGATGAGAGATGCACACGGTACTTTTTCCGCAGGGCGCGGTCCCAGACTAATAACATCTTGTCTCTCTATAACAGCAGAGGTGTGGTGGTGTCTGGAGAGGCGGAGATTCGGGAGGTGGCCAGGGAGTTCTACTCGGACATGGCTCTCATGGACGCCTTCCTGGACCGCCTGGACAGACGTCTGGGAGATGAGCAGATGGAGTCGGAGCTGAGTGCCGAGGAGCTCACCCGGGCCGTGCGTTCCCTTAACCAACATAAAGCTCCTGGCCCTGACGGAATCCCAGCTGAGTTTTACCAAACTTTCTGGGATTTCCTGAAGGGGGACGTGGCGGAGGTCTTCAGAGCGGCGTACAGGGAGGGGCGGTTGGGTGATTCGCTGAGGCAGAGCACGGTTGCTCTTGTGCTAAAGAAGGGGGATCTGAAGGACCTCCGTAACTGGCGGCCGATCAACCTCCTCTCAGTCGACTATAAGATCATGGCGAAGGCGCTGATGAGGAGGTTCCAAGACCTGATTCCATCGGTGGTCGGACCGGACCAGACGTGCAGTGTGCACGGGAGGTCCATCAATGACAACTTGCTCCTCGTGAGGGATTTAATTATCCACTCCGGGGAGCGCAGATCCCCCTTGGGCCTTCTCAGTCTAGATCAGGAGAAGGCCTTTGACCGGGTGAACCATGTGTGCTTGGAGCGGGTGCTAGAGAGGATTAACATCCCTGGCCCCCTCCTACGCTGGGTTAAGATCTCCCTGACTGGCATAACGGGCAGAGTGGTTGTTAACCAGCAGCCCTCTGACCCTTTTGCCATCAGATCAGGCGTCAGGCAGGGGTGCCCTCTAGCAGCCCTCCTGTACGTCATCTACCTGGAGCCGCTGCTACAAGCCATAAGGGCCACACCGGAGGTGGTGGGCTATCCGCTTCCGGGGGCCCGGGGCAGGCGGCTAAAGGTGATGGCGTACATGGATGACATTACCATCGTCACCACAGATAGTCGTTCCATGACCTCTGCTTCCAAGGTGTTGGACGACTTCTGTGAAGCCACTGGTGCCCTGGTCAACAGGCACAAGAGTGAACTGTTCCTGTCTCCTGTTTAGCGCGAGCCCCTAACCGTTTCCTTCCCTGTGAGATAACATCAAGCTCCTGGGGGTGACCTTCTAGGCAAACGAAGGGGGAGAGGAGAGCTGGAAGGAGGTCCTCTGCCGCGTCCAAAACAAGATCCTGAGCTGGAACGCACGGCCCTTGACCATGGTGGGTAAGACCCTCGTCCTGAAGGCAATAGTCCCCCACATTCTTCTCTATGTGGGGAGGGTTTTCCCCCCAGACAAAGCCACCAGCAAACAAATTGCTAGGTTTGCTTTTCGTTTTGTCTGGGGGTCCAAAATGGAACGATTAAAAAGAACTGCCCTCCTCAAAGAGGAGAAGAATGGGGGCCGGGGGGTCCCAGATTTTGTTCCAATCATTATGGCACAGGGTCTGGCCGCCCTTGTCCAGAACACTGGGAAGGGGGAGAAGGCAGCAAGTGCCTTTGCTAGGTACTATGCTACCCCCTTCCTGAGAGCGATGGGCCTGGGCGTGCTAGACCACAACACTCCATATTGCTGGGACCCCCCTTATGTCTATCAAGCTTTGAAGGACTTTGCCTACAGGACGGGATTGCCTCGGGCCGGCCTCACCTCCTGGAGCTATAAAAACATCATGTCTTATTTAAGATCCAAACAGACAGTAGAGCTCCCGAGAGGTGGACCGACCCGAGACCCGCACGTCAGCTGGGCAAATGTCACTCATCATTGTTTGACAAATAAGCAAAAAGACATTGCCTGGATGACGGCCCATTGGTGTCTCCTCACCAGGGTTTTTATGCCCTCACGGTTGCACTAACCAGGGTTTTTATGCCCTCACGGTTGCACTGACCAGGAGAGTGTTCATCATCTCTTCTGGGAGTGCACCGTGGCCAGGCGGGTCTGGGGCCTAGTTTGTTCCTCTGTCTCCCTGAACAGGTTGCTGCCGAGGTCCTCCCTGACTGCTGAGCAGATCCTCTACGGTCCACCGCAGGGATGTAAGACACCGACAAGCTGGCGTCAGTGGAGGATCATCGGCATCATTAAACAGGCGCTGTGGGAGACGAGGAACATCAGGGTCTTCCAAAAAACATCTGTGGACCTGGTCACTCTCCGACGGAGGATCCAGAGCCTCCTTCAAGACGCCGTTTTGGCGGACTACAGCAAGAACAAGGACCTGGCACGGGAGAAATGGGGGGTGGACCACTGGAAAGAACTGGTTATCTAGTCCACCCCCCCTTCTAACTGGAGGGACACCTGCTCGAGTGGAAACCCGGGCATACTTTGCGGGCCATTTATTTATGTGTGTGGGTGTATATGTATTTGCTTATGTATCTGCATTGGATGTATGTATGTTTGTACATTTAGGTGTATATGTGCAGCCTAGGGGTTTGTCTGCTTATTCCCCATGGGTTGTCATATTGTGTGTGTGTGTGTGTGTATGTATGCATGTACTATGTATGTATGTAAGTCTGTATGTGTGTTGTATGAATACAAATGTATATGCTATGTTTTTTTCCTTCTTGTTTATTATTTGGAAAATTGTTTCATATGTGTTGTGATGTGTGTTTAGGCTTTGTTTACCCCCTTTTCTATTTATAAAAGTTTGTATCTTTTCTATTAAGGTGGATTAAATATTTTGTTAGCCTTTATGATGATTTGGAAATTTTGAGTTTTTGGGCTCCTTAAGGAGCCCTTACTTTTGGTTTTGGAATTTCTGTATCTTCATTGTATGTATGTCCTCTTACTGTAATTAAGATGGTATTTAAATTTGTATAATTTGTTTGGTGGATTTTCTAATATTACTTATGTCTTGCCTTGTACCATTTGAAGTTTTCCTTTGGCCTGTATTTGAAATGCTATGTGGATTTGTGCTTGTTGGTTTTAATTGTATTGATTGTGAAAACCAATAAAGCTAATTTATGTATGTTGCATATATGCAAAACCTATATGTGGCCCTACATTAACACCTATATGTTTATATAGGTTCTTTCCGTGTGGGAATTTAAGAATCCTTGTTATTTCATCCCTGTCGGAAAAAGTCTGGGGCCTTCAGTTGCTATACAAGCATCTCAGATAAAAGACAAATGTCTGTTCATTAAAACTGTGAACAGAAATGTAGATTTTGTCTTCAAATTTATTAACCACAGTGAAATGCTCAGAGAGATGTGGGGATGAAAATGACTTTTGAAAGGCATGTTTACTTGAATGTATGTTCTTCTGTGTACTTTTATTTTGTTATTTTTGTATTATTTTGCTACATTTAGACTAATGACCTCTGAGCCATATTCATTTTATTATGACTTGAAAATCACAACAAAGAAAACCAGCAATGACAACTTCAACAAATTTATTCTTCACTAATTAGGAAAAAAAACTTCTTCAAATAATCCACTGTAATCTTATAATAACACTCTAATGCCACAATGTAACACTCTGATGCCAAAACAAAAGCTCTCTCCCTACTGACCAAAATTCACACCATTTATATAGACTAGCAACATTCTGGAGAGATCTACAGGATTCCTGGGTGATCTGGCCCCCCTCCAGGCAAGAAGATGCCAGAAGCTTCTCGAAAGCACTAGTCTATTTCATCACAAACTAGTGGTATTGCATTAGATCATGTTTTTCTACAGACAAACCACCAGAGGGTGCCAAAGATGAAAAAAATAAACAAATAGCTGACCAGCAAGGCAGCAAAAATAGCATGTAACAAATCTCCATTTTCAAATAATATACTGTGCTTTACATACCAAAACACTCATACATAACAATCTAGAAACTGCATTACAGACAAGATACAAAATATTGCATTTGGTGAATGTAACAGTATAGTGTATTATCTTTCAGTGGATGTGTATGAGCTGTAATAAAGTGAATCCAATTTTATCAAATGTGGTGAATCTGGCTGTGACTTAAACTTGAAAAAAAGCTTAATTGATGAAATAAACATCAATTTTTGCTTTTATACATTTCCATCTCTTCCACAATACACAACTCTTCATAGAATGGAAATAAGTATGGTCAAGAAAGGATTGATGACCTTGTTATTGTTAATGTTTCAGGAAAAAAATGTTACAAATAGTATTAGATATTTGTGTTGATATCATAGCTTTTTGTCTCCTCTCACTTGTAATAGTTAATAATGACTGGTTTACACATAACATGCTGTTGTCACATGTCAACATGTATTTAGGATCATATGTGATGCCAATTTTACGTGTTCACATGCGATTAATAAGTTATTGCGTGAAATTCTTGTTATTTCAATCAGGGACTTTGGATTAATATGCAGATATTACCTTGAGAATAAAAATATGAGCTATGCGTCTCACTTTTGCAACTGTCATACATGATATGAGCTATACAGTAGGTATGACAAACAGAACCTGCCATCGGGTATATGAGCTATAGAGGAGACATAACCTTGTATATACATATAGGTGTGATGGGTACTGGCCGTGGACACCAAGAGCACCAAGAAAATCTCTCCAGAGAACCTTACCGGCTAAAGCGCCAAAGCAGAGCTGACACTCTAGCAATGGGAGCGAGGCGAAGTAGGAGCTTAAATAGATGTACCCATGACGTACCGTTCACCTCTTCTCATGTGAACGACAACTTTATTATGCTAAGTTTCCATTCTATTATCTTTACTGAAACCATTTGTTACTTATGACTATCACTCTATCTGGGTTATTGATAGCTGTTATGTGATCACAAGGACCTCAGAAATGTAAACTCAACACAAGACATCCTTTGAGACTTACATACATTATACACAACTGCATATCACACCCAGTGTTTCTGAAATTAAGACAACGGTTAATTTTTCTCTCATTTAAATATTTTTCCGTCTCTGTAGGGATGTTTCCGCCCAGAATGAGTTACCTGCATCCACAACGCAATTTTCTGAGAGACTCTTGTTGGGTATACCAATAGGTTGATTGCAGTGACGCTGGTGATGCGTGAAAATCAGATGGAGGGCAGGAAGTAAACAGCAGCTATGGATGAGATGGCGGAAAGTCCGCATTGTGCTAGCTTACACAGCATTACAAGAGGAAGATGAAAACAGAAAATAAGTAGATATGTTGGATGCGATCCGTATCTTATGAAAAAGACCGATTTTTCGACTAAATTGAAAGATTTGCAGGCTATCGAGGCTGTAGATATTTCCGACTACCTTGTTCTCCAGACCTCTTTCTACTCAGAACAACAAATGAAAGCATACAAAAGTATGGAGACATTCAACGTCTCTGACATGGGCTTACTTTTCTTGTAACTGAGATTAACTTTAGGAGCCCAGTCTACCGAGTCAACGTCCTTTAAAGCGCTAGGACAGCCTGAAGAGAGCAACAAAACCCTCATTAGATGTTTGGGCCCCGCAAAACACATATTGTTGTCAGTTACAGCACTACAAACCTAAAATAAACAAAGAAGCAACTGCAACTTTAGCATAACAAACCAAGGAAACAGCTAACTATAAGCTAACGCAATATAAACAATGCCAAAACAGGTAACGTACCATTGACAAAGTGGTCGCTGCACACACGGGCAATATCCGACTCTGCTCCTCCTGAATGCAGACGAAGGTTAAAAAAAAAAAAAAACACTTTTTACGGCGTTTTTCAGTAAACTTCTTTCATTTTTGGCCTTAGTAAACCACAATTTTCCGCACTCGATAAAAACTATTTGTTGTTTCTTGGTTGGACCGATTTGAACAACCATAAACGAAGCAAAACATCGGGTGCGTCTCAAAGTGTCGGCTGCATCTTATGAAGGCTGCATTTTTAAGGGGTCATCTCTTAATTCTATTAGCCAAACTAATGTAACATCATGTCATCTCCATTAATCAGCTTTGTTTTAAGTGAGTCGTCACTGGTTTCCCTAACTTTAACCATTACTCTAACCCCTGAACCTAAACCTAACTTTAAATTTAACCTTATCTCTTACTTTTAATGCCAGTTTAGTGGATAGAAGTAGGTGTCGACCCGTAAAAATGCTGCCTTCGAAGGATGCAGCCTATGCTTTGAGATGCACCAATTGGCATTTTTAGGTTTGTTAGACTGCTTCTTCAAGGAAAAATTACTTCCTGCCCTCCATCTGCATTTCCCGCCACAGTGACGCAGCGCCATGACGTCATTTGCAAACAAGCTATAGGGCGGCATGGTTACTTCGACATTATAATGTTGACAGCAATTCAGTAATTCTTTACAGATTAGTGGTGCAGAGCCAATCATAGATGGTGCTGATGACGTGTCTCCTGGAGCGCCACCTAGGAATACCTCCAAGCTTGGCACCATTTAACTGTGTTTTATGGGATTTCTATGCAGAGCATCATGTGGAAGTTCGGACAGTGGACTTCTAACTTTACGCACAGTTGCAGACTGGAAGCATGTCTGGGCCAACTGAAGGGGGGTCACATGCCCTCCCTGGATCCGCACCTGCAGTATGGTTAGCACAGTAGGCCCACTGTCGATATGAGCGGTAAGTATGACAGTATTGTTCTGAGCGATGTCTGTGTATACACACGCAGTCAGGTTTGTAAATATTTGGATATTGAAAATGTTATTGCTATTTTTGCTGCCCCCCTCACATTAAAAAATGAATGTGAGCAGACTTTCAGCTTTAATTTGAGGGTGTGTTCATTAAAAATAGGGGAATAGTTTAGGAATTGCATCACTTTTAACATGTAATATCTCCCTTTTGTAGGGGACCACAAGTAATTGGGCTGATTAGAGTTGATTTCAAGTGTGGCATTTGCCTTGGAATCCATTGCTGTTAACTCTCAATCTGAGGTCAAAAGACCCTTCATTGCCTATGAAACAAGACAGCATTTGGCTGAAAAACAAAACCAACCCATCAGAGAAATGCCAAATACATTACATGTGGCCAAATCAAATATATGGTTCACTTTAATAAAGAGTGCGCTCATGAGCTCAGGAAAACCAGAAGTCCTGAAAGACCATGGATTACAACAATGGTAGATGTGACTTGTTTTCCAGGTTGAAAAAAAAAAACATTTCACAGCAGTTAGCCAGAGGTGCGTTTCCCAAAAGCGTAGTTGCAATCTAATTTAGCAACTTATATAGTTTGCCCATTCACAGTCAATGGGTCCAACTATGTAAGTTAGCCTCTGTGATTTCAGGGAAAAGCAGCCTAGATCAAAAACATCCTCCTGGAGATTGGTGTAGCAATGAGGCACTCATGGACTTCCAGTTGTCATTAAATGAAAAGGATTAAAAACGCTTATGAAAAATGACAATTCAAGTTTTGTTTGTCAAACTACTTCTGACCTTCAAAAATTTGGGGGCTATTGTATTTAAAAAAAGGGTGCATTTCCCACTCAATTCATTCAACATTTTTGCCAAAACCATTGACGATGGAAGTCTAATCTTCTAGCGCATTTTGACCATTGTAGTGACATACAATGCCAAAATGATTGAAATTGTATCCCTTTGGAAATACTTATGGACCTGAGCATATCAGAGTACTGTGTATTGCAGAACTGGACTGAGCTGAGTGTGTACGGTATGTATTATACAAGTGTGGCAATGTATTGTACCAGGCTCTGTGTGAAAGAAAACATCTAAGTCCAAGTCTGTGGCTGCCACACCCAGTCCCACTGATGTAGTCCAATTTTTTTGTCTCCCTCTCTCACAGGGGCACCTAATTAAGAAACCCTGACTCATTTACATGGATATGGTTGATCTAAATTACACTCCAAACCGCACCAAATTAGGGTCATCTGTGAATGTGAGATATTTTTTCCCTCACTTCCTTGCCTAAAAGGGGAGTGGCAGTTCAGGTGGGCGGATGTTCAAATGATCGGAGGATTATGGTTTTCAGCCTACTCCTCAGACCCGCAGTCACCGGTACAGATGGTACGAGGGTAAAGTCTCAGACAGTTGTCCTTTTTATTATCTTCATTCCACAACATCTTTATGGATTGTAGCAAAACTGTGCTGCCGGGGTTTGGAGAGTTCAGCTTCACCAAAGGGAATTTTATCCGTTTGTTAACAGGTACAAGACAATCCTCTAGCCCATAGAGGTCAACGTAGCCTCATATGCTGTTCGTAATGGCACAATTTGGAAAGGCTGTAATGGACTGAGAGGAACTGCATGGGTTCTATCTTCTAAGTTGTGCAAATCTCCAAAAAATTTGGAGTTTTTGTAGAGTGTTAACTTCCTGAGTATTTACAGCAGAGACAGCAGTTCGGTTTAATTTAGAGGGAGGAAAATCCCTTTTATTTAATAAGCAGTCTCAACCTGTTTTAATCCATTTACCTTGATTTACAGGTTTTCCAATGCTAAGTATAATCCATCAGTAGTTACAGACTGCTTCTTCTTATAACATTGTTGTGACAATTAAATATAAAGTCTATTCAGAGGAAGTCTTAATCAGTTTTCGAAAAAGATGAACTAGGCTGTTTACTTTGGCATTCGCTGTCAGCACATCCTGCAAACCTCCACATCACGATTATTTATCTCTTTCCCAAATACACTGTCAAATCCCAGTCTATATCTGACTATATCTGACTAAATAGCTTTGCAACTCGTTTCATTTTTGCTCATCACCACTCGTTAAACATCAATCAAAATTACAGAAAATTACAAGAAAGAAAATGAAAATCGTAACTCCATTACCGACCAGTTTTTTGCCGTTTTCACCCAAAATAAATTAAATGAACAAAATTGCCTATTTTGTTGTTTGAAGTACTAGGGAAGACCTACACAAGAAAGTGGTCAAGAAAGCAAAGGCTATAAGTCAAGATACATCACATCCCTTACACCAGATCAATGAGTTCTTACCATCAGGCAGGAGGTTCAGGGCTCCAGCTTTTCAAACAAATGGAGCCTGCAGGTCATTCATTCCCTCCAGTATAGTGCTGTTGAACTAGAATCTGAGTGTGAAAATATCATGCAATGCTGCACTTTAATGGCACTTTGATTACTATGCACAACTGCACTTTACCATCCTATGTATGATGTGTAGGGGGTCCATGTCTTTTGTCCTGGTCTGGTGGGAGAAGTGGGGGGGGTTTCAACTGTTCTTTATCCTGTCTAGTTGTAATTGTTGCCTATGTTGTTCAGTCCCTTTTAGTCCAGTAATGGTATCAGTTGTACTGTATGGCGCAGAACAAGTTTCTGCAAGGACCAATAAATTAATATCAAATACCAAAGCCATTTAAATTGTAACTCTAACTTACTTAGTTCTGGAGCTATGATACGAAACACACCAATTTTGTGACTCCGTTACCGCGTGACCTGGCCCAGATAAAGATATTGACTATCACCAGGGAGAAATGTGTCCAGGAATTACACATGCAGGCTGGATTTTTAATTTCTCCTTCTTAACAAAAGAAAATCTGCCAGAAATTTAATCCACTTCAGTACTATGTCTTTTGCTTTAGTCTTTCCTGTAAGTGTTTCATACCTTCTTTTTGATAATACCACTGAGTAAAAGCAGATTCAGGTTAAACATAACAAATGGAACCCTTTATAAATAAATTTAATGAAAGCTACCTGAGAGGAATGAATGAAAGGTGTAGAGCCACAAGTCTAATTGTCGTGGAACTTCTCAAGACCCTGCGAACACCATAAAGAACACCATCTTCAGTTTATCTTTGAGGATCTGTAAGGGCCCTTTAAATGTGAGGAAGTTTTGAGCCTCTGATGTGAAATACTTTGAGTTTGCTCTTAGGAGATACTCTCCCTCCACACATACAGTTTACAGAGAGAAAGCCGATGGAAGGAACAATGAATGAGACAAAGCCTAATTATGTGGGGGTGTGGGTTTGTGCGTGAATAACTGTGTGTGCTTAAATCTGTATGTGTGTGCATATGTCTGTGTGTGTGTGTGTGTATGTGTGAGTGCATGTATATTTGTAAGTGAATCAGTGTGTGTCCACGAGTGCATGTGTGCTGGCAAGTGATGCAGAGCATGTATGTGTGTGCATGTGATTGCGTATATGAGTGTGTGACAGAGTGTGCATACATGTGTTGTGTATAAAAATGTGTGTGTGAGTGTGTTTCTGTGTGCGTGTCTGCGTGTGCGTGTGTGTGTGAGTGTGTGTGTGTGCACGTCTGAACGCTGGCGGTCGCATGCTGGATTATGTGTCTCAGCGAAAGCCCAATTTGCTGAAAATACTAAATTGTCTAGACTTCCTTTATGAAGAGAGCATGAGAGGGAGTTTCCCTGAACTTTTCCCCATTGTTCTTTGCAAAGAAAGAGAGGAAAGAGAGTTTTAAAAAGTGCAGTCCGTGGAACTATTTTTATCCTGGCTTAGCTACCCAAACAGCAAAGAACACGACTGTGAGGTTCATCTTTAAAGGCTTTTATTGTGGGTTATCTTGTGGTTTATTTTTTTTTAAATCATACCACACATTGCCTGGACTCAGAAAGCAGACGTATGCATATCCATATTGCAAGGATGTGCTCTAGGTAACCAGTATTTCAAGCTGGACAGATGCATCTCAATTTGGAATTTTCATTTCTTAATGGGAATTTTGTTTGTTAATTTGACACCATATAAGTGTAATGTAGGTTGAAAATCTGTAACCCGTGTTTTATTAATCCTAAATCCTCTTCCATTGGTGATAAAAAGCAAGCAAGCTGGTAAAAGTAAGCATACAATCTGGACCCAAAACCGCCTTCTGAGATTTCCTCCTGAACTGATCGTTGATTGCTATGTACATACTCATTACAGCCAAAGAACTACAAAGGAAGACGGCTCAGATAAAATATCCAAACGTTTTGGCAGGGGATTATGGTTCTTTGATCTGTACCTGTCAGGTAAAATGAGTATAGCCTTTTAAATGTAATTGCAGGGGCCTGGTCTACTTCATGTGGTACGTTTTCAATTTTCCATTACTTGTCAAATCCAAGATTGCATTGGTTTGTCTGTCATGTATTTTGCCATGATACTGAATGCTAATCAAGCCTTAAAAAGAAAAATGTTGCAGCATACTTCTTTGAGTGTGCTTGTGCGTATGAGTGCGCGGGGTAGGAATTGTCAATGCTATTTGTGAGATTGGATTTGTATTTGATTTTTACCTTGAGTTTTGTCATTTCTTGTTTATCGGTGGGGAGAACCAATCAGAACAAAGATACAAAACATTTCATACACCACATACACATAAGTGATGGAATATACTATTCTACAGTAATCTCATCATTCATCTCTGGGTTAGCAACTTTATCACTGCACCAGGATTGGCCAATCATAAAACTACCCAGGTTGTCCTATCTGTTTATATTACATCAGCTCACAATAGCCCTTACGAAGATAAACACAGTCAGAAACATTCATTGCAAGAACAGTGTGCTGCTACCCCATGGTCCTTGCGTGGAAGCTGTGAAGCTTACTGTATTTGTCGTAGCCAGGGGCTCTGGATACAGTGACAGAGATGGACCATGAAAATTTGAGTGTCAATGCGCCCCCCTCAATTTAATAACCGGCTTTCAGCTGAACAGGCTGAATTCTGACCCTAATAAAAGATGCCTGAAGGGGAAATGGCATCGAGCACCAACTCTTATATCCTGTTGTTCTCTGCTCAAAATTAGATGCTAATTAATTACCATTGGCATCTTTAGCAATGCATGTCAGATTGTATTTAGGATATCAATCTGTTATCTGATCAAACTGAATGCTCCAAGGCTACCACCGTGTTTTCAGGCCTCCCTACGCAATGCACTACAGGCCCTTATGCTAGTTTTTACTGGTGTTTGTTTCTATTTTTCAGTAAATGGAGTTGTTTTCTTTTTCATCTCCTTAGTAGTCCTTATGACCAGATTATGTTAAATGGATAAATGTGCAAACCCTCTATGTATGCCTTACCTTCTTTTAGCTTTCATAATGCTAAGAATATCTTTCTATGTGTTTTGGCTGTATATGTGGAATTACAAATCTGATATGGGAAAAATAAATTGAGGATTCTGGAACATCTTCAGTATCACTAAACAGGACTAATAAATAGGAGGTCGGGAGATTTAGAATTACACAGGCTTTTCCCTACACTTCTATCTGATTTATGAAGTTGTGTCTGAGATGAACTTGACATTAATCTGCACTTTAATTGCCACTTACCTCAGATTGTTTGGGGAATAAGACCAATTTATTTCTGCTTCTTCTTTCTTAGTTAAATTAGGTCTTAAGGGGGCATCCTTCATTTAAAACTATTATTATTCTGTTTTTGCCAGCGTTGGTTGTCTGTCTGTCTGATTGAGTTCAAGATTACTCATAAAGTTATGAATGGACAACTGAAATTTTGTGGGTGGGTAGCTATTTCATCAAGGATGGGCCCATTGATTTTGACCGCGATCAGTCAAACAATATGGCCGCCACAACAACCATCTTGAAATCCTATGTTGCAGTTATAGCGAATCTTACACGAGTAGGCATGTCATATGAAAGTTATAAAATGAGTTGAGTAAATCTTGCGTTCGTTGTGAGCTTTAGCGAGTTTCAGAACTCACAACTGTTTTCTTTAAAAGATTCTGTTTATCACATAACTGAATTGCATAATTTAATGGAAAGCAAATGTAATTTTCGTTAGCGCTCATTGTATGTTAGTACTGCGCTAACTACATTGCTCTGCTTAGACGGTCTCTGAGTCACAGACATTTTCAGCTGAATTAGCAATGGTTTGTAAATACAGTCAACTGAATAGGTAGCTAATGTTAGCTCACTAACCAACAAACTAATGTTACATAATTCTTTTGAAGAAGTATTGCATTTATGCTACTTAGCTGAGTAACATCAACTTAGTTACGGTAGTGGTGCATAGCTAGCCTGCTACAGTGCTGAGCCATACCGATTTAACCAATGTTATACCCGGTATTCAGTTTGGATAAGTAAAAAAAATTCCCTAATTTATCCGTTGAGAACGCATTTTTCCATCAGTGGACATGGTTTTCTCCCCAGTGAGTGAGTTTCTGGCTGCATTGATTAGCAGATTTGCAAAGAAAAAAAATAAAATAAAAACACGGACTACATATGGAGGTATATTGAAAATTATTATGGAAACATAGGAATGTTTTCATCAGTGATATTAATTGGCTAATATTTGACTTCAAATTGCACTTCAGAGGATTTATTGCATCACAAAAAAGTACACTTTTCTAAAAACAAAATTCATTATTTTTAGAATTACAGTCATGAGAAAAAGGTGCACCCACATTCAGTTCAATTTTAAGTATCCGGACATTAGAAAAAAATCAGCTGGTCTTTATCAGGTCCTAAAATAGGTAAACCTAACCTAAGGTGTAAAACAACACTCAACAGATTCCACAGATTTTCTTCTTTTTTTTTGGTTGCAATTTTTTTGTGTTTACATTAACCTTGTTGATGGTCTAATAGACCTCTAGACATCCCAGTAATAGTTTTCTATAATAGACCAACACCAGCAGACTCTACTGTAACACAGTCAAGAGAGTTTTAACTTGAAAAGTTAAAGTTTTAACTAGGGCTAATTGTTTTTAAACACTGCTGTTAGTTAAATTCATTTATTCCTCAAGTCTGAGTGCCATTTTGGGCACAACTCCACCAACCTCTACCCCGATATTAGAATTTGTCTCTTAAAATTCGATAAATAAATGCCTTCCTAAATTTTGTCTTAGCATACTAAGATAGTATGTTCCTAAAGCTGACATTCACTTTGATTATTCGTACAAAAGAACATAAATATGTGTACAAGTCCAAGGTTCAGATACAACCACATTTTCAAACAATCAATTCCAATAAAAGAAGTAATGAAGGTTATTATACAAAAATAAATTAATTAAAATATTAATTAAAAAAACATCATTTGTAAAAAAAAAAATGTACACATTTCAGGTTACATAAAGAAGTTCACCAAAAAAATAACAACACTGTAACACAAGTCTGTTTAAACTTTTGATCAGCATTATAAAGGGGAAATACATCAGTTTTCTAATATTTTCCCATTATTTCATTATCTGAAATATCAGCCTCTCTCAGCTGATTACGGTACATACTGTGCCCATATGCTTGATCTTCCTAATCCAAGCCATGGAGAACCAGCGTGGAGAACTCCCCAAAAATGGTCACATTATTCATTTAAAGAAAAAAATAATAGAAAAAAGAATACATTTTAAAAATTGGATGTGATAGGAAATTTTTAAAAAACAGTTTGACAACAAGGCCAGTCCCTTTCAGGATTTTGCACCAACTTTTTCTCTTTATTAATTATAATTATTTTATTATTTAGTCAAATCTTGATCAGACATTTGTATCAGCAGCAGTTACATCTGTTCGTAGCAAGTTTATCTTAGAAATCTCACAGTGCTGAGGCACAAGTCAGCGTAATTTATAGAACTTCCACTTGACTTAAACAAAGATTATTGGTGGGGGTGAAAACCTGCACAGATCAGACCTCCAGGGCCGGGTTTCTGCCTGCAGTCCAAACTTAAGGTAACAATTCACTGAAACAGCTTTAACTAAATATCCATGCTTTATATTCAACCAATACTACAACTAAAATGCCAACCCTGCAGAGCTGTGGCTTCCTAAAAATATAGTAAAAACAGTTGCGCTGGCTCCAGAGTTCTTCACCTTCAAAAACTGAAAAGGTACTCTTTATATGTTGTGGAAGTAGGCCAGCCAGAGTTGGGGACTTGGCTTGCCCTGAGACTGCTTTGAAGTATTTTTGCCCAAACTAAGGCTTGGCTTGGGGACAGCAGCAGTCTATACAGGGGGGCTGGCTCATCAGAATAGGCAGTGCCTGTTTCCCAGGACCCATTGCGGGCAAAACTGGAACACAATAGTGGGCTGTGGTGGGGCGCAGGTCCAAGTTGTCAAATGATCTTGATTAAAGGCAGTGCAGTTGGGTCAGATCTTCTTTAAAGTAGTACCTTTCATCTCTTTTACCGCATAATTGTATCCTACGTTTGAGATACAACCAACTTTCAGCTATGCAATGACATGTGCACTTGAATTTCAGGAAATATATAAGAGATACAGAAATGAAACATAGGAAGTAAAAGTTCAAACACACTCTCCGTGCAAATTCCTACTTTCCGCATTTAGGCCTGTATGTATTTAGTTGGATATTTTTTTTGCATGCTAAATAATCAGCTTATGCACTTTGTGTATTGTTTGTGCAATTTAAACATTTTAAGACATTTTAAAAGACCAATTCATGGAAAAAAGGTTTTTTCCCCATTTGTTATGTTCACCACTGCATCTAACTGCCGAAAGTTGTCTGTGAATATCCTTCAGTTTAGCCATTGGACCCCCCTTTTATACATTCAGCATTTGAATAAAGTGGTTTCCATTTTCTGCTGTTTTCTGTGATAGAAACGTACCTACTCTGCATGAATCATACCTACCAGCTCTGTGCCCTGTTCCTGCACACAACCTTACTAGACCTCCCCACCTCTCACTCTCACAGCACTAAGGTTACATTTTTAACGTTTAGCTGTTCGGGAATAAGTGCGAGCTAAACTCTTTGCTACGGAGCTTGTTCTTTGGAGAGGAGAGACTGGCATGGCCTGCAAATGGCCTTTTTCTGGGGTTTTATGCTAAAATGTTTACAAACCTCACTTTTAGACATCCAAGTGTATAATAACTTTACAAACCAGATAATATGGAACCTTTAAGACGGTGATCAGTCATACACAGTAGCTGAATCACACCAGAGAGAGCACTGGCTTCAAGTTTATTACACAAGATATACAATATTGTGTAATAAAGATATTGGATGACACTTTTTGTCCTTCAATTTCAGCTCAGTACTCAAAATGTCACATTTGACAGTGAATATGAGGTTAAACTGCAATCTGTGAGTTTTTGTTGCATTAATTGTGCTTCCATATATGATGACCTGTTTTTATCCAAAATGGAGGCCAATTAGATCTCAATTCCGATTTCAGTGGGTCAACTGTCATTTATACTACCCTGCATCATTTTTCCTGAAAAAAAATCCAATACTTGTTTCTTACTAAGGCCTAATAAAGTAAATATTTTGTTTCTGATAACATGCTCTGAAAAATCTGGTGTGGAGGGAAGGGAAAGAATTTTTTGGAAATAATTCCGTATTCAGTCTCCACCAGTATCAAATGAATTCAGTGCTTTTTCTCCATACTTTGATGTTTGGGTATGCAGAGAAACATTCAGGTGTGTAAAAATGTCAAGCGTATATCCAGTCAAGAATATTTAGAGTTTAATTTCTAGCGGTGCCATTCATAGTAATGGCATTTAACAGCGACAGCCATATTATCGATGACACGGTGGCAGGCGCAGACTGGCCATCGGGAGCACCAGGAACTTTCCCGGTGGCCTGACGGTAGCCAATCAGTCAGCTTGACCTGCAATAGGCTAATACGCGAATTAGGAATAAATTGATGGATCGCACAGAATCCACAAATCAGGCGATCGCTGTGAAAATGAAACCATTACGGCACAGAGCAGCCGAACGTTACCTGCTTTGTAGACCTGTCTGGAATAATGGAGCAAAACCACTCGCTAAAACAGACAAACACCCGTCATAGTGAGATTTTACTTAAAGAGGCAATTGATAACTTTTTAACTGGCAAGCTGGTAGCGCTACTTTGGTTATTATATTGTTGTAGCAAGCCAGCAGATTCGGTCAGTCTGGCAACAGAAAGGTAAAAACAATTGACATTTTGTGTCTGTCCATTGTTACACATATGAAAAAGTACATCTATCCAGTTGGGATAACTGAAACACCAGTCAGATGATGACGAGCTGTCAATGTAAGGAAAGAACAAGGACAGCAATTCAGTTACCGACCTGAATGAATATCAATGGATAGACAATATTATCGCCCTTTCTGTTGTCAGTCTGACCGATTCCGTCAGCTACAGCAATGTAATAACTCTACCTGTTTGCCAGTTAAAACGTTATCTGTTGCCTCTTCAATAAGTTCCACTAAGTGGAAGCCGGTTAAAAAAAAAAAAAAACGGCGTTGGGGAAGCTACTTTGAAAGCATGGCTTTCAAAGCTATGAATTACGTTACCCTGAAAGTAGTTTAATGACAGAAAAGCTATCCTTGGAAGAAATCTAGTTTGGTCGACAAAAACAATAGTGCAAACTAGAAAAGCACTCAGAGAGCGCAAACCTCTGCCAGGGGGCAGCAAAACCCAAAAGCACGGCAATTGAAACTCCGGCCCATTGGAAAGACTTGAAATCTTGAACTTTGGCGTATATCTCAGCTGTACTTTGGCCTAAATTTCCCAAAATGTAATCACCTGTTCCTTGACTTAATACCCACCCTCTTTGAAAATTTCATCAAAATCGGTTCATCACTTTTTGAGTTATCTTGCTAACTAACAAACAAACAAACAAACAGACAAACACTGCCTAAAACATAACCTCCTTGGCAGAGGTAATTACTGATGAAACAATTCATCAAACTGGCAATGTTGATAGCTGACAATGACTGCTGCTTTTGAACTTATAATAAGTGAAAAGGCCGGAAAAAAAAACGAATGCAACACATTTCACTGGACTACAGATTCTGATTTTTCATTATAAAATAATGATATAATATCTTTGTATAACTACAGTATGCTTAGTAGGTAGCATTTAGTAGGTAGTATTTATTATTTTTGTGTGTGTGTGTGTGTGTGTGTGTGTGTGTGTTTGTACATGTAGTTTTGATACTTTGGACATACTTGATGCTTGAAAATAAATATAAACCATTGAACATTTGAGCAAACTGTGTATCTCTCTGTAACTGTTTGAGTTTTTGAGAGTTCTCCCATAGCCATTGTATACATCGAAAATTCAATAGGCTACTCAGATTTTTCCCTGTCCAGTCCTTTTTTTTTTTTTTAACTTTTTCGTTTTTTGCATTTTATAATCTGGATAACTTTCCTCCCAGAAGATAGTGGGCAAATCTATGACTCATCTGGTTCCCATTACATCAACAAATAGGGTTAGCCTATAGGATTAGTGGTCTGGTAGTTAATGTGAACAGGGTGGCAGTGGCCTGGGATGGAGTCAAAACTCCCGGCCTGAATTACTGTATAGTCTCAGTCCGCCACTGCACGCTGGATTTCTGGGGCATGCGCAGCATTTGCATTTGCAGAATTAGATATTAATATCAAATTTTAAACTCCCTTTTCACTTATAAAACCCCTCAAAATATATTGGCGCCCCTTTTAAATCGTTCAGGTAAATAAAAAGATGAAAAAAGTGCAGGTTGGATACGGAATTCTTTACAAAATTTTATTTTCATTTACTAAAATTCCATCCAATTTCTGGCTAAAAATGGAATAAACAGCATGACTAGTCTTACAAAAGCTCCTTTCTTCCTCCTTTCTTGACCCCAAGATTCCACCATGGCCTGCAAGTCTTTCACAGTGATTCTTGGGGATTTTGTTGCCTCGCTCACCATCTTGTTCAGTATCCTGTGGGTCAAAATACAGTGGGGTCCTCTAACTTTGAGGTTTTCACAGTTCCATATCTTTGGAATTATTAAATAATTGTTCTGACCGTGATTGGTGGTAAATTCAATTGTCTGTGAATCTTTTTGTAGGCATTGTTTGTTTTGTTGTTTTGTTTTCTTCATGATGTTGAATGACAAAGGGATGTGTGTCACCACAATTTTTTGCTATAGTGAATGGCTCAATATGCTGGTTGTATCAAAAAAAAGTGTACACTTTAAAAGATGTCTCCAAAATTGATATAATATCATTTTCCAAAAATCTATAATGATGTATAGATGAACCATGCCCTCGTGGTTCTATTGACATCTTGTTAATCACCTGCTGTTCCGCATGAGTGAACACAGATTGTTTATTTCACCTGATTTAAACTGGCTTGCGGACAGAAATGAGTGGGATAAAAACAAAACAAACGCAACCGTTGGCAAGTTTAGACATTTGAATTTTTCCTCAAAACTTTTCATGAAAATTGGATTAAGCCTTTGTCTGCTACCAGCCCACTAACATCGGACTCATATTTTGCAATTCTCAGCTCACTTACAACAGCACAACTGTACTTAAGTCCATCGTTGGAGGAACATTGCATTCAAATTTCAGTCTTCGACATGGGCTCAATTCCTTTGTACACAGAACTCTGCTCTCCTCAGCATGTCATAAACAGACCATCGGATCATTGCAGGATCCTGCCTCAAAATGGCAACCTTGACAATGAGAGTCTGAAGTTGGCGGGCTGGTAGCAGACAAAGGATTAATCTAATTTTTATGAAAATTGGTGAGAAAGAAATTGAATGTCTGAACTTGCAAACCAATTGTGTTTGTTTCGTTTTTAACCCTCTCAATTCTGTGCGCAAGCCAGTTTAATGTGGGTGAAAATAAACCACCCGTTTAAAAGATTTAATTTAACGGTTAATGTGCAACTTTCATCAAGCTAATATGAAAATTTACAAAACTTAAAACAAAAAAACAGCTTGTTCTCTATAATTTTTAATAGCTTTATTTAACACCTGAACAGAGAACAGCTGAGCCTTTGGACTTTTTTCATGTAAGTGTTACATTATTAAAGGAGAGAACAGATTATTATGAATCCTTAGATCATATAAGTCAAAAGCCTAACTTGTAATAATTAAACCTTCTTTTGTCTATAACAGCTATAGAGTTTACAAGTCTCTGTAATTGGATTTTCAGAACGTCGGATTCATAAAGAACAAAGTGTTATGAGCAAAATCTCTGAAAATGTAGCCTTCAATGTGCTAAATGAGGGATTATTCCCCCATCAAAACAATACATTTAAAAAATTGACTTTATGCCTCCTCAGTCTGTGCCTCAAATTGGTCTGAATTATCTTCCTTGGGTGTTTTTCTTCGAACCTTATCCATAACATTTTAAGTTTCAGAATTTCTCTCTTTTTTCTTAAACATATGAATAATTGTTCTTAGCATTATTTCTTTTTGTGTGTTCTTGACATTCTTTGAAAAAAGGCTGTTACTTTGATATTTCCCCTCCATTTTTTTCTGGAATGATCATAGGCTATATGGGAACAATATTTAAAAAACAATGACAGATATTTAAAACGAGCAGTCACTGTCAGCCAACCACATTAATGTTTGGAATTTTTTTGGAACTATTTATTATCCGTCCTCTCCCGGTGCAAACGACATTGATATAGTCCACAGTCTGGCTGAGAAAAAAAATCGAACGTCCTTGAACAAAAAATTGAACTCATCCTTTCATGGATGCTGTATCTAGGAAGCAAAGAAAGATGCACCTCGTTTAAATAAATTACATTGTCATTCAACACACAGCCTGTCTGAGCTGCTGTCTGTGTTGTTGAAATAAAACGGTATCATGAAATGTCTCAACTTATTCTGCTACACTTTTCATTTGAGAGATTTCGCAAAAGTCGTCTGTCTGCCAAAACCCCACAACTTGCGGCTAGAGACACAGCATTGTGGCCTCTAGATGCAGGTCAAACTAGCTAATGTTAAATTAGCAGCTGACAACTAACTCAAGGCAAGTGGAAATTTTTGCGTCTGGCCATATTAGTCCTCCCCATTCTCGCAGAAGCATTGAGGTTTAACAGAAATTACGACTACATTAGCAAGAGAAACATCAAATTGCTAGACCACTGTAACTAAGGCGCTGTCACGGACAGTAAGCCATCTAGCAAGCTAGCTAGCTATATCACTGCTGGCCAACTGGAGTAGTTAGCCAAGTGTAGCTAGCCAAGTGTAGCCTGCTCTCCATCTATCATTAGTGAAATGATAAAAATGATGCAGGTCTTACGCCGTGTTTCCACCAAACGCAAAACAAATTTTTATTGGAAACAGATTACATTCATAGACAATGTGAAGACGCAAATAAACGAGATAAGACCCTAGTTCATGCCAGGTGACACAAATCATGTGGCGACATGACGCCACGCAAATGGCGTGAACCATGCGCACAAGCGGGGCAAATGATGTGCGTGTACGGCAAAAAACGCAAAATTTGCATTTCGTTCAACCTCAAAATATTCATCTTTTAAGAAAAATTCACGTGGGTAGAGCAGTTTTCTGAATGGCATCAGTTACTGGCAGCAACATTGGCTAGGTAGGCGACCTCACTATATATTCAAACCGCCTGCTTGCTGTATCAAATACACTATGTAACATATACACAAAAAAACAGTGCTCTAGTACAACATCTCATATGACAACATCATCAGTTTGTGAATATTTCTTTTCTCAAGCAGGCATAATGTTCATCATGTCCCTTCCCACATACCACGAAAATTTATCTTTCTGTTAACTTCAGCTGCCAGACTTTAGCACCAGGTCCAGTATTTTGAAATATTGCTGCTGAATTTTATTAGTTTGTCACGGCATCATTCTATTGTTCTGTGATACCCACATGGATGTAACTTCTCACCAATTATTCCATTGATCTCAAAGTTTTTGTGTGTAGTATTCAGTTGTGGTTGCATGTTTTCGTCCTTCCAAATTTCAAGTAAACAATGAATTTCTTTGTTTCAAATGGAAAAATGGAATCCTTTGCCGCCACATTCGTTAGAACAAAAAAACAAAATAGTGAAGATGTCACATAACAGTCAACTTCCGTGCTCAAGTACGATTGATACGAGTACAGAAGAAACATGCCTGAGACCACCTCTTCCCAGCAGACTCGCGTACCGTGCCCGAGCATGGTACGCTTGTGTTCACACTGACCAAATGAACTGATTTTGGGGTCAAGTGTACTTGGATCCATGCCCTCCCATGGATGCCAATTTTGCCCAGTGTTTTTCTTATTGTGGAATCGTGGACAATGACATTAACGGAGCTGTGTCATGATAACCGCGCATGCTCTGAATTTACATCCCAGGGAAGTCAATTTGCCTGACTACAAATCATAATCTGATTCCATCCATGACAATCCGTCTTCTTTTTGCATTGTATGTACTTTTGTTCACTGAACAAAAATATAAACGCCCAATGTCAAATATTGATGCCACATGGAGTTAACAACTCTAAGTGAGCATATGCTGACTTTTACTTGTACAATAGGGATATTTCTCTTGGTTGTGTACCATTTTTTAATCCATCTCTCTGTCAGTGAGCATTTGCCCAGTGATGCAGTGATTTCACTCAGTACATGGGCGTGGCATTTCCAGACATTGATCAGACAGAATGAGCAGTACCCAGACACTCCTTATACTGGGGACAATAAAAGGCCACCCCAAAATGTCAAATTTATCAAAAATCATCATGCCTCAGATGTCTCAGGTCATGTAGGAATGTGCCATCGGCATGCTGGATGCAGGAATGTCCATCAGAGCGGTCGCTGTGCAGCTGAATGTTAACTATTGGACGATAGGCCGTTTGAGAGTTTGTTTCCAACAGACGGGCAGTACTGCAAATCGACTTCATCCACGACGGCCATGTGTGACCACACCAGCACAAGATCGCTACAACCGGCTTGTCCACCCGCGGGATCGCCTCAGATCAGCGACACACACAGTCGATGAGACTGTTGGTCTGCACAACCGACGCATCACACTAGAGACAGTCCGTAACCGCCTGCGAGAAGCCAACTTGCACAGTCGGCGTCCTCACCGTGGTCTGGATCTCACTGCTGTCCGGCTTCAGAACGGACTCGCACGACAATTCCCAGTTCCAGTTTTTTGTTAATAAAAGCTCAAAAATTTGACATGGGGCATTTATATTTTTGTTCAGTGTATTTTAGTTAGTCAGGCATTATGCTTTTATATTAAGAAGTTCAATATGGACATTCAAGGATTCAAAGCACTATTTTTGCACTCTAGCTGAAGGATGTGAAAAATATAAGCTTGTTTGCCAACCACAAATGAAATAGGAGAACAATATCTCTTCCACACGGGTATCTGCAGGGCGAGCTCCAGAGCTTCCCTACGATACCTATGTGGTTAACATTGTCTAGCAATTGGATTAGTCATCTTATGAAGTTTTAAATGAAGTAGCTAGCTGAGTGAATACTTAACCAACAAATTTTGCATGTGAAGTAAAAAAATATTGTGAATATCTGTGCAGCTAGCTATGTAGCTAACGTTAATTAGCTATTTGGCTAGTTGTCTGATGATTTTCTTTAAAGGAATTAAGAAAAGATTTCGCTAGCTTGCTAGCTAACTTGGCTAAAAAAGTTGCAGTTGGACATGAAACAAAAGGTCTGAGTGGATATCTGTGTGTTTAATTATGTAGCGTAACCGCAATAGTCACATAGGGAACGTCAGCTAGTAATTTGGTTAATTGTCTGATGATACTTTTTAAATGAAGCAAGTTAAGTAGCTACCAATTTAGCTAACAAAATTTGGGTGTGAAATGAAAGGTTATTGTGGACATCTGTGTTTGCTACTTTAACTTAATATATGGTTGCAGCATCCAAATCATACACCATGTAAGCTGTATGCTTCTGGCTCGGTAGTCGTTTTAAATTGAAAATACCCATCAGCAGCCGGCGGCAAAGGGCGTCAAGTTTTCAAAGTTCTCAGCATGCACCGTAATTATGATATGGCTCCTTTAACCGAGGGAAGTGAGGCAAGGAGTTCTTCTGATATTTGTCTGGATTATTTTGTGATTAGTTGTCTTTGCACTCTTGGAGGAAATTTGGTCGGCCAGCCACCTCTGGCAAGTTTCACCACTGTTCCATGTTTTCTGTATTTTTAGATCATGGGTTTGTAACCTTGCAACCCTTTCCAGACAAATAGATGTCAACAACTTTGTTTCTCATCTGTTGTTGAATTTCTTCAGATCACAACATTATTTGTTGCTTTTTGCCTGCTTCATATTGCTAGACAGGTGATGATTTAAGTGATGTCTAGATTCAGCGGGGCTGGCAGTAATCATGCCTTGTTTGTCTAGTGAACGTGAACCCAGTTATCGATTAAATTTGTTTTCATGTTGATTTATGAACTGTTCTTCACATTGGGCCGGGTAGGGTTGGATAGCTTTTTTCCATCAATAAATGAATTATCAAAAAAAAAATTGATGGTAAACCTTTTTTGTTCACTTGGGTTTTTCCTGTCTTCATATGAAAATTAGTTTCATGATCTGGAACATTTGAGTGTGACAAAAAATAGAAGAATTCAGGAAGGGGGAAAAAACTTTTTCATGGTACTGTAATAATGAATCTGTTGATTTCCAGAGATACGCTCTAAAACTATTCCCATAATAATATTAATAATAATAATAATAATACAAAAAAAGAGACTAAGGAGTCCAGAGGAATAGAGGAATTTTATGCAAGACATGATTTTATGCCCAGCTGGATTGACAGGAAAATGCTCTTTGGAAGGGCATTTACCCAGAAATATTTTTAGATTTTTAGTTGATTTTAGATTCAGAACAGAGTAGTTATATTCGTAAGGCTTCAAAATGTTTTCATTAAGAAACACGGGGAAGCCGTGCAATTAAACCATTAGGAT
The DNA here is from genome assembly GCA_029721435.1 of Gymnothorax reevesii. Classification (NCBI taxonomy): domain Eukaryota; kingdom Metazoa; phylum Chordata; class Actinopteri; order Anguilliformes; family Muraenidae; genus Gymnothorax; species Gymnothorax reevesii. Next base: position 10,934,646 of record CM056587.1, on the reverse strand, counting down.
TGTATGTCAGACTAAGCTAGATTAATGACTTGATTATGTCAGGGAAAAAATGTTTACTCAGACATTTGTATGCTGTAAGTAAACAGTTACAAATAAAGGGTATCATAGCACACTGGTTTGAAAATGTAATTAAGCCCGAAACTCGCAACAGTCCTCTGGGATTTATTATTTCAACCAAAATCAGCATTCATAATTATTCAATTCAGTAAAATGTTTGTTGAAATTGTGGTTTCTTCCTATCTAATTATTTATTCAATTAAATCCACAAAGGACAGATATGAAAATTAGGGCATTAACGGTAGCTGCCTTTTTAGCATTTGAAAGTTCTTGGAGCCTGAATGAGCTTCAGTTAAGCCATTGGAGGGCCTTCTGGAGTGCTCATAGTGTTAAGATGTCTGCTGTACATGGTTTACATGCATGGTGAAAATAAAGTGAAATAAAATGGCAGCTTATTTTTAAAACCGACAATCTGCCATCAAAGAAATAATGGCCGGAGTTATTCCCCTTGTAAAATGGGCCATCATGCTGCAGATGAAAGGGAAATAAAGTGAAGTCTTTGTTGTCTAATCATAATCACAAAACCTGTTTTGAATGCCTGTCATCTTTAATTTTACAGACCGTGTTGTTGAACTTATAGGGTCACATGCAATTAAAATGGCACCAAATTTGGCATGGAGTGTGTTGGGGACCGCCTGTGTGAATATGAACTTCTGCACTGAACTCTGTGACCCTTTTAATTGCTCGCCACTGTCTCGTCACCTTAAGGATATGACAGATTTGTTATATCACCCCCTGAATATTATGCATCTTTGTGTCCGGTAAATATCAAATCCTCCACAGTTTTATAAAACGAATCAAAGATTTATACCATGTTAATAGGGGACTGGAGTAAATATAGCTGAACAAAATGATATTGTTCCACCTGTTAGTGGGGATTCCTGGAATGGATTGGCAATTTAAAGCCCCTGCCATCCCTTGTTCCCTGTGACCCAACCCAGTTATAAGTGGATTAGATAATGCATGAATGATGAATGGATGTATGTTTATTAGTAAGGGCCTTTTACACATGCTTTTCTAAAGTTAGCAATAAAAAACAAAAACATCATTAAATCAAAGAGAATTCAGTACACAGTGATCAGGGTGTAGGAGTTGTCGACTTCAATAGCCGAACTTTATAGAGCAGTCAGTTTGAAGTGTACTGCAATTTAGGCTACCTGACAGAAATTTCCTCAAAACAAAATACACTGCAGTGAGTTTAGAGGGTCCTTTTTACTCATAAGGTAACACAAGGAGATATTTGTCACAAGCAGTATTTGTGCGTGCTTCTAGTTCACTTTACTGAAAAAAAAAATATTAGCTAATGTTTTGCTGCAATGAACCAGGCACGATAGCCTCATGTTTGTATATCGGCTGATATGCTTGCATGGCTTTGAGGATCTTTTTTAAACCCATTCATATTTTGCCCTGTGGACGTGAACCA